>LR824562.2:2502500-3752500 GCA_902850265.1 Spodoptera littoralis
GTGGTAGCGACTTAATTAGGAGCACGTCAATAAGCAGGATTCTTTCCAATATCCACCCTTAATTAGATAAGATGACGAGAATACAAAGAGAGTACCGATCGCTTCTCCGGACCACCGGCGACTAACGAGCCACGGGTCGGGGCGCTGGGCGTGGCCCTATTTTATGAGATCGATCGTTACCGCCTGCGCAGTGCAAAGCTCGAGATGTACACCGTGGACGGCCATAGCAACTGATTTTTTTTTCAAACGTCTTATCGCTGTGATTCGAACCCGCGATTAAGCAAGATTATTTGAAGATTATGTGTTGAGTTTTCTGATACCCGTTGATTCTTTTGGATTGTTAGGACACTCTTCAGCAGAGTTAAATGAAGTGAACTAATGAGCTGAATAATAGATATGCAGCCATAACGTTGGTGACAATATTTAATTAACTGAAACGTTAATGCTTAAATTATTCTTATAATAGGGTACTTAATTACTAAATGCAATTGTAAGTAATAAAATAATAAACAATTTTGGACTTCCTAAAAATTACATCCATTTCCAACTGCTACAGCTTTTAGTTCAGAATTTATCGTTCCATATTACTGAAACACTATTCAGACGAAAAATTATCATTAGTAGCAACAAAACCCAAAAGACTGGCACAGGGTATACTTTTTCGTGGATAACAACGTAAGTCACTGTAATTTGAAAATGTACGACTTAGAATTTTTATATGTTTCTGATGAGAAGAAGAAAGAAAAAAGAAAAATAGTTTATTTGCACCATTACAGAAAAAACAAGAAAAAAATACATTTAAAAAAACAATGTAACAGAGTGCAAAAGGCCAGTGCTCAACTAAAATGCCGTGTCACGAGCGCGATTCCTCGAATCGCGGCGCTGATTTTCAGCACTAACCTGTTGCTAAAATCTCATACAAATTATATCGAATATAATAATAATAAATAGAAAAGTTCGTTCATTGCTGACTGAATATCGGATGCATCACCCACAATCATCGATAATGAGACTGTACATTCCGCATAAATGTTTTCACATTTACGCGGAATGTAAAACGAGGCTTTTTAAATGCAAAAACCCTCCACAATAGTGAAGTGTGCGTTAACGAAAATATTTTTTGAAAATAGACGTGGTTATTCATAGAGATGTTGCCGCTATGGACTAAGGGCTTAACTCCGCTCTCCTTGGCTAACGAGAACTGGAGAGAACCTATAATACTAAGCACTAATGATCGCAGGAATGTGTGGCAAAGTAAGGAGTTGCAAAGACGCTACTGCCGGGCCTTACATGGGCCAAATACGAATTTCTTAGTTTCCGTATCCTAGGTACGTTTCAGTAACCTATTTGGAGAAACTGAAGGTTTTGTCTGTGCAATTATGGACGAAGTTATGTCGACGAACAACTATCGAAGATATATTATAAAGGATGGAACTGTTGAAATTTGTCGGGCATTTTATCGTCCCGGGGAATCCATCCGGCATATAATTTCGGGTTGTTCTCACTTAGCTAATGGAGAATACTTGCATAGACAACAAAACACCGGTCTCCAAATTTTTTTATCTTGTGTAAACCTGCCCTTAATACTTTAAAAGAGCACGAGCGAAACCATGGGCAGAAGCTAGTAACATTAAGGGAAAACGATTCATCTGTTATAATTATGTTCTCGTCAAGTTTTCATTATTTTTATGATGTATTCTGCTATTCCGGGCAGGGACAAATCCAACGAACCAAAAACCATGAAATTTGGTCTAGCCGATCTCGAGTTATTATATTATGTTATATTATATAATATATATTTATATATGTATATATATCTATATATGTAGATATACAGATTATACAAAATTATCACCATAGATTTTAACAATACACACGAAAAAATATCTAGAAGCAAAAATGACAATTACAGCCCCAACAATGGAAATATAGTGAAGCAGATAAAGAAATTATGTTGACGTGAGCTAGGAAGCAATATGGCGCACCCCCACCACCTCCCGACTCGACTGCAGTTGCGTCGAGCTTGAGCGACGACTATTTCTCCCCGCCTACGTCGCCACCTCCTGTACGTCGGCCGGAGAGAGGCCGGCCATCGACTGGCTTGGGAACCAGGGGCCATGAGGCCCCGGGTAGGGTCCTAAGTGTACTCAGTGTATAAACGAGAACGTCATGCGCGCGTATTACGGTGCTACAGAGGGAGGGACCAACCTCACTGTCTACCGTGAAAGGATGCTGTCTATGTTTCAGGTGCTTGAACTATCTGTAAACGTCTAAATCCTACAACTCTCGGATCAGGTGCGGGTCATCCAACGCAATCGCAGATTGGATGAGGCTGCACTTGATCGGCTACGTTTAAAAACACTGCGCAACCGTGTGTCGTCCCCGCCTCACCACAATTGAGGACTTAAATACAGACTGTGTCACAAATGTGATACAGATCACTCCCGTGGTTAAAATGGAGTACGATAGGGTTGACGACGTAAGTTCTCAGTGCAATGAACGATTGAAGAATGTTGTGGAGGATGCGATTCGTGAGTATAGATTCGCTTCTAATGAATGTAAACCAAAATTACCACGTTTGCCCACGTTAAAAAAATAAGGCGCTGGTTTGTGCCCTGGAGAACCTTTTGATAGCAGTGAAACTCTTTATGATACACACTCAATCCGATGTGTGTGTGTGTACTGTGGGGCGGTGGCAGCTTGTCGAGTAGCTAACGTCAGATTTCCGTATCTTGATGCAGCAGTACGACCGAAACCAGCAGTACCGGCCTGGCAGTGCAGGATTGAGGGTCGTATCAGTGAGGTCAGGATACTCATTGGTAAACTGTCCTGCTTCAATACTCAACCTAGTGTAGTGATAGTGGTAGGCGTAGCATGCAAGATATTTATATAAAAAAAAAATATTTGACCATGACAATTATGTACTTGTAACATGACAAGGGCACGGACACGAGTCCGTGGAGAAATTCAATTTATTATTTATTAAAAAAAAAAACTCAACCTAGAGTAATGCGCTTTGTAAGGCGTGCATTCGTGAGGACTGAAACCATTTCTCATAAATACTTGTCGCATGTTACAGAGCGCATCGACTTCCTCAAGCAAATAGTTTATGCATGGGCAAATCGCATTAGGTGTTACAAATAGAGTAGAGCGCTTTACTCAGAATCGTAGGTTCCAGAACGATGAGAGGTGGGTATTAAGAGATTGCGAATGATCCAACCAAGATGTAGCGAGTTTGGCGTAACATCTGGTCGGTACCAGTTAACAACACAGAGGGTGACTGGATGTGTGATGTTGAACGAAGGTGTGAGACTATACCGGAGATGGAGGGGGTGGTAATCATCTCCTCTGATGTAGCCGGTAGAGCCTGTTCGGTCCCGAATTGGAATCACCGGGACCGGACGAACTGCACAATTTCTGGTTAAAATGGTTCATGAGTTCACACGTTCGCTTAGCATCACATTTCCAGGCAGCTTTGGAAACTGGGTCATTACCACAGTTTCTGAAATTAAGAATTACCAACCTGCTCTGCTCTACAAATCAGGTAGTTTCACTGAGCCTAAAAATTATAGACCAATCACGTGTTTACCAACGGTCTATTCTTACATCCATTTTGAGAACAAAAATAACAAAACATATCGAAACAAATTCCATAATGTCTGTATCTCAAATGAATGTAGAAAGGGGTCTCGTGAAACTAAGGAGCAAATCCTCATTGATATGGTTGTTAGCCAACAGGTCCGTCGATCCCGAAAAGATTTGTCTACATACTGGATAGACTACAAAAAAGCATATGATTCTGTGCCACATACATGGCTGATGAGGGTGCTAGAGTTGTATAAAATAGAGGTAGATGCAACTTTACGCGCCTTCTTAGAGTCATGTACGATACAGTGGAACACCGTGCTTTGCTATCCGGGATGCAGACAAGGGAATGAAGAACCTGTTAGGATAGTGAAAGGAATATTCTAGGGTGACAGTCTGAGCCCACTTTGGTTCTGCCTGGCCTTGAATCCTCTAAGTACTCTACTGGAGGCTAGGTTATTATTTGCGGAGAAGGGCTCTAGTTATTTCGCACTTGCTTTATATGGATGACCTCAAGTTGTTTGCTCCAAACAAGAAACAACTGATGGAATTACTAAAAATAACTGAAAAAAATTGTAGTTCCATCAGAATGGAGTTTGGAGTAGACAAGTGTGCGGTTATGCATATAAAGTGAAGGCGAATTGTGGAATCTGAGGATTTAGAACTCTCAGATTTAACAAAGCTGATATCACTCTCCGCATACAAGTACCGGGGTATGTCAGAACGATTAGGCATTAATGGGCCGGACATGAAGCAATCGTTACAGGAGCGCTTCTTTGGCCGCCTGAATAAGGTACTAAAAAGTTCCTTATTAGGCGTAAACAAGGTGCGAGCCTTTAACGGTTGGGTCATGCCGGTCCTGATGTATTCTTTTGGTATACTTAAGTGGACTCAGACTGAACTTAACACCCTGGATAGGCGAGTCTGGACACTTCTGACTACAAATCGCATGCATTTCTGGTTGTGGTCGTTTGGCTAACAGTGAATATTTGCAAAGGCATAATCAGGTAGCCAAGATTATCCGTCAGCAACTTGCTTTGCACTATCGACTTGTTAAGTCTAAGGTGCCGTACTACAAGTATGTGCCCGACCCAGTTCTGGAAAATGACCATATCACATTGTACTGGGACCGGTCTACCATCACTGACAGGACTATTATAGCCAATAAACCTGATATAGTGGTGATAGACCGCCAAGTGCGTCGCACGAGGATAATCGATATCACCATTCTTCATGATGAGAACCTCGTGAAAGCTGAAAAAGATAAACAAATCAAATATCTTGATTTGGCTCACGAGGTTGTCGACATGTGGAATGTAGATTCGGCTATCATTGTGGCGATAGTCGTGTCGGCCAATGGGTTAATCTCTAATAGCCTCGACAACCACCTTAGGAGGCTAGCGTTAGGCAGTAGGCAGTAGTTGAAACGGCGCGCATCGTGGGGAGGTTTCTGTCTCTGGAACCATAACCACCGGTAGCTTAGACCATGGTCCCACTACTGGTCGGCTCCTATTTTTATAGTTTTAAATATTATTTTTTATTTTGTAGTAAAGGAAAATTTAACTTTAGAGAAATTTTAAATAAATTTATGTAAATAATAATAAAACAGAATAGAATCATGTAATATATTTCCTAAGGATCACTGAAGTATTTTAAAACAGGTTTTCACTTATGAATTTGTCATCTTTGGACTTTGATAATATGATATTAGGTATCCCAAGCGCACGCGGCGATGCGGCAACAGCGGTTAATAATGGCGTCCCCGCACAGCCGACTCCCTAAAGCGTTTTACTGATTTTCACAAAAGTATCATCTATTTACGAAAGAAAGTGCAATCACCAAAGTGCTGGGACGTCGTAGATCACAACTACCACACCGTTCGGCACTATTGGAGAACATGCTGATAACATACTGAGTATAAGTATTAGTATTATTATAGTTTGGTTTTTTTTATATAAAATAATAGTAATAAAATGATCATAATAAAAGTATAAGTTGTAAAAGTGTGAGTGTGGAAGGAATAAATGTACTTAATATATGTTCTCATATGACAATATAAAAGACTATTATTATATTGTGTTGTGTATTTTTAGTTTGAGCATATGAAGCAAAAAAACGAAAAAACATAGGCTGAGCCAAGTCAATATTAAGCACAGGGACACGGCGGACAGGAGGCAGTAGGCAGCAAGTCGCGCCAGCAATGCCAAAGTTGAAAGATTCCGTGACGGCAGGCCATTACCCCAGAGATAAAATAACATGTTAAAAATGCTAGTAACCTACTACTAGTTACTGGAGAGATAGTTGCTGCTGCAGAAACACTCTTTTAAGATTGTACTTAAATGATTGTATTGTCTTTAGGTCACTTAACGGCGGTGGGAGATCATTCCAGCAGCGTGTCGCGGCAAATTTAAAACTACCCCTGAAAGCCGCCGTCCTGTCCTGCGGTATCCTTAACGGGTCGACATCAAAACGGAGACGACTCGTACCGAGTTTGACGCCAAGTTAGTTTTTTATATAAGTAATCTGGCTTGCGAGTTCATGTAATGCTGAACATTAGACTTGCCAGATGCGACCTACGCCTGGCAGTCATCTTTAATATGTTGAGCTTGTCTATGTGCGGTGTCACATGATGTCTACGCGGTATCTGCACACAAAAACGAACACAGACATTCTGGATTTGCTGGATCAGCCTGTCGATCCTCGTAGTAAGTAGGCACGGCCCATAGACTGTGTCACAGTAGTAAAGTTTAGACAGGATCAGGTAATGAACCAGTTGTTTTCTTAAAGGAATGCTTAGAAAATTTCGTATGCTGTATAGTACCTTAAGCCTATAAAAACAATTCCTTGCTACATTTTTTATATGAACCTCAAATCGCTGCTTTGGATCCAGGGTTAAACCTAAACTGCAAACATGCTCTACTCGTTCAATTTTTTATCTCTTAATTATAACTACTGGAGTAGCAAATAGTGTAACTGCCACTTGTTTCCTCGTACCCATTACCATGTACTTTGATTTCAATGGGTTCAAAACCAAGGAGTTATTCTCAAGCATATATAACTGTTGGAATTTTGTCGATCACCTGATGCTATTTGGATGTCGACTTCAAGGACACCTGTATGTTGGACATGGAACGTCAAATTTTGTTAAACTTAATGTTTTTCTTACTTGTGGAAGTAAGAAAAACATTAAGTTCTTACTTCCTCTCTCTATCTATTAAAAAAAAACGCATCAAAATCCGTTGCGTAGTTTCAAAGATTTAATCATACAAAGGGACATAGGGACAGAGATAGCGACTTTGTTTTATACTATGTAGTGATTTATGCTGCATCGTGCCTGATGCTGAATAAATGTTTTTCTTTCTAAATAAATAAATGATATATCGTATTTTAGCACTAACCTTTCGATCTTCAGTTGGCAGCATCGCCATATTTTCTTTATATTTTCAGCGCCCGAGAAATAGATAACGCATGCATTATACATCGGTCCGCAGCTTCCTTGCTGCGGGTTCCGCTGAATTTGAGTGCGTTGATCTAGAAACAACATTTAATTCAGTTCAATAACTCATAAAACCTCTATTAATATTAAACAACGTGTGTTAACCCTTTGAGTCGGTCAATAAACGGTTAAGCAAAAAAAGCGGCGATAGTCGTCCCGTCTTTCAATTCAAACTTCACACAGGTCGTATAAAACAACCCCGCTAAACTTAACCCGTAACTCTAATTACCATTTAATATTACATTACACTTACAATGAATGACAGATAGCAACGAATTAATTAAGATGACGAGGTGACAGTGGAAGTTCACATCGCTACACAGGCCCGGTAGACTGGCGCAGTTGACAGAGACAACCGACAGCGCATGCGCGTTACAGATTGCATAATATACATTAGTGCAGATGTAGAATGAGGTCCGACTATATTTCTTTATGTTACCAAACCTTTGATGACATTTATATTTTTAAAACAAGTGTATTTAATAAATTGTAATAACATACTTGTAGACAATTATAACATCCTAATTTATCGTATTTCATACGAGCGTCATCTAGTGAGCAAAAATACGCTAGGCCAAATGTAAAAGTTTACTAGTCTGAAACTTATGATCACAGCGCCATCTACCAGTTCAAGTGTGAATTTATCACACAGTTGGCACAGAAAATGAATACAAAAAAGGCGACGTACATAGGTTATTAGTTAAGTTGCATATCGTATCATCATGGTTTAATCTAATTAAGGTACGCAGAGCCGATGGGACATCATAAGGTAGAATTTTGCTCTCGTACGCTTTATCTACATTCATCAAACTCTTTATGCATGCACGATTTTTAGGTATTTTTTCGGTACATGTTCAATTTTTCATAAAATTTCTCTCAAAAGACCTCTTGAAGTGTATGTGACACTTTGTCCTGTAAGTAGTGTAAGTTAGTTATAGGGACACTTTAGTAAAGTGATTCATAAGGATCACACGTCTTACTCATTGTTCCACATTCCACATTGACCTACCCACCCAAGATCATGGATGTGAAATGGGTGACGAAGATCAGATCACCGAGGCCTTGTTAAAATTGCCTACAGATACATAGAAGCGTGTTATACACCAAGGTGTCACGGTCGTAGCAAGAAACAACCCACGCACCATCACCCGAGCAGCGGGGAGGCGCCTCTTCGAAGGAGGTCCGACCACCGCAAAGAAAGCCAAGGGAAGACCACCATTAGCTCCCCCTATTGAAGAATACTCAGATGAAGAAGAAGGACCCACGGCCCGAGACCCCAACAAAAGATCACAACAGCATTATTCTAACTCTGTTGCTTGATATACAGAAAACTCAAAAAGAGGTCGTCTCTTTTGTCGAATTCTGATAAGTAGTAAGATAGTCTCCTATTGCTTTGCCGTAGTCGGGTAAAAAGATATGTTGCACACTATATTTCACTATCAACACTCAACTCGCAGCCGATCGTCAGAGGCTCAATAATCTAGAGTTTCACGTTGGAAGCCTCCAAAAAGACCGGATGTTGGGGTTGACAGGACAAGTTGCAACACACTACACTCTTGTGTGACTTTTCTAATGACCGTTCTTTCATTATATCTGCTTGTCATTCATCTTTCAATGCACATTTTTCTTCAAAACAAATGTAATAGAGATCTAATTAGAGTCATGGTAACCACTTTTTTTTGAGGGTGGGTATATGTGTTTGCCCTTTTCCTGCACGTCAAGCCGGAGCCACGGTAACCCGTTAGGTTCTCCGTGACTCCGAATCGGCATCGGCCCTGTTGGGCCCCATCTGTGGTGGTCTGATGGCTCTTTAAGGCGCCCGCGGAACGCGACGTGCCGTACGCTCGGGATATTATTGACATTGCTATTCGCATTCGCGAATATCTGAAATATGATATTCATTACATTACTAATACCTACATATATAGTTTTAGAATAAAGTCCGACAGTCAGTAAAATAAGTCTCAGTCACAACGCGCCCGTTGCAGTCAGTGTATAAGTACATAAAGTCAAATTACTTTTGGCGACTTTCACGTGCCGTAACTCTTGACTGCAACGGTACGGTTTAGCGGCTCACGCCTACTGCTCATAATTATACTTAAAAAGGATAGAACTATTACTTATAAAGTATTCAGTGGTAGCAAAATAAGTTTTCGAAACTAGGGTGATCTCCTCTACTGTTTGAATTTGACATGTTATTGGGTTTCGGCACCTATACTTTTTTTTCTATTTATCAAGCAAGATCATTTCTTTCGTCTTCAGAACTGGTATTTGCGAGTATCTCTTGTAACAGGGGCATGCTGTTCAGAGTTTCAGAGGTTTGACAACGCGTTTGACAATTTGACAGATGCATTTTTGACACTTACTTTAACACTTACTTTAACAGTATCCAGAGAGAAGTGAGCGGGGTTATAGTTAAAATTATGACGTCATTTAACAATTTGTCAATTGGTTCAACGTCTTTTTGACCTAACCGATACTTTAACAGAAATGTTGACGTTAGTCATTGTTAAAGTAAGTTGGTACAACCCAGCCTAAACTATTCAGATGTAAAAATTATCAAGCTATCCTACAAAATAATAATTGTCAACGATCACGTTGCACAATATGAGTATCCTCAAACCGAGACGATACGCGACGCTTAAACTTAGTCTTATAGAGGTATGGCACCAATTGAACGGCCAGTCAACTCTTGAGCTCGTCATTCTATTTCAAATGTTTATATGAACGTTACTGTTTCCAAATAACTTGCACTTAATAAGGTGTATATAAATACTTACCATACACGCCAGTTATCAGTATTTTTACGCGTAGCAAATGCTGTTGCGAGTCCGCAACTAAGTCGCTGCGCAACCACGGCATGTTTGTATCGCATTCGCTGCACAGCCGTGCCCTGTTCATTGTGTGCTCGTAACGTAATCACAGCTTTGACCGTTGCATAGAAAACTTTGCGATGGTAATTCTTAGTTTCAGTTAAGCAAGCCTACTAACGGAAGGGTGTAGTGGAGACGTCTCGGAGATTTTAGACGCCAGCTTTTCATGCATGCGAATGCGAGTTCGAAACCTACCAAACCTACCTTTTCAGAATGTACTTTTTAAATTTACCTCTATTTAGAGACCATTGACAAACGATGAAAGAAGACATCGTGAGGAAACCCTTTTTTTGAGGGGGGGAAATTATCCAATGACTTTTCCGCCCGGGTGAGGCGGACTCTTAGGCGGTGTCAGACTCTTACTGACTAAAAACCACCCCGTTCCTACTCCTGCACTTCGAGCCGAAGCCACGGCAACCCGTTAAGTCTTTCGCGGTTCCGTATCGCCATCAGCCCTGTTGGACCCCATCCCTTGTTTGTCTGATGAGCAAAAATTACGCGTAACAATTTTAAAGACCTGTGGGTTCCCCCTCCCTCCACCGGTGGTAGGAAATGTCATCAAACCATTTTTTATTTCTACCATATCTTCAAAATCGAGTAGGTAGGTCTCTAATAACGCACTAAATCCAAATTTACCATAGTGGGCCCCCTACTACAAAGCAGAGTTGTACTAATACTTTACCTGATTTTTGTCGGAATACTGAAACGCTACTCAATTTTAAGTCGTGCTTACGTATAGTTCTGTCTCTACAAATTCTTTGTAGAATGACAGAGATGGCACGATATTTCAGCACGACTTAAAATTGAGTAACGTTTTAGTATTCCGGCATTTGTGTATGACCTACACATGTCACTCATTTTGTTAGATTACATTTACCTAACATGTTAGGTAGGACAAAATCATTCTATTTTATCGGTGCCTCGGCCTCTTTTACACTATTCGAATCACGTTTTGTCAGTTTTTTACCAATATTTCCCATGTAATTTTTACTAATTAGGTATAATTATGTTAGTATGAATTATTGTGGCCTGTATGTTATATCACGTTATATATAATAATAGGTATCATTGAAAAATTCGCAATAGCTTTGCAATGGCATAAGATATAAATATTTCGTCAGTGCTGAAAAATAAGCCTTTATAATTTAATCATTTCCTTTACACAGGTACAGATTTAGTAGCAGCATTATTTGGTTATGAGTACATACCAGAGAGTGCGAGCCTATTGTTTTAAAGCAAATACATTGTTTCTAATACAATAACAATTTTTTTTAATTTCTGATCTGGGAATCGAACCCAAAACTTCAGTAGATGTTTATGAATATTCATCGATGAAGTAACTCTGGCAGATGCCAAAATAAGCCAAAAAAGAAGCAGAAAAAAGCCGATCCTAACCAAAAAAATATCGTTTATTCTCGTTTGGCCAAAAGCCATCGATATTATTACCTAGCAACAATTCAGCAATAGGTTTGTGTCATCAGTATTTTTTATTATAAACAAGGAAATGATTTTCTTTGAGGACACCAATTAAACAAAACTATGCATAATTATAATAATACATTGTGAAACCCTCTATGAATAATAAAATTAATAATTACACACCAATTTCACATGTCAAGGCGTACCTAAATAAATTATGGAAATAGTAAAACTGTCTATACAGGGCCATAAAGTAAATAGATACACGACTCATTACTTTATCAAATATACAATAGATTACAAACTTTACAATATTAATCGCCACAGTCGCAGCACTGATGCTCAGCTCCACCTCGTTGCTGTCGCCGCTACTGTATCTATACTTACTAATATATAAAGCTGAAGAGTCTGTTTGTATGTTTGTTTGAGAACGCTAATCTCGAGAACCAGTGGTTCGAAACGAATAATTCATTTTATGTAAGATAGTCCATTATTTTGTCGAGGAAAGTTATACGTTATACAGGGTGTCCAGTAAATAGTGCACCATCTTTTGAGGGGAGATAGCTAGTAACAATACCTGCCTAACCAACCCAATATGTGTTTAGCGAAAATGTACGATTTACAATTATACCACACTAGCTTATGCCAGCGGTTTTGCCCGCGTTCCCATAGGATTAAAGTGGCCTATGTTGTATTCTAGATCATACTCTACCCCTGTTCCCAATTTCACTTTGACCCCTTCAGGAGTTCTGAAATAAAAGAGTAACAAATACGTGTACATCCTCACAAACTTTCGCATAATACTATAATTTAATATTAGTAGTCAAAGTCAAAAGTCAAAAAAGTCAAAGCATTTATTTCAATTAAACCATAATTTGGTACTTTTGGAACGTCAACAAATACAAAATAAATAATAATCTGTCAGTCAGTCCGTCAGTGAAGCTAGGTCATTCCAAAATGTAAATTCGAATGGAGAAGAACCAGCAAGGAGCTCCATTCGTTACTCTTTTAAAAAAAAGTATGTTCTACAATGTCTCTGATACATATTCCAATACTGTACGTATATGTAAGAACAATGCAAAGACACGCTTGACGCATTATACTAATTACAAAAACTTACTAAAATAAAAAAATAAACAAAACAAATATTAAAGTCATAATATGGTGCTCACATACATATGATTGTCAGTAATCCATAAAAAATAGTGCTTCAATACAAGAAAAAGGAAACTCATTGTTTCAATAAAGGAAGAAATGCTTGATGCCATAAGAAAACTAGATTGTCTACATTAGAATTAAAGTATTAAATTACCTACTATTGAAATCTAACTACTGAGTACACTTGAGTATTGTCCAGTGGAGCCTAACAAACATGCTGCCAAGCATTCTTATCTTCAAGATAATCGACAGATTATTAGCTTAATATACAGGGTTACTGATAACTCGACGTATTCCTTGCAAGGCGTCATAGTAGGGTTTAAATGCAGCAAATTAGGACACCAAATGTTCTACCGAAGTTCAGTGGGTTTTTGAGTTAAATCATTTAAAGCCAATTTAAAAATGATTTACAGCGCGACTGTGCTGAAATTTTAATTAATATCATAGTTGATGCCGTAGCAGATCATTTTAAATAATTTAAAGTTCAAAAATGCCTAAAACTTTGGCAAATATCACTGAAGAAACATTTTTTTTGTGAAGTTCGCTATTACTTCATACAAAATGTTGTCTAGTGAAAAAAAAATTACTACGCCTGATGTACAAGATTTTAGAAAAATATCCTTGTCTTATCAGCTATCCAAAAAGGAATGAAAGTTAATACAAAGTTAAGGCTTACATTATGTACATCTCACAAAATGGTGGTCGTAAAATCAACAAAACGATTTTGTGAATAATTACCATTATTTTTAATCAATATCAGTTTAAAAACTACAAGACAGTACGCTTTTAGTGTGTGTGTTTACACTTTCACACGTCTTGTTCGATGTGCTGCCCTCGGTTTCTACTGCATGTTCTGATAATTTGCTGCATTTTAACCCTACTATGACGTCCTGCAAGAAATACGTCGAGTTACCAGAAACCCTGTATGTTTTAAATTTACTTTCATTGAGATCTAGTATGTTATTTGGTAATTTATTATAGCATTTAATACCTAACCCCATAAAGGATTTCTGTACCTTGAACAGTCTGAATTGCGGTATAGCTAACTTATTTTTGCCTCTAGTATTAAAATTGTCCCATGTCTTCTTTTACAATAGTAATACAAGTAGGATAGAATAGTAGGAAGTAGGATTTTCGCAAATATCGATAAATAACGTCTTTGACATATATTTTTTTTGCCTATATCAGTGATAAATATTTTTTAACAAGTTTTGTTATTTGTTAATAAATACTCTATTCAGAGGTATATTAAGTCTTTTTATATTAAGAATAAGAAAGTTTTCTGCAAAACCTACTTCTTGTGTCAGTTTTCGTAAAACAATTTTCTTGTCGCTCAACTTTAACTTTGTAAATTAAATTAATTTTACAAGTTAAGGAATAAAAATGAAAGTGGATGAAGCGACAGGGGTATGGCAGTATCGTTTCATGGTGAGCCATATATGTTTTATGTATGATGCAATATTGCTATTCTCTATTTATTTAACAGGTACTCAGGTAAGTCGTCGTGTCACCTCATTAAAATGGCTGTTTCAGAAATTAATTGCTAGTTTTATAGTATTTAAATAAAGGCAGTCAGGATTTTGTAAAAAAAACACAATATTTACATTCATCTCTATTACAACATTAATACAAAATACATCAATGAGTGAATCAGTAAATGATTAATATAATTAGTACTAGTTTAAGACAGTAAATTATTCTCAATTATGTATATAAATATGTATGAACAATTACATGAATATAATAAATTTTACGAAACATATTACGTTTTTAATTTCGTCAAGTGTTTCACTACTTAGTTCTTATTTTAAGTCTGGCCATTATATTCTGAGGCCCATAATAGAGGTTGCTCAACCCGTGAATCGAACCAACACAAAAGAACCAGTTTCTCATATGAATAATGGTAGGTAATAAAATATATAAAAATCGCAAAGAAATAAATAAAATTACATCACTTGTCCTTCTGCTATTTTTTACTTATGGAATAAAATCAATATCTGACAGTATTTCAAAAACTATATAGGTAAAACAAAAATTTAAAATTAATCCTCCATTAAAGTTATCTAGATAACGTTGGAAAATTTAATCGTAGATCGCATCGACACCACGCCTTAATTCATTCAAAAGTAAAACAAAACATTTTTAATTTTTTCTAACTTTTTTACCAGATATACACTAAACGTAATTCCAGATTTCGCACATTTATAAAACTTTTCCAAAATTCTAAAGCTCTTAATTACTTACTTTACTTGACCCAAGCCTCGAGTCGATCAAAACCATTCGACTGTTGGCTCAAATCAATAATAACAATCGGAAAAAGTACACGAAATACATAAGTCTACATTACAAAAGAGTTACAATTCGGATGATTGATCCTCTACTAAGTATTCAATACGACTTACGAATGGTCACGAAGTGATCATTAATAACAGGAGGTCTACTCTGATTCGACGAAAACCAAAGTTCGTGAAGAAAAATGAAATGAAATAAGCAGAAATTAGTGTGAGATGTACTGTTTGATGTTTAATTTTTGGAACCCTACTCTTGTTGCACATTCCACACGAACGAAACTTTGACAGATTATTCTTCGGACTTTTAATGTCGACGAACCTAAAATTTGTAGGTAGTTGTCGTTTATTTTCATTTCAGTTAATTTTAAAGAGAAATGAATAAAAGTAGTTTCATAATATGTTCTTTTAATCACATTTGCTTCGTGTGAGCAACACGTAGGAAACCAAAAAAATGGTCTTAAAGACGATATAAAATTAGTATACCGATAGCTCAAATAGTTGTTAACACAAACCTATATGTTTTACAAGCTTTAACCCGCGACTTTCTACGGGTGGAATAAAGACTTCTGGCAAAATTTGTTTGCGGCCGCAAATCAAACGAAACTTTACATTCGAGAACCGGAGTAGACGTCCCCCGCATGAAATTTATTCCACGAACAACACATTGAATATTCATAATTATCTAACTTACCTATGTACCCATATTATTTAACTGTATATGAATATCAATAAATATTGTAAAATGATTTTCAAAAGACCTAAAACATCAATTTGGAAAACACTGAAAATTCTTTAATTTTTTCCTATGAGACCACGAAAACATTCAGAATATTATAATGATAAATCCATTAAAATTACGTACGCATTTCAGATGTTAAAGAATACTACTCTGTATGTAGTCATTGTAGTAATATTACTACGTCCCCATCAGTGGTAAAGATTCATGTCAATTTAGTAGTATACACCTTGCCAAAATTATTTGGTAATACCTAATGATTAGGAGTAGCTCAGGTTCAGCTTACATTCCACGTGCCCTATTTGTAGCTGGCCGGTTGGTCTGAATGTGATCTGGCCGTAGTTTGAACTGCATATGCAATCAGTACAGGTATTTGGTACTAAATCAACCTTTATTTTTTCTTATCTGGATATCAAATAACTGTGTACATCTTTGATTAAATAATATCTAGATAGAGCATCACCATGCAATAGCAACAAAAATGGTGTTGCTAAATATTATTTTACCGCGTGCATGACACGTAGTGGCGTCTTAGTGACACGGTTGGTACTATTTGACAGTATATTGCATTGCAATGAACAGTTCACAGCAATTTTTTCCGCTTTTCTTGAACTGACACTATCTAGACATAACATAATCAAATGTGTACATTGTACATGCGCGCTCATTCATCCTTCTACTGCACGCGCTCTGTCTAGTGCTTGCATTGCATTCCGATGTTTCTTGGACTCGGTTTCTTCAGTCCGACGAGCAATTCAAGCCGGTGCTTGAACTGCTTGTATCTTGGCTATACCTATCACTGTACGCTAATTGGCTGCAGTATAGACCGCGCAAGTCTGTAACATTGCTGGGAATGCTCGAACTCTCCTTGCAGCTTGAACCGAGTGCACTTCCTCTGCTACTTGCACTGTATGTGCTACCACTGTAGCTAGCCCCACGGGTGCGTTGACTGCACAGGCTTGGACTATGCGTAGATCGCCTACTGCCCTGAATACACGCAATCTGGTTGCTGCTGTTATCGGGTGTACTTTGATGAAAGACAGGGTGGCTTTGATTCTGGCTGGTGCTTGGATGGTGCGTTGTTAGGAGGCTATTTTGATCACGCAGGCTTCGGCTGTTACTTCGAGTGTACGCACTCTGACTTGCTCTTGGGTTATACGCTCGGTGGACGTTGCTTATATTGCGAGTATTCCGGTTATGGTATCGACCGTGTCTGTCTAGGTTGTGATTTGGATTGCGTTCGCTTTGGTTTCTACTGCTTTCGCTGCTTTGGCTGCGCGAGCTTTGGCTTAAACTTCGGTTACGTGCGCATTGATTGCAGCTACAATAACTCCATGCGCGCTGTCTGTTACCAAAATGTCTCCACACTTGCCGGTTGCGGCGTCGACGGCACATGCACTGTCTGCTGTTCTGATGTTGTGTTTGCCATCTGATACTACGGTGGCGCGCAGATCGGCTTTGTCTGCAGCGACTATGCTTACACTGACTGTTTCTGCAACGACTTTCATATCGCCTGTGATTGATTCGACTGCGTGAGCGCTGTCTTTGTGTACTGTGGCTTCGTTTTCGCCGTCTACTTCGGTTGTAACAATTTCTGCGTGTCCGCTCTCTGTTACGACTACGCGTGCTGCGTCTGCTTTTACGTCTAGTTCGCTGTTTGCGTTCAAACTGATTAGAGCAGTTACTAGAACTGCAACGATGCCGAGGCTATTTTGAACTAGACGGTTCTCTAAGACTACATTGTCGCGTTGACGTATCTGTGTCCATATTTTCCGGACTTCCGGGACTCATCGTAGGGCGGGTTATTGTGCTGCTGTCACTGTTTATTTCCATGCTTTGTCGATTTATTTTATATATTAGTCTTACGTTCAGAAGTGATTCACTGCCGTTTATTGCTTCTTGTGTTTCACCACTAGACAAAATTAACGTTTTTATTATAATATGGTTAATTAATAACTTTATAACAGTTAGTATTTATTAATCATTTGTAATTCTTAGCGTTAAAATACAGACGTGTAACAACAAATGAGTGAATGCAAATTTAACTCGGTATTGGTAAGGTAGTTGGTTGTAGTCATCAGATACTTTTAAGGTAAGGAGATTAGTTTTGATTGGTAAGATATAAGTAATGTAGCATAGTTGGCATCAGCGTAGTGTTTGGAACATATCGTACTTACTGCCTTTAAAAATCTAAATTTTGCTTTAGTACTCTTTCCAAAACCATACCATTCAAGTTATTTAATTTTCAAAACTTTTGCCCCCTGGGGCTCGAACCCAAAAAAAAATATTCTAAGAATTCTTTTTTTACCAAATAAGGTAAGGTGCTTACCATTTATATTCACAAAAAGATGAAACTGTAGTCCACAAGGCACCTGGTGACCCTGAAACAGAATTACGAAGGATCTAAAAACAAAGCACTATAACTTCACAACAAAACTCCAGCGCCAACTGTCCTTGGTCAGAAATTCATGAAAAAGATCTTTCTTATTTAATTTAGTAACATTTCAAATAAATGAGTCCACGTTTTTTTATGACATAAGCCGATAAACGAGCTGACGGATCACCTGATGGTAAGCAATCGGCGTCGCCCATGGACACCTGGAACACCAGAGGCGTTACAAATGCGTTGCCGGCCTTTTGGGGATTAGGAGTTTGAGGATCGTTGGGGATTCAGGGTTTGGGGAGATTGGGGAAGGGGAGGGTAATTGGGCCTCCGGTAACCTCACTCGCACGGCGAAACACAACGTAAGCGTTGCTTCACGTCGCTTTTCTGTGAGGCCGTGGTATCACTCCGGTCGAGCCGGCCCAATCGTGCCGAAGCATGGCTCTCCCACACTTATACGTTTACGATACTTGGAAATTCAAAACTATTGCTATAAAAATAACTGAACTTACCCAAGTATAGATTGAGAAGAAAAACGAGTGAAGTTTACATGAGCCACACAGTATCTTTAAAGAAGGAGCGTCGAAGAGTCTAAAAAAATCTGAAAAGTAACAAAAACATATTTGAAATATCGACACAAGTATACTTCTATTTTGAAATATAAAAATTGTGTTGTTTCGTGTGTAGTACGAAATGCAAATTACGCGGTAAGGATTCAAATTATATAAGAATACTTACACCATTGAAGATTAATATAAGATGAACAAATCTGGACCGACACAGCCTCTGAACAATATGCATCGAAATATGATCTGGAAATATAAATAAAATAATTGAAAAAACATTAACAACAATAATGGTAGTCAGGATTCTAAAATAATTAGTTTTTTTTTTTAATGGGACAAGCCCGCCACAACCTCCCAAAACCGCTGCAACTCCTGTAAGCCAGGATCTACAGTAGATACAACCATGAAAACACCGGAACATTGAAGTCCGGTGCGTCCCAGGGACATGAGTAACTGTCTTGGTTCCCGCAACGAAGTGAATCAGAAGATATTATAAGAGGAGAAGAAGAAAAAACTGTAGTTTCCACTTACAAAATAAGAACAAAATAATTAGTTAATAATTTTCGTTAATCGTTTACCACCCTGTACCATAAAAAAAAGTTGGGCCTTACCTTAGCTACTGAATTACGCCTTCAGTCCACCCAAACCCAAAACGGCGTGACGAATTGGTCGCGGGCTGGGTTCCGGGTATCTGCAGATCTGCAATGCCGTAAAGCGGATGTAAAGAATATCGCTCAATCGATCACTGCGGTCATGCGCTGTGCTAACTCCCGGGCAGACATCATTGCAGGTGGGCATTGATTTTCTTTTAATCTCCTTCTCCCATACAGTTGTGTAATATAAAGCCTTTTTTTCATGAGTTACCACAGAATGATTCCAAAGAATCAGAAAAAAAAACATAAATAGTCAGATCATCATCAGATATCAATTATACACATTAGAGGTTAAGCTACCTTCGCCTTTCCTTCGTTTTGCAAGTCCACAACACAAAAAGCACAGTCACAGCTATTAGATTTTCAAAAATATCACGAAAATAAATGCAGGAAAGTAATTTGTTATTATTTAAAATAGGATCGTTAAAATTGCCAGCGGCAGGTCTGATTGCGCGAGTTCTGCCTACTGGAGTAAGAAGAAGGTACGGGTGAATTGACGCCTGCGTATTGCACTTGCTTTGGTACTGCGCAATAGCGGAATCGAAAGTTCTAGCAATTCCGTTTAAGTATATACATTTTATAGTACAAACATATGTATATTTATCGATGAAGAGTGTAACAGACAGTATTGATGTAAAGACACGTATCGCACAAATATGGACTTTTTATTAAATTAGAATACATCTCTTAGAGCGATATCATCAGGGTGATACAATGGCCTACTGTCCTCGACGTGTCATTTGACGCGACACGTTGCCGCTTCGGGGATGATTTTCATTGTTTGTAATCTAGATGCAATGTTAAAAATTGTTTGTATTCCTCAGACTCGACTCGTGTTCGTGCCCTTGTCATACAATTCGGTAGCTACATTAATATTAGTCATTTGTGCTTCGTCTATTGTAATTTGTAAGTTGCATGCATTCGTCAAACAAACAAGGCCACAAGGTCTTGTTATGTTAACAGCACAGCAACTGTAGCAAAATATAGATTAATATTAATATTTTTTATAATCATATTGTCTGCACGGTCTGTTTCAATATTTAACTTTTTCATTTACGCAAAATGTATGTATTTATAATCTTGTATAGTACTTACACCATAACCATATAAGAATGCGGTTTTGACATCAAACTGAAAAATATTCAAACTATGTTGTGCTGCCTCTGAAAGTAAAATTCGTACTGTATCATACCTCACTGTTGGAGCAATTAATTTATTCCAAACCCTAAACGTGAGGACTTGTTATTGGCTCATTGTTACCTACGCCTATTGGTATTTTTATCCATTTTTATAAGCTTAAGTCCTCCATGAATTATAAATAAATAATATGCCATTTAGCGCTTGTGATGCAGAAAAGAAAACCAAATTATATAGGGTTGACGTAAATTTTGACAGTTTTTTATTTTTATTTTTTTTTAAGGGGGGAAAATCATCGAATGACTGCTCCCGCCTGGGTGAGGCGGAAGGGAGTGTCAGACTCTTACTGACTAAAAACCACCCCGTTCCTTCTCCTGCACGTCGAGCCGGAGCCCCGGTTACCCGTTAGGTTCTCCGCGACTCCGAATCGGCATCGGCCCTACTGGGCCCCATCTGTGGTGGTCTGATGGCTCTTTGAGGCGCGCGCGGAACGCTACGCGCCGTACGCTCGGGTCTGTTTCTGGTCAGACGGGGAGCCACCCATGCTCGCCGTCCGCAGTCCCGCGCTTACGGTGGCCGGAGATCGTCCCGCGATCCCCGACGCCCGGTGTGTCCTTCGCGATGGCTGGGTTGCGAGGAGGCAGCGCTTCGCTGCCTCCTCGCAATACTTGTTATGGAATAGGGTATTAGACAGGGGTTTCACAACAGTCTCTAGAATGTCACTTTGATAATTTTTGGCTTTCACCTTGACGCCTTGTTGGCAGAAATGAAGCTGAGTGACACCTTCGTACGAAACTCCCCACCATACCATGACACTAGCCGGATGATGAGTACGCGAGACATTCCGTGCTGAAGGTGGGACATCCTTGCTACTTTTGGCATACACTTTATTGTTTTGTCGATTGAACTTTTCTTCGACGGTAAAGATTTTCTCGTCGGTGAAGAGTATCTTCCTCGCATCGTGTCTCCTAAGCAGTATTGGACAACGTTCGCGTCGCAATTGACGAAGGCGATCGTTTAAAAAGTGTACTTTTCTACGGCTATACGCCTTAACCTTGAGATGATTCTGTTGACTGAAACGCGCGAAATATTGGTCTGCAGAGCGAGTTTCTTCTGAGTGCGACATGTATTTCGGCGAAGTCGCTCTCGAATGATTTTATTGTTCGCAGGCGTCCTCACAGAGCGTGGACGACCACTTCTTTGCCGATCATGTAAAGAACTTGTCTCCTGGTATCGTTTAATAGTGTAATACACGGTGTGTTACGGCTCACACCAAAACTTTTCAGTTCTCGGAAAATGTCCATAGGTTTTCTTCCCACCTTAAATAATGAAATGACGATCGCACGTAATTCTTTTGTTCCCTCCATTACGAGAAAATTTAAATAAAATAATCCGAAATCTTAGATATTAAAAGTTAACATTCCAAATTCAAAATTAGAAAAAGAAATATACAGCAGCCAGTAATTTTTATTTTATTTTTATAAGCAAAAAGTTTGTCTCAAAACTTATGAACACACGAGGTAAATTATTTTTATCGATTTTGGGTCTCTATACATTTTTAGGCATTGTCCTTTGAGCATTACATCTATGTATGATATATTTCACAGTATATAAAAAACTAGGGGAAGTGTGATGTAGATTTGGCACATATTCTGTCAACGGGTGAAGTCACACGTCCCGAAATAAGATTTATTACGTTGTGTTGTTTTTGTATGAAAAAATAAAAGTAACACAATTAATATTAAAATAGTGGTGTCTCATACCATCGGTAAGTACGATTTTATTTATTTTCTTACTAGCTGCCGTTTGATAGAACTCTGCAGATTCCAAATATATCAGTTAGTAGTCAAGAAATCCTCCTAACATTTGTTCCCGCTTTTATGACAGATTTCTAAGTTTTAGTTTATTTTAAAATGAGGTAAAACTTACCGCATATAATTATTTATCTTAGCTGCATCAGGGATCTGGGTCTTAAATACGAATTCAAGTTAACAGAATATATTTTATTCTGCCCGTAAAAAAGTAGCCTAAATGGCTATTTTTTCATCCATCCATCCTTTCAAAAATCACGGTAATTCCTTGATCCGTTTTGCCGTGAAGTGAAACAAATTTTGAAGTTTACTAATATTATAAATGCGAAAGTTTGTGACGATGTATGTGTGTGTGTGAGTATGTGTTTGTTACTCTTTCACGTGAAAACAACCGAATAGATAGATATAAAACTTGGAACAATAGTAGATTGTAGTCTCGAATAACACAGGCCACTTTTTAGGGAAACGCCGTGGAAGCCGCTGGCAGGTCTAAGTCATCTGACATTCTTTTTTTGATAAGCGACTTTTTATTTCAATTAAACTTTTTTGGTACTTTTGAAACGTCAACAAATATAAAATAAATAATAGTCAGTCAGTCGGTCCGTCAGTGAAGATGTAGGTATGCAAAGGCGTTGACAGCAATCTAAATAAATCTGTCATAAGAGCGGGAAAAAATGTTAGGAGGATTTCTTGACAACTAACTAAAATATTTGGAATATCCCGAGTTCTATCAAAAAACTAATTACACCGGATTGACTACTAATAAGATATAAGTCGTTGAAAACCCACAGTATTTCATTTTAGTCGGTCAGGAACGGGATTTGCCGATTTCCGTTAATATGATTGCTTAAAATACAAGAAAATCATTGTAATAGGTTTATTGGATTAGTTTTGTCTCTTTTTCTATTAACCTTTTTTTTTCTTAATCTCCAGGATATTGTTTGCCGACCGAGCGGCTGGTCAGCTGGAGATTAACTACTACATATGTTTATAGAATGTAGTACAGAAGTAATTTGATTCGATTTGGTACAAAAGGGATCGACAGAATAAAACGGGTAAACATTATGATAGTTCATAGATTTAGGATATGTTTGTACCATTTGCCCATGGAGAAAAAATACAGACAGATGAAGGAAGTAATAACAAAGTTACAAAAGTATACTTCCGACGTTATTCAGCAAGACTGTGGTATAATTGTGGAATGCGACTTCCCCTCGCTGCAGCCCGTTTATCGATCACCCTACCTGTACCAGTCGTGTCTAACAAACAAAAGAATTGGTTTTATAACGGGGGTTCAAAATACTTGTACCAAAATTGCCACTACATTACTTCAGGGTCACATGGGATTGGCAACTTTTAGTCCTTTTGCCTACGTCAGTTAAAAATATCAATACTAGTTGAAAACAATGAAAATATTATTACTAAAAAATCACGTGAGGTACAAATAAGTTGACCACACGAGACGGTGGCCAAATCTATCAAGTATATAAAAAAGTTTTATTCTGAATTTAATGGTATATATTCAGTTTGTGGGCCGATTTCCATAATTCTCTTTTTAAATAGCTGACAATTGATCCAAAAAAATGATTCACTTTAGTTCAATGGTTTTTACATTATAAGCATTATAATTACATGAACAGTGTCATTTTAACGATACGCCGTATATTTGTACGTCAATAACTTAAGTATTTCTGAATCGATTTGCGTGATTATTTTTATGTTCGGAGGGATCTACTTTAAAGTTGATACTATTGTCAATAGGAAATCGAGGGTAACCCCCAAATTATAAGCACATATTACGTTTATTTTTAAGAATTTCGTAAAGTTTTTTAACCTTTACAGTATGATGATCATCATCTCATGTCAATAAGCTGAGGATGGAAACTAAAACTGTTTAACGGTTAGGAGTTTGAAAAAAAATCGTTCAAAATTATACTACATATGGATTAGAAATAATGTTCTTTGTGGCTATTAGGCTGACCTGATTATTAGAAATATATCTTATTTACGTTAATATTTTAAATAGACAAATCGATGTGGTCTCATTTTACTTAAATAAAGCTTTTTGAAGTCGGTTTTATTAAACATGGTTTTATGTTTCAAAAACCGACTTCAAAATCCACAAACTGAAATCCAATAAATAATTACACTGCGTTACACGATTTTGGTACCCACGTAAGTGTTAGCTGGAATGAATAGCTAATGAGTCACAGATTAAATGTTCCAAACATATGTGGTATCTATCACGTCTAGTTTTCAAGGTACATGCCAAATTATTTTTTCTATTACCCTCACTTTAGGCGAAAACGAAATAGTTACCATTTTTGATGTGTTGTGCTTTTTATTATTTTGTTTTGTTTAGTAGTCATTTTTATTCGATAACCTCGATATATTCGTACATATTTCTTTGGAAATCCATTATGAATACTGGACTAAGTGGTCGTCGCAACTGCTTAAATGCATCAAATAAGTTTTGTTATGTTTGCTTGGTTTGTTTTTGTATATCGTGAAGTCACAAACATAAAATGTTTCCAAAAAAGTGAGAAGTGCACATTTACTGTATTTTGGACGTGCTATAAATCAAGATAAACCATGGATACCAAAGTGAAAACTCAAAGAAGGAATATTTGTAGGACCACAAATACGCACATTGATGAAAGTCCCAAATTTTGAGAAAAAGGTTACTGACAAGGAATATGATGCCTGGTTATCGCTGAAAGCAGTTATTAAAGGGTTTTTAGGGAACCACAGGGCTGAAAATGCGAAAAAGCTAGTTGACGACATGTTAGAAGCATATAAAAAGTTGGGTTGCAGAATGTCGTTAAAAATTCACTTCCTTCATTCTCACTTTTCTTTTTTCCCATCTAATCTTGATGCAGCCAGTGATGAGCAAGGTGAGAGGTTCCACCAGGATGTAAAAAAGCTTGAAGAACGATTTCAAGGGCGCTGGGACACAACTATGTTAGGCGATTACTGCTGGCGTTTAAAACGAGAAGATCATTCAAAGCACAAAAGAAAAAGTTAAAGTTTTGCGATCTTTTGTGTTAAAACTTTTTATAATGTTTTTTTTAACCTTAATGGTAAAATTAAACTTAGTTAATGTGAAAAAATCTGGTTGATTTAACTAATTTTCTTTAAAATATGTTTTAGCATTTAAATTTTTAGTAAAATTTGGCACATTCTTATGGAAGAAAAATGAGACGTGATGAATGGAAATTTTGTATGTATTTTTAATAAACTATAAGTATTCATAAGAAAACATGACATTTCAAAGCGGGTACTCAATTTTTTTTTTCATTTGTAACGCAGTGTTATTATTCATTGTACTCAACCTAGTCCTACCGAAAACACCCACTGAATATTAAGAAGTCGATGCCACAAGCCCACATGGAAATATTACTTACTAATAATAGATACACCTACCTAAGTTATCATTAATAGATGTTGTAGGTATTGAGTACAATAAATAATAATTAGTTAATATCAGAGTTTGTTGGTCAGAAAGTTAACCCTTTCACGAAAAAGGTAAATATATTTCCTCTTTTGTAAATTTGTTTTCTACGCTTAACTTATTAACTAATTCATTATTAATTGAATATCATTAAATATCTTATTTCCAATACCGTATGCGCGCTCTTAAACTTATAAACTCAAAAATATCAATCAAGTGTTTTAGGTAATCGTATTATTTTCTTTCCAATTATTTTTCGTTGCTCCCATCGTGTGTCGCTACAGGGGCGCCAACTGAAAACCAGTGTGCCCAGTTCAAACTGAGTTGGTAAGCCCATTGGTCATGGGCATGCTGCCACCCTGTTATTCTTATATTTTCCTTTTTTTTATTGTTTTTTGCTTTAGTTATTTTTGCTGCTGTTTTTTAATGTTATTTTATGTCTTCATAGTTTAATTTTTTAATTTTGCTTTTCAATTTTTTTTTACACTTCTTGTATACAATGGCGGATTTAATGCCTAGTGGCATTCTCTAACAGTCAACCTTAGGGTGATGCAGAAAGACACAATAGTAGGTGTAAAAGTTTAAAACTGCTGTGACTTTTGATCATACATTGACATGTAGATTATATAATTATACATATCACACAATATATACTAATTAAATATAATGAAGAAGTATTAAAATATATACGTAATGCACAACATGCGAACAGTAGACAAATAAGTATGGGACATATATATACCTAAATATACGAAGGAAAATATATAAAATAATATAACATATATACATACATAATTATACACATATAAATACATAAATACGTACAAGACCTAAGTGTGTGTTGAGTCTGCTAGCCTCTTCTGTAGATACTCACGAACCTTAAATTTGAACAACAGACGACTAGTCGCCGTCCTGATATCCGTCGGCATCGCATTCCACAGCAAGATGGATTGGACGAGAAAAACACTGCTCCTCATTCCAAACGTGGCAATTGTCAATGATTGCCTCCAGAGATCACTTGTAAACAGGAAACAGATTAAGGATTTACATTTAGTGAAGAGGTTCTAATAGATTACTCCAAATAGCCTGATGCAAGACAAAGAAATAATGTGTGCGGTGGGGTGATAATCAAGTGCCTAAAAAACGTAAACAATGCAGGCAAAACCTTACCGACGTAAATCATGAAAACAGCAACAATAGTTTTATAACGGCCAAAGAGTACAGGAATAAGAAATAGCTATGTTATCCAAATACTTGAACAACAAACTAGTTTCAAAAGTTTCCAAAATTTGATGCAATCGTTATTGAAAACCATTGTTAGGTACATTAGTTTTTAATAAATAATATACAAAAAACCATCAAGTCACCTGCAGACATGTTGGTAGAAACTCCATTTAATTGTAACATACACAAAGTTAACCTCACAGAATATATTTTTAATGTGTCTGTAGTGTTATACTTCATAGTAGGTGTAAATCTATTAATCGCATTTTAGCGGAAAAATTCACATAACCAGATATGTTGAAACGATAATTTCAGCCCAAATGTATCATAATAAACATAAATCTTTGAAGAATAAAAAGTAAAACAATTGAAATTGTATTAAATATAATTATTTATTTGGTATGTAGGTATAGATAGTATTATATTGTATGTATTGTTTTAATTATTGTACACTAGACGACCCCCTTTTTCCAACTCCTGAATACTGGCTCCATCCAAAGGTTGTCTGGAAGAAATCGCATTCTGCGATAAGACCGCCCATTGTACACATTCTTTTATTTATTTATTTTATTTATTTATAATTTCATATACCTACACCACACAGACAATATTACAAAGGACGACATTACAAGTATGAGGTACATAGGTACAGCATATCCCTTAAGGGATTTCTTCCTGCAGACCTGCGACAGGAAAAGGAAATTAAATATAAGACACAGTGTAAATGATACATGCAACAGATACAAAACAATATAAAATAACTGAAAGAACTTAAAACTAAAATGACCGGAATATAACAAAAATAATAAATAGAATAATTAGAAATATATAAACACGATTACATATATATATATATAGATAAATATATATATAAATAAAGCTGCACTTCAGGACAAAAGATAATAATCCCTGACAAGTCGTTTAAAAATGGAGATGGACTTGGAGTCGCGTATGTTAGGCGGCAGCGAATTCCACAATCTCACCGCATGAACAGTGAAGGAGTAAGAGTAGAAATCGGATTTATGTTGAACTTGTTGAATGTTGTCTTTTATGTTTATTTTCTATGTATGTTTTTATGGTGTACAATAAACTGTAAATAAATAAATAATTAAAATCAGTATTAATAATAGTTTTACAATAATAGTTATTATTTTTTAAACATCATATTATTCATTTAAATTGTTTTTTAAAATTTAATTTATTGATAATTTGACGGCCTCGTTAACCGAGTGGTCATAAGTGCTACTGCCAAGTAATGGGTCTCGGGTTCGATTCCCGGGTCGGGCAAAATATGACTGGGTTTATTTTAAAAAAATCTCAGTTGTAGCACGGAGCGTGGAATTGTGCCCGGTATAAAGAAATAGGCGCGCCGCCTATCACATGAGATTTTATCACATAAATAGTGAAAAATGGATGTTATATTGCTACTGTAATGGCATTAAGTGCCGTAATGCGCACCAGCCTACCCCTTTAGGAATAAAAGGCATGGTGTCATGTTATGTTTCTAAATGGTCGTTAAAATATCGCTACAATGAAACGATAAAGTGCACACATATCAATAAGAGTATACATTTTAATATGGTTTTATTATTACCAAAACTCTAGTAAAGTAACATGGTAGTGCCATGTGGGACCATGAACTAACTTTTACTCTCAGACTAACATTAGAATAGTATAATCCTACATTACTCCTTGTTTATTAATACCAAGTTTGACTATTCTGAACCTAAACCATGGAGTAAAGTTAATGTTATTTCAATCTATGGTTACTGATAAGAGGGTATATGGTAAATATTTTGTCTAGTTTTAACAACAACAGAGAGCAAATTGCCACGTTTGCCTATGAGTTGAAAATATAGCGCAATCGTGTGTACTCTGGATTCGCAACAGAAAAAGAATTTGAATATTGTGAATATTTTTATGTTAAATTTGCAGCAGTACTTGGAAGTGCAGAATTGAGCGTCGTATCGGTGTTACAGAGCGCATCGACTTCCTGATGCAGAAAGTCTATGAATCAGCAAAACGTATAGGCGACATAAAAAAAGAAGCACTATGCTCACAATCGCATGTTCCTGAGCGATCAGGAGGCCAATCACAATTTTCTCCATTATCTCGAGTTCGAGATTGTAGGTCTATCTCTACGTCTATCTAAAATATCTATATCTCTACCGAAAAAGTCTTATTGAACAGAATTCCATATTCTCAGTAAAAATAACAATAAATGCCACGAAAATGTCGAGTCGAGTAATTGTTACCATCGTGAAGAATCGCGCGTTCCGCTTTAGGCAGCAATGAGTGAATTAATGTTTTGGTTTTAAAACGCTGACTAAACCTTATTATTTTCGTTTAGAACGAAACGTTTCGTGTAAAATCATAATTAATTTAACAGTATGTGTCAGAATTTGCGCCTTTTTGCGGTTCTTTCAAAACTTTTGTATTTACGTTACTTTGCACCAGTGGGCTGTGCTATTTTGCACCTGTATCCTGAATTACAGGAGCCAATAGATCTATTAGCAACCTATTAGCACCGGTAACCGCTTGGGGATAAATGGGTTAAATCTTTATTTAAAGTTTCTAAATACGTCTGTTTCGCTCAATTTGTAAATACCAACGGCGGGATAAATGCTCTGTTGTCGCAGTGTATTGGCCAGATGCTCGTCACTTTCCAACAACTCTGAGATAAAAATGCTAATAAACTCGTCCATCTTTCAGTGGTTTCAAGTCCAATCGTGGGTACACAAATTACAGTCTGTTATTTACGCGAAGGTCGACATTTCAAGAAAACACGATATCGTCGAATTTCCGTTAGGTATGAGATGCCAGGCCGTATTTCATTTAACAACAAAAGAAAAAAAAACTATACCACTCAAAATCCAAAGAATTCACTCAGAAATGACGTATCTCTACAATCGACATTACGTCTCTATTGCTCAGAAGCACTCGCCACGAATTCTAACGTTAGATTTCGACAAATATCAAATTCGACATACCCAGAATAGCAACTTTTAAAATTAGTTGAAATAATTACGTCATTAAAATTAGAATTTAGATTTAGAATCATTATTATCACATTCAACACCATCTCTAAAACCGAAAATTGGCCCCCGGATGTGGATATACAGAGATTAGGAACGGTCCAACTAAGATGTGGTTGACGGGTGGCGACCAACACATTTTAGCCTAACATCTAGTGGGTATCCGTAACCACACAGAGAGTGACTGAATATGCGATGTTGAACGAAAGTGTGAAATTATACCAGAGATTGAGAAGGTGGTTAACACCTCCTTTAATGTGGCCAGTGCAGCCTGTTCGATCCCGAATTAGAAATCACCGCAGTCGGACAGACTGACTGACAGACGGATTGGGGGCACAAAATGAAAATATTTATTATTTTATTTTCAAAATGAAATATACAAAAAATTAAAACTGCGTCATTCAATAAAAAATTGGGCTTTAGACTTCAATATTCCTCATACTACATTAAACGTTTTACTTGAAATATGAGAATAAATAATGTTTTACCTAAAGACGCATGAACATTACTAGGTAGATACCAATAGAAAAAACCTACATACATTCAGTCAAAAAAGTATCAGGAATGGATGATTTGTTTATGGTTCCAAATTTTTTTTTTTTATAGTTGTTAGATTAGCACAACTTCGTTTTCTATTTTGGCGCTAAGTTTGAGTTGCATCTGTTATTTATATTAAATACAGTATTAGTTTTAGTAATCTATACATATAATAAAATTGTAGAAAAGTGCTGTCTGTACATTGAAAATAAAAATAAAAAAATATCAGGGGTTATTGTTATATCGATGTCGAACCCAAAAATGTAATTAACTTTTTTTTTGTCTGTTTGTCTGTTCACGGTAATCTCAGAAACGGCTGATCCGAGTTGAATGCGGTTTTCACGAATATATTGTGGTATGCTTCAGTTATGGTTTAGTGTTTGTTTCATGTCAATCGGTTCATAAATAAAAAAGTTATATCAAATTAAAGAATCACGTCAAACACTATTCTATGCTCATACATACATAGGCAACATTAATCTCCGCAACTATTTGACGGATTTGGTTGAAATTTTGTACCGACATATTTTAGAGCCTGGCACAACATAAAGACTACTTTTTACCACGGGAAAACATCCGTTTCCCATGGGAATCGGTAGTTTATTGTTTTTTTAACGCCTGTTCCGGTTAACGAACGACGTCGATCATTGTTACTAGATAGGTAAATTACAATCATTAATAGAATATGTTATAGCTACTTATTACCTTGGAATTGACTGGATTACCATGGAAAAAAATTAAAAGGGCTCATCTAAATTCTTTCTACTTAAGTTAGTTTAGGCTGATATCATAAACTATAAGAATAACTTACCGAGGGAAAACATAGTACTCCCATGGGAATGAAAAAACATTGTTCTTTTATGGCTGAAGGTAGTTTGTAAGCTGTTGAATTTTAAGAATAATGTCGAACTGATTCCTTCTAGTTTCCCGTGGGTCTGAGATGTTATCCCGCGGTAAAAAGTAACATAAGTGTTGTTATTTCCAAGCCTAAACTAATTGTTTGCCAAATTTCATCCATATCCATTCAGTAGTTTTTGCGAGAAAGACTAACAAATATGCGTCTATACAAAGTTTCGCGTTTATATTATTAGTAAGAGTTATACCTATAATAAACAACAGGGTGTTTTTAACCGCAGAAGACGTGGAACAGCAGTAGTAGGTGAACCGGGTATTTTTAAAGAACACGTCATTGGTAGGGTTTATACGGTGCATCCGAATAACTCCGAATGCTTTTACCTACGCCTACTTCTACATGTTTTTCGAGGGCCTACTTCCTTTGCCGAGCTCCGAAAGGTTGATAATATCGTACACCCTACATATCAAGCGGCTTGACGGGCACGTCACTTACTGGATGGGGATCAACACTGGGATGATGCTTTGTCTGAAGCAATTATTAGCGAAAGCCCACAGCGATTGCGCCATTTGTTTGCAGTCATGCTGGTGTTCTGTGCACTTTCTGATGCTTCAGAATTATGGCATAAGTATCAGAACAAATTAGCTGAAGACTTTTTCAGGCACGCGCAACTAAATGATGACAACCAAATTAGTGAGAGATTACGTGAAAGTTACTTGAATCGTTGTTTGTTGGCTATTCAAGATATAGTTATATCAATTGGTAATTCTCAATATGGCATGCCCGAGCCATCATTTGACGGTGAACGTATTAATAGAGACTACGCGATGGAAATTAACTATGATCCAGTAGATCTGGCAGACATTTTACAAACTGATGTATCGAGACTAACTGAAGAACAGCGTTTAATATTCGACCGGGTGTGTCGCAGCGTAGACAGTGCTTTGGGGAAATGCTGTTGGTAGATGCTCCCGGTGGAACGGGCAAGACATTTCTTACAAAAGTGATTTTGGCGAAGGTACGAAGCCAAAGTAAAATTACGCTTGCTATCGCTTCATCTGGCATAGCAGCCACTTTATTACCAGGAGGGAAAACTGCACATACAATGTTCAAAATTCCCATCGACTTAGACCACACAGAAAACTCTGTTTGTAATATTTCAAGAAACAGCGATAAAGCTAAGGTTCTTCGTGATTGCAGCCTTATTATATGGGATGAGTGCACAATGGCAAACAGAAAATCAGTTGAAGCAGTAGACAGAACGTTGCGTGATATCAAACAAAATAACCAACCTGTGGGTGGCATTACTGTACTTTTTTGTGGCGATTTTCGTCAGACTCTCCCTGTAATACCACGCGGAACAAGGGCTGATGAAGTTAGAGCCTGTCTAAAGAGTTCTCATCTGTGGCTGTGGCTGTGACTTTAAATATGCGAGCGCGAATCGGAGGCAATCAAAATGCTCAAGAGTTTTCAGAGTTATTACTGGAGATCGGTAACGGTGTGTATCCGCAAGAACAAGGAAAAGTTGTTCTCAATGAAAACTTATGCAGCAAAGTTTCATCAATACGAGACCTCATTTCAAAGGTGTATTGAAACCCAACGCAAATACTAACCTGCGAAAATTCCTGGCTTTGCGAAAGAGCAATTTTGACTCCACGAAACTACGAAGCAGCAGTAATAAACGCTGAAATTTTGAGCTTAGTTTCGGGGGATAATGTAGAGTATATCTCTATTAACAGAGTTATGGAAGAAGGAGAATCTATCAGCTACCCAGTAGAATTTTTAGAATCTCTTAGTGCTCCTGGACTACCAGCTCACAAAATAAAATTAAAATCAGCGTACCCATAATGCTCCTTAGAAATTTAAGCCCACCAAAACTTTGCAACGGTACTAGATTAAAAGTAACAAATTTACAACGAAATCTGATAGAAGCAGAGATTTTAACAGGGTGCGGAAAAGTTGATAGTGTTCTTATTCCTCGGATTCCTCTCATTCCAAACAATTTTCCGTTTAGTTTTAAACGAATTCAGTTTCCAGTGAGCCTATGTTTCGCCATGACAATTAATAAAGCTCAAGGTCAGACTCAAGTTGTGGGTGTAGATCTAAGTATCAGCTGTTTTTCGCATGGTCAATTGTATGTGGCACTGTCCCGTGTTAGCAATCCCAGCAGCCTGTATACTTTCACCCCCGATGGCCATACGTCTAATATTGTATATAGAAAAGCATTACAGTAAAGTAGGTTTTTTAGCTACCCAAAATGACTGTGATTATGATCCAAAATAAAAATAAGTATATATTAAAAAAAAAACGCTGCTCATAGTCACTATTCCACGCGAACGAAGTCGCGGGCACAGCTAGTATCATATTGTATATAGTGTGTATTGCGAATTTCATAATGTACAAAAATATCGAATAAAAAGTTTGTCTTAAATTTTGCATCGCCAATGGAATTTCGTGTTCGGAGTCACTGAAAATGTTACAGAAGGCTTACGGTGAATCGACTTTATCAAAAACTCGTGCTTATGAGTGGTTAAAAGCGTTCAAAAGCGGTCAAGACGTGATGGAAGTTGTGCCTCGCTCTGGTAGGCCGTCAACGTCTGCAACTGAAGTTAACATTGCAAAAGTGAAGGAAATAGTGACTGAAAATCCCCATTCAACTATGAGAGAGATAGCCGCCGAACTTTCTGTATCTCACGAGTTCATCCGTACCGTTTTAACTAATCATTTGGGTATGAAACATGTTGCTACTCGGCTAGTCCCAAAACATTTGAATTTTCTCCAAAAACTCAATCGCATGAAAGTCGCTGACGACATGCTAGAACGAGTCAGTTCGGACCCAAAATTCATGAAACGCATTGTTACTGGTAACAAGACGTAGGTTTACGAGTTTGACACGAAAAAGTAGTCAACAAGCTCCGGAGTGGCGCCTACCAACTGAACCAAAACCGAAAAACCCACGCCGAGGTCGATCAAAAGTCGAAGTCATGTTGACTGTTTTCTTTGACTATCGCGTTAGCACTTTGAACTCTTACCGGAAGAGTTTAACGGTAAATAAAGAATATTATTCGAGCGTTATGCGGTGTTTAAGAGAGCAAGTTCGACGAAAAAGGCCAGATTTATGGAAAGAAAATTCTTGGATTTTGCACCACGACAATGCGCCTTCGCACAAGGCTATCATTGTGAACGCATTTTTGACCAAACACTCAACAAATACCATCCAGCAACCACCATATTCACCAGATATGGCTCCTGCTGATTTTTTCATTTTCCCAAACTCAAATTACCACTTCGTGGCACCCGTTTTCAATCGATAGAAGACATAAAGGAGAATTCGCGGCGAGAACTGAACTCAATTCCGGAAGCAGCGTTTAAAAAATGTTTTGATGAATGCATTATTCGTTTCTAAAGGAACATACTTTGAAAGTGATAAAATAAATTTGGATGAATAACAGACATTTTGTGTATTATTGATCTTTTCCCGGTACTTTCTTGACAGAGTAGTATTAGTGTTTTAGCTCCTGGGGACTATCTGAAAAATTATGATAATATATCTTATTTACTAAACGAAATTTCTCCAAAGATAAATGTTGATGGATTACCGGTTTTCAACAGTTCGAGATTCAACTTCCGAAATATGCCATATCATTTTACACATTATTATCTATGTCACATTCGTAAGGACGCGGGGCAATTTCGACCCATTTCTTTTATGATGCGGTCCTTCATTCACATGAATACCGGGCAGTTACTTAATATAAATAGAATCGATGAAAGAACAAGTCAACACGAAAATAAGTTAATCTACTTTGAGTTCTATTCTGTATGCATAGTGACGGTATTGACAGCATATAAAACTATTTTAACGCGCATGCGTCAGTCTATCGACTACCTTGTTTAACGTTGTACTCCCGACACGCACGCAAGGACGGCAGTATTTGAAAGCCATAATAAGCGATCAGAGGCGTTTGTGTGTTTGTGTGTGTACACGTAAGTTAATTATTACCCAAATTACCTGAAAATATCGGTTTACTCACGTAAATATACTGAGAATAAAGGTGTACCAGTTTCGAGTCTACTAGTTAAGTAGGCTGTGCGACGTCGCCTCATCATCGCTCGCTGCTCATAAGAAAAAGTCCCTCTGTGACTCGAAACTAGTATATCTATTTTCTCAGTATACACCGTGAAATCTATATCGTTTCGTCCCACGGCAAAACAACTTGCAACATACGGACTACTTTCGATGCATAAAGTAATATAAAGATAAAAATGTACATTGTAATTTGATGCAAAAAAAACATCGATTTACGCACATGAGACTAGTGTCTACATTTGACATTAGACTACACACTAAACTTATTGTAAACAACAAACAGAAACATTTTACTTCGGGACAAAAACGATATTTTCACGGTATATGTACGTATGTCTCACAATAGTTAATTATTACTTACCTAACAAGCAATGAGAAATAAAAAAAAAAACTAGCAATACCCGTTCATGATCCAACCTCACTCCTGGTGAGGTTCGATAAACGGCGATCACAAAGAATTTTTCAATTTTCTAATAATCGCATTATTTACTTATACAATATAATTATCATGAACATGTTGAAATATAACTTTCATCTATGTTTTTTTCAGACGAGTGATTTAAAAGCAATTCTGCGCCATCTAAAACCACAGAATATGGCCGACATCGAAAAAGAAAAGACAAATGCGCGTGTGAGTATCAGACACTAATTATATAATGTTATGTTGTGTACTGTGAGATAGGGCGCATATAGATGCGCCTTCTTCCAAGAATCTGAAGTCTCTCGGGCTTAAAAATCAAGAAACGGTCATTCGAAATAAATAAGCGTGGTGCCTTTTTATTCTTTCGCCGAAGTTGACCAGATGTGGAGAAACTGATGCAGAATAACATTACAAACAAAAAAGTATATGGGGTCTCATATCAAAAACACAGTCCAAATCGAGTTAAATCAGTTCAAAGATGTGAAAATAGTGCTATATATATTATTCCTGTTATTTTGTTGATGGTGACCGTATACAATGCATATTTCTTCATTTACTTGTCAGAAATATTTAGTAATAAACGATTTCAAGGAATATAATTAGGCTTATTGTACTTTTTTACTTATTTTTTTTTTTTGTTTTTTATTTCGTTATAAGGCCACGGAATCAGAAAAGAATGAACCGTTAACTGGCCACTGCTGAAGTAAAAAGAAAAACATTTCGCTTGATTGGCTAGCGTGTTCACTTTATATGTATACGGTTTATGGCCTATGACTGATTTTCATGATCAATTTCCTCTCAGTCGAAAACCCGCAAAATACTTTACTTACCCCTATCATGATATGCTATGTTTGTCAGCTGCGGCGTCGGTAGACACGAAATCATAATTATTTATTTGTGTCTACTATCATGTTTATGTGTACTTCTCCGACTTACTTCCGATTTGTAACTAATTTAACTACAGTTAATACTTTAATCTAAAGCTAGCATTTAATATACAAAAATATCGTCATTCAGTCAGAAAGTGATAGATTATATTGTATGACATTAGGTATATGATAAAATTATGCGCTCATCTGACGTATAGTCCATCACTTTACAAAGTCGACGGTTTCCTTTCTTCAAAAGATTATGCTAACTATAAAGTAGATGAGTCTCGCACCAGGAGTCAATGGCAAAAAAATAATACTTTATTAGATATTTGGACGGCTACCACTACTCAACCCACCACTTGAAGCTTCATGACACATAATGTGATGTCGTAAATCAGCACGTTTTTTTGCGCTTATGTTGCAAACGCTGGCTGTACCCTACGAGATAGACCAAAATCACTACATAGTATAAAACAAAGCCCTTTGTATGCTTAAATCTTTGAAACTCCTCAACTGATTTTGATGCAGTTTTTTTAATAGATAGAGTAATTCTTAAGGAACGGTTATATGTATAAATACATGCATAATATAGTACAGAAAAACTGATGAATTTAGAGGTTTCTAATGTGATGTCGTAAATCAGCACGTTTTTTTGCGCTTATATTGCAAACGCTGGCTGTACCCTACGAGATAGACCAAAATAATGTACTACAGTATTGACCACCTTAAAAGTTCAACAAAAAAGTCCTCGATGGTTTATGTCTATCTATTAGGGATAACCCACCATAACCATTTTTTATCCTTTACTATCAATGGTTATTTACGAAGTGATTTTAAACAATACAGCATTAATCCTTATCCAATTAAGTACTTATCATAAAAAATTGTGTATTTATCATAGACCAATATGCTTTTTACAGCATGTAATTTTAGTGAACATTTCCGAAGATATTAAAAATTTAAAATGCAGTGACGTATTTGTTGCGGCGTTGATGGCCGCGTTTCGTCCTAGAGCACTTCATGACTTGCAACGATCGCACGCGTTTATCGGAGCTCTCTAGCGAGGAAAATATCAATATAAAACATGTTTGTATTGTCTAATGACAAAATAGCTGTGAACGTGGTGAATAAGGACATTTTGTAGTAGGTATTTTTACATAAGTATTGCACCCGTGCGAAGCCGCGGCAGGTCGCTAGTAAAATATAAACGTTAATGAGATTTACCTTTTATAATCACGTCGACCTCAAAGATTATTCTTGATCCATATGTTGTTTATTTATTTTAATCTTTATTGCACACACAGAAAAGCCAGTTTACATTTTTATCCCGTCGTGTGTCTAAACGTGGATCACGCGAGACACAATGTATTTTCTATTGTGTCTCCTATGAACCTAACGGGTAACCGGGGCTCCGGCTCAACGTGCAGGAGAAGGAACGGGGTGGTTTTTAGTCAGTAAGAGTCTGACACTCCCTCCCGCCTCACCCAGGCGGGAGCAGACATGCGATGATTTTCCCATCTTAAAAAAAAAGTCTCATATCGGTGCATTCAACTAGTTATAGTAATTTGAGTGCAATGGTAGTATAATTTTGAAAGATTTTTGTTCAAACTCCTAACCGTTGAGGAGTTGTACCTTCCATCATTTCTTATTGATATGATCATTAGACGCAAATGCTTAAATAACGTTATGGAATTGTCAGAATAAACGTTATATGTGCTTATAATTTGAGGGTTGCCGTCGATTTCCCTTGAATCTTATCATCAGATACTGATCAAACAAAAAAGAATCACACAAATCGATTCACATACCTCGGTTTAATCGATACATGCATAAAATATATACCAGCCGACTTGAAAACCTCCTCATTTTTGGGCAGTCGACTAAAAAAATATTTATTATTTTAATAAAAGTCCAAAACTGAAACTTATTCTACAGACATTAAGGACGTGAACGGTCAGCAAAAAAAATTGTAACTTGTGACAATATCCCTACGCAACTGCTCACGAACGCAGCTGTATCGTTCTCCAAACGCTGTGATTGGCTATTACAACGGATCGATGTCAATAGTGATTCTAGTGAGGGGAAGGGACAGGTAGGTGCAGGATGCAAGTAGAGTTGTTTCTTTCTCGCCATAACATTCCTTCATTTCTATTAGTAACAGAGGGTTATAAATATACTTGGGAGCAAAGAAAAGGAGTCACTAGCATTTTTTCTTTTTAAGTTCTTAATAACGTAAGTCATATTGTTGTTTTGTTGTAAAATAAATATTTTTATTAGTTATAGAGGAGGGCAAAAGCAAAGCTAGTTTTTCCGTTTTCTTCCAAGTGTACATAATTGACGTTGAGATTGTGTTATGTAGGTGTGGGCGTAACTTTTTTCCGTGAAGTAACTCCCACTGGCATAGCGTACATGTTGTCATACACATGCTCGATCAGAGAACATGTACACATATAATAAGTTTTTTTTATTATGTACATACATTTTTTCTAGTAGCCAATTAGCACTTAACATTTACGGCCAATTGTTCGGTTTGGTAAAAAAAATATTTATGTTCATCTATCAGATGGGCGATGCAAAGTCAATGCAGCACGATGCACAGTCGACGGAGCACGATGCAGAGTCGACGCAGCGCAACGACGAGACGACGCAACACGATGCACAGTCCACGGACCGCGATGCAGAGTCGACAGAGCGCGATACAGAGTCGACAGAGCGCGATACAGAGTCGAGCCGGCGCGATGCAGAGTCGACTCAGCGCGAAGCAGAGTCGTTGGAGCGCGATGAACACCCAGTGAATGTAGATGATTTAGAGTTGAAGACGGCTAATGTCAGTGTGAGTATTTAACAATGAAATCTGAATTATTAATTATTGTAATAATTAATTCATGTAAATAAAAAAAAAATCGTTTATTTTATATTTCATGCTTCAAACCATTTTAATACAAACTTACGACACCTAAACGAAATGACAAACCCTATTTTACCCTTTTGCGTTTCATTACTGGATATTTTATCCCGAAAATAATGCAAGTCTTGTACAAACATTCAACCTTTATTTTATCCTTTAATAATTATCTATTATGCAAACATTTCTGGAACAATATTGTTATTCGTTTTGAGTCAATAATTGAAATACAATTGTTTTCAGGTGGGCGACTCAGAAGCGGCAGAAGGTCAACCTGAACCTGTGAAGAAGGAATTCAATTTAGAAACAGCTGATGCCAATGTGAGTAAATAACTAATTGATTTTGAAAAGCTTATGCCAATAGCTGCGTTTGCATTTATTCGTATTGCAGTATAATAACAATCGGTTCAATAGTTTTGACATGAAGAATTGTTTACTAAAGGCTCTTGCAATATTTGTAGCATGACATTAAATTGAAAGTTTGTCTTCTTGCGATTTTATTGCTAAGCGGGTTTTAAGTAGCAACATGAATACTCCAAGAGCGAATTATTCACTACGATCATATTATTACCTACTGTGATTTTTTATTCATCTTAAGGCCGTCTTCCAGTTAAATTTTATATGCGAATATTCATATTAATTCATATTCATTTAATCATTTGCAAACATGGGTACATAATATATAGGTGTTAACAAATTTTATAGTTTCTCCATATTTTGTCTTCACTTGGCATGCAAAGATATGTTATAAAAAATAATTATATAATAAAATTAGATCCATTGAATTGAATTATTACAAAAAATTGTGAAAATAATAATGTTGTTAGAATACAACAATGTCAAGAAATTAGAGTTATTCATACCACTGAAGTCAAAAATAATGTCAAATTAGATATATAATGTAAAAAGGTAATTGTCAATTATATTATAAATGTCACACAAACAATGTCAAAAAAATTAAGTTAATCATTGACCAGAAACCTTCCCGTCGAGATAATCCTTTACACTTAGTCATTAAGAAATTCTTTAAATTTCAGTTAAAACTAGTTGAAGATCTCAATTCCTGAAATACAACATGGCAGTTTGTTATACACTTTGGATAACATGCTAAAACACTCTTATTCATTAAGGCAGATTTACTAGGCATACCTCTAATTTTACCTCTATATCTGGTACTAGTAAGCTCACTAAGCTTATCAAACATTTTAATTACTTTTAACAAAAACAGCAATTTCGAATGTATATCTAGACATGGCAGAGTTCAAATTTTCAGCTTCCGGAAGTATGGCAGACAATATACCTTATATATTTGAATATTTGACAATTCTTCTATACTAAAAACTGTCAAATGATTATTTTATTCTACAGTTAAAAATTATCAGTTGATTGAAATATCAACCCTTACAACCGCAGCCCAGTTCATGACATGACTAGTAAACGTAGTAAAAGTATTAAAATCTCAAATTTATAAATAAAAATATTACTCTTTAGAAAGACTCAAGGAGCTACTATCATATTATATTTCTACATATATGTAAAACGAAGCGTTTATCAAGGTAAAGTTTATAATATTTAACATTTATTGTTTTATATTTCAGGAGGTGATGGACGAGATCATTCGCGTCACGCAGGTCAACTACGAATATATGAGTAGGTTATCTATTCACTAAAAATAAATTATTACAGCTTGTAAACCTCTATGCCCATTTTCCTAACATATTTGTTTTTAATATTTTCAGAACAGAGAGTGGCGAATCCGGGCCCAGTCGGTCCTAATGGAGAGAGTATGGCTGCAGAAATCCTGAGGAAGTATGAAGAAAAGGATGCGTTACTGGACTTATACTTCGATAGACTGAAGACGCTGTTGCAGGAAGTCACGCCAGGTTTAACAGAGCTGCAAATTCAGCAGCGGCAGCTTGCTGCAACTGTGAAGCTGAACAATGGCATGATATTATTTTAAACTCACTTTTTGATCTAATACAACTATACACAACATACATCACTGTCACTATAATTTCAATAAAATTACCAAGCTGATTTTAAAACGAATAGGTACATGTAATAAACTGATCACGGCACACACAACCTTATTAACGGCATATGTGCCCGCTCGCCATAAAATGTAGTAAATCGTGACGTCTCTCGATATTTCATATCATTAACCGTCGAAAGTATATCTTTCAGACTACTGCATACATACTCATTGCCTACATATCTACATTCGAAAGAAAAATATAGTCGTAATACTAAACTTAATAGGATGTCTAGTAATACCATACAGGCTATCCTTTAATAATATAAGACCCATAATTATTATATGTATACTCTATTGGGTGGCACATCGTTGCATCGATGTAAATTTTGTATGTTATTCGTAATAACCGAAATAATTGTAATTAATTTGTTATTCGTAATAATTGTAAACAAAATACTCAAACATGTATTTTGAAACGGCTGAACAGAAATGTTAATTATTTCATTGGTAGTAGTAGAATAAGATTTTTTATAATTCTTACGTGTGTACTGACCTTTATCAAAGAAATCAGATAAGGAAGTAGGTACATATGTGTGAATATGGGTTTCGAAACAATAGACCCCTAGGCAGCAGGTTAAGGAAAGGGTCAAATGAATAGAACGCATATTTGAGTCGTCTCGGGCACATAGTGTCGTGTTACAGAACGCACAGACGCGTCATGGGCACTAAATGCGTGAATTGAATATCTACAATCTGAAAGCACAATTAGTTAACTGATAAACGTGTACTTCTTTGTGTCTTTGTTTCTCTTGTTTTACTTCGGAAGTATCATCAATCTTTCAAAAGGGGTGTGCCAAAATGTTGGATTAGTTTGACTGTGTGTGAAATGTGAGACTAAGTGTCTGTGTCTTAATTGAACTAAGGATCTTCGACTGATGTTATTGGGAAAACAGGGATCAGTGAGAATGGACTCCTCTAATAGAGTCAGAATGTCCACAAAAAAGACTATCACTCCAAAAGCTCCTTCATCTCTGTTGAAAATTCAATGCCCTCATGAGTGGTTTACCGCCATTAAATCAAAACCGTCTCTAAACATCACTTTGACTGCCCCAGACTTAGCCACTGGTGCTGCCATACTGTTGAAAGGAATTAAAGATAATGATATAGGATTAGATATTACTAAGACATTCTTATATTACTTTGCAAAAGAAATTAAATATAAGCTGGAGGATGATTGGTCTTCTTATGGGCAAATGATAGGTGAGGACAGACTTGACTTGATGAAATGCAATATACAAACCTCCTATATTGAAGCAAACAGGACTAATGTCACCCCAAAAGATTATGGTTGGATGGCCGGTTATGTCTTAGGTGTATATATATATATACAGATTGGTTAGAGCTGGTTTGAATACATACAGAACAACTCTCGCTGAGAAAATCACCAAGCAATTGAAGGCAATCCCTGACAGAACAACAGAGATATCTGATATTGTTGATATATATTCTTGTTGGCCAAATAACAGGGGATACTACACTTTAGTAGCTGTATATGACATGTACTTCAACAAATTCCAATTTCATCAGTACGCAAATTTAATTTATTAACGTAGATAAGAATCTAAGTTAATACGCATAAAAATAAGACGCATAAGAATGAATGCGTATCAAAAACATAAAATGCCGTTTTTGTTTCAAAAGACGTTTGATAAAATTTTTACCTATTATAATTATATGACTATTGTCGTTAGATTACAATAAGTATTTCAAATTTGAAAGTTTGTCCAAGTTCATTGTTAATCAGAGTGAATTGTTATTAGAGGTAGGTATGATCTCCTATATTTTAAATTTAAATATTATAAGGGATTTTTTTGTCTTTAAATACGTTACCCACATTAGGATTTTCTCCTGAGTCGTGGGTGCCTTTACAAACATACAATATCACATACACATGATACTCAGACCCGAAACAAGTATTGTGGATCATACAAAGAGTTGCTCCGTTTGGGAATCGAACTCTCTACACGTTATGCGTCAGCCGGTTGGTTGTCCAGCCACAGCGCCAACCGTGCGGTCATTGATAACCATTTGGGTAAAAGTTGTGGAATTTCAAAAGTAAACTTGTATGTTAAACATCTTTATTTTAGTACTTTGGTCCATTGTTTGTCTAATATCTTTGGCATTAGTCCAGGTATGCCGAAGTTGTATACCTCAAAAGAAAAAGTAAATATTTTTTGTAAAAAGTGCATAACAATGTGAATCTTAAAAAAATGTTCATTGAAATGATCTGTTCTATAACCCCACACGATATTGTGGTCTAATAACAAATCAGCCTGTATATTTACTAAAAGACTTTGCATCTTAAATATAATTTGTTGAGTACAGAAATATCCACATTGTCTATCATGTATTCATGGGTGAAATAAGATATCTATTTCCATTCATTAGTTCTCTCTACAACGAACTTGGACTTACTTATTGTTGCTATGGTCACTTAACTACTGTATAATCAAGCATTAATAACAACCTTTTAAATATCGTAATAAACATCACATTATATCAAAACTTAATGCATTCTTTAATAAAATTTTGGCGAAAATATTATTTCATTTTATCCCTTGTAAATAAATTTTTAACTTGTTTATTTTATTACTATGTAATTATTTTACTATGTAATTACAGAAAACGTACACATGTATGTGCATACAAGTTGTTTTTAGTTAAGATTGGACTTTGTCGTTTAGCGGCTATAACATCCCATTGAATTACTGTTGTGGGGACACATGTAATTATGTATGGCAAAGTGCAAGGCAAGCAAAAATGGTCCGAGTGAACGGTTCTCTTGGGGGTTTACGCGAAATATATTCGGTATCCCAACGCCGTGTTCTACTCAACTACTAGGCTATCGACCAGAAGGAGCGTAACTCAAATTAGGGAATTCACCCAACACACAAATCCCTAAAGTGGTGACCCCGACATGATTGGAAGCAACCTTCACTTCACGAGCAAGAGCGTCTAGTACGCTTTATTCAAGGGTATCCATCCAATGTGATCGCACGAGCAGGAGAATACCTTGAAGGTCTTGGTGATTACGAGGACCAGACAAGAGTGAAACATCTCCTTCGATTCGCCAAACCAAATGAGCAAGATCATTGCGGAAGAACAACTGCTGAACCCCATGGGTTGTATGAAACCCTTCCGGCTCCAGCAATCTCCTACCAACGTGTGGTTGAAGATGTCGCATCCTCAAATAGCGCAACACGCCGCACCGCAGCCAATTGCACCTCCTCAAGCCGCTAGACAAGCGGCAAGAGATGCAGCTGAAAGGGGACTACCGGGCGAGGACACAGGAGGGAGCGATTCTCCAGACAAAGACGAGGATAGCGTAGAGGAGGAGGAGGAGTCACCTGCCGTCTTACCTACAGTTAATCTGTTAGGATGACGACCCTCAGTTACACTCAACGCCAATCAGAAAGCGGAGATGGACAGCATCATCAAACGCTGATGAACCCAACGTTGGAATGATCATCCAACGAAACGGCCTACGCCGCGAATTATTCTAATTAGTAGGCAGGCGTCTGAGGGAGTGCAAACGCTATAAAATCTCAAAGATACCAGAGACTACAAGTGGTAGCATGGTCCAACAAGTTATTTGGAGGACCCACGATTTCGGCCTCTCAAGATTCCAACAGTTAATTGAATTCAATGGAATAGCCGGATCAAGAACCAACATGCTACTGCGCGCTGCCATAGCTGCAAAAGCGATGTGTTATCGAGCGTTACGTCGAGAGTTCGAAGACGATGATGGAGTGGTTAGAAACACGTGGTCATGTTTCCCATTTCGACAACATGTACCAGCCAAATCCAAAGGATAATCCTCCGACCAGGCGAGGTGATCGTGTCTGGTGGGCTTTCTGCCCAACAGATGTTCGTTGGGATTTTCTATCCGTGTTAATTCGCATGTTAACTTCATATGTGCGATGTAGGATTTTTGTGACGTCATCAGTTGATTTGTTTTAAACTGTTATGCTGTCATTTCACATGAGTCGCCACACTGTAAAAGTTTCGTGCCTATATAAATACAAATTACAAAAATAAACAGTTTAAGCTAAGATGCATTAATTTAACCACATATTTTACTGCATTTGAGTTTTGGTTAGATAGCGTGCCAGTTAAGAGGCCAACAGCTGATGTACTTCTATCATTGCATGTCTTTCTAAAGTAAGAATCATGTAAATTACAAAACAACACAAACAGACAGCCAAAATACATTCATAAAATTTTTAACCTAACCCCTTGGCACAATATTTGGTATATTAATATTAAGTCTATGAAAATACCGTTCTGCAGTACTGGCTATTTCAAATCAAAATATTTTTTGTTTGGATACTAATCCTAATTTCAAATTTATTTTATTTTAAAAGTATGGATTTTATTTTATTAAAAGTAGTAATTTGTTTATTGATTAGCGTTACATTTTCATCACATTTCAATATTTCTCGTCATCAGGAATACGTTAAAAATTTGAGTGATTATTCCTCTAGAACATGAGTACCATCGTGGCAGCAACGGAGCACAAGCGGCACGCAATATCAACGACGTTTCAGGAGCTAACACTACAAACCAACGCACCTCTTACGTCACCTCTTGACGTCCATTTTCAGAGCTCAACTACCCTGAGCGTGGACGACCAGGCCGCCCCACATCGTACTCTTCTTTATCCGGTATATTAGAGATCCGGTAAAAAAGATAATGTCTATGTACGGGACAGATACAGGAGATGCTTCGGATGAGATTAATCGGATTCTAGTTACCTATTACATATGCTGCCTTAAATATTTGACAGATGTAGATCTTAAAAGTGTAGTACAGGAAGGAGTTGATGAGCATTTAGTTTTTATGATCGATGACCAGACATGTGTACCAACAGCTCTTCAAGAGAGATATGTTAAACTGAAAGATACAAAAATCCCAATTCCCCAAGGTACCTGCATTCCATGCAGTTTACGGGGCATATGTGATGTGTCTATGTCGTCCAGTTACGAATAAACAAGAGTTTCGTCAATGGATCTTAAAACGATACAATGCTTTTTTGTCCTCTATACAACAGACAACCGAAACTAACATACACATGGATCTCCAAGCCGGAGGAACTCGAGTAAATAACTTAGCTGTATCAAGGCCAACACTAAGAAAAGCTGTGTTTAAAGTAATAAGAAGCAACTATGTAGATATCCGAACTGCAGCGATTAAAAACCACATAAAGATGTTGACCGCTCTCTCAGAAATGACAACCTACTCATTAGTTCAAAAAGTAATTGCTACAGGAGGTAGTATAATTCTTTTAAAACCTCTTCCATCACAAATCATAAGTATTATGGCTGAGAAAAAAGAAATCGAGAACCTAATTTCAGAAAGGCCAAAACACTTAAGATCCTGTACTGCACAATCGTCAGAAGCCATCTTGAATATGCTTCCCCTCTGGAACCCCTGCTATGACAAGTACATAGACCGCATTGAGAGCATCCAAAAAAGATTTATTCGCTTTCTTAGTTTTCGTCTGAAGATACCGTATCGATCGGAGAATTATATGGAACTATGCAAAAAATTTCAACTCGACCCACTTATAAATCGCCGTCGAATAGCGGATGGCACTTATTTTGCCAAGATACTGAATAGCGAAATCGATTGCTCAGACCTTTTGCATAAGCTGTCATTTAATGTTCGATTTAACCCACCAATTGCTGTCCCAACTTCTTCCTCAAATTATAGACAAAATTCCTATATTGTGCGAGTGAGTAGGGATTATAATAGATTGTGCAAGGATTTAGGACTTGATCCATTTACCACAAGCAGTTCCAGGGTGCGTATGCGACTACACCTAAAATTTTTTGAATGACTATCCATGTTTTATACTTTTATGTGCATTGCATTCGCAAAACCTCTGTAAAGATATACTATAGCTAGGCGTGGAAACCTATAATTGGCTTTGTATTAGCATATTCTGAAATTTTATTATTTGTTATATAGCTGTTGGTTACCCGAATTAAAATAAATAAAAATAAATAAATAAACATGGTTTCAAAAAATAAGTAATTCCTCAGGAATTTTACCAGCAGTGCCCGTTCCCGTAACGTCTCAGTGATAAAAACTATTCTATCGACTATTTTTGTACCGAATCTCTCTAAACAAACAATAAAAACTTTTCGTTTCCCAGGTCTTAAGCTATCGTTTTACCGAATTTATCAAAAAGAATTAATGTTTCTAGATTTAAGAGATTCTTTGGCTAAGAAGGTTTTATCTCTTTGGGAATGGAATTGATCAAAATCTTTTCTTAAGGGAAGCCTACGTCATAACACATACCTCCATCCCGAATTACAACCCGATCGGTTTAAAACTGACAAAGCTTCATACAAACTTTCACTCCCATTTTATCCCTTTGGGGGAGAAATTGATGAAAATATTTTCTTAGGGGATGCCTAGGCCATCTACCTGCATGTCGAAATTCAACCCGATCGGTTTAAAACTAACATAGTCTCATAAAAATCTTATCTCCTTTGGAGGTAGAAATTATCAAAATCCATTATTAGCGGATGCCTAGATCATAACACCTGCATGCCGAAGTCAGCCCGATCCATCAAGTGGTTTGGGATGTGCGTTGATAAATCACTATGTCAGTCAGTCGGTCACTTTTGAGTTTTATTTATGTATTTAGATAACACAAATAATTCAGTAATTAGGACCTGGAAATTTTTTCGGGAAGTTTGATAAACCGTAACTTTTGTAGATTTTGAAGTGCACTTTTCGATTTCCATTTTGCATCTTTGTACGTGCGCCGCTTGCGCCGCTATCTTGGAAAAATGGCGGCCAAAAAAATTTTTTTTTACAATATCTCTGCTTCTGTGCATTTTAAGAGAAAACCGTTGATAATTGATAAAATTGTAAGTAGTTTAATTGGGTACAATTAAACTACTTACAATTTTATATAATCTAACCAGTTTTTTCCAATATAAGTAGTTTTGGCGCCAGAGCACCGCAAACTACATTTTAATGAGCATTTAGGGAAACAAATAATTTAAATAAACATCACATGAAAGTAGAGAAAGTGGCGCGGTTTTTTTATAGTGTAGTGTTTCACAGGTTTTTTTTATATTTGATGGGGCGACGTTTGACCACTATCTCACCTGATGGTAAGCGATGATGCGGTCTACGATGGAGTACGTCGTCCCATAAGCAACCTATTCACTCGGGCCTTGAAGACTCCCAGGTTATACCCTTCAGGAAATACAGACTCTGGCAAAGAATTCCACTCATTAGCAGTACGCACAAGGAAGCTTGAAGCGGAGCGCTTTGTGCGTGTGGGCGGAACATCTACCATGAATCGGTGACGCTTCGCCGATTGCCTTGTGGTACGATGATGGAAAGGACTAGGGGGAATCAAGTTGTGCAATTCCCCCACACACTCACCGAAATGTATTCGGTAGAAAACCGAAAGGCTTGCAACCTTACGCCTGTGTTCGAGGCTTTGAAGCCGAGCCTTCACAAGCGCATCATCGTCGATGAGCCTCTTGGCACGCCTCTCAATGTGCTCTAACGCGTCCAGCTGATATTTTGCCGAGCCGTCCCAAAGATGAGAGCAGTACTCCATACAGGACCGAACCTGTGCATGGTACAGGCTCAGCAATTGTTTCGGCGTGAAGTACCGTCTCACCCTCCATAGGACACCCAACTTCCTACCAGCCAGTTGCGCTTTTGACTCTATATAGGAGCCAAAGTTGAGTGTGGGCGTCAGAGTTACACCAAGAAGCTCAAGATGATCGGTTATCGGTACGGATACATTCCGGAAAGTAGGAGTCAGCGGAAATTGACTCCGTTTGGCGTAGAATAGACACGCCTGGGTTTTGCTAGCATTGAACCTAACCAAGTTGGCGTCACCCCAGTCGGGGACCGCCTTCAAGGTCGAGTTCAAACGTTCGACCATGGATTCTCTTAAAGACTGGATCTGTGTTCCGCTAGTCCGCGCACCGGACACATACCTTTCAACAACTGTGCTGTCATCTGCATACCTAAAGATACCGGGCTTAAGCAGGTCGTTTATGTGCAGCAAAAAGAGCGTGGCTGAAAGTACTGACCCCTGAGGGACGCCGGCATTAATACCGAGTTGGTCAGACGAGCAACCATCGATGACTACTCGTATTGACCGATTCTTCAGAAAGTCTACTATCAATCTGCACAGATCAGTAGGAAGTCCATATGCAGGAAGCTTGCCGATAAGACTGTCGTGCCATACCCTGTCAAAGGCCTTCGGAATATCGAGGGAGACTGCTAATGCCTCCCCGTGCCCCTCTATGGCCTCGCTCCATATGTGAGTGGCATACGCAAGAAGGTCCCCAGTCGATCGGTTATGTCGAAACCCGTATTGCCGATCGCTGAGGAGATCGTTACCTTCAAGGTATGCCAGGAGTCTATTGTTAAGTACACGTTCCATGCTCTTGCAGAGTATGGACGTGACCGAAATAGGGCGGTAATTGTTAGGGTCGGCACGACTACCTTTTTTAGGCACAGGCTGTACGTTGGCCAGCTTCCATGCAACCGGTACTAGACCCGTCTCTAAGGAAAGGCGAAACAGACGTGTCAAGATTGGAGACAACTCAGGCGCACAGGTTTTTAAAACCAGGGCTGGGATACCGTCGGGACCACTGGCCTTGTTCACGTCCAGATCGCGTAGCGTCCTATATACCTCCCTCTGTCGAATGCGAATTTGCGACATATTCGTCTTGCATACGCTATTAATAGAAGTAGGCAAGACGCCACCAGTGTCAAGACGCGAAGACTCCGCAAATAAAGAAGCAAATAGATTCGCTTTCTCTACCGCAGTGTGAGCCAGCGTCCCGTCAGACCTCAGGAGCGGAGGAAGCGAGGAGCGACAGAAGTTCGATTCAACCGCCTTGGCCAGGGACCAAAAAGCTTTACTCCGCTGGGTAGTAAGCTAGTTTGTTCCCTATACGGCCAATGTGGTTAAATCAAGCCATCCGTAATGACTTTTTGCATGACTTGGCAGCCCGATTAAAGGCTCTCTTCTTTTGATGAATGTCATCAGCCCTACGGCGCCTGGCATCCGCCCATGCCAAGTATGCCTCCTGCTTTTGCGCTTCGGCAAGTCCGCAGTCGGCATCGAACCAAGGACGGGTCCCACCAAAGGATGCCACGTCTGAGAATGGAATGTAGTATTCCATGCCCTGGCACAGCACCCCCGTTACGGCTTCCGCACAAGCTGACGGGTCATCAGAAGAGAAGCAGACAGGCCGCCAAGGATAGGAAGCGAAAAAAGATCGCATCCCATCCCAGTCCGCTGACTTGTATCGCCACATCCGCCGAGGTCCTCTGGGACTCGGATCTGATGGGGAGTGTGTGGATACAGATTTCACCAGACAGTGGTCAGAGCTACCTAGAGGTGATGAGACTGTCACCGAGTAGCGGTCTGGATCAGTTGTCAGCAGAAGGTCTAAGCAATTGGCAGTGTGCCATCGGGCACCCTTGTGGCTTCCTGGACCAGCTGGGTCAGGTCAAGCGAAAGCGCAAGCTTACGCATTTCCCTTCCAGCATGGTCGGTGCACTGGTATGGGAATACCCACTCCTGATGATGAGCGTTAAAATCCCCCAGTAACACCAACTGGGCCGAAGGGTACGCCTGTCGAGCCGCATCCGCCGCTTCGCCGAGGTATTGCGCTAATCTGACCGCCTCCAAATCTCCGCTGTGCGACCGATAGACACAGGCATAAAGAATTTTCTCCATGCCTATGTCTACCAGTATCCAAAGAGCAAAAAAACTTGGGTCCTCAAGGTTTCGGAGACACCGGTAACAGATGCCGTCTCGGACGTATACGTATACACCTGCATGCGGAACAAAATTGTGCTCCAGGGAAAAACCAGGATAGTTCAGGTACGATACGTCCGACGGGCACATGATCTGGGTCTCCGAGAGAAACAAGACCCAGATCAGGTGCCCATGGTGTATAAATTTATAGGTATATATTTCCTACTTAATGATCGAACTAAAAGGGCTGGGTAAGTAAGCGCATGCGTAGCTATATTGACAGGATGCCCGACTGCATATCGAGAGGACTAGATTCAGGACGCCCACCCCAGTCTAACTGCTTGCTGCATACTTGAGTGTTGTGTCTGTTGTCGTAATTGTTCAGTGGCTTTGGAGCGTTTGTTTACAGTGTAAGATCTATTATTTGTTTTTGTTTTGGTGAAAAAAATGCGAAGACGGTCATAAGTGGAACGAAGTTTGTCACCCTTCATTTAATATAAAAACATAATGATAACAATATCATCTATGTTATAAACACTGCCATGTAGTATGTCTTATTATAATATATATACAATTATAATAATGTATTTAATTTATAAATACTATTAACGAGTGAAGACTAATAGATGGTATTTGGCGCACGTAACGACACAATTTTTTCAGAGATTTAGGGTTTGATTTTCCCAAAATGTTTATTTTAACTCAAAATAACTTTTTATTTGTAGGTCTAGTGGTCCAAAATAAATTTTGTTGTATACTCCAAAGTCTATTGAATCTAAATACATATTGTTGATGATCAATGGTTTCAAATAATATTCTTACAATGTTCCAAAGTTTAATTTTTCATTCACCCATCTGATATGTTTTAACTAATAAAGGATTAAAAAAAACTGATATCCATTGCAATTTAAAAAAGTTCTTTAGTGTCTAGTAGTGTTCCTTGTCTAACAGTATGCTACATATTACAGAAAATATTCATTATGTTCTAAAAATACTACTTCGCCGTACCTGTATTTTACAAGAACAACACACAACAATGGAACCATTTATTATAAAAAGCTGACTTAAAAAACGAAGAACTAAAAACTTAATAAAGTTAAAAACTTAAAATGCGAATAGATGTAATAATGTCAATAATCCTAATATTTTTCAGATGGCTGAACACTCAGCACGATGCAATTGCCATTGTGATCTCCATTGCTACCTTAGGCAACCAATACCAGGCCAATCGGAAGAATTACGCTTTCCCAAGAAAGTGTCCTACTACGAAGTAGACGTCCGTCAAGTTTTCGTAAGTAGTCAATATTTCATTTATTAAACCAATAAGCTGTAATATCTCGGTGGTTGATAAGTGTTCACTTCGCCTCCTAGGTGCGCCCGTCTTCGAGGACTTTTCCAAGTTTTATTGAAAAAAAATTCAAAATTTTTCTGTCGTTTCAGAAAAACTATATAACATTAAAATGCATTCGGCTTATACTATTATTCGGTTTTGTTGCTTTGGTCCCAAATTTATGTACTTTTTGCGGTCGACCCACCTCTGGTCTGCACCCCTTCTTTTAGAAAAAATTGACCAAATTATTAGGCGAACCCTGTCCTTAATTTTGAATGTGGCTCTTGATGACCGAGCTTGGACACAAGCCACTCTGCCTGTCCGCATGGGTGGGCTTGGCGTCCGTAAAATTTCCAGTGTAAGCCTACCGGCTTTCATATCTTCCGCCCATGGTACTAAAGAATTAACCAGGAAAATTCTTTCTCAATCACTGGTTAATTTTGATGTACCATATTTAGTGGAAGCTGTGAATGCTTGGAAAATCGCTTGCCCAAATATTGACCCCCTGTCAAATTACTCTCCCAGAGATAATGGGACGAGCCGCTCTGCAGAAAAGTGAGCGAAAATCTTTTGAACTCCTCTTGTTCAACTGCAGAGAGAGCTCGCCTTTTGGCTGTGGGTGAGTGGGAGTCGGGGTTATGGCTTCTTGCTTTACCTTCGTCTAACCTAGGTACTTTGTTGGACGACACCACGTTCCGCGCTGCAATTTGTTTAAGGCTTGGAGCTTCATTTTGTTTACCTCATCGTTGTCGTTGTGGTGAAGTTGTCAACAGCCTTGGACACCACGGCTTGTCATGTAGCCGTAGTGCGGGCCGTTTTGCTCGACACGCAAGTATTAATGACATAATTCGTCGAGCTCTTGCCTCCGTTGGCGTGCCAGCTACTTTAGAACCTAATGGCTTGGTACGCGACGATGGCAAGAGACCCGACGATATGTCATTATTCCCTTGGAAGATGGGTAGGGCTTTAGTATGGGACGCCACTTGCGTTGATACTCTGGCGCCATCCCATCTTCCAAGCTCAGCGTGTCGAGCCGGTGCCGCTGCCGAGAACCTCAAACGGCGAAAGTATAATAGCCTGATTGGCAATTATGCTTTCGAACCGTTTGGGGTTGAAACTTTAGGGCCGTGGGGCCCAAGTGCACATCTTCTTTACAAAGATATTGTAAGGAGGATGGTTGACACTTCAGGTGATCGAAGGGCTGGCTACTACCTTGGGCAAAGGTTAAGCATTGCCATTCAACGTGGCAATGCTGCCAGTCTTTTGGGCACCCTACCTCACGGTAGCGATGAGGAAAATATTTTCTTTGATGCCTTATAATTTTTTTTTCATTATTATTATTTTTTCATTATTATTATTTTTTAAGGTGTAAATATTTTAGTTTTAATTATTTATATTTAAATCTTGAGTACTAAATATATTTTAAACTCATTTATTTAATTAAAATAAAAAATAAAAAGCTGTATGTCAACTATTACGTTGGTGCGTTTAGATCAGGCCGTGGAATGTGTTATAACGCATTATGCTCTAGAGCAGCTCGCGAACTACGTCAAATATGTATACAAATATGTATGTATGCAATATTAAGTTAATATTATTTCTGCAATTGTACATTACTTGTAAATAAGGCTAAGGCAATACGATTTTTTCCCTCGTGTAAAATAAAATAATATAAAATATCCTTCAAACTAAGATATTTGTCAACTCATTCGATTCAAATTCAAACGAAGATATTTGTTAACTCATTCCAACAGTGAATACGTTCCAATATAGTTTCCGTCTATTATTTGCAGGACGTGCTAAACAAGATTGTGGCGCTCAGTAAGGTCCAGATGATCCGTAAGTAACATTTATTACCTGACTACAACAAAAAGAACTTCGATTTTATGAAATATTTATTCTTTGGATTTTTTAACCTTAAGTCTGATCTTAAACATATCGAACTACAGCTATGTTGACATGGGTTTTGAGTCATTGGGGATTATTGAAAAGGGTTTGTACGATTTTCGCTTCGCGTTAGGCAAAATTATCGAACAGATTTCATTTCTGTCCCATAGACGACCAATTCGGTAACTTTTCTTTCCTTCAAATATAGCTTTGTATTTTCAATATACGGTTATTATCTGTGCATCAAAAACTTCTCACCCCAACCGGACACACCGGTGACCTCGGGTCCACATAATATAATATTTCATTGATTTCCATAAATTGTGTACTGTCAAACCAGTCAAGTGCAGCGGAAGCAAGTCAATTTCTTTACAGAGGCTTTTATTCAAGTATATGTGAACATATTCTAGATATAACTAATGATGACGAGTTAATAAAACTATATATACAGGCAGCAGTCTGCTCCTTAATTTATAATTCCATAATACTATCGTAAATGAAAGCTAACAGCTACACTAGCACTATTGACGAATATATAAAGGACAAATTTCAACTGTAATAGACATGAATAAAAGAAAACTGTAAAATAAGCGTGCAATATGCTAAATAAAATAAAATACGCACCTAATAAAAATATATGATGAATGTAAACAAATATAATTAATATACTACTCTGTCAAGAAAGTACCGGGAAAAGATCAATAATACACAAAATGTCCGTTATTCACCCAAATTTATTTTATCACCTTCAAAAAACCTTTAGAAAAGATACACTTGCGCCAACGAATAATCCATTCATCAAAACATTTTTTAAACGCTGCTTCCGGAAATGAGTTCAGTTCACGCCGCGAATTCTCCTTTATGTCTTCTATCGATTTAAAGTCAGCAGAAGCCATATCTGGTGAATATGGTGGTTGCTGGATGGTATTTGTTGAGGTTTCAGTCAAAAATTCGTTGACAATGATAGCCTTCTGCGAAGACGCATTGTCGTTCCGGTAAGAATTCAGGGTGCAAAATACCGCGATAGTCAAACAAAACAATCAACATGATTTTGACTTTTGATCGAATTTGACGTGGTTTTTTCGGTTTCGGTTTAGTTGGAAGGCGCCACTCCGGAGCTTGTTGACTAGTTTCCATGTCAATCTCGTAAACCCACGTTTTGTCACCAGTAACAATGCGTTTCATGAATGTTGGGTCCGAACTGACTCGGTCTAGCATGTCCTCAGCGACTTTCATGCGATTGAGTTTTTGGTGAAAATTCAGATCTTTTAGGACTAGCCGAGTAACAACATGTTTCATACCCAAATGATTAGTTAAAATGGTACAGATGAATCCGTGAGATACATAAAGTTTAGCGGCTATCTCTCTCAGAGTTGAATGGGGATTTTCAGTCACTATTTCCTTCACTTTTGCGATGTTAACTTCAGTTGCAGACGTTGACGGCCTACCAGAGCGAAGCAAAAATTCCATCACATCTCGACCGCTTTTGAACGCTTTGAACCACTCATAAGCACGAGTTTTTGATAAAGTCGATTCACCGTAAGCCTTCTGTAACATTTTCAGTGACTCCGAACACGAAACTCCATTGGCGATGCAAAATTTAAGACAAACTCTTTGTTCGATATTTTTGTACATTTTGAAATTCGCAATACACACTATATATGATATTACTAAAACCAGCACTGTATTTAATATAAATAACAGATGTAACTCAAACTCAGCGCCAAAATAGAAAACAGTTGTGCTAATCTAACAACTATAAAAAAAAACAAAAATTTCAATTTGGAACCATAAACAAATCATCCATTCCCGATACTTTTTTGAATTAATGTATTTCAAAAAAAGTATCAAATTTTGAGGTTATAATCTAACCATAACAATGAATATTTGAACGAATGTTGAATGTTTGAATCATTGTATAGAAGTAAAGAAGTTTTGATTACTGTATATTATTATTGTTACTACCTATTACGACGATTATTATTCATAACATTAGGCGAAGGCATTTGACATTAGTCGAAGATGGCGATCTAATGTTGTTAATCGCGTTAAATTCTGCTAAAAGAACATTTTGGAATACAGCTATAGTAGAGTGCCTTGAGGCATAAAAATGGTCAAACCTCGGAACCCAGGGCCAGTCAATGAATCTGTATATCAAGTATGAGACTGCATTATTAAAACCTCAAATAAAAAAGTTAAAAAACAAAAATTGACCAATCTGGATTTACAACAATTTTTAACAACAATTTATTGAAAAATGAGAGACGGCAAGGGGAAAAAGTGTTTAAAGTAAAAAAAATATTTTTATTTGTAATAAATGATATGTGCAGAGTAACTTCAATGTTAATTTATTAGATTATCGTAAAAAATAAGTTACAAAAAAAAATTATCATTAACTATACACATTGTTACATCATTGTACATTATTGTCGTCGTCCTCGATCTCGTTGATATAGATTGTAGGTGAAGGATAAGTGCAGCTGTCACCATTGCATTCTAAGCAAGCTGCAGTGCAGTTTAATCCACTTTTCCTGCACCCACAACATGCTCCACATCCTGTTTTGCATGAGCAAAAAATATATTTGAAAATCTGCTCCATTGCTGCATCTACTTGCATTGTTACTGGATGAATTTTTTCTCCCTTTGAGTCTGTTTTAGCGTTTTTTAAACGCATGTAACAATCCTCGTGATATTTAGCTACCTGAGCTACTAAATCTAACACGCCTACGATTCTTTTATGAATATTGCAACAATACTCACTTTTGTCTTCACATATCAAACTTACAATACTTTTCTTGAAATCAGTACTAGTGACGTAGCTGATTTGTTGTCTTGACGACTTGGACTTCCTTCTTTCCTTCATTTCATCCGTTTCTTTTTCACAAAAGAGGCACCTAGTTTTCCAATTAAAATCAATTGAAGTAGCTGTTCGAAGCATTTTTTTAGGTGGAGAGCATGCAGATGTGGTGTTCTTTTTTTAAAATAAGAATTAATACATCTTTTATTAATATATTTTTGTCTGCATACCGAATGCACGTAGAAAAAGTCGCGAGTTTATATACTAAAAAAATTGAGAGCGCGAAAAAAATGTTTTTTAACATTTTTCTATATACTATTGAAAACATATTTTCAAGGTTTATATTAAGATTCATTACTGGCCCTGGATTCCGAGGTATAAACCTTACTGCGCCCCACTACTAGTTCGTGATACAGAAGTATTTGCAACTTATATAATAAAATAGGGGATTAATCATCGTATATTTTGATACTCTTTATTATACAGGGCCATTTTGGATATTGTCTTTTACAAAGCAGTTGCCCTTAATCTAAACTCGCCAAACTTTTGCGTTTGATGGCGAGAAACGCTCATTAGACAAACAATTAGATTATAATATAATATCTAGGGTTGCAAAATTTTTTTTCTTACCTATAACTCAAGCAGGACATAGCAACTATTTGTTATAATACCTGTACTACTGAATAAAATAATTTTCACACAATAACAAAATCTTTTTCATAAAACAACTAAGTAATAAATAAAACGTGAACACTCAAAAATTCCATACAAAACCAATAACCTAACTTATTAACTCCAATATATTTATTTTTAATTTTGATTTTATAGATCCTTTACTATATTATTTCCCGTCTTCTCTTAATATACCTATCTGGTTAAATACTTTAGGTACTAAGTAGGCGGATGTGCTTTTCCCTTAACATTTGTTTATATCTGGTACAGTAAATTTGCTTTCTCGTACCCTACGTGTATTGTATTTGTTGGTAACATAACATAACATCACGCCTTTTATCCCCGAAGGGGTAGACATAGGTGCACATTATACCACTGTACAATATAGCACCCACTTTTCACTATTTATGTTACGAGTCCCATGTAATAGGGGGTGAGCCTATTGCCATATACCGAGCACAGTTCCAGCCTCCGTGCTACTACTGAGAATATTTAAAAACCCAATAATTCACTAAAACACGTTCTTATATTGATTGCAGGAGACCGATACATCACTCCAGACTCCAGCTACGACGCAATTACCCATATGTTCCGTTTGAAAATGAAAGATGATGCTAATATGCAGGCACATTTAGCGGAGATGATGTACTTGTTGACGAGACCCCATCGGGTAGAATACGAGTACGAGTCTAGGGCCAGCTCTGGTTCTGATTCTAGCACAAGTACCGGCTCTGGTACTGCATCTGGTTCTGGTTCCGGTAGCGCGACCGAGTCTAGTGTTCGTTCACGCTCTGGCACGCGCCACAGCTCTAGCACGCGCCACAGCTCTGGCACGCGCCACAGCTCTGGCACGCGCCACAGCTCTGGCACGCGCCACAGCTCTGGCACGCGCCACAACTCTCGCACGCGCCACAGCTCTGGCACGCGCCACAGCTCTGGCACGCGCCACAACTCTCGCACACGCCACAGCTCTGGCACGCGCCACAGCTCTGGCACGGGCCACAACTCTGCCACGCGCCACAACTCTGCCAGGCGCCACAGCTCTGGCACGCGCCACAGCTCTGGCACTCGTCACGGTTCTGATGCCCGCTACAACTATAGCTCCAGTTTCCCCTACCGTCACGGCTCCCGTTATAGCTGCGGTGCCCGCTATAGCTCACGCTACGGCCCCGACTCACGCTACGGCCCCGACTCACGCTACGGCCCCAACTCACGCTACGGCCCCAACTCACGCTATGGCCCCGACTCACGCTACGGCCCCGACTCACGCTACGGCCCCGACTCACGCTACGGCCCCGACTCACGCTACGGCCCCGACTCACGCTACGGCCCCAACTCACGCTATGGCCCCGACTCACGCTACGGCCCCGACTCACGCTACGGCCCCGACTCACGCTACGGCCCCGACTCACGCTACGGCCCCGACTCACGCTACGGCTCCGACTCCCGCTATGGCTACGACTCCCGCTATGGCTACGACTCGCGCTATGGTTACGACTCCCGTTATGGTAACTCGGACAGCCGCTACAGCTACGGCACTCGCAACGCTTCCCGCCGCGGTTCCGGCACCCGTAATGACTAATTCCCGCTAAAATCTCGGTCCTCCCGGTACAGTCAAAAAACTTTGTTGAGTGACTGTTAATTTAATTATATACTTAAATTGAAATGGTTTTTCACTTTCCATTGATATATTTACAATAGTTTTAATATTATTAACAAATATGGCAATATTTATCAGTCATTATAAGATAAACACTTTTAGGAAATAAACTTATCGATAGCGATTTTTTGATTTACTCCTCACCTTGCTGAATATTGTATGTATTAAAGTTTTTCTGTAAATAATATTGCAGCTGGGGAACGTTGCCTGCTCGGGAATCTACTACTCAGAAACGGGCGGGCGGCTAACGCCAGCAGCATTATTCCTACTTTATTTTAAATATTTAATACATGTTTATTAATAGAAGTAAGAATTAAGACTTAAGGTCCTAGCACACTTAACCGGCACGACTCCAACCCAACAATTAACTTGTCATTACAATTCAAACATTACATCTTATGTCACATACAGCCATATAGTGCGCTTACATAACCTTTTTGTATTGATTCCATAACAAAAATCGCCGAGCCGGAGCCGTACTTGTTAATTGTGTAAACTTTTATGTTTGTTTTTTGTTGTTTTTTTATGATGTCTATAATAATTTATGTCTATACATGGAATAAAACTATAAATTGAAAATATTAAAAAAGTAAATAGTGGGAGTATTACCTACTAGATAGATACCGATTCCAAAAATGTAATTAATTTTTTTTTGTGTGTCTGTCTGTCTGTATGTTCTAAACTTAAATATCCTAGGCACAACACTGGGTACTTTTTATCCCGAATATACAGAAATATCAAGAAACTCATCTACTTACGTATAAATCTTAGTCCGCTTATTTTGAAAATATGTAATTATAAATGAGTCTTTTAGCACTTTTGTAGTGTGTACAAAGGTATTTACAATACATGTATCTTGCTACTGATAATACATGTATCTTGATACTGTCCTGCTGTAATTATATGTATTAAACCTAAAGACACTAAATGTTGCCCCATACTAGGATTTCCTTTTATGTAGATTTAATGTAAACTGTAGTTATGGTGGGTAAGGTCAGAGAACAGGGTGAGACTATGAAGCTTTTTGGCATTTAATATTTCATAACATAAGGTATGCCATCGATAGGAAGAGTTGCATTTCAAGACCGGTAAGCTAAGTATCTATCAATCATTACATACTAAAACATTATCCCTGATTATACTTAAATAAAATGGATACATTTAAGGAACTGTAATTTTATTTTTATCCTTCTTAAATTTACTGTAATAGATTTTTAAAGTAATATCCTTTTTATAAATGACGCGTGGTGGACATTGGTCCTTAGTGTTTGTCAACTCTGACTCGCTGGCGCGAGCGGATATTAAAAATATCAAACATATATCACGACATACAATTGATTCATTATCAATAATTTTTATTGAAATTATTGCAGAATTTGCAGATTTGACTTGGCCGTTGAACCACAGTTCTATGCTATATGGCCATACAATAGAATCTTATTGTCCGTTGAGACTTAACTTTTTTTGTTAATTAGAATACATCTTGCGGAATTGTTGACCCATCGCTAATCGTCTAGTAAAATATGCTTTCTTTGCGTCAAACGTCGCTCCAAGGACATCCCAAAGGATTTTGCTTCATCAGCCTGTGGTATATGGACGTATTTAGTGTCACATGCGAAACAATTAGTCGTCAAGTGATAAATGTAACTTGTAACCGATTTAGTTTTGTTTGCCTTATTACTCAGTCTATCAACCAAGCAGATATTTTATCCAAGCTGTTGTGGTTTTAGATATGCTTGGTTAACTGTGTCGGCTGAAACTATAACTCTGTACCAAATTTTAGCTATCTGAGTATATGGTAAGTATTAGTTATATTTTGATGATCATGAATGAGTGAATCCAAGAAGATCCAAGAAAGAAAGAAAGAAATCATTTATTTGCTAATAATGTAGGTATACATATAAGTTGGAATAAAGTTAATTGACCCAGTACATTTTACCTTTCGGCATGCAAATTAAATTATAATGCGATCTGAATGTCGTCAAATAGATAACTAGGTATACAGTCAAAATTTTAGAATAATTGAAAAAAAAAATAAATGCTAAATTGCTACGATCAAATATAAGCTATACAAAAAGAAATAATTAAATATGATGCAATGTCAACGTGGGTACTTAGTCCAAAATATAATGTTACAAAGTTTATGTCAAGAAATGTCAAATGTTACAATTAACAATAAATTAAGTTATGTCGACGATTATCAAATAACGAAATAATATCAAACTAACGAAGTATCTTAATTGAAGTCATAATGTAATGCCATAAAAGTCACTAACGCAATCAATACATAAGTGTTTCAATCTGAGCAAGACATATTACAGTGTTTCCCAAAGTTTTGCTACTTATTATTATTAAAACGTATAATTTTCCTTTAGAGTTCTGTCGTTTAAAAACTCTTTGATTGTGTAGTAACACTTAGTCAGTAGCAATGATGTTAATTGGTTTTTAAATTTATTTAGAGGTATGTCTTTTAAGTTTTCCGGTAGTTTGTTATATACCAGCGGTCCCATGTGAAAGATGCTATTTTTCAGAAAGGCTGTTTTGTGACCACCTGTGCATAATTGGCTTCTATACTGGGTCCTTATTGGTATTGTACGTTGTCTCGTGTCAGCCATTGAAGTGAATAAGCATCTGTTTAATTTCACGAATAGAGCCACTTCTAATATGTACAGACAAGGTAGTGTCAAAATTTTCAAGGATTGAAACAAAGGTTGACAACTTTCAGTTTGTGTAAGACCTGTCATTGATCGGAGGCATCGTTTTTGGGCTCGAAATATTCTTTCTTTATCGCTGCAATTACCCCAGAATATGACACCGTATCTTAAGAAAGAAGCAACTAATCCATGGTAGGCTATCACTAATGTACCTATATTAACTTTATTTGAGAGGCTATAAAGTACATATGAGGATTTACTGAGTCTTTGGCACACATTTTCAGCATGATATTTCCAAGTCAATTGGTTGTCGATATGCACTCCTAAGAATTTGGTCACTGATGTTGTGTCGACTTTTTGACTTTTGTACTCAGTAATTATACTTCCTGGTTGTACTCTTTGGTAGAAATGCATGACTTTGGTTTTTTGTAGATTTATGACTAAATTGTTCATATTGAGCCATTCTATTATGGTTTCTAGTGTGTTGTTAATTTTATTTTTGTAATCTTTATCACCAGAACATTCTACTATAGCAGTGCTATCGTCAGCGAATAGTGTCATTGGTTGACAAATTTGACGGGGCAGGTCGTTAATGTATAGCAGAAATAGCAGCGGACCAAGAACACTGCCCTGTGGAACTCCGAATTTAGCAACTCTACAACTGGATAGACATTTCCGTTCAAGCTTAGTTTTTGTACAAATTCCAAGAAGGTACGATCGTATAAAGTTGTAATAGTTGACAGATAGTGTCTTTTTTATTTTGTATAAAAGACCATCATACCAAACCCTATCGAGTGCCCGTGACATGACAAGGAAAGAGGCGGTAAAATATGCTTTCTTTTCAAATAATGGGACTATACCTTCAACTCGCCTATACATATATTCGTTCAATGGTGTAATTTCTTTAATCTAAAACTGAATTGAAAATAAAGGACGTTGATAATATGGCGGACATATACAAGTGTGTGAGAGCCATGCTTCGGCACGAATGAGCCGGCTCGATCGGAGTGATATCACGGCCTTACAGAAAACCGACGTGAAGCAACGCTTGTGTTGTGTTTCGTCGTGAGAGTGACCTCACTCCGGTAACCTTACCGGAGGTCCAATTTCCCTCCCCTTCCCCAATCTCCCCAATTCCTAACTCCCCAACGATCCTCAAACTTCTAATTCCCAAAAGGCCGGTAACGCACTTGTAATGCCTTTGGTGTTCCAGGTGTCCATGGGCGACGCCGATTGCTTACCATCAGGTGATCCGTCTGCTCGTTTACCGGCTTATGCCATAAAAAAACATAATATCACATGTGTGCGTGTGTAATGGGTTACCACGTTACCAGACTTAAGAAAATGACAGATTTCATTCGTGTCAATGTGTGTTTGTTCTACGTGTAAGTCTATAGTAACCAGGTGCCACAGCCGTTATTTCAAGAGATTGTGTCCGCCTGTTTTCAATGTCCTTGTAAGTATTAATTTGTATTCATTGAATAACACGATAATTTAATAAATAAAATATCAGTTTTTATTTGATATTTTTAATACGTAGTACAATTACATCGTTAGTATTATTGTTTTATATTAATACTTAAGAGGATACTTGCCGCCACCAGGCGAGATGGTAGCCAAACATCATTCTATCAAGTATAAAAAAGCAGGAAAGGCCATTAATGAGATTGTTATAATTGTTTCATTACACAAAAATAGTTGAAATATAGGTAGGCATAAAAATAGCCCCCTTTAAGAAATACAATCATACCCCTGCATTCTCTCTAGTAAAATGTGATAATTCCTGACATACTTGTACACCCTTCTACATCATACGCCAGTCGCAATTTTTATTGTGGTATGTAAAGACATGTTTTTAGCACAATATCAGGGTAAGCTATGTAAAGAAATCAGCTGATAGAATAATTAAAGAACAAAACTTATGACTCGACCAATATTATGTGAAGAAAAGACTCGACTTATTATTTGAGAGTTTTCATAAAATATGTTAGCATTTCTTATCATATTATACTGTTTTACATTACTACACACATTGAAAGAAAAGAACACTTAGTACAGAGCACATACTAATAAAATATATTATTATATCTGGTAAACTGATCTACAATCTAAGTCCTTTAGTCATCACTGATCTATAGCTACTTACTGCTAAAAATAATTAAGATGTAAACTCATTAGAAACACTCACTTTTAAACTTAAAGATTGTGCTTCATTTTAAAATCAAATTGCTGCGTCAACGTAGGCACATTTTGTGTCAAGTTATCGACACAGAAGACTTTTTAATTGATTTTATGTGTGTGTTTAGTTATTAGCTAGACACACGTATGCGCAGGGAGTGACCGATTTTGAAATTATGTTTTGGTCATATAGAAATCTAATTCTATATGACCAAAACATAATTTAAAAACATAAATTAATCGATAACTTGTGCCAGACACCAGACTCAAAAATATTCACATTTTCGTCCTGTTTAAAACGATCTTCGAACATTTGAATTAACGCGTGCCTACGTTACATTTTATAATAAAATAAATTTATTTTAAAAATAAATTCATCCGCCCCCCTGTCAAGCATGTTGAAGTATCTTCTCTCCGGACTTACACGAAGGCTACAACGTTTTAGTATCTACGGGACCAATACTTATAGATAACCAGTTTTTATGTAACAAGCAAAACTAACTGGTGCTGGGTCAGGCCATGAAAGAAAACATTAGTTCAATATTTTTGGAAATTTATAAAGGTTTTGCTGTTTCCATGGAAATTGTGGCTATTTAAGCGTCAATTTGAATGACAAACTCAGAGTATTTTTCATAAATTTCTTTTTAATGCTCATTTCCGTGGTCTGAACTAGCGACAGCAAGGTATTGCGTGTATTCAGTTACATTATATGTACTTCAATTTCTTCACTCACAAAGTCGTACGTTTCAGCAGTTGATTTGAGTATATTATCCATCCAATTTAAATGTTAATTCGTTCATTCCAAAAAATCAGCCTTTTCATTCCTAATAAGTAACACCTATACCGCCATGATATTAAATCCTAAATTACTTTCAGTCCCACGCATAGTTACCTACATACATACACTCGTATAAAAGTTTACAGCGTTGCGCTGCTTTTACAAATTATATGCAAGGTAACTGGTGACATGATACTTCCCTTTACATTATTAACTAATTATTTATTCCCTTGGAAAATCAACAACCATACAATTTGTCGCGGAGAACCTATTACGGGTTACCGGGGCTCCGGCTCGACGTGCAGGAGAAGGGACGGGGTGGTTTTTAGTCAGTAATGAGGCGGGAGCAGTAATGTAATTCGATGATTTTCCCCCTTAAAAAACCATACAATTTGAATTGGAGAAATATGATATGTGACAAAAAGCTAATTACAGATTTCTACGATTAGTAAATAGATATAGAAAAACATGTCAATAGATTACATGCCCTTAAATTGGTGTTTCCAGATATTGTATAACGGTCGAACAAATGCTTTTTCTTTTTTCTGTCTTCTTCTATGTATATTATTTAAAGATGCGCACGGACCGCACGGATGACAATACTTATACTCAATTGGATAACAATGTTCTATTATTATTGTTAACATTTTCGTTGATCGTTCTGCAGAGTTGTCGACACTTGAGGGTGTTGTTTATAACATAATTTACTACATTACTGAAATGTTTGTTTTTACTTTATGATATTGTAGAAATAGAAATAAAAACTTACAATTTAAAATTATTTTTTACAAAATTGTCTGAGGTTACCGGCTAAGTTGTTCTTTATGTTGATTACATAAATTGTTTTCCTATGATGTGAAAATGGTATTTTTTGTCTCGGTACCTATATATAACTAGGATACTAGGTTAAGGTAAGAAATATCTGTTTTTTTTTTCACTCAATTACAAAGCCCGCACAGAAATAGATCATGTCACCCGTAAACACTGTACATATTCATATAAACTACTTCAGTCTTTAGGGATCCTTACAATGATGATACGTACGTTGGAATGAAATGGTATGCCTTCCCTCTTTTGTGCACAAAATTCTTTTAATGTGATTTTTAAACACATTTTCTTTTCCTTTAAGTTATTTGAACTTGATACTTTACACTCAATTATAAAATTCAATGGGGTCTTAATTATTGTTATTGAAATAACACAAATTCTTGTTGAACTTAACGGTGAACGGTAAAATAGAAAAACTCTTCCCCAATGGGATTCACACAAAATTTGCATGTGGTACGTTTTTAATTATGTACCAACCCGATTTTCAACCGTACTTTTAACATACGACATCAACACCAGCTAACTTTTTAAAAGAACGTAAACGTAACGGTATCGTGACATTTGGCGGTCTATTGCTAATTTTAAATTAAAACCGTATATAGCTACATCAATAAAGTATTAAGGTGTGAACCCCCATCTGGTAGGTCGATATTCTTGTTCTCACTTAATGGTTTGAACGAGATGGTAATGGACGATCGTTCACCTCCGTGACTACAACAGGCATAGTAGAATTAGTAGATCTAGCAGTCAAGAAGCGGCGTCTTTGCTTCTTTCGCCTCTTTGTCTGCTGCTGAAGATATTCTTCGTCATCATCAGATGATGATATCAATCTGCTGCGTTTTAAGCTTCGGAACTCGGATGTTGTGCGGTCTTCCATAAATAAGGTCTTGATTTTTTTAATGTATTCACTAACTTGTCTGACCTCAGTGGAATCGGCCTCTCGCTGTATCGGCGAAGCAGATAAGTCTACCAAAAAATAGAACACATGATTTAACAAATCGGATAGTTTAGCATTTATAAGAAGGTTAGAAGGAAGAATATTATACTAGATTAGCTACTCCCACGAGGTTTCAGCCGCTGTTCGGATCCTATTGACCACAACGTGATGTTTTACAACAAAGTCAAAGTCATAAATTGGACTAAATAGTTATTCAACACAGAAATAATAATTCAATTCGAACCAGTAGTTCCAGAGAATAGCCCGTTCAAACAAAATAAAAACAACATACATAACATCACGTCTTTTATCCCCGAAGGAGTAGGCAGAGGTACAAACAGAAGTAACACCCATTTTTCACTATTTATATTATTAGTCCCGAGTGAGCCTATTGCTATATACCGGGCACATTTCCAGATTCCGTGCTACCACTAATATTTAAAAAAAAAACAGTAATACTTTGTTTGACCCGGGAATCGACACCAAAATTCCTTGCCCGGTAGTCGCACTTGCGACCATTCGGCTATAGAGGTTACCTGGAAAGGTTTCCGGGAGTTTTGAAAATTGGTAATTTTATACATTTTGACATGCTCTTTCCGAATTTTAAATTTGCCACCTAATGGTTAACGGCGCTCGTACGCGTGAAACTATTGGTTTTAGGAAAATAAATTGTAGGAAATTTTCTCTTGTATTATTTTGTATAGATATGTTTTCTTGTAAAATACGTCGGAATGTTATTATCAAAAAACTGCTTTTAGGCGCCATTTTTGCAATATGGCGGCGCGAGCGGTAAAGATACGAGGTGGCAAAGGAAAAATCGGTAAGAGCACGTCAAAATCTATAAAATTACCAATTTTCAAAACTCTCGGAAATCTTTCCAAGTAATAATACCAAATGACTGTATTATGTAGATAAAATACACATATAGTATAAATATTATTTCTGTCTCGAAAGTTTGGGAAAAGTAAGTTTCGGAGTCTATTCGGTATAAAGAAAAGAAAAATATAGGTCTTTCAGGAATTATTTGTAAGCGATTTTATTTCTTTATTTATTAAGTAGGTACTCACATTCCAAGTCTTCGTCAGCATTAACTTCCGGTTCCACCTGTACCCCCAATTCCGCCAGGAATTGTTTTATCAGCTCCTTAAAGCAGACATTTTCGCCATTAACAACTAATAAGACAAGTAACGATACAAATAATTCAGCTTGATCTGTCTATAAGTTATAATAATGGGGCCAACTACTTTTTCAATAAAACCTCTACTGCATTGTTGGTATTTAACAACAGTCGCAATAGCTGCTATGTGTGAGGACCTTGTCCAGATTTGTAATGCGTTATTTCATAAAACTGCTAAGCAACTTCGCTATTATAACAACTCAAAAACGGTATAATTGAAAAACAAAGCATTGCTGTGCCTTATTTACATATGTATTATATGTATTTGTCATCGATAAAACTATGGTTGACTATTTCAAGGACGCTAAGCTTAAACTCTTATAAACCGTTATTAAACATCATCTGAGATGCATAAAACAACACATGTCTCACTTATTAGAAATCATTTTATATTTAATTGTTAAACTTTATTTAATAAATCGAATATATTACTAACAAGCAACTTAAGTACATTTAATTTCGCTTAATATCAGATTAATTAAATTCTTTATCAAAGCTTATAAATAGTAGTATCATACCTTACGTATGGCTGCTCTTTTCGTTTGATCCATTATAACTGCAGAGTTTCTACGCCTGCTAACACCCGGTTTTGACGTTGGCTGACCCGTCGTGACTAAAACAAAGTATGTATTAAAATTATGAACAAAGAACGTAACTTGGATAATACATATTGAAAATGGCGTCAGCCTGAGTCGACTGATTTCGCGGTTTTAAGAGTCGTCATTAGATTATAGAGTCTATCACATCAAAATCAACACACGACCAATGGGCCGTTTACTAAAACATATGTATATTGAAAATAAACATGAAAAAAATACTATACTGCTTATTTAAACGAATAGGTACCTACTGCTACTTTTTACAACTTTTAATCACTACAATTCTGATTAACTTGTTTTGTTGATACGGAAAAAAATAAGATCCAGAAAATCTAAATACATATTTATATTCACTTACATGATAAAAAGAAATCAGGACAACGCGAACCGATCGCCTCAGTAAATTCACGGAGGGCAACTGCCGTGGGGCGCGGTAATAGATCGGCTGGAGGGACAACGCGTCCCTCATACGCGCATGCGCGATCAATTCACAACGTAGAACGACCAACACTGAAAGTGTTGTTAAACTGGTCAACATTGGTACATAATTTTAATCATCAAACTCATGAACACTCACTCATTCATAAAAAAACTATTGGCATTGTACTTGTAGATGATAAAACTATTTCGCATTAGTTAGTAAGCTAAATACTTATTGTATTATTTATTACTAGCTGTTACCCGCGACTTCGTCCGCGTGGAATACTATCTTTGGGTGTATTTTTGAATCATTAGTAGGTATATTTAAAAAATAATGTCCAAGAGACACTTACTGGGGCCAGCGTCACGTTGTGTACAAAAATATTTTTAAAAAACCTAATTTAAAACATTTTTATACACAACGTTTGCTGTTCTATTGTTGTTAGATAAAATGTGGAGATTTTTGGGATTTGATACACGTGAGCAGGCCACGTAGAGTTGCCCCTGCGAAAAACAGTTCTTTTCTAAATTTACACCCGCCTCTTTCAGTGTTTGGCCTTGCGCTTTGTTAATGGTCATTGCGAAGGCTGGTTTGAGGGGAAACTGGATTCTTTTGAACTGAAAAGGTAAATCTGTAGGGATCATGGGTATGCGAGGAATCAAAACTTCTTCATCTTTAGCTATTCCTGTCATTATAATTGCTCTAATAATATTGCGTCCTAGCTGCGTAATTTGCAATCGAGTTACGTTGCATAGTCTCGGTGCTTCGAGGTTTCTCATTAACAAAACTGGAACCCCAACTTTCAGTCTCAGCTTATGAGACGGCATTCCTGATAGCTCTAAAGAATTAAGAAACTTTGTAGGATAAGATATCATCCATGATAATATCTACTGATAAATATTCGACAACATCGCCTTGCACATGTGACATCATTCGTTCATTTATCTGTCCCACGATTTCATTGGTCGGTGCTAATATAGCCCTTTCACACAACCACTCTCTATTCCTCATGTTATATTCCTAACCGGGATATACTTTGTTTTTAAGATCTTCCAAGTTGTGGACAGCATTACAAAATTCTTAATTTAACGTGATCATGCCGTTAGCGTCCGTAGTCATTCGACCTTCACCAATTTTCAATAGAGCAGCTGCATATTGCCCCGATTGCGTATCATTATGTAGTTGTACTCGCATGTTTTTAGTTAGACAAAACTTTTTTACATGCATCCATAATATAGACGCTTTCAAACATGCATTTACCTCATCTGCTGGAGTGCCTCTGGTAATGACAGGTAGTGTCTGTCGAAAATCCCCAGCAAGCAGCACTACCATCCCACCCATTAAACTCTGGTTGTTTCTGATATCTTTCAGAGTTCAGAGAGTCGATTGAGCGCCTCGATCGCTTTTTATGCGACATTGTACATTCATCCCACACTAACAGTTTGCATTGCTGTAGCATTCGGCCACGATCGCTGTTTTTTGTGATGTTACACACTGGAATTTCCTCATGAGATAAATTTAATGGGAGTTTAAGAACTGAATGTGCCGTACGGCCTCCCTCGAGCAGCGTCGCCGCACTTCCAGAGGAAGCTACGGCAACAGCTATTTCTTTGTCTTTGCGGATTTGGGCTAAAAGTAAATTTAGAAGAAAAGTTTTTCCAGTGCCTCCTGGCGCATCTAAGAAAAACAATCCGCCCTCACCATTATTAATTCTTTGCACAACAAAATCAAAGACTAATTTTTGTTCCGTGTTCAATCGAGGAACAGACTTTGATATTTGTTGCTGTAAAGAATCGACATTGTAGTCCAGTTCTCTTAATAAATCACAGCTAATTTCTCCGATTCTTTGTGGTCGGTTCATTCCAAAATCTGATAATGTTTTCCCAGATATAGCCATCACTTGGTCTTCAATCTTAGTAAGCGCCTCGTTATATACTAAGTAACTACTATAATCTTACCTACTATGAATTAAAATGAACTATGAACTAAAATATCCCGAAATATTAAGTATGTACAAAATTAATTTTTAGGACCTTACTAATAAAAAATAGGAACTAAAAAAATTATGCGAAGCAATCAAATATTTTTACTCTATTGCAAAATGAATTTCTCTGTAGCGCAAATTTCTCTAATCGCATGCGTCCGGCAACGACGTCTGCCCTCACGTGTCTGCCCGTTCGGGTGCCTTAGTAGGCACTGCGTGAACGCAACGAATCTGAGGGGCGCGGGGATTACGGCAGTCGGTAGCGTGGCTCTTGGGAAGTCTGTCACTATGGAGCGTTTCTCGGGAGCAGACCGTGCGATTCGGCGACTATAGCTTATAAGATTCTGCAGTATTCGAGGTTTTTGTCACTTAAATCATGCCCCAAGCATACCTCTAATCCGCAAATAGGTTAAAAGTTTAAAGAGACCGGTACAACGCTTGAAAAACCAAAATTCGGGCGATCAAGGTCATCACGAATGGTTAAAGACGTGGAGAGGATTAATGAATCTGTTAGTGACGATCCGAACCTTTCAAGTCGGAAACGCGCGAGTGCTTTAAATGTGCATAGATCGTCATTGCACCGTATTTTGAACAATGACCTAAAGTTGATCCGCATAAAATTCAATTGGTGCAAGAATTGAAGACCAAAGATGCCAGTAAGAGGCATTGATCTTGGGCAAATTGATCTTAAGGAGAGGTGACATAACTTGGCCTCCACACAGTCCTGATTTAACCCCCATGGACGTTTTCTATGGGTGTACCTCAAATCTAAAGTTAACATCAATAAAGACAAAATTTTATTTAAATGCTAATTTACCCTCAGACAGCTCGGTTAATGACACTAATGTGTTTCTGCATATAGTGTATTACATTTTCAAATTACAAAACAAGGTCGTCTACTACCACTGACGTATCGCTGGGTAAATCTATTCCCAGCATACAAGCAGATTAACATACATGGCCAAGCAAAACATAGTAGCAGGCTACGCACAAGCGCACTGTAGTTAATTTAGGAGCTACCGTACGCTTAGCAACTCTTAGTTAATTAACTCGTTGAGTACCGTCATTATAGACACAATTAACTCGTCGAGTACCGGTTTTATAGACACAACTAAAGAACAATAGGTCGCGGTCACCGGTGACCGCTTGGTGTTTGACAGTTTAAAGAATAGGTTGCGGTCACCGGTGACCGCTTGGTGTTTGACAGTTTAAATCGTGCAAAACTTCCGGTAACATGTGACACTAATGAATAACGTTAAAATATGTACATGAAGAAAAACATTTTGTCGTTACGTCATTAATTCATAGGTAAATTCAATTTATGGTTGATCGGTATCCGGACTTTATTCATATATTTCAATATCTTACTTTAATTAAAACACGCAAAACGGTTTCGATGAAAGCCAAGGTTAAGACCAAATTTTAGCAAACAGCTGTCGTGAGGGGGAATTGAATGTGTTATTTCTAAAGAAAGGTCAGGTCAGGGTCGAAGTGTCTAGACGAAGGGGACCACCAAACGAGGGTTGAATGTACTTAGCTGAGATCTCACGAAATTATGGTTGTGTTTGTGTGTATTGTATAGTACTGGAAATGTTTGAAATCTAGAAATTTTATAAAATATAGTTAATTATTTAATACATATATATTATCCGGAGGAATGTAAAAACCTCTTACAAAATGTATGTAATTTCATTAGCGTCATATAAAAAAAGACTTCTTTTAATGAAACACGCTGTTGGCACTTACTGAGACAATCAGATTATAATCATATCCCTCCCCTTTAATCCCACTACCAAGACAAGGTAACTTACCGTATTATTCAAGAAATGAGTTTTTATATTCGAAACTTTCTTTAAAAAAACTCTCTTAAAAATCGATAGCTTTGATGTGACAATATGTAGCAGCTACCACTATACTAGAGGTATATAACCTTTGCACCCATTTACCCGATTATGAAAAAATAAACACATTTTTGACTATTATTTTTGTTCCGTTGCTTGATACCATTGTGATGGACTACATCATATATGGTAATCAATCTACATTTATCATTTTTACAGGAAATGTTTAATATGATTTATTTCACACGTTTCTGGAGGAAGTTAGGAATTACATACATACTAGGAATTGTATGCAATGACCGATTAATAAATTAACGGATTTTTTTACAGATTTTTGGGATATCATAATCTACAATAGAATATACATATTTTATCTCCATAGTATAGAGGTACACTATGGAGCAAATCACCATAGTATACACTATGGTGATTTGCTGAATAAACAAGATCGTCTCATTAATATCTGCATAAAATTCGTCCTAAACTTGCGGAAGTACTATCACGTTTCTATGTTCAGATATGACTTGAAATGGTTGCGCATTTGCCAGAGAAAATAAGTCTGGTCAAAATGTACATAGATATATATTGATAGATAATTGTATTACGAAAAAGTTTGTTTTCAGACATTTTGCGCTTAGCATATAGCCTAAGCGCATTTTAGAAAAGTCAACAAATTTATTAGTCACAAATAGTCAACATAATAATTTTTATCTTTCTTCCTTGAAAATCATGAAAGAGAAAAAAGTACGCCAAAGTTACTTTCTATTCCTTTAACTACTTATCTCCACTTAATTTCGTCAGTTTATTTTGTCGTGGGAGATGGACAAACAAACAGACACACACATTTATAATTTTACTATGGATTTGATTTTCACCTAAAAACGCAACGCCTGATATTATAAGCAAAATGTTGTTATAATATCATTGTATATCATTGTAAAAGTTATAATATCGTGATAAAAATGGATAGAGATTATTTTATTCAAGATCTGACAGTAATTGATAAATTCAATGAGGTCGAAAATTGGCTTCGTTTAAAAAGGAGTGTAATAACTTATAAAACACGCGGAAATCCAATGGAGGAACTTGAAGAACACGAGTTCAAATCAAAATACCGATTTAGTCATGCGACTGCATCTTTTAGTCCGCCTGTCCATTGCCGCGGAGAGGGGAAGCAGAGCGGAGAAACGAAGAATTATTAACCAATAACATTGCAAAAATATCCGCTCCGCTTTAGTGGAAAGGGATTTAAGAGCTAATTTAAACATTCATACATTTTCGGAAGCGGAGCGTGTGGTAGCGGTGCGAGGGAGTTATGCGAGACGGCGGAGTGGGGTAGCCGAGTGAGCCGGCAGAGGGAAAGCGGTTTCGGGAGCGGGGCGGGGGAATGGGGTATTGGGATACCATAATATACCGCTGAAGTTTGACAGTCCATTACTCCGCTCAGCAATACTCACTGGCTCCGCACCGCCTCGCTCTGCGTCAATGAACAGACGCAGTCCGTAACTCCGCAATACTCGCTAGATCCGCTCAGCTGCCCCTCTTCGCGTCAATGGACAGGCAGCCTTATTATAGACATGGTAAAAAATAGTCTAGCTGGTGACGCAAGAGTTGGCTTTATACCACCCTATCTGAAAGTTTTGACTGCAATCAGAACATGGGCCCGTGGAGAGGTAAAATTTAGTACTTTTTAATTTTAACTTTGTATTTTTGATCCCAATAGATTCAAGATGATGCCGGAGACCTTACTGGAATGAGCCAACCCACGGTACCTCTCGTTTGCAAACAAGTTGCATTAGAAATAGTTTTACATAGGGCTCGGTAGATTAAAATGCCACGAACTGATATGGAACAAAATAACGTGATCGTAGGATTCTATACATTGTGTGGTTTCCGACAAGTTATCGGCGCTATTGATTGCACTCACATTCGAATCCCAAAAGTCGGGGAAGATGTGGCACAATATTACATTAACAGAAAAGGATATAGTTTAATAAATATGCAAGTAAGTTTTTTCTTTCTCTGTTCTGCTTTCATATAAGGGAAAAAATAAACAGAATTTTAGGATATCAAAATTTGTATATTTTTACAGATTGTCTCAAATGCAAATTTTGAGATAATGGATATAGTTGCAAACTGGCGCGGCAATACACACGACTCCAGGATATACAAAGGAAGAATACTGAGAGATTCACGTTATGCCTGTACTCCGTACCTTTTTACACCAGTATTGCGTCCTGCTACACACAAAAAAGAAATGTTACCGAGCTCATATATATACCCGTAATACAGTTGAAATGTGTTTTGGAGTATGGAAGCAGCGATTCCGGTGTCTTTTTAGAGGGTTCACAACCAAGTTAGATAATACTAAACTGTATATTGTTGCATTGGCAATATTGCATAATATTGCCATGCACAGAGAAGACTTCATTGAACGTGCAGAGATTATTGATGATAGTGTGCCAGAGATATCTTTAAACAGCTCCCATAGAGGTTAAATAAAATAATAATTTTGTAAGTAAATAAATAAACCTTATTTGCTAAATTTATTTCATTGTAGTGGCCACGGGTATGTCATCATCAGAAATCTGGAATATATTTTAAATGGGTCAGTTTCATGGGATATTACCACATAAGATATTTATGTACCTACTTGCAGATTAAGGTAATTTTACATACAATATTTTAGTGTGTACTGAGGAAATATAGCATAAAAGAAAAATAAATAATTAAATACAACACTACATACTTGCAGTATCTTTTTATTGTCTCTTTTAGCTGTAACTGTTTTCTGTATAATTCCCAATAAAGGTGAATCCTAGAATAAAAATCAATAAAACAAGGAGTTAAATGTTACTTTATAATAATAAAACAAAGAGCTAAATGTTATTTAAAAAAAATCTTATTGTTCTGATTACGGTAACAAAGCAGAAGTAAACTGAACCTCGATGGCGAATGTCTCACTTGTAGATGGGAGATGGGATATCAAATTCAGCAATTAAAATACCATCTAAATCCCTCCCTCCTAAAGTCTTGCTCCGCCACCTAAATCAATAAATAAATTCACCCACTTCTAGCGCAACCTTTACAGCAATTCCAAGGACAGGACAAACAAGACATGCAACGAAGTTGAAAATACTAAGCCCTGGGCACTGAGACCAAACAGTCATTTTAAATATATTTTGATGTTTACCTACTTACCTGTTTTATTAGCTTCTTTTTTAAAAATGCTATATGTTTTTCGAGACTTAATTTTCATAGTTTTCCACTGATGTTTCAGCTGACTTAATGCACGAGGTCTGCTATTTAACTCATTAAACCTAAAAAAATATTGGGCTCGCTGCCATTGCAGCGGTAAGACCCCTCTTTGAGGAGTGGCTTGAGAGACGCTACGGCGTCCTCACCTACCGCCTGACGCAGGTCCTCACCGGACATGGAAGTTTCGGGAGGTACCTGTGTCTGATGGGGCGGGAGGAAACGCCCGGGTGTCATCACTGCGAGGACCGCCCTGAGGACACGGTGGAACACACCGTAGCGGAATGCCCTGCGTGGGCTGAGCACCGCCGTGCCCTCAGGGAAGTGATCGGCGATGGCGACCTCTCGCGTCCGGGCCTAGTGCAGGCCATGATGCGGAGCGAGGGGGACTGGGATGCCGTCTCCTCCTTTTGCGAAGCAGTCATGCTAGCTAAGGAGGAGGCGGGACGCGTGAGGCAGCGAAGCGCTGCCTCCTCGCAACCCAGCCATCGTGAAGGACACACCGGGCGTCGGGGATCGCGGGACGATCTCCGGCCACCGTAAGCGCGGGCCTGCGGACGGCGAGCATGGGTGGCTCCCCGTCCGACCAGAAACAGACCCGAGCGTACGGCGCGTCGCGTTCCGCGCGCGCCTCAAAGAGCCATCAGACCACCACAGATGGGGCCCAATAGGGCCGATGCCGATTCGGAGTCGCGGAGAACCTAACGGGTAACCGGGGCTCCGGCTCGACGTGCAGGAGAAGGAACGGGGTGGTTTTTAGTCAGTAAGAGTCTGACACTCCCTTCCGCCTCACCGAGGCGGGAGCAGTCACTCGATGATTTTCCCCCCTTAAAAAAAAATACCTAAAAAAATATAGATAAAATAAAAGTAAATATGATTAAACCATATGTACCTATAGCCAAATAACTGTACAGCATTATGTGGTTCAGATACTTTGGATTAGCATAAGACTGCAGGTGCACTGCCCACATATTCAATTGCATGCTTGACCTTATTATCTCTGAACTAATGTGATGTGTGTGAGTAAATATAGCCTATGTTCAGCATCGACGATGTAGGATTCCAACGGTAAAAGAATTTTTCAAATCAGCCCGGTAGCTTCGGAAGAGATACCATTCAATCAAACAAACAAACAAAAAATCAAATCTTTCCTCTTTATACTATTAGTGTAGATTACTCCAAATGGCTAACGATACGTACCATTTTTTTTTTCAGTTGGCAAGTGGAACATTGCGACGGGTTTTTGGACAATGATTGCTTGAAACCAGTAAGATATCTTGGTGATAAACGCCTTTGAAGATTATCGATCTTCTAGAAATGACGGTAAATGAAAATGACGAAGAGTTATAAAAGGATCATCATATAATTTACTAGCGACCCGCCGCGGCTTCGCACGGGTGCAATACTTATGTAAAAATACCTACTACAAAATGTCCTTATACACCACGTTCACAGCTATTTTGTCATTAGACAATACAAACATGTTTTTTACTGATATTTTCCTCGCTAGAGAGTTCCGATAAACGCATGCGATCGTTGCAAGTCATGAAGTGCTCTAGGACGAAAAACGGCCATCAACGCCGTAACAAATACGACCCTGCATTTTAAATTTTTAATATCTTCGGAAATATTCACTTAAATTACATGCTGGAAAAAGCATATTGATCTATGATAAATGCACAATTTATTTACTTAATTGCATAAGAATTAATGCTGTATTGCTTAAAAACACTTCGTAAATAACCATTGATAGTAAAGGATAAAAAATGGTTATGGTGGGTTATCCTTTAATAGATAGACATATACCATCGCAAACTTTTTTGTTGAACTTTTTGAAGTGGTCAATACTATAGTACATTATTTTGGTCTATCTCGTAGGGTACAGCCAGCGTTTGCAATATAAGCGCAAAAAAACGTGCTGATTTACGACATCATATTAGAATCCTCTAAAGGAGAATGGCAGGTTTGTATGGAAGTTTTGTACCGCTATAAAATTTTGTATTAGTCATTGTTCTAACCAAGTGAATAGTCTGAACGATAGATATTTTTATTATGAAGTTTAGAAAAAAATTACATATTTTTAGAACTTGGGGTTCAAAAGTTATTTCACTTTGAAAATGTGCAAAAGGTATGTTAAGGTGGTACCACACTTGACATTGCGTAGTCGCTTCATTTGTCCAAATATTTGTAGACTTCGTACAAATGGCGTCCAAATAGTATCTCTATATGTAATGGCGTGCAAATATATAGCAAACAAAGAAGAATAAATCCTCCAAACATGTTCTTTTTTGGCCGAACACAACAAATACGCAACGTCAAGTGTAGAGCCACCGTAAGCAAAATATCTATTACAAATGACAGATGACAGTTAACTGAAAAATGTCAATGTGCTCTCATGTGGTTGTATATTTACAAAAAACAAAAATCTAAAAATACTGCTCGCTACTCAAGTGACTATTACACTTTGTATTATTAGAAAGAAAGAAAAACCATTTATTTTGCTACGACACACAACAAGAATTTAGAAACCCAAAAAATAACCTATGGTGCGTCGCAGCGCAAAAGGCAATTAGGAATGATCCTGTTAATTCAGCAAGCATGATGCACCTATAGAGTTTTAAAGAGTATGCCTCACAATCTTTTTCATTTCTTAGGTGCCTACGAAAATGCAAATTCATAATGTAAGCGACTGTCATTGGGTAGAAGGCCTACATTTAGCAGTGGAAGTCTTGTGGCGGATATGATAAAACTAATGTCTCACTTCACCTTGAATCTTGCAGGTAGATAGTCTCAAGGGTCTCAAGTTAATTCGATTTAAACTTAGCTTAGCTCTTTGAGAAAGTATTTCTTCTGAAAACTGGTTGCTTAGCACGCATGTAAGGATTAATTTCTAATAAGTAAGTCAAATTAGTAGAATCATCAACATTTTCATCATTAAGTCTATAAGTGGCCACTGCTGACCGAAGCCTCTCTCGCATGGAGGTTTGAGCATTAATCACCATACTAGCTCAATGTGGGTTGGTAATTCAAACTTATAATAAGAAATTATAAGCCCATGTTTCCTCACAATGTTTTCCTTCACCATTCGTCAGCGGTGTCTTTGTACTTTCTTAGATTATTAAATATACCAATAACTCGGAAAAAAGACACATTGGACAAAAGGTACTTTGCCGTTGGTAGGTTTCGAACCCGCACTCTCATGCATGAGAAGCGGGCTTCTTAAACCTCTGGGCCACCACATTACAACTAAAGAAAATGTAAAATGAAAATGAACATTTTTGGTATAAAACTAAAGCTATCTAAATTAAATATGGCATTTATTTTATAGATTGATTCTTAAAATCACTTTTATCAAGATGGAATATATAGTTACTTACTAGGTTAAAATAAAACAAATGTATTATTTTGAAATACTTTTATTTCATTGTATTCAGGTTGTTTCTAGGAGTACTTCATCTAAAAAGAGAACAGGCCGTGTCATAGGTACAGCAGACATCAATTGCTGATATCTGTAAACAAGTAAGATAACTGTAAATAAAGTAAACAAAAGTACATTTTTTTCCTTTAGTTTTATATGTTATAATAATAAGTCTGATTCCCTATCTTAAAATGGAAAAGATAAAAATAAATATTTGATTACAATTTTATAACATTTATTATAGTTATTCGTATAACACAGATCATAGGAGCTCAAACAGCATGCTAATTAATAAATTATAATTATAACATGAGTATAAACCTATTAGAAACAGCTTATATACTCCACATAGATACATAATTATGTAGGTACATTATATTGAGAATGCATACCTGTTGAAGCTTTGAGAGCCGAACAACATCATCCGGCCTCATCTGTTCTACAAATGGCAATGTTAAAGTGAGGCTTAGTCCATGTTTACATAATACATTACTTCCTGATAGTGAACACTGTGAGGTGGTATGTCAGGTTGTGGTTTTATAGTTTCGACTCTTGTACCGTCTCTCAGTCAGTATGGAACATGATCTTCATCATGGGAAGTAAGCTAAAATAAGTAATATTATTAGAATATGATATTGACTTTAGATTACACTGTATATAGATAATAGTATGGTTAAATTATGCTTTATTACCTCTTGTGGCTGAATCCAATCAAATACTATATGAGCCAGTCTTTACTCCTGTTTGTTGGCGCCTTCAATTAAAACCCTGCGTCACCTTATCATTGCAATGAATCACCCATATACGACACAAACATGCCAGTGACCAATTTGTTTGCTGGACATACTTTCAGCAACATCCTGATACATTGCTAATTGCCAGCAAGCATTGCAAATATGGTCGGTAGGAGAGATCTAGAATAAAAAGAATAAAATGATACATTATGGGTAGATAACACTATGCGCCTTCTTTTATTCAGGCAACATGGTGACTTTCGATATGTTATGGGTAAACTAGGTACTTACATCTCTAGGATAAGTCCACATTGGGATATTGTTGACCACGTCTAATCTTCACTCTCATTTTCTAGAGCATGCCGTCTCATGTGCGACAAACTCTGAATGCAATTAATACACTGTAAATTCATCATCGCGACAAATAACAACACACTGCACAAAACAATGTAAATAAGTGTCTTTTCGCAATTGTCACAACAATGATTCCAATAATACCAATTTGGGCTACGGAGGAACGGTTGCCAAACTCAACGTATCACCAGATGAATAAAATAACTTCAAATTCAACAAACACATCATAACATCGCATTTGAAACAAACAGCAATGCGCCAGTATTGACAAATTAATTGTCAATGTCATCAAGACAAATGCCAGTTCAACATTGCCATAATATTCAAGTTTGTTAAAATGTTAATTATCATTAATAATCCATGTAAACGTAGATTTAGATTGGATGTAGATTTTTATATTTACTTATAAAAATGTTTGAAATGGAAAGGAAAATATTTCATTGATAGATATTAAAATAAATGAGTTTATGAAATAGCGAAATTCAATATGCTCTGATTTCATCTTTACGCATGGCAACTTTGTAAACGTCAATCGCGGTTCGTTTTACGTATAGTGGATTGCTTTTCATCATTATTGAATATCAGTTTTTCTAGGGTTTCCCAAGTTTTAAAAATCTATTAAATATGCTAACATAACGTACTTAGGAGGTTCTATAATGACCCAATTTTTTAATGACAAATCTTTTTTTAGCGAAGCGGTACAAAATCTGCCGTTCTCCTTTATCAGTGTTTCTCAACTATATTATGCATGTATTATACATAAGACCTTCCTTAAGAATCACTCAATCTATTAAAAAAACCGCATCAAAATTCGTTGCGTAGTTTCAAAGATGTATGCATACAAAGGGGCATAGGGACAGAGAAAGCGACTTTGTTTTATACTATGTAGTGATGATGGTAATGTAAAGTAGTAGGTAATTATAACTTTAACAATGTTTGTTGTTTAAATAGTACATCCAAATAAAAAATAAAAAATATTGAACGCATTAAATACTCTATGGAAAGAAAATATTGGAAAAAGATCTTTTACTCCTCCCTCGCTCAAGCTGAATTTATCTCCTTACCTCTATGGTCTCATGCTTTAGATAATCTAGTTAGATTCCCTAATTTTCGTTCATACCTTTGACAAATTTCATGGTCCTTTAATTAATAAAGTAGAACCGATCGACTTTCATCACGGTGGCAAGTCTAACTAGAGTAGTCTACTACGCAGATATTACGCAGATATTAGAGTACGTGCGTTCTGAGGCACGGGGGCGCAACACCGCCGAAGTGAAACACGGGGGTGAAACTCCGGGCTAATAATGGTAATTTTAACAAAATGCTGTTATCCGTTTTTGGCCGGTGCAAAGATCGAACCCGAGACACATTGCACAGCAGTCGGTCATCCAACCACTGTGTCAACTATGATTACCTTAAATGACGCTTTAATTTTCTGAAATTATATACATATATTGGTTCCAAAAACGTATTTTTATACATATTTAGCAACCACTGGCTCCTCGGGACCACTGGGGCCATCTCCCCTCATACACACAGACACAAATGCCCTCTCTCTCCCTCGTGCACACAGTCAACGATGCACACTAACTTTACCCTATTATTAGCAATCTGTCTTTGTCAGTGCAACCCTCTGATTGGTCGGATAGACGCGTAACGCATTACCATATTTGGTTCTGCGAAAGCTATTTCTCGCTACGCCATGTCATTAAATGGGGTGGCTTCCCTTGGAGCGAGGGTACGAGGTATGGCGTCGGATAGGCTAGCAAGTGATGGATAGATCACATGAGATTTTTTTTGTGTTTGGATACCATTTTGATGAGGAAATGATAATTTGTAGTGGTTTCAATGTGCATGAGCCCCAACCAGGTACAACCAAAACAGCCGAACCTCCAGACATGCCTCATGCCTCATCTTTTGATGCAAGTCAAGAAAATGATAGAGGCGATGATTTGATAAGGGTAAGGGCATTAAGGAATATTGTGGTAATCAAATCTATAGAATCGATCTAAGTGCACTAAAACATTCTCATCCAATGTTGGAAGTATTTATATAATGTGATATTTATTTGTAAACATGGACAGAAAATCTAAAAGGGTATCGGCGTCGCAGTGGGACGTAGCCCTTGATTTCTTAGAGCGTAACCCCTATCTAATGCGGGGTTATAATAATAGCAACCAGGGAAGGGAAATGTCACAACGGATTAGGCGAGAGCTCAGTGGGCTATTAAATGCCGAAGGATCAACTATAAAGACCTCTAAATATTGGGCTACTGTTAAGTAAGGGATTTACTTATTTTATTACATTATTACATTTCATTAATATAACTGTTTGGCTGGGAAATGTGTCGACTTCAATGTCACTGGTTCCATCACGACTGGGCGCCGCAGCTGTGCTCGGTCTCGTGTGTGCTCGATATTGCTCACTGGTGCCTGTCACATCACATCACAACACAATTGGTCACATTCACATGTGTTCAATGGTCGCCGGCGTATGGCGTAGTGTCGCGGTTTTTAGCCTGCTTGCTATCGTCATCTCAATCCCATGGCATGACTTATGCGGTCGCTGGGGTGGCGGGGGCGGTAGGATGCTCCAATTCACTTTGTTTTTTGTTTTATTACTTTAAGTTTTTTAAGTTTTTTTAGATAGATATTGGTAGGTTGCATTCAACTACACGTTTTTTTAATTTCCTTTTTTGTTGTTATATGTTTGTTTTGTTTTGTGCATTTTATTTTGTGTTTTTGTCTGATTGGTGTTTGTTCGTCCGCGAGTCACTTAAGGGGCCAGTAGAATACCAGCGCGAGGCCCTGTCTTGCACATGCTGAACTGGTCCCATTTCACCACAGATTTGGGACATTAGTAGATGTACTTATAAAAACTTATGTGTAAAATCTGTACGTGTCACCTGAAATAAAGTTTTTCTTTCTTTCTTTTCTTTATTGAAGTTATATTTTTACCCCTATTGAATATTTAATTCCTCGTATTTTATTGCAGTATTTTAACAACTATAAGTTAGATTTTTAAAAAATCGGTGGCTGATCTGAGCATTGCTGCGACAGCTACAGATGGCCACAGCAAACGCGACCATTGTCAGAAACCGAATAACAATTTCTAGCAATTTTGGGATCAAGGTTCGGCCAGGCTGCTCCAACTTTCGAACCCTTTCCTAATCTTGTAAGTAATATAAATGTTTTATAGTGAGATTAAATAATTTGAACATAAACCACATTATTATAGCGCGCTGCCATTCAATAAGAAAATTTAGATTCGCACGTTCCAGAAATGGAACCAGTGGTTCAGTTAGAGCAAATGTCAGAATTTTTGAACTACTATTTTATTATTTTTCTCTTATAGGTATAATATTTATATGTATTTACAGAGATATTCAGATACATAGAAGCCTTGTCCTAAGTCTTTAGATTAAAGTTGTCTAAAGGACTTTTGCGCAGTTGGCCCTCGTACGAAATGATTGGAACCCTGCGGTCCCGCGTGCGTTACCCCAACAAGAAAGTATCTCCTAGAGATATATGAGTAGAACGTATAGTTGGTGCCTTATCTGCTGTAAATGTGCCCCCACTTAAAAAATGTGTGCCCCCTGTCGTTTTGAAAAAAAAACGGAAAAACGATTCTTGCTGGGGTAACGTTTTTCTAGCAGGAAAATTCTAAACGAGTGATCGGAGAGAAAAAAAATGTGCATGGCCAGAGAGCTTATATGTGTGCCACTATGTGCCCCCAAAAATAAAATCTGTGCCCCTTCAGATTTTCGGGATATTGCGTTTCCTGCTGGAGTAACGTTTTGATGGATCGTATATCTCTAAAACCATTGCATGTGCCCCTGTAGAATAAACATTCACGAGTAGCTCTTAATGTGTGCCTCTGTGTGCTCCAATTAGATTTAAGGAAATATTTATAGTTTTCAAGTTATCGCGGTTTTATGAAAATCCGAAAAAACATCGCAGCGCCTAAATGAGACAAGGTATAAGTTCGCTGAAAACTGTATTCGGTCCTTCTTGATGCTAATAATAACCATACAAAGTTTCAAAGCGCTTCATGCATGCGTTTTTGAATAATCTTGCTACAAGTCAAGACGATGGTGTCATAACTTTAACGGCAAAATACAAGGAACTGGCTAAATACCAGATGTGTAGGTGTAAACCAAAATCATGTGCCTTTAATCAAAAATATGTGGTGAAAATGTTGAGCTTGGAATGTTTCGCATTAAGTAAATATGAACAAAAAACCGAATTAAGTAAACAACGGCTGGTTATCCGACCAAATTTGAATGACTACTAAAAAGCGACGGATTCATACATATCGATGACCTTCTTTATTTTACTTACTAACCGGTTCACACGTGTTGTGCCTGAGTACACTGAAGTAGAAAAGTAATAAATAATAAAATAAAGTTGTTATTGGATTATGTTCTACTAGTGAATAATAGGTACAAAGTGTTTATTGACTAGGAAGTGCGTTTAGATTATTTCTTTTTATTGGTAAACAGTTGCAGTTATGTAATGACGCCAAGGACACTGTTATGTTGAGTCACGCAGTTGCACTGATACTGTTTGTTTACTTTTTTAAGTTGGTTGAAAGTGGCGTATTTAATCATTTTATAATAATTATGTGGTTGTTATGGTGGATTTCAGTGCACTATCTGCGGTGGTAAGTATTTAATATCTTTATTTTGACTTATTTACAAATACTTGTACCTTATGAAATAGTTAGCTTATTTGTTTCTGCTATAAGATAAAGAGTTTGCTCTAATAGTATGTGCATAAGTCATGCAGATGAAAACAAATTGTACAATTGCAAGTATTTGCCGTTGAACTTAGATATAATAAATATTAAAGGTATCAACCACCTACAAGAAGCTTGCGAATCATGTTTAAGAACAGAATTTACTCCAGAGTGTCATATTTGTTGCGCCGGAAATATATTCTTCAGATACAATGTTAAAGATATTATCATTTATGAACTTCATGACGTTTGCGTCAAGTTGGATGATCTGCCTCGTAACATTGAAGTAAATAATAAGGAGTACACAATTCTGTCTGCAATAGAATATGAACCCGCTTCGAAACCCAATAGTGTTGGACATTACAGGGCTCACTGCTACAGAAAAAATAGTAATTTATTTGAATGTTATGATGACTTATATGGTAAAATCCAACGAAGTGGGAAATATAATATTATGCCACATGTAATAGTCTACACAGTAGAATAGACAAAATTGTACAGGGTTAAAATGAATGCTCCAGAGTAGCCCGCGAAATACAAATTTTCTTATGTCTTTTGGAAGTTTAGTTTAGTTTAAGTTAAGTTAAGTTTTTTTTTCTTAAATTAAGGAAAGAAAAGTAATAATTTCCACATCAACAAGCTGTTTTATTAATATAGTCACAAGCCGTATTTAATATATTTTTTAATTAGCCCCCAAAACTTTTGAACGCAACTGCACGGACAACAGCTTAGGTATAATACGTCTAATAAAGAAGGTCATCGATATGTATGAATCCGTCGCTTTTTAGTAGTCATTCAAATTTGGTCGGATAACCAGCCGTTGTTTACTTAATTCGGTTTTTTGTTCATATTTACTTAATGCGAAACATTCCAAGCTCAACATTTTCACCACATATTTTTGATTAAAGGCACATGATTTTGGTTTACACCTACACATCTGGTATTTAGCCAGTTCCTTGTATTTTGCCGTTAAAGTTATGACACCATCGTCTTGACTTGTAGCAAGATTATTCAAAAACGCATGCATGAAGCGCTTTGAAACTTTGTATATCCGTGTGTCGTAAAGACATACATAATAATAATAATAAAATATCTAGACTTAGCTCACGAGGTTGTCGACATGTGGAATGTGGATTCGGCTATCATTGTGCCGATAGTCGTGTCGGCCAATGGGTTAATCCTTAAAAGCCTCGACATCCATCTCAGGAGGCTGGCGTTAGGTGGATGGATCAAGGGCCTGATACAGAAGGCAGTTCTCCTAGAAACGGCACGTATCGTGAGGAGGTTTCTGTCTCTAGAGCCCTAACCATTTGGACCATGCTCCCGCTACTGGTCGGCTCCTATTTTTTATATTTTTAAATATTATTTTTTATTTTGTAAGTAGTATTTAAAAATGTAATTTATAGAGAATTTTAAATAATAATAATAAGTAAGGGAAGTTGCCTAATAAATAACACAAAACAATTTGGATACTGTCTTTTTACCTCACCTACCTTCCTACCTATTAGGTAATAACTAAGATTTATATTTGAACGTGCCCGTTTTTTATAACGTTTCGTTCTTGGCGTGATTGTGGAAAATGGATGTATTTCCGTCTGAAGTACTCATTATTGAGTGCTCTTGTCACGGCCCTGACATAGTTAGACACACTAACTTGGTGCATTTTGTGGTGTGCGCTAGCTCCAATCAATATTTGGTATGATCCTGATTCATAAAAGCTAAGTACACTTAATACCTTGAACAGAAATAAATGCATTAGGTATACATCTCTATTATTTTCTTGAAAGACTCTTAAGGGAAAATTACTACTTTTAGTTACTACTTACTTAGCGGCTAATTACCATGCAACCAGGACTTATTCCACCACGTCGAGAGGGTAAGTAATGTTCCAACTCTTGGATTAGTACGCGACACACGCTTTTATTTACCCGAAACAATTCAGGATCCGGTATTTGTAAAACATCCTGCATGTTTCGAAGAGCCTTACTTCGCCGACGATATGAAATACTTTCTACAATACATGGGCATGCTTCTAAAAGTTTTCATATAGGCCTAAATCTACCATTTTATACTAGATGAAGTGTAAAACGTTGCCCTTGAGAAACATCTGACAAATCTGCTTATTTGACACAGGAATTCACTGTTTGCAAACCATTTTACGAATTTCCATTTAAAAGTGTCATATTAGATAAATTGCAAATATGAAACACTTTATGTTAATATTATGAAACATCAAAATGTTGTCTTTTTATGGCATGACAAATGAAAATGACGAAATTTGTATGGAACGTGGTGCCTTTTTATGTTTTCGCTCGCCGCAGTTGATCGGAAGTGGCTGGAAATGACTGAATGATTTTTTTTGTAATGACAAACAAAAAATATATGGGGCTTAATATCAAAAACTCAGTCCGAACCGAGTAAAATCAGTTCAAAGATGTAAAAAGTGCTATATTATGATTTTCATTTTGTTAATGGTGACCGTACATAATGCATATTTTTTCATTTACGTGTCAGAAATATTTTATAATTAATATTTATAAACAATTTCAAGGAATAATATAAAACTTATTGTGAACTTTTTACTTATTTTATTATTTTTGTTATAAAGCCACGGAATCAGAACAGAGTGTATTTAAACAAATGAACCATTAACCGGCCAATACTCGAGTAAAAAAATATATCGCTTGATTGATTAGCATCTTCACTTTATAATTATGTATACAGTTCATGGCTTTTGACAGATTTTCATGACCAATTTCCTTTCTGTCGAAAACCCGCAAAATACTTCACTGAGCAATATAATGAAATCCAAATGTTATTCAACTATGAAATGTTAGTCAACTACGGCTCCAGTAGCGTATTAAGTAGCGGCAGTCGTCAAAACATGTAAAAAAACATTTTTCTGTCGACTTCGCCCGACTAGTAACTATTACAACTACAGGTAATCTACAGTCAATCTACAGTTAGCATAACATTTTGTAAAAAGATATCGTCAACAGTGATGAATTATACTTCGACTGATCACACAAATATGAAAAAATTGTGCCCCCATCTGACGTATAGTCCATGACTTCATAACCAGCGGATGATTCCCTTTCTTAAAAAAAATTATGCTAACTATTAAGTAGATTAGTTTTCAATCAGGAGTAAACGGCTAAAAAAATTGTACTTTGTTAGATGTTTGAGCGGCTGCGACTACTCAAACTACCATTGGTACCGCAGCTGACGGCCACGTACGATCATGACAACTCCTTGAAGCATCCCCCAAGTTATCGACCGATAGAAAATAGATGAAAAAAATTTGTGCCTGGCATATCATCCATATTGTTGAATGATATGGTATACCTGTGCCAGGCGTACAGTACCACTTAATGTAAAGTCAGGAATTGTGATAAAAATATGAATAATTTTAATAAAAATAGCAACATAAAATGTTCGACTCTAACTACTTTCAACGCTCATCACTCAGTCCGGACTGAGATTTTGACATATAAGCCCATGGACAAAATCGTTTGTAATGTCATTCTAGATAATATTTTTCATAAATCATCGATTGCCGCCAGAAAAAAGAAAGCCAACAATTTTAGTCAATGCCCTTTCACATATTATGATTCAAAAATGAAACATACAATGTTACCTTTTTAGCCCCCTAACGGGCAAGTGATGGATGAACACAGTTGTTGAAGGGTAGCCCGTAGAAACCTATGCAACTCCATTTGCTCTTGTAGTTGATAAATTATTATTTTAATTCCGCATTTAAGTTGTTAATACATTAACAAAATACACATAAGAAACCAATTCTATCGTACTTAACATTATTTTTATAAAATGAAGAAACATTATTTTTACAATGAATGACATTACTGACCATCAGAAGTATAGTAATGAAAATAAAATGAATTTACAAATTACAAATTAAAAAACTAAATTTTATTTCTTACATTTGCGATTGGATTACAATGGGAAATAATTGTCAAAAAACTACCAAGTTACATGAGTGAGACAACACGGAATGATAATTCATCTACTCTTAAACAACCGAATTCCCATTACCGCCAAGGTTAAAACGAATGCGCAGCTGTTGCGAGCGGCATAACTTAATAAAAAGGGACCGTTGGACTATCCCTGTTATTTACATGAATATTGGCGTGCACGTGTATCATGAATAATAGCTAAACTAAATGCCCTCGGTTCCATTAAAAAACCGGTTATTTTTTCAGATGAATTTAATATACTATACGTACTTGTAATGGATGTTTGTAAGAGTAACGGACTCAAGCTATTAAACTCGTTCCACTACTATTCCCAAACACATTTGGGCATTGCGACCCTCATGAAACTACATTACTCAGTGATAGTAGAACCGCGTTCAAAATAAACTCACACGTAACCAGTACTGGATGGAAGTTGTATGTAGACGTATCTAATACCTTTAGACAAGCAATTCTTGTATATATGTACACGCTCTGCTCAGCTCCTATTGGTCGTAGCGTGATGTTTTATAGCCTATAGCCATCCTCGATAAATGCGCTCTCCAACACAAAAATAATTATTCAAATCAGACTTGTAGTTACGGAGATCAGCGCGTTCAAACAAACAAACAAAAAAACAAACTCTTCCGCTTTATATAATAGTATAAGATAATATGTCGCAAGTCGGAAGTCAGTGTAACCTCCATAACGTTTTACCCTACTAGTTAGGACACCAAATGTTCTACCGAAGTTTTTGAGTTATTTAGATTTTTAGGTTTTTAAGAAAAAATCCCAGAGTAAATCATTTGAAGCCAATTTAAAAATCATTTACAGCGCGACTGTGCTGAAATTTCAGTTAATATCATAGTTGATGCCGTAGCAGATCTTTGTAAATAATTAAAAGTTCAAAAATGCCTAAAACTTTGGCAAATATCACTGAAGAAACATTTTTTTTGTGAAGTTCGCAATAGCGAGCTGAACTTACTTACGGAGTATGAAGTAATAACTTACTGAACTGAGCTGAACTTACTTACGGAGTATGAAGTAATAACTTCATACTCCGTAAGTAAGTTCAGCTGCTTTTGCAGTAAGACAGATTAGACAGCTCATGGACGTAGATACGGCAAGGCTTGTCTATTTTAATTACTTTCGTACGGCATTCTGTTGCTGGGTCGAACTGTAGAAATATGTATAATAAATTTTTATTCTTCAAAAGCGGGCTATTCGAGCAATATATAGAGGTAAAATACGTCGTTGCGAATTCCTACGAAAATTGAATTGTTTATAACTATGTAAACGGTGCCCTGTCAATACACACAGGGCGTCCCTGAAGTCGACGATCAAATAGCAGCAGGTGATCGGCAAAGTTTCAACAGTTATTTAAAAAAAAATCCAAATCGGATAGTTTTTAAATTACAATAAGTTATGTGTTATCCACGCTGAAGTACACTCAGTGTCAGTCTTTTAACTCTTATTGCTACAATTCTTTAATTTCTTGTGTGTATTGTTGCTTACGTTATCCTGAATAGTGCTTCAGTATTATTGAATCATAAATTCTGAACTGCTTTAGTTTAGAATGTCGATTTTTCATGAACCAAATATTCCCAATAAAATGTTCACCTTAATTTACTTAAAACAATTCGTACTGCGGTAGTAGTGGCATATTTCACCAAAGTTGGCGCAATTAATAAGGATTCTATAAAATGGCCTTACCGACTCGTAGTCACACCAGATTATCACACCAGTATGACAAACAGGATTTTTTTTCTCGTTTGTCACACCGCTTATTTTTCTACACCATTTATTTTTAACTAGTGCTGTCCTAGAGCTAAATTAAAAATCATCAAATTATCAAGTTTTTATTAAATTGATGCCTTTATTTAATTAAATGTGTAACATAAAGTAATAAATAAACTAACTATGTAAAGTAATAATATGTACAAACAGGTAGTAAAAAATAACTCATAGGGCGTCAATTATTATAATTAAGTTTATGGCGAAAAGAGAAATCAATTGGTTTGAAAAGTAAACTACATAAAAGAATCCATCCCTATCTACCTCTATATCAATGGGAAAGGTGCCCAGAACGCTGGCAGCATTGCCACGTTGGATGGCAATGCTGATTCGTTAACAAAAAAAAGCCCGGCCCTGTGGTCACGCGAAGAGTCGACGTTTACTGATATCTCGAACAACACGATGAGCGCATGTAATTTCCGATAAGGTTATTATATTTGTGCCGCTGAGGGTTTCTGCACTTGCGGCAGCCGCCCCAGCACAACCTGCCGTAGTCAGAAGATGAGATGGCGAAGGGTATCGACACATGTTGCAAACCTTTAAATTAAATTAACTATTGAGTGTCCTCGAAATCACTTTCGGGCGTCCTCGAAATATATCGAGCGTCCTCGATTACTTTCGGGCGTCCTCGAAATATATCGAGCGTCCTCGATTGCTTTCGAGCGTCCTCGATCACTTTCGAGCGTCCTCGATCACTTTCGAGCGTCCTCGATCACTTTCGAGCGTCCTCGATCACTTTCGAGCGTCCTCGATCACTTTCGAGCGTCCTCGATCACTTTCGAGCGTCCTCGATCACTTTCGAGCGTCCTCGATCACTTTCGAGCGTCCTCGATCACTTTCGAGCGTCCTCGATCACTTTCGAGCGTCCTCGATCACTTTCGAGCGTCCTCGATCACTTTCGAGCGTCCTCGATCACTTTCGAGCGTCCTCGATCACTTTCGAGCGTCCTCGATCACTTTCGAGCGTCCTCGATCACTTTCGAGCGTCCTCGATCACTTTCGAGCGTCCTCGATCACTTTCGAGCGTCCTCGATCACTTTCGAGCGTCCTCGATCACTTTCGAGCGTCCTCGATCACTTTCGAGCGTCCTCGATCACTTTCGAGCGTCCTCGATCACTTTCGAGCGTCCTCGATCACTTTCGAGCGTCCTCGATCACTTTCGAGCGTCCTCGATCACTTTCGAGCGTCCTCGATCACTTTCGAGCGGTCCCTCGATCACTTTCGAGCGTCACTTTCGAGCGTCCTCGATCACTTTCGAGCGTCCTCGATCACTTTCGAGCGTCCTCGATCACTTTCGAGCGTCCTCGATCACTTTCGAGCGTCCTCGAAATCTATCGGGGGTCCTCGATCACTTTCGAGCGTCCTCGATCACTTTCGAGCGTCCTCGAAATCTATCGGGGGTCCTCGATCACTTTCGAGCGTCCTCGATCACTTTCGAGCGTCCTCGATCACTTTCGAGCGTCCTCGATCACTTTCGGGCGTCCTCGATCACTTTCGAGCGTCCTCGATCACTTTCGAGCGTCCTCGATCACTTTCGAGCGTCCTCGATCACTTTCGAGCGTCCTCGATCACTTTCGAGCGTCCTCGATCACTTTCGAGCGTCCTCGATCACTTTCGAGCGTCCTCGAAATCTATCGGGGGTCCTCGATCACTTTCAAGCGTCCTCGATCACTTTCGAGCGTCCTCGAAATCTATCGGGGGTCCTGGATCACTTTCGAGCGTCCTCGATCACTTTCGAGCGTCCTCGATCACTTTCGAGCGTCTTCGATCACTTTCGAGCGTCCTCGATCACTTTCGAGCGTCCTCGATCACTTTCGAGCGTCCTCGATCACTTTCGAGCGTCCTCGATCACTTTCGAGCGTCCTCGATCACTTTCGAGCGTCCTCGATCACTTTCGAGCGTCCTCGAAATCTATCGGGGGTCCTCGATCACTTTCGAGCGTCCTTGATCACTTTCGAGCGTCCTCGAAATCTATCGAGCGTCCTCGATCACTTTCGAGCGTCCTCGATCACTTTCGAGCGTCCTCGATCACTTTCGAGTATCCTCGAAAACTATCGAGTATCCTCGAAAACTATCGAGCGTCCTCGAAAACTATCGAGCGTCCTCGAAAACTATCGAGCGTCCTCGAAAACTATCGAGCGTCCTCGAAAACTATCGAGCGTCCTAGAAAACTATCGAGCGTCCTCGAAAACTATCGAGCGTCCTCGAAAACTATCGAGCGTCCTCGAAAACTATCGAGCGTCCTCGAAAACTATCGAGCGTCCTCGAAAACTATCGAGCGTCCTCGAAAACTATCGAGCGTCCTCGAAAACTATCGAGCGTCCTCGAAAACTATCGAGCGTCCTCGAAAACTATCGAGCGTCCTCGAAAACTATCGAGCGTCCTCGAAAACTATCGAGCGTCCTCGAAAACTATCGAGCGTCCTCGATCACTTTCGAGCGTCCTCGATCACTTTCGAGCGTCCTTGAAATCTATCGAGCGTCCTCGATCACTTTCGAGTATCCTCGAAAACTATCGGGCGTCCTCGATCACTTTCGAGCGTCCTCGAAATCTATCGAGCGTCCTCGAAATCTATCGAGCGTCCTCGATCACTTTCGAGCGTCCTCGATCACTTTCGAGTATCCTCGAAATCTATCGGGCATCCTCGATCACTTTCGAGCGTCCTCGAAATCGATCGAGCGTCCTCGATCACTTTCAAGTATCCTCTAAAACTATCGAGCGTCCTCGATCACTTTCGAGCGTTCTCGATCACTTTCGAGCGTCCTCGATCACTTTCGAGCGTCCTCGATCACTTTCGAGCGTCCTCGATCACTTTCGAGCGTCCTCGATCACTTTCGAGCGTCCTCGAAATCTATCGGGGGTCCTCGAAATCTAACGGGCATCGTCGATCACTTTCGAGCGTCCTCGAAATCTATCGAGCGTCCTCGATCACTTTTGAGCGTCCTCGAAATCTATCGAGCGTCCTCGAAATCTATCGAGCGTTCTCGATCACTTTCGAGCGTCCTCGATCACCTTCGAGCGTCCTCGATCACTTTCGAGCGTCCTCGATCACTTTCGAGCGTCCTCGATCACTTTCGAGCATCCTCGAAATCTAACGGGCATCGTCGATCACTTTCGAGCGTCCTCGAAATCTATCGAGCGTCCTCGATCACTTTTGAGCGTCCTCGAAATCTATCGAGCATCCTCGATCACTTTCGAGCGTCCTCGATCACCTTCGAGTATCCTCGAAAACTATCGAGCGTCCTCGATCATTAACTCAAGCATTGCATTTACAACCGGCCAGTACCTACTAGATAAGGTTGCATTATCATATGAACCACTGGACATCCACATAGAGCTTTAGTACCTATTTATTTAGACGGCCTCGTTGGCCGAGTGGTCGCAAGTGCGACGGGCAAGGGGTCTCGGGTTCGATTTCCGGGTCGGGCAAATTATTACTGGGTTTTTAAAAATCTCAGTAGTAGCACGGAGTCTGGACATGTGCCCGGTATATAGCAATAGGCTCACCCCCTATTACATGGGACTCCTAATATAAATAGTGAACAAGTAGGTGTTACATTGTATAGTGGCATTAAGTGCCGCAATGGGCACCTCTGCAATGGGCACCTTTGGGATAAAAGGCGTGATGTTATGTTATGTTACCTATTTATTAATTAAAAGTAGAAAATATTAAAAACTCGCCAAAGAACGAAAGACGGCAAACGCCGATCGACTTTATTGGAATGTAAAGGTACTGCACTAGTAATTATCGTATACATAGTGTAGAAAAATAAGCGGTGTGACAAACGAGAAAAAAAATCCTGTTTGTCATACTGGTGTGATAATCTGGTGTGACTACGAGTCGGTAAGGCTAAAATGGTATACCACTTCCTACATTATTTTTTAAATTCGACACTGTATTCGTATTATAAATTTCGTGAGACATACTAAATATATTATTATGTTTTCGGCTTACTTACGTAATTATTTGACGAGGAACTCGACTAGTTTCAAGACATGCTAGAGGCTCATATTCATGACATAGGTAGCGCGGTTGCGAACTAAGCCTAAAACATAATAATATATCGACACTATATTTTTCAATGAAAATCTCGTTTCGAACAATGTATTCCCAAAGCGCACCTAAAAACCTCGGATGCACTGAGTAACACTTTACACGCGATATGGCGTCATCATCATGTTGCTAAAAATGTTGGAAATCAGCAAGGGTCTCTAAAATAACATCGTTTGTATTCTCATGATTCACTTGCAGCATTTGTCAAATGCAAGTTTAAAACACATATTAAGCGCGAATTGTGTAATCAAGCTTACAACAAAATGACAGATTATCTTGAAGATAAGAATGCTTGGCAGCACGTTGGTGCGGCTCCAGTCAATAATACTCAAATGTAGTCAGTACCCAGTTCAGATTCCAATAACAGGTAATTTAACACTTAGATTCTGAAGAAGACAATCTAATTTTCTTGTTGCATCGAGCATTTCTTTCTTTTTTGAACCAAGGAGTTATTTTTTTCTTGTATAGAAGCACTATTTTATATGGCTTGTCAGTTTTATGAAGTGTGAGCACCATGCTAGACTATATTTCTTTTCTCTTTGTTTTGTTTTTTATTTTAGTACATTCTGTAAATTGTATTATGCGTCAAGTGTGTCTTTACATTGTTCTCACATATGTAAAATATTAGAATATGTATCAGAGATATTGTAAAATAGACTTGAGTAACGAATGGAGATTCTTGCTCGGTCTTCTCCACTCGAATCTATGTACATGTTGGAACAAGCTCCTAGCTTCACTGACGGACAGACTATTATTTATTTTATACTAGCGACCTGCCCCGGCTTCGCACGGGTGCAATATGTATGTATTATATATATAAAGCTTCCTTAAGAATCACTCTATCTTTTGAAAACCTCATCAAAATCCGTTGCGTAGTTCTAAAGATCTAAGCATACATAGGGACAGACAGACGGCGGATAGAGACTTTGTTTTATACTACATATGTAGTGATTGGTTGACGTTTCATAAGTACCAAATTATGGTTTAATTGAAATAAATGCGTTTATTTTTTAGTGTAGTGACTCCGTTTGTTTGTTTCTAAGTATAGCATAATAATATGGTAAGTAAAATGGCATGGCAAATCTGTGGAGTCTTTGAGATTATGGACGAATAAGAAATTACTCTCGTAGCTCTGCCTGCCTCCCTCGAGTCGGCGCAAGTGCTACTGGGCTTTTAAAAAAATTCTCAGTGGTAGCAGAGTCTGGAATTGTGCCCGTAATATGGCAATAGGCTCATCCCCTATTACATGGCACTCATAAATAGTGAAATAACATAAATAGTGAAAAGTGGGTGTTAAATTGTACGTGGCATTAAGTGTCGTAATGTGAACCTCTGTCTACCGCTTCGGAGATAAAATGTTGCGTGATGTTAAGAAAATACCCCATTGTAAGTACCAAACACCAATGACGTGCCCGGAACTTTTCAATGATAAAGATGATTGTGATCTTTGTATGATTGATATAAACGGTATAATAAAATGAACTGGTCTAAATGGTTTTACCCTAAGTTGTTACCTGTTACTCGACCATCAAGGCGCCAGTATCCCAGCCTTCTTTATCTACACAAAATTATCCCGGTTTAGAACAAGAAACTCTTTAAGTAATGAAAGTGGGACAACTAATTTTAACTAAAATATTTCTTCGTAACCTCAGCCATTTAATCGGGCTGATGTCACTGCATTAGCGATAGAATTTGGTCTGTTTAAATGCTGCACATAACCCCGATAGATGTTTCGTCCAGCACTTAGCAGCTTATGTCAAGGCGCCCTTGCTGTTTGTAATCAAAATTGGTATATGGCAGTGGATTTCAGGGGGGACCTTATAACTAATTAAATTTAAGCTGAATAAAAGTCCATTGACACGATTAAGATATTTTATTTCCGAAACATGTTCTACAATTCCAAGACACAAGCATAGACATAAAGTAAAGTTTGTCTTAAATGGATTTGCATTGATAGATACACACAAATAAACCTGTCATACCATATCTACTTACATCCTTCGAAGTAGTAAACTTAATTCAAAAAGTAATTTTGTCAAATTCAAGTAGGTAATAGGCATACCCACATTCTATTTAAAATTGCAAGACCTTTTTTTACTATATTGGAATAGGGACGTTATATTAGTTCTAAGATTCTATGTATGGAATGAATTTAGGTTTAGTGTAAGTAGGTATAATTTGACACTGGTTAATAAATATTATGTGATAAATGTCAAACCTTCGTCCATATTGATAGATATATTATGAACGAGACATATTGACAACTATACTACACATACATTTTTTTTAGTGTACCAATAATAAAATAACAATGGTTACGGTAGACCCTAAAACTATTAAGGCCTACTCAGTTTTCGCATAAAATAAGAACTATAGTGAATACTTATTACAAAAGTGTGAATAATTTTAAATATATATCTAGATTGATGAATCAAAAAATTACTTTTAATACATTTTGGAGCTCTACGATTTTTGTAGAAGCACACTAAAAGTACACGCACTACGAGTAATATGCATTCCAGACTACACATTCATTTAGAGGGAATAATTTTACATTGTTCAAAAATAGTAATTTTCTATAATTATGAACGGTAGTGTATACAGACCATAGTTTACTTTGGATTTTCATGATAGGTGCAATATAAAATAAGTAGTGCGTGTTATTCGTAGTGCGGCCGATCTTAGCTATTACCGCAATAAACGTACATTTTTTATTAACAATACGACTACAATTCCATTATTTTTATTAAAGATCCATTTATGATGATAGATACATTTAGAAAATCTGATATTTTTGTACGTGACTATTATTCTGCGGTTATTAAATTAGTGCTGTGAGTGCTGTCTACAACTTATCTTTACGAAACTAACTTTTGTTTCATTTAACATTTTTAACACGCACGTTATAACATATGACACGAAAATTACATCGTAGGAATACATATACTACTGTTTTAATATTTAAAACATGGAATTTCTATTATTAAAAAAATACACATTTACCATTACGCAAGTACGTAGTATTCTTAAAATTTAATTTCGCGTTTCTAGTATTTAGTACAATGAATAGATAAAAATACATCTTTTGATTACATGTTGAATAAAATACGTTTAAAACTACTGTAAGACAAATGTGTTATAAATACATGCTTGATAACTTGACACATTAATTTCTGAATAAGCATACAGTATAAGAAACAAATACAAAGATAATGGCTATCAACTACAAATGATTGAAAAGTATTTAATATTATTATCATTTTCATAATGTACCTACACCTATTAATTTTAAATAAATAATATATTTCCATATATAATACCTTAAACTACTAAAGCATATATTGAAATGGAGCTAGACCTAGACTATAGTGTATAATTAAGTTATTAAGGGAATATATTTATTCTAGAGTAAACAAACTACGAATAAACAATAAATATTATTATGCATTCGATAATATTGATTCGTTGTTTCGCCGATAAGTGACTGATATTCGGTCTATTGTGTGGTATTTATGAAGCAACAATTACATTTAAATATGGGTAGCTATCTTGCTTATTAAATAATTGGACTGGTTCCATTTCAATGTACGAAGTATTAAGTCTAATTACAGACAGGCTATTTCGAATAATAATCCGTAAATATGTAAAATCTATTATATTTTTACTGCCACACACAATATATTAGATAATAATTTATACTATTTCTTAAAAGTGGAAATTAAAAAATATTCATAGGTTATATATTAATAATAATATAGGCTTTACTCTAATAGAATTTACTGTAAGTTAGATTAAATAAATTGTAAATATTATGTACGTTTTCTATTAATTTTCACGCCAAATGCTTTATAATTGGTTAGAATACTTTTTTTAATATTTTTTTCAAGACAATCAAAGTGACATTAACTGAAATGACTCAGCAATAAGTACCCTCACTCCAAATACTGCAAATGTTAGATGGATTGTTGAAGAAGAATTATTTAGAAATCGTTTGGAGGCCAAGAAGATCATTTTAGATTCATTTACTATGCACTGCCTATTGTACTTTGAGATCTTGGGTTCAGCGTTGATTTACCACATTTGCCAAAAGTAAGCAACAAAACGTAACATTGTATGCGCAGTTTAAAAAAAAATTGAAACTACTTTTATACTGTTCTGATTACTTTTACTTGGATTTGAAAGTGATATATAATATTTAAATGGCGAATATAATTTTAAAACCTACTGCTATAATGTTCTACACTAAAACTACTCTGATACCGTTCGTTCACCCCAACACACGATCACCTAATCAAATAATTTATGATAAAATGATCTTGATCTTAATATCAGATTTATATATAAATACTTAATGCTTCTAAAGTACCTATACTGAAACTTGTTTACTTCCCAGAACCTTGTGCAAAAGATTTTCATACAATATATACATGTTGCAGTTGCAGCAGATATAACTAACTTAATGAGTCGTACAATTAACAAACCTAATGGCAAGTTCGACTTTTTGCCATGTGATGCATTAAAGTCAACCAAATAAAATAATAGTTTATGCAAAAACACATGCAGGAAATGAAACGTCATCGATCCTAATCTCTTGTTGAATATCATTTACAAGTTATAATGACGTCGCTGATTAGAGCCCAGGCTGGTGATTGAACGGCTGATGAAATTAGGTGGATGCCACATACGCGTCACTTGATAAGGTACGTGTTCTATTAAGAAAAAACCACAAGTTAAATATCTGTAATTTAAAGACACAGTTGAAGTAAAACACTTCCTCACCCTAATTAACAAAGCGATGCATAACGGCTGCAATTCTATTCTAATTATCAAACGATTTAGTTTTTTACATTAAGACAATATGATCATTGCTTGTCAAATCTACTGTAATAAGAATGAGATAGATTAAAATGTAAATCAATTTATGGATCAAAAAATTTTTTATTCCGTTTAGTCTATTTTTACGTAATAAAATATGCTGCTTACATAATATAACATCAATTTACAACTAAACATTAATCGAATATATTGGGCCAAGGTTTCTTTTTTCACTTCACTAAAGAAGAATGACCCTTTATTATTACAATAGAAAAATATAATTCTTTTACTTTATATCTTAGCAAATACATAATAAAAGCATATCTAACTACTGTAGATCCTACTCTATACGTATGGAGTAAATTAACTACTTGGATTTATATAATTTTTTACTTCCCTTACAATACAACAATTTGCAAATAGGTCCAGAACCGTTTTAAGACATTAGATACTTATCCTAATTACTATAATACGATTCAAATCAGTATGATGCGATGAATTAAATCAGAAAAAAAAACATATAATAAATTATATAAATAGCAAAACTTACAAAACTTATTTAGTACCGTAAATAAACAATAACTTTTTCCAGAGATTGTTAAACCGACATACGAGTTTCTTAATGCAACGGAATTCAAGATGACTGACGAAACTGAAATATTCCAGCTTACAGGTGGAAACACAAGGTGGAAAATATTCTTAGTTTGTAGATATATGTAAACAAAACCTAAAATCGTCTAAGTGACAAAGCAAGTTTTACTGCTACTTATCCACAAATCCAGTTATCATTAACTTTTTAATCTCGCGTAAACAAAACCATATTTCTAAATAAAAATACTGCTACTAAAAGTATATTAGTTTTATTAGCAGTAGTTTTATTTATATATTAATATTTGTTTTTAACGAATAATCACGTTACAGTAAACTGCATTAAGGACATTAAGTCATTATAACAAATCTATTTTACATTTTTTTTAAATCAGAAGTATAGAATTTTAAAATTTAATGGAGGTTTCACTTCCACGTTTGTACTATGGCGGTCATACAATTGTTTTCTTATCAATACAAATACAGTTCAAAATTATGATCCTATAAAAGAATTACTTATGTTATAAATATTAAAGGACACCCAAGGCGCTTCGTGTTAACGTTTAAAAACAATTCTATTCTCTTCTACGCGCTATTACAATTTAATTTCATTCCTATTATTTGAAGCAGACGATGACAGAACATGTCACCAAGATAATGCCAACAGACTACAGCTAAATACCGAAGATCTTTCTCCCGAAATAGAAAGAGGGAAGGCAAGGATTCAATCCTTTAAGATGAAAGGAAAAGCATCCGGAACTTGTTACGCACCGAATGAAGTGCAGTTTCTTATAAATTACCATTTTATCGGTCTTCTGTGAAAATGTGATTCTACCCGGTCTGACTCAGCCCAATAACGAACTGCAGTCTAATGGCTACAGTTAGTTACTACAAGGACGATAAGAAAACCATGGGAAATACATAAAAATTAAGAGGGAACACTGAACCAAGCCTTTTAAGTCGTGGTAAACACCTATTGATTATATAAAAAAACTAGCAAACCCGGCGAACTTCGTTTCGCTTCCAGATGGCATCGTTTTATGTAACAATTCGTTTGGTGATTAAAAGATGAAGAAAATTTTTTTCCTGATTTTTTTTTTTTGCTTTAAACTTCACGGAGTCCGAGACCTTTCTAACGAATGCAATAACGTGAATATCGGTTCGTGCGTTCTGTAGTTATACCGTCAGGAAGGTAAACCCGACTTATTTTTAAATAAAACTAGCAAACCCGTCGAACTCCGTTTCGCCACCAGATGGCTTCGTTTTATGTAACATTTCGTTTGGCGATTAAAAGTGAATTTTCTTTACTATAAACCTTACGGAGCCCGAGACCTTTCAAACGAATGCAAAACCGTGGAAATCGGTTCGTGCGTTCTGGAGTTATAGCGTCAGGAAGGAAAACCCGACTTATTTTTATATAGTAGATAACCTTTTTTTAACATTTGTTATTTTTGTAAAATCGAATTGATAAATCTATTGATTGTTTTACATCCGAACTTTAAATATAGTAACGCCAGATAGATAAGTTTTTGGAAATATATTAGAAGAAATTTATTTATATTATACAGCGACTAAACTTACTAACTCTGCAGCTACCCTTACGACGAGAAATCTTATAAAAATATCGGTGAAATGTACGGATTTCATTAATGGTACATTTAAGCCTACTACAAGTATACATCAATAATATAGCCACTAATGAATCGACGATTACGATTACGATAATAATATATGCAACTGCATAAATGCTAGTTAAGTAATAATGATAAAATATGATTGTGTTTTCACATTGCCAACTTTAATATTTTGAAATATTACATTAAAATAAACTGCTTATAAATTTATTGGATATACACAGAAGATTAAAAACGCCTATGTATAATATCAAGTTCTATAATAATAACATTACTATGACGAATGTTCACGAATTTTCAAGGAAGTTTATGATCAATAATTTAAGTATGTACATTAAGACTACATGGGCACTGGCAGGTGTAATCTTCAGTGCTTAAAACCTAGTGAGCAACCTAATCTATTCGCTAGGTAACACGGTGCCTGCACTGAATAGTGCTTTGTGTGATGGGTCGCTTGGTGCCTTGATCATTAGCTTATTTAGTATGATGCAATCGTGAAGCCACTTCCAATAATAGCTCTACAACTGTTAATTAAAAAAATATTAAAATGTCTATATACACTCCCACGGTCTTATCCATATGTCGGTTCCATGATGTATTGTCAATGTTCTTTATAAACAAATTTTTATTTTTGACGATTTATTTTAGGAATATTTATTTATTTATGAACAGAGAAACATTCAGTTTATTTTTCAGTAAACTTAAAGCAGATTAAAGTAATTGCAGTTGCTTTCAACAACTATCATCTTCTAGTCGTAACATTTACAAAAATTCTAGGTATACATCACAAACCCGGAACAATTGTTCAATCAAATCCACGACAACAATCAAACCTACGACATCAATCAAATCCACGACACGTACAGCGGCCACTTTTGCTCAACCACTACGCCTACCGTGCATTATTAATGTACTTCTTTTTTTTTTAAAGTTGCCTCTCGCCTTGTCTCGCTTACAATGAACACGTTCGTTAACACACCAAGATATTAGTTAGGCCCCAAGCGTAGAGTCATAGAGCGTTCGTTATACTACGCTACTCACTAGGTGACTTAGTAGGCTTTATGCACCAGGCACTTACTGCCTGTGCAGACGTAGCCTGACGTAGCCTAAAACATCTAAGTATATTCTATATATGTATATTATAAAATATAGTATTATTTCATAAAAACCTAAGACGCGGATAAACCGGTAAGAGTTCGATTAATCTTTTTTTTACTTACAACTATCCATAAAGAATAAAATTATTTATTATGAAAAAACTTGCCTCATTACTAGTAAGATATTCCTACACACATTGTACACTGATAAAAGTCATTGTGGCTTACGGGTTAAGGTACCCGTACCTTTTAAACTTATATTAAAGATTATATTGTTAATTGAAATAAAAGAAAACATCCTAAGGGATTAGACTTATTATCCTTACTATCCATCGTTAGGAAGGATAGCTTATCATTCCCACAATTCCTACACTGTGGAAGCAGGTAAATTCAATGATGAACATATATTATATGTATATATATATTGTATTGTATTCGTTGTATATTTCGACTCGTGAGAGTCGGTATTTCGCTAGGTTTGGTATTTAGCTCGCATGTGGTTGATGTAACCTATTTTTGCCACAAAAGATTTCGTAAAACAAGGACATGTTATACATATATTTTGAATAGGTGAGTCATTTAAATTTTCTCCTTTTTAAAGATGAAGTCAACATTATGTTTTAAAGGCCTTACTGAGCCTATGGTGGATAGAAGAGGGATCGTCCAACTCAAAAGATACACTATTCCACTCTTAATAGTATCGTAGCAGCACCTTGTATTAATACATTTTTTTATAAAAGTAAAATGTTTCTATCACTAAAACTGATCAAAATTTTTATTCAGTTAAAGTGCAATTCACTAGTATGTAAGTAAGATACGATTTTGATTTAACCTTAACATACTACACAGTATTATTAATATTACTGCAATAAGTTATATAAAGTATGTCTACTTTGCAATCTACTCATAATCTTTTTATGTCATTTGGTAAAATTCTTAAAACTTATTTTTTCTTACACATAATTAATATATTACTTTTGCGATTTAACCTAATTATGGTATACTATTATTATTACCAATACCGTTATATTATCATATCTGTACAATCTACTCGTTTTCTCTTTTTTGTGCCACTTTAGTCATACCGTAACCTATTATAATATTTTACTAACAACTATTTGCTGCTATATTCCTGAAGTTTTATCAATTTTTGTTTTATATACGTAGCTAATAGGTTTTCTTTAACCGAGTTTTGTAGAAATACAATACTACTAGATACAACAAGTGAAAAAAATCTTTTTCTAAGAAGAATAACATACAATAGAACTGAACGTATAGACGAATTCTATAAGACTAAGAAGAAATGTACACTTAGTTAAATTGTTACAGATCCATGCGGGTGAACTTAAAAGAATATGTTTTAGTGAAATATTTCCTAAGACTGTGATAACAAACGCAGCAGGTTGTTTTAGGTATTTAGATTTGAATTATTCTTTTATTACTTGTGATATAACGAATAATTGTGAACGCCTACATAAACGTGCGTGTGCTTAATAATTTTATAATATTAAATGTTCATCCAGTGTAATAACTACATAGAAATATTAAAATGTGTTACGCGCAACCTCAATAAAAATATACTTCTTATTAATATTGTACATTACGTAGAATTATAATTTCTGTAGTTAAGCTAATTAGATTAGACAAAATCGAATGCTGAAAGCCTTATAATAGTTATAATAATATCTTTTAATTGATAGAAGTATCAGTTATCAAGCATATAATACACGATTAAAGAAAAATCTTATTTATTTTTAAAATGCTCTTTAGTGCAGTATACATTTATATTAGCTTCAAAATTGTAGGTTATACATAGAATATTTCATTACGATTAATTATGACGAGCAACATGAGACATAAGGCCCCAAGAATGCAATTCTATTTTTGTGGATGCTAACTAAAAAAAATACGAATAAAGAAAATAGTACCTAATAAATACATATACTTAGAAACAGTTTATATCAAGACAGACGAGTTTATCTGTAAGGAAGATACGAGTGCAGAATGTGCGAAGGCTTAAAGACTGCGCTCTTCAAAATGTTCCACTTCCTCAACTCTCATTTATTGCATTTTTTTAATATTGAATAATCGATTAATCAATGACACCATTAAAAATTCTTTAATATCAATTTTGAAATGAACATCCCGAATCATGTCTATTTCAATTATTTAAACATCTCAATCTCAGAGCCTTGCCTTTTGTTGCACATCGAATAAACACATATCCTACGATTTCGTAGTTTATTAAATACATCAATTCGAATTCTATACCACAGTCTAATGTATTTATTTAAGTTTAATTCAAAACAGCGAATATATGAAATTAATAATTCATTTAAATCCTAATATTATTAGAGGTAACCTTAAAATGTCTCAAAAGTAAGCAACGAACTTTAGTTCGAGACCGTTATAGGGACATTATCAAGCGTTATGAATATAGGTAGACAACAATGGATTTATTGAAAATTTTTAGTAGTCGTAAGCAACCCTCAGACAGTCTAATACAGGCACCTGAAGTAATAATCTACAAGCATATTTGCGAAAAAGATTTTTAACTACATTTTAAATATAATTAAGTGATTGGGACTGGGTATAGTATTCGAATCATTGTAATGGATTTTATGGGTACTTATCATTTGGCGTCGTACATTTCTTTGATGCGGGTCTTTAGTTGTTTCGTGTAGCTATCCAAACGATAGGCATTTTCTTCAAGTCTGGCTACCATGATGTCAATATCATCAATTTGAGAAAGTAGCGGTTTGATGGTGTTGCCATCTATACGAACAAAAAGATTATATTAGTTACCTATTTAAATGGTGCAATTACATAGACCCCATGATTAACTGTTACATACTAAACTTTGTATTATGTTACTTACAGAGATCATTATATTCCATCAGTGTTCGGTTTAAGTTCACAGCGAGATTGCGCAAGTCAGTGTACTTAGTGATGGCCAAACGATTGATTTCTTCCAGCAACATGTAATGATCCTAAAAAGATATACACATATTTTCGGTATAAAAAATATTTTTTTAAAGAAATATTAGATGGAATTGATAATGCTTACACCCCCAGACGCAATTTCTCCTTGCAAGTACTCATTTGTACGTTTAAAGAGAAGAGTAGCCAGTCGACTCAGAGTGGGGTCATGGGGATCGAGTACCTCAAAGCTTGAATGCGTCGGTGATGCGTAGATATCTAAAAACAAAAAACATTATCATTTTCAAAAATAAAACAAAATCATCTGATTTAATTAGTTGCACGATTTAAGACAGGGACAAAAGCACATCTCTGGGAAGAACTTAATAGTATTCCGATGATTTCGGTTGTATCTAGTGTAGATGCTGGCTTTAAGGGACCGTAGATCCGGACTTAAAGGAGTTGCAGCGGTTTTGGGAAGTAGTGTGCCTGAACCATTGAAAATAAAAATAACAAGGTAACAAAATTACCTTGTTATTTTAAATTACCTTGGACACATACAAATAGGGACAGCTTCGTCGAGTTGTCATACTAAGTAGATAACTTAATTTTTTTATTAAGGTATAGCTACTTATATCAATTTACATAACTGAACAAACTGGATTCCAGGTGTGCGATGCTAAGTATTTATTTTATTTAAAACTCGATGCTGCATAGTTTTAAATAAAATAAATACCCAAAACACCTTTTTCACAATTTGAGGTAAGCGCAATACAAATGCAAACACCATCTTGAAAAACGCAGCGGCATCTGTCCCCATACCGGTTCCTTCCCCTTTCTCCTCGCGTACCCGGGACATTATTTATCAGTTTATGTAGAGAAGAACGAGATAGATAGCTAACAAAGTGGAGTGAGGATGGAAGGGGTACCGTGCAAATGCTTACCGAAACAGACTTGGGCGGGATTGAAATATAAAATGCAAACGAAATATTTATCGTAAATGATGTGTTTGTATATTGTACATTTTACAAACACATCATTTAAGATAAATCCGCACGTACGAACACGGAGACAGCGAACACGAACATCAAATCTGAACATTTGGATCGTATGTATGGACCCGATGTTCGAACACGAATATGAATATAGTTCGAGTCGAGTTCGCGCACAAGTCGTGAACTGAGGTACCGGGTAGCTTCGGACATCGTCCATACAGAACATATTATCTACTTAAAGAATCGACGCGACCATGTGTGACGAACAGAATATTCGATGTTCGTCAGTGGTACGCACGTGCGAATCAAGTTGTTGCCATGCAATGGAACTTTGTTCGTACGTGCGTATACGGTTTAAGATATTATAATACGGCCAGGTGAGGTTTTTGTTTTATGAAAAAAAAATACAGAAAATGTACGATAACTGATCACCCTAGCCAACATAGAAGCTAGCGCAGCCTCAGACAGGTAAAGGATAATTGAGTATATAGGATATTAATAAACGATACACGAATGAGATAATCATTGAAGATCGACTGAATGGGAAGCACACTGGCTGCACGAAAAAATCTAAATTAAATTGCCGTATTAAGCTTGTCCATGTTATCTCTTACTCCTGATTTTTTATTGCTCAAGTACTGAAGCAGATAAGACTATCATAAGCCGTTGATGATGATGAAAATCCGACACAATACAAACCAATTTTTTATGAGCTAAGAAGTAGGTAAACGATCACCATTAAGTGATTACCGCCATCCATCTATTTACATCCAAACACCACACAAGTTACAAGTGCGTTGCCGAATTTTTAGGAGCGTAGCTCTGGTAATCACACTTACATGGCGAAACACAGCGGAAGGATTAACAAAATGCAATATGCATAATAGTTCAACTATTTGGTAGTTCTACCAGGAATGTTTTCCGGGAGAAAAAAAAACTGTATTTGGCCGCCATTTTTCCGAGATGTCGGCGCGAGAGGCGCATGTACGAGAGTGAAAAATGAAAATCGGAAAGAGAGCATCAAAATCTACAATATTGCCAATTTTCGATACTTCAGGAAAACATTCCAGGCAACCCCCCTATTTCCTCCTTAATTATCGAACTATAAAAAATAATTGCATTTAAAATTAAAGCAAAATACAATCGACAAACCACAATTAAACTCTATCGTAAACAAAATATCAACTTCTTGTACCCTTGATACTATTTGGAATCTTATTAGAAGTCAGTGATGTATAATATCGAAATAGGGATGAGGAGGTGGGCATAACTCCACCTAGCCCCTCCCCCCACCCCCTCTGCTAACGTTGCATCGGATCAATAACATGCAATGGCGCAGCAGTAGCATCGCCATTTTGTTTTCCTAAAATGGAGTATAAAAGGCGTGTTCATGACGCCTTTAATGCTCCAAAAGGTAAAGCAGATAAATAAATGAAATAAAACATCTTAACGCAATACATAAAAAATAAACATATTTAAATAATATGGCTTAGAATGCGTAATCAAGGGAGTGATTGTTCATATCATTTATACAATAGGACTTAAATCTTACCATCGTAGTTCGCATAGTCGTTATAGTCATATTCGTATTCACTATCATATTCGTTTTCGTTTACAACACCATTCTCTCGAGCTTCTCTTGCTTGTTGCGCCTGCTGAAGCTCAATGAGTCGAATATTCACGCAAACGTCGCAATCGGCGTAAAACACGAATGGGGAACGCATGATTAGACGATTTTAAATAACTTTTCAAATGGATAACGTTCTGTACGAATAATTATTTCATTATTTGGACTCGTCACACAGCGTACCGACTAACTAGCGGACCCGGCGGCAACTGGGCGAGACGAGGGGTTCGAGCTAGACGCAATTATCGAGGGGTCGATATGACGCATGCGCGTTTAGCTCCGTCTGGTTTTAAATGAATAGAAGGGTCAACTCAATGTCATACACAAAGTATAACCTTAAGACGTGGGGCTTTATTTTATGACATTTAAAAACATTTTAATCCACACATTAATAGTCAACTGCCTAGTTGGCGATGTGTTCGCAAGTGCGACTTCCGGGCCGGAGTCTCGGGTTCGATCCCAGATCGGGTATTCCAAAGTATTACTGGGTTCTCACTTATAGCACGAAGTCTGGAATCGTGTCCGGTATATGGCAATAGGTTGACGTGGGATTCAGAATATGAATAGTGAAAAGTGAACGTTACATTGTATAGTGCCATTTTTTTTTTTTTTTTTTTTTTTAAGGGGGGAAAATCATCGAATGACTGCCCCCGCCTGGGTGAGGCGGGAGGGAGTGTCAGACTCTTACTGACTAAAAACCACCCCGTTCCTTCTCCTGCACGTCGAGCCGGAGCCCCGGTTACCCGTTAGGTTCTCCGCGACTTCGAATCGGCATCGGCCCTATTGGGCCCCATCTGTGGTGGTCTGATGGCTCTTTGAGGCGCGCGCGGAACGCGACGCGCCGCACGCTCGGGTCTGTTTCTGGTCGGACGGGGAGCCACCCATGCTCGCCGTCCGCAGGCCCGCGCTTACGGTGGCCGGAGATCGTCCCGCGATCCCCGACGCCCGGTGTGTCCTTCGCGATGGCTGGGTTGCGAGGAGGCAGCGCTTCGCTGCCTCACGCGTCCCGCCTCCTCCTTAGCTAGCATGACTGCTTCGCAAAAGGAGGAGACGGCATCCCAATCCCCCTCGCTCCGCATCATGGCCTGCACTAGGCCCGGACGCGAGAGGTCGCCATCGCCGATCACTTCCCTGAGGACACGGCGGTGCTCAGCCCACGAAGGGCATTCTCCCACCGTGTGTTCCACCGTGTCCTCAGGGCGGTTGTATAGTGCCATTAAGATCCGTAATGTGCACCTTTGCCTACCCCATCGGGAATAAAATGCGTGATTTTATGTTATTAATGGTCAGTCAATGGCTAAGCTCCCGAATCCCGAATCCTCCACAATTCTCAAATTCCCAATTCACAAAAAGCCGGTAACGCAATTGTAAAGCCTTGGTATTCCAGGTGTCCATGGGCGACGGCGATTGCTTACCATCAGATGATTCGTCTGCTCGTTTATCGGCTTATGCCGTGCAAAAAAAATAATACTTATCAAACATCAAAAAATATAAGATACCACACACAACTATAATAGACTGGATCAAGCAAACGTGAGACTAAATAAAAGACACTAGAGGTAGGTAGGCCATCAGAAATCGACCCCCAAAGATGAAAAATGACTAGCTGCCAGCCAACATATTACCTCTATAATGGAAAAATATGGCTTCGGACTCTCTTCAAAGGAACTGGGATCATAATAACCAAGAACGTTACCATAAAGCTGAATACACCGTGACAGGACTGAACTTCTGTATATCTTAATAAAAATAAATATACAAACAACAAGAAATAAGAACATTGTTACGATTTCTAACAAACTAACAATCAGTAGTTTGACTGTAATAGTTTAACTAGAGAGCTTTTAGTTTCCGCATTAAGTGATATCGAGCAACAAAACATTTTTTTGCATTTGATAAAAATTTCAACTATCGTGGTGATATTGGTGACACTTGTCAGAAAATGGAGGGCCTGTATTTTAGTAGATCGTTAATATAAAAATTTGAAAAATACAAAACGTTAAACAGATAAGAAATTGCGAGATTAATGTTATTTTAAAGTATAGATTAGTTTTTTGTAAGTAGCATTTAAAGAAATAGCTAATCGCGGAATGTCAAGGAAACCATATAACATGCGTAAGTATATCATGATATATTCGATATTATATCCAATGACTTCTAGTGGGTATATTAATATTTTATAAGTATTTCTCCATGACGATTTTACTCTATCTACTGATATAAAGAAGGACATGATTCAAAACGTCGATGTCTAATCATGACCTGAACAGAGCCGCGGACGCCTAACTGGTTGCCGGGCTCCGGCTCGAAGAGCAGGAGTATGAACGGGGGTGATTATTAGTCAGTAACGATCTGACACTCCCTCTAGCCTAATCCAAGGCGGGAGAAGTCATTGGATGATTATCCCCCTCAAAAAAAAAGTCCTGAATCAGAATCGGCAAATGACTATTTTAGAGATTATTCTTCCCTTCGGTAAACCAATTTATTTTGAAATTACCACTAAAAGTAAAATATTTTAATAACAAAAAATTTGAAAATAATCTGTTCTACAACCCCATACGAGATTGTGGTCTAATTACAAATCACCCTCTATAAAAATGAATTCCTATAGCCCTTGGTCCTATAGCTGAACAAAACCTCAAAAATAACCTATAATCATAATATGAAAATAAAGACTTACTGGAATCGACATTAACTTGGTAATTAAAGAGTACAAATGCGGGTAGTTCAAACTATCCAGTTATGGTTTCACATATCGACAAAGTCTTGCCTTACAAAATGCTTGCTTTTTTGCAAATGTAATCTTATGCAATTTCGAAGTGTTTTCAACAAAAAATAATTGGGTTTGTTGGTGTGATAACTGTTTTCTTTTATAACTTACGTGTATAGGCATTATATTTCATACATATTAAATGTAAGTTTTAATAAAGAACACGTAATCATGCAATAACCCTGTAATACTGTACATAGTTACTGTACATACTCGAGATAGTTTACCATAATCCCAACGAGTAAGGGTCCCAAAATCGAACATTTGAAATTGCTAAATTAACTATGTACCTACAGTATTTATTTATTTAATAAATAAATTTGATTCATAGATTTAGGTGTACTTTTTGATTCAAGACTTAATTTCCATGACCAATGAAAGCACTTGCAGCCGACTCATATCGCAGACTTGATTTTGTTATACGCAACATGCGAGACTTTAGCAATCCCCTGGCGATCAAACTCATTTTCATGGCACACGTTAGATCCAAGCTCGAATCATCTGGTACCCCTATGAAAGTGCCTACGCCTTGCTTCTGGAGAGTCCAAAATATATTTCTTAGATTCTTTTACAGAAAACGGTTTTGCTACTACCCTTATCTATACCCAACTAAATTCTTATTAGGCATGCTGAATTTCCAATCTCTTGAAGTAAGACGTAATTATAGCCTCCTTATATTTGCCTGCCAAGTTCTGCGCGGTAATTCCGACTGCCCACAAAAAGTAGCGCAGGTGGTAAGACTGTTTATCCCTGATGTACCAAGGTACCAACTAAGGCCCCGCAGCCACTGCTTACTGGCCGTGCCTAGCACCCGCACTATATCACACGCTCATCCGCCACTTGTTCGTGCCCTCACACTGATAAATAATCTTCTGGCATCAACACCAGAGTTTGATATATTTGCGTCAAGATGGAGGACTGTGTGCAAAGAATGCATGAAGTTGTGCGAGTATATGAATGCATAAGTGTATTTTATTTTATGTTGTGTTGTAAATGTATTATTTATTTTATATTGTATATTTTGTTTATTGGTATTAAAACCTGTCATAGTTTGTAAGGTTTTCTTATTGTTTGTTTTATTTAAGGACTTTTCTGTGTTTCTTTTTTTATTTTTATAATTATTTGAAATCTATTGGTTTTATTACTGTAATGTTATACTATTTAATTGAAATAAATAAATAACTTTTTGATCTGTAGGTAATAAGATATCAATTTAATGTTGATTGGGGGCAACTTTGGACCCCAACTCAAAAGTCTGATGCAGTCGTATGATGAAACTGTCGTTTTTATAAATGATCTTTAATAACTTATCGAATAATGTAAGTCACTATCTGCGATGTGATTTTCCTTTGTTTTTTTTTTTGTAGAGATGCATCAAATTTACTATATATGGCGATATAAGATCTCATGATAGTGTGTCTGCCGTAATGACTTTTATAAGACTCTTTTACACCTTCCTAGAGGAGTGTAATGAAGAAGTAGATCGTCAGCTTATGTCATTCGTTAAAGGAAAATGTGAGAAAAATAAGTCGCAACCTTAGCTTGTGGTCACGCTTCAGCTGCAGAGAGATGATATAAATTCCTCGAATTATAGTTACTAAAATATGATTATGTAAAACTTTTATAATTGTTTTTTATCTTATTTGATTAAACAAGAAGTATGTCGTAAATTCTAATCAGGTATTAGGTTTTGTCAGGTGAGAAGGTACTGGGACAGAAAAAAAAATAGAAAATTTATGAATCCATAATTAAGAAAACTTAGCATTACATTAACACAACTGACATTTGACATAGGATTGACAGAATGCGTGCTGCAAAATCAACAGAGCTTCAGAGGTGGGTAAGCGGTGAGGTAAGTGTGGAAGAGCCATGCTTCGGCACGAATGGGCCGGCTCGACAGGAGTGATACCAAGGCCTCACAGAAAACAGACGTGAAACAACGCTTGCGTTGTGTTTCGTCGTGTGAGTGAGGTTACCGGAGGCCCAATTACCCCCTTTCCCAATCTTCCCAATCCCCGAATCCCCCACAATCCTCAAGACTCCTAATTCCCTAAAGGCCGGTAACACATTTGTAACGCCTCTGGTGTTCTAGGTGTCCATGGGCGACGCCGATTACTTAACATCAGGTGATCCGTCTGCCCGTTTACCGGCCTATCTCATAAAAAAAGGAAGATGTTAAAAAAAACTGAATATGAAATGCTTCGATCGAATCTATTTTATTGATAGAAAATACATGTAAAATAATTAATTTAGTCTTTCCCACCACCCGACACGATTAGTTTAGAGCCATTACGCCTAATATTGCAAGTTCAATTTAATATGAAGTTTTGATAAGTTTGGATAGAATAACATTAACGTTACGTACTTACTAACATAACATAACGACGTATACAATGATAATGAATTCATTTAAGTCGCGTGCGCGCATTCGACCGTACTTCGTGTATAGATTCGATAAATATACGGAAAATGTCAAAAATTTGTAGATGTAACTTGTACAATATAGTGATTATCGAACTATTATCCTATATTCAGAGCAAAATCTCGATAATATGCGTGCCGACAGTGACTGTACATTGATTTTATATCGACATTTAGGTGGTTCCTTGGGTGCCCTACGATTTGTCCACACGAAGAAACCGTGATAGAACGAAGACTTGTAATTACTTTCATTCATTTTTTAATAAAAAATAACCCAAACAAATATTAAACGATAACTATTTTTATGTACAATTAGAATAGGGTTCCGAAAATATAGACGTCAAACAGTACATTTCATACTCATTTCTGGCTTGTTTCATTCCTTTTTCGTTCGTAATAAATGTCATTGTGGTAGGCAATCTTCGAAGTTTCGTCCGAAACTTCGTTTTTCGTCGAATCAGAGTAGACCTACTGATTTAGGTTGCACAAAGTTATTTAAAGACCTTCGAAAAGTGTAAAGTGAGTTAAATTACATCTAAGTAACTTAATAACAGCTGGTGAGTGCAAATCTGAATTACTACAGTTACTACTACTATTACCAAATCGCTCATCGGCCGTGGTCCACCTGCATAGTACACCTGGGTGTACCATGGGCACTTTTTATTACCGTTGGTTCACCTCAGTACATCTGGGTGTACCATCGGCCTTTTTCTTGCCGGTGGTCCATCTTTGTAATAGAGTCAATATAATATATAAATTAATGATTATTAAAAAGGGCCAAAAAGTTAAAACTTCAAAGCAGAAAGCAAAGAAGGCTGGTGGGACTGACTGCAGTTCTGCCGCTTTTGCCGACTGAAAACATGACCGAAGGCCTTAGCTATATAAAGTCGGAAGGCAGTAATACAGAAGAAATGATTCCGTTTTTAAAATACCTGGACAGATTTTGGATTTCAACAAACTTTAATTCCATATTATCTGTGTTTGGTGAAAGACACCGCACAAATAATGTTACGGAATCTTTTCATTCAAAACTAAATAAAGCCCTGAAGAAATCCAATACTAACATTTTACGTCTTCTAACTGTACTTAAGGGACTTGAATCCAGTTCTTCCAGCAAAAGGAAAACCAAATATATATATATATATATGTTACCGGCCAAACCCGATTTCAGGAAAAACTAGTTTTGCCTAGGCTAAACTAGTTCTTCCTCTACGCAATAGGATGAACTAGTATAGCCTAGTTCAAACTAATTTGTCCTAAGCCCGATAGGATAAACCAGTTTAGGCTAGGACAAACTAGTTGATCCTGATATAAATAGGCGCACTCTAGGATAAACTGGTATGGCCTAGTCTAAACATTCTAATATAGGTATCTAAAAAGGCAAAATAAATAGATAAATTAAATTAAATACTATAATAAATCCTTAATTGGTAAAATAATCATTTTTATTAAACTATAATGATTCGTCGTTAAAACTTATGGTTAATTGGTAATACAAACTATAACAAATAATAAGTGTTTTTTAAAAGAAGCAATAATTATTTAAATGTTATTAATTTAAAATCATAATGATTCGTTGCTACAAGTTGTAGATAATAATTGGTAATACAAACAATCATACTATAGCTGACAATAGGTACTGTTTATTTATCACATAACATCACGCCTTTTGCCCCCAAAGGGGTAAGCAGAGGTGCACATTATGCCACTGAACAATGTAACACCCACTTTTAACTATTTATGTTACGAGTCCCATGTAACAGGCCTATTGCCATATACCGGGCATAATTCCAGACGCCGTGCTACTACTGAGATTTTGTTTTTAAAAACCTAGTAAGTAATACTATGCCCGATCCGGGAATCGAACCCGAGACCCCTTGCCTGGCAGTCGCATTTGCTACCACTTAGCGAACGAGGCAGTCAACCTGTTTTTTATTAAACGCAATAATCATACTATGACTACGCCATACCAGTTTATCCTAGAATGTGCGTATTTATATCAGGATCAACTAGTTTGTCCTAGCCTACACTGGTTTATCCTATCGGGCTTAGGCCAAATTAGTTTGAACTAGGCTATACTAGTTAATCCTAATGCGTATAGGAAGAACTAGTTTGGCCTAGGCAAAACTAGTTTGTCCTGAAATCGGGTTTGGCCGGTAAAATATATATATATATATATATAACTGAGTTGGCGAGCCCTTTAGTCGTGGGCATGCTGCCACCCTCTCTTTTATTTTACTTTTTATATTGTTTTTCGCTTTTATTGTTTTTTACTGCTGTTTTTTAATGTTATTTTATGTTTTTGTTTTTTTTTTTTTTGTTTACAATGCACAAATTAATTGCACAAAAAAGTTGTCAAGATACGACGAATGTTTTATACAATAACCGCTGAAACCTTCAAATTCGGTCACAATTTGAGCCAAATAAGCCCTACTAATTCCTACTTATATTACTATTCAATAGTAATTAGTAGGGAATTTGTAGGGCTCTTAGCCTTAAATAGAAAATTTAAAAAAGTACTTAAGGCATAAAAGTGTTATATTAGCAGCTGGAGGTAAAGATAAAAAGACAAAAAACTAAGTTGCTATTTCGACTTAACAATAAAAATGTTTAATTATTGTTAGCCTTTTTTTAACGGTTGGTAAAGCTGAAGATTCGCTTATGGTCAAATACTCAAGCAACCTTTAATACGCTCATGAAAATGATAGAGATGAACAATATTTAGTACAGCTTAAAATTGAGTAGCGTTTTAGTATTCGGGCGTTAATTATGACATTGATTCAAAATATTAAAATATTACTATTATTCTTTATGCGAAAGTTTGTGTGTTTGTGTGTATGATTGTTACTCAATCACATCAACACGGCTGAAGGGATCGGGATGAAATGCATAACACATAAGATATATTTATCCCCACTGAAACGAAAGCGAAGCCGCGGGTAAAGCTAGTTATCAAAAAATCTATGTCTACTTATTGAAAAAATTAGTTTAGTAAAATATTTAAGGAAATCAGTCACTCTGTGACTAGAATATTTCGTTTTGTTTTTTTTTTTAAATCTACTATTATCATACCTCTTTAAAGTCACTATTATACAAGGATATTTTTAACGCTTGTTGTACAAATATGCTACATACACGTTTCCTATTCTAAAGTTAAAGTATAAGCACTAAGAAAATCAAGTATTCTACACAAAAAAATCTACCTATATATTACTCACAATACAGGTTTTCCTGTAGGCTATTCTTTTATTTGGGCAGAGAACCTATTATGTAATATTGTGATGTAATAATATAATTGTGTATTTGTATTAGTAATGAGAAAAGTGGTATTGTGATATGGTATGTGGTATTAACATTTTCTGTGGGGCAATTTCTACCAGGATAACTTTCAAATAACAAAAATATTAATTATCTACATAAAAAAAATAAAAAATCAGCAAGTAGGTAATCATTTCATGATGACCTTGTTATTGATGCTAGAAAGAAAGGATTCAATAGATTAAGTCGACCAATTTTTTTTTTCAAATAATTTAGTTAATTATTATAAGATCAAAGAAAACATTCACTAGTTAATAAACATTTGAGATTTATCACAATCGAGTTTCTTGAAGAAATCTGTCACCGGACTGCTTTTCAAAATGTAGTACTACGTGTGGGGAATTAGCCTGACAGTATTCATTATTCAAGTGCATAAATGTACCATGAAACCTAAATCATCCAATGACTTCTCCCGCCTTTGTTAGGCGAGAGGGAGTGTCAGACTCTTAATGAATAAAAACCATCCCGTTTTTACTCCTGCACTTCATGCCGGAGCACTAGCGGTTGCCGTATCAGCATCAGCCCTATTGGGCACCATCGGTGGTGGTTTTATAGTTCCTTGAGGCGCGAGCGGAACGTGACGCTCCGTATGCTGGGTCTGATTCAGGTCAAGAAATGAAAGTACTTTTTGTTTGTCAGCAGAACAGCAGTCAGAGCATCAAAATTTATAGTTAGATTTTTTATACTGCTCACTGCAAATATGACATACATAATATGTGTCCTCAAAACACATTTACCACGCATTCCAAAAAGAGTTAATATGCTATTATTTTAATTTCTCTAAAGCAACATTTTAAACTTCAATTATAAAGTGTCTCAGTTGGAGGGTGCCACGGTTAATTGCACCTCTAGTAGCACCTGGTTTTAATATATTTTATATACCTATTAGGTACAAAAAATTAAATATAGACAATATCGATGTAACCTAAGTATGAGTAACAATAGTGATGGAACAAAAAAATTTTTTCACACTCATGACAAAAAACCACCGTTTTACACAGCAAGACAGGATACAATTTTAACTTTCACCTGGTAAATATACTAGATAGCAAATACAATAAGTATGGAACATAGATAAATATTATCAAGGATAAAGACATGTTTAGTTTAACTAAAAATGATTTCTAATAGAAACCATTTAATAAGTACATAATACCCAGATAGAAAATTCTTTTCTTATTAGATTCAACCAGATTTTAAAAGATTTAATCCAACACCAGTCAACAGCCTTAAATTTATATTTCAACGCCAATCTATCACAACCATAGATGAATACAATAATAAATATATACAACGCTGTAAAACTTGATATAGGACAACCAGATAGGTATTTAGAAGTTCGGTAATTATATTTACTGTTGTCAATAACATTAATATACCATCGTTTGGATAAGACCATTACACATTTGGAATACCAAACCAGACATTTTCGAATAGAATACGAAATCAACAACAACAATATAAGACTGGAAACACAATAAACACCTCTAACAGTGCCTCAGACTTTAAAAAGCCAGATACTTTATCTAAACTTACCTCTATTGCGACTATTCCATCTTTCTTCGTCAGACATTTTGTAGGTTAATACAGTATTGCATGTAACATTAGCCGTGGTAGTTAACCAATTGAAAAAAAACAATAATTAAAAACGAATCAGCGTCATTCGAATTTTTGTCTTACATTTAAATATAGCATGAAACACAAAACGAGAAAAAAGATAACATTTCAAGTCGTTCAAAAAGGTTTTCTTCTTTACGGTCAATTGCCAGTGCCACTGTCAGTGTCAAGTCAAGTGTCAGGTCAATTTACTTTACATTATATTATTTTTATTCCATAGACAGTTGTTTTGCATATTTTCGTATCCAATGGATGGGAAATAATTGTCTATGGGCATAATAACATGCAGTTTGTCCAATTAATTAGGAAAATCAATGAGGGCGCCACGGGTAGTTCACATAGCAACACCTACAGCGTATAGGTTGTCAATTTAAGAATGATTTTTGAGCATTCTTTCGTTTCTACAGGAACTAACAACATTAAAACTACGGCATTACTCAATGAAAGTACGTTAAATGTCATCAGCATTGAGTTTGATATACATAAAATTGAAATGTTAAAAGAAGCACAGGCCGTGGGTACAATGCTCGATAATGTTCAAATAACGTTTCTGCGGAGGGTACCGTAATGCTAGTAGTATCCTGGCTTTCTGGTAAGGGCAAACGGTCAGCCAAGAAGTGCTGTGCTGGTGGTATGAACCCGGAGATGATGGTGTCGATGTGGTAGTGTAGGTACTCCTAGGATGTGAGAACAGTCGTTAAGCCCGGACTTTGGACCCTGGAGCCCCGTAATATACAACCGGTCCAGTTCCTTTCTCTTGACCGTAATCAGCGCGCAACCATGAAACGAAAATATCAGTGTTTAAGGTGAATGTGATGAAAGTGTAGCGGGTTCGATTCCCTCACGGACAATTGTTGTTTCGGGTCTGGGTGTCATGTGTATGTAGAGATGGGATTTTACCCGGAAAAAACCCGAATATGGGAAAAAACCGGGAAAAACCCCGGGGAAAATTCCCGAATGGGAAAATATTCGGGTTTTTTCATATTTAAACTGTCAAACACCAAGCGGTCACCGGTGACCGCGACCTATTGTTCTTTAATTGTGTCTATAAAACCGGTACTCGACGAGTTAACACATGTAACAAATAAGTAATGTGTAGATTATGTACATATCATATAGTACGTACTATTTAAGAACTATTACTACAAGTTAGAGCTAATCTAACTTTGTTTATGTCCATAATGCAGTAATAACGTTCTTAAGATCCTTAGGTACCTACTATCAAATGAAATAAAATAAAATTAACCAAAAATCCTGTCTGTTTGTGTGTGATCCTCCGCCCTTAGCGACAGGTAACCCGAAAATACGTGAGCGGGTAGAGGGGCAGGGAAGCAGGTAGTAGAGGGGCGAGCGCGTTGGTGATCTATCTATCTCACACGTTGTTTCGGCTTCATACTGTGCGTACTCATGTTAATTTGTTGGTTTAATTGACGACTTGGATTTTGTATGGAGGACTTTTGGTTACCTAATGATTTCCTTTGAATTGACAACAACTGCTACTCTTACGGACTTTGATACCTACTTTTTTTTACGAACGAAATTTACCGGTAAATTTATAGTTTTGTATCTTTTGTAAAGTATAATAAATAATTGTTAGTAAGAGTATCTCTCGTTGTTTTATTATATTTTTTCGTCAAACATTCTTTAAAGTTAATAAGTTTTTTTTCTGCTGTTAACATTCCATCACAGAGCGCATTAAAAACTTATTATAAAACAAGAAGACGTCTTTATGGTGTTATAATAAATATGCTGGTTATGTTTTAGTTCTTGAAACAGACTACACATTTTAACGTTTCAAATAACAGACAACAGCTAGTGCCTTATATAAATACAAATATTCACAATACACATTATATATGATATTTCTGAAACCAGCACTGTATTTAATATAAATAACAGATGCAACTCAAATTCCGCGCCAAAATGGAAAACAGTTGTGCCAATGTAACAACTACATAAAAACAAAAATTTGAATTTGGAACCAAACAAATCATCCATTCCCAATACTTTTTTGAGTGAACGTATATGTGCATCACAAAGTACCTGTTTCTTTAGTTTTGAAAATAAAAATAGAATAAGATCATTATAAATGAAAATACCCGCCTATTGGGTTTTTTCCCACATAAAAACCGGGATTTTCCCAAATGGGAAAAAATCTGGGTTTTTTCCCTTTGGGTTTTTTCCCAGTGCCCATCTCTATGTGTATGTAATATTGTATGTTTGTAACCGCACCCACGACACAGGAGAAAATCCTAACGTGGGGCAATGATATAACAAAAAGATATAACATATATGAGAGGAGGTTCTCAGGATTGGAAATTAGTAAAGTAGAGTTCGGATAATAATTGTATTTCGAGAAACAACTCACTGGAATTACTGATTAGATACAACGTTAAAATTATGGATACAGGCGGGTAAAACTTAATATTACACATGAATGCATAGTTGGCGCGCACTGTGATACCTACATCACAGACTTAAAATAGATAATAAGACCGAACATTAGTTAAAATTTGTGAAGCCTAAAACATACATGCGCAATTTATAGCTTATAAAAGCGGTCGGACTCAAGGACAAGGTCCGCACTAGAAATAAAGGACATAATTATTATACCTACATAGAAATAAGTGTGTTTTATCATCATCAATCATGTGGACAATTATCATCATCAACAGCCGAAAGACGGCCACTGTTGGACAAAGGCTCCCCCTTTGTCCTCCACGTCGAACGACAACTCGACACTTGCATCCACTAGCTCCCCGCAACTCGACTAAAAATTTAGTTTAAACAATTATTTAATACGTATGTATGTATTAAATATTTTTTATATACTCACTAGCGGACCCGACAGACGTCGTTGTCCTACATATCCACTTGAAAGTATAAACAAAAATTCATTCAAATAAGTTCAGCCGTTATCTGCCGGGCTGATTTATGAATCTAAACCATTCCCAGATCCCCTTGAATACATACAAAAAATTTCATCAAAATCGATCCAGTCGTTTGAGAGAAGTTCAGTGGCATACACACTCACAAAAGAATTATATATATATATAAAGTTAATATAGAAAATGTGTAAAAGATTTCTTTTTCAATAAAACACGTTGAAGGGAGAATAATATTTTTTATTAAGGCACTTAGTTTAATCTTTCGAAACACTAAATCCGTTCTCTATTGATTGTACAAGTACTTGAACTGCCATGAATAAAAATTTAAGTTGATTTTATTTGTTTACTGGCTTTTACCCGCGGCTTCGCTCACGTCACAAAAGGATAAAAAGTATCCTATGTGACATATACCAATACACACAGCGCCATCTATACCAATTCTTTTGTTTCCCCTCGGGAATATCAAAATATCATCATCATAATACGTATAATATACGTATAACTAGGAGTTAATGTTCGGTCTGCTTATATATTTTAAGTCTGTAGTAGGTATGCATGTTTTTTTCGAATGTATTTCCAATCCAATTGATTTAAGTACATCAATGATTGCGTGCTTAACGGAATCTGTAACCATTTGTATTCTGTGGCATGTGTCGACGTTATTGCTGGAAAAGTCTGTGAACCCTCCGTCCGCCGTCAGTTCAGTCTCAGTCTGGCATAGTGCTTTATTCAATGACGTGATTGACGTACATTTTTGTAATATAAATTAAACGTCCATTTTATTAAATTGTGAGAAAATGGTTCGCTTGCGAGTGCGTGTGAACTTTAAATATATAACTAGTGTGTTCCTTTTGGTGTTTGCTGTTAGCCAGTCTACCATAGGTATGTCGCAACTTTACTGCCCACGTAATGAAAACAATGCATCTTTAATATTTTAAATTCAGACTTTTGGTGCACTTCCATCTAAAACTTTTCTTGTACCTACCTGAGCGATGTTACTAAACATGTTAAAAAATTTCGTTTTGTTTTATCTCGAAACTTATATTGCGGTAAGTTATGGTAGATAGTTAGTAGGCCACGACATTATTTTGCGTTTTCGTCTCCGACTAAGAAAGAAAGAGGCATAGAAAACCTTGAAAACCTCTAGGCTCTTTATTATCAAGTTTGGTATCTACGTCATCCGTCGTGATTTGTATTTTGCGCTATTTTATTCATTTTGAACGTAAAGTTTTGTTCAACAACTTGTTGCTTTCGTAACTTGAATGTAAACTAGACGGAGGTAGTCTGGTCGGTGGTCCAGATAAGGAACTATGAATACCATTTGGTTTTCTGTATATCTGAATTAGTTAGGTATTTTAGATAGACAATTGTGTCAAAATATGGTGTAAATGTTTATTCCTAAAAATAATCTGATATTTACGTCGTTTCACGTCTTTAGTTTATTGGTCTTATTTTATAGGTAAAGACCGTAGTATTGCAAATAGTTATTGATGTTGGTTTTTTGATACATTATGTCATAAAAAAATATATTTGAAACAGATACCTGCAATTTATTATAATCTCTTTAATTTTAAAAAGATACATCTTCTTAAACTGTCAAACACCAAGCGGTCACCGGTGACCGCAACCTATTGTTCTTTAATTGTGTCTATAAATACGGTACTCGACGAGTTAAACCTGAACAATAACAGTATGTAGTAGATTCAGTATGAGAATCAACATTGAAGCAAAAAAAATATATAATGAACTACTAACATTGATTTTCTAATTCTTTTGAATAGCAAACTTAGTAAATAATTCAAGCAGTTTGATGATTATGGTCTCATGTAGAACAGTTGAAGTTGGTTGAAAAGGAGTATGTATAATTATTGCACAGCAGATCTGGATATACCCTTCAATAGCAACATTAACATAGAATTGGATGGCTTTTTAAATGAAACATCAGCTACTTTTGTACTTATTGTCAATTTTTTGTACTTTTAGTGATCGTGTCTTGGTCATCGCAGTCCAAGTATTCTGTGTGCATATTTTTTATATTGTTATGTTATTTATACAATAAAAATAGTAATGATAGTAGAGAAGCTTGTTGGTAAAAAATACCAGCTGCTGAGGTCCATCTCCGGGCTTAAACTAGTGTGGCGAGTTTTGTCCGTGGATGGGTTATGGATACCCACCACCGCGTGTGGATCGCCACACTAGTTTAAGCCCGGAGATGGACCTCAGCAGCTGGTATTGTTGACCATCTTTCACAGGAGGTTTTTGGTTAGCATTCTGTTCCTACTTATGTATATGTTGTATTTCTCAGTCAAGTCAATGTAAATTGTTATTGAAAAATAAGTGTATAAACTGAAAACTGCAGTGACTTACATAATGTTCATAACAGTGTCCAGTGTCAGTATGTGACACTATTATAATAAAAAACTAGTCATTGCCTTTTAGTGTATATAAAACAAATAAATATAAATGTATATATAAAGTATGCGCTTTTTACCAGTTTTGCCACTAGTTTTATTGTAATATTAACAGTGAGATCTTTATTCAGGATTGGGAAAATTTGGAACTTTTTGATTTATTACAGGAAGTAGCATACCAAACATATAAAGCCCTCTACCCTCTTCAGAAGTGTAAAAAAAAATTGATGGTATTTTGTCTAGAATATGACTGTGTTGTTTGAATATTCTAAATTATTTACACACTTGAGAATTTAAGCTTGTTTATGGTTTAGTTACCAAATGTAAAAATATTAGACATATATTTTGTTTTACCAAATCAATAAAAATATACTCAGGATGATTCATAAATGTTCTATGTTCTGGTAGGTAGCGGCTACCAGACATTGTGAAACAGGCGCTAAGACTAGCCTGTTTTGCCTGCAACTTTGTCAGCTTGGATTTACTGCCTAGTTTTTTCAATGTTGTATAAAGGATCAGCTTTCTTATGATGAAAGAATACTGGTGGAACTGGAACTATGGATTAAAATCCTAGGGCTTCTATCTTCTTTACAACTGATGTTATTTGGATGAAATTTGATACAACATTTAACACAAAAACTTCGGAAACGGGAAATAGTATACGTTTCAATCGTGGTGCCCTGTATTTTATAAACTACTGAAATAAATTAATAAGAAAAAGGCTCATTTCAGCAGCAGATGTAAACTAATAGAAGCAGCTTTCTGAGTCTGTTACTATATCACAATAATGTAAATTAAAGTGTTAAAACAATACTGATTACATCTAATACATCCATAGAATAGACCTGATTGAAGAGGCCATATAGTTACTTTATTTAATCAGAATGGCGTTTGGCCACGATCTCGCCTGGTAGTAAGCGATATTGTGTCCGACCATAGAACACACCATAGAGCAACCTCATGCGAGGGTTTATTACTCAAGTATAGGTTCACTCTTGATTGCCACGAGCAACGACATCTATTCTAACGGTCTTACTATGTGTTTCTTATTTTAAAACCCATCTTATAAAGTTATGTGAAAATAAAACGGTACTCAGTCACAAATGTCTGTAATCGGTTTCAGATCGATCGTATTAACCATTTAGGTCTGATTTTTCTAACTCCAGATAAATTTTATTTGAGAAATAACTTTGAATATTTGCCAATTCTTCCATACTAAAAACTGTCGAATGTCAATTTTATTCTACAGTTAAGAATTAACTGATGATTAAAAAATCGGTACTTAGTCCTCTTTTTACAAATGAGAAGTCGGCCAAAATCTTGGACATAATGGGGATGATGACAGGGTATGAAAATTAAAAATATAATTAGTCCGTAAGTTAGGTAATGAAAAAATATTAGACACGTATTTTTTTATTTTGTCGTATAATAAAACAATACTTAGATAAAACGAATCAAAGTTTAGGAGTGGGGGCTAAAACGTCATTCCTTAGTATAAAATGTACTGAGAAGTGACGTCACGCGACATTTCAAATCAATATATCTTCGAAACTATTCGTTTCTGTGAGAAAATAAAAAATACGTGTCTAATGTTTTTAACTCGTCGAGTACCGGTTTTATAGACACAATTAAAGAACAATACGTCGCGGTCACCGGTGACCGCTTGGTGTTTGACAGATTAAATAATCTATCAGACGGACATTAAAATAAAAATTAGTCGTCTACCCTATTCTTTATTATTTATCAACCAGAATTATTCACTAGACCACTAGTCATCTCTATTACTTAACTGTACCTGGGCCTCTCGCACTAGACAAATATATTATTATATTTTCATATATTAATTCTCATTCATTGCATATTCCCCGAAAAATATTTTATTTCGCGATATAAGGTTGCCTCTGCTAAGTAGCACAAGAGCTGCTTTAATAACCTCTGTACAAACAGTATAACCTAAATGATATTATTAACCTTGGTATTATTTGATTACAGTCACAATATTGACTACCTCTTTTAAATTTTTCAAATTATTAAAAAGAGCGAAATACGAGTTGTTAACAGATGTATCATCAGGAAAGAGGAACACCAACTACCCACACAAATAACATTTAGATTGCAACTATACCTCCCTATACAATATACAATATCGGTACAAAGACGTCTCCTTTTATGAAACTTCGTCACAATTTAATTTTCCGTTATCGATATTATACCAACCATATTGTTTTTATGGTACTTTTTCTACAGGTCCGAGGTCAACGAACGCAGATCAGGACTTCTTGTCTCTTTTAGCTCAACAAGTTGCGATGACGTAGAAACGAGCTCGTAAACTCAAGGTTGCATTTCATCCTCGTGTTTTGATATTGTACTCGAATATATTTTGAACCTGCTTGCTTAAACTAAGTTTATGCAATGGATTTTTAAACATAAGTCGTTAGACAATCGTAAAGTTGTCGATATACTGTTAGTTATTGAGTTATTCGACAAAGAGGTTGCAATGGTTAATGATAAACAATTCTTAAATTAACTAATCGTTTAAGTAATAATCGTTTAAGTACTAATCGTTTAATTCGATTAAAATACGTGTATTGCTTGCTTACAAAATGTCATCACACAAAGACGTAAAACATCATAAAAACATTAAAGGGTAGGTAAGTACCTAAATAAAGGTACCGTGGTCCAAGCAGTGTCTCATCAAATCTTGAAAAGAAACCTGAACACGTAGAATCTTACAATTCTCATTTATCGTTTACTTTATTCTCTGAAAATAATTTGATACACTATACCATACAATGTTCATTGTTGTTGTATACGAATGACGAAATTTCATAAGATGTGGGTGCTGCTGCATATGCTAATACGGAGAACACGCATTACATTCTTTACTTAGAACAGTCAGATCAATTACGTCGTTGTTATCGAGAAGTCCAGAAAATGTCAACATCAGTACTCTCGTGCTTGTTGCTTTTTCTGATATTCAGTTAGATCATAAAAAATCCTATCTCTTAATATTTCCACTCCGTTTAGATTATTAATTAACTAGCTTCTGCCCGCGACTTCGTACGCGTAATCCCATTTTTTTCCGTCCCCGTTCGTGATTTTCGGTAAAAAGTAAAAAAAAAATGTTGGTCAAAAAGTATCCTATGTCGGTCTCCTGGCTCTAAGATACCTCCCTACCAATTTTCAGCCAAATCTATTCTGCCGTTCTTGAATAAGTGGTGTAACTAACACGACTTTCTTATAGGTATATAGATTACAGTTTTGTCGTAGGAATTAAACGTATTGGTAGTACAACGTGGATGTATTGCAAATTCGCATGTGGTCATTTCATGTAATAACTAAGTTCAGTATGATTACTTCTCTTTATATTGGTACCTTAAAACGATATTTTTAGATAAAAGAATAATAAAATATTGTAGAAAGTTGAATGAGCAAATCTCTAAAAATACAGAATTAAAGAGAGACGGCATTGTAAAGAAATTCAATTATCAGTCTAGTGGTGGCCCATTTGTTACTCGTTTATTAGGCATTCGAGTACACCCTGAGTAGTCATCGAAAAATATTTATTCGCTTTCGCATTTATTTCAATTTCTTACAACGATATGACTCGTGACACTTCAATTCTCCAACAACACAATATTAAAGATTTTTGTTATATCAATAGGTACCTATACCTACATACTACTCGTAATGCTCAAATATACACAGATAATTGATCATGTAACATTAGTAATTATCTCGCAAGTTAATAATAAAAATAACATGTTAAGGTTAAATGAACAGATATGGTGTTATTTTCGTAAAGAATCAATAAAAGGCCCATCTGACCTAGTTTCGGAAAGTACCGTTTTCGTTGTTAGGTAGTTTTAAAGCATATAGTGATTACAATAATAATTGATAGCTTTGGTGACACGTCGAAGCTGTTAAGAGCTTGAGACAATCTAATTAAGGGGATATGTATGACAATTATGATTTCGCAAAGTTATTCCTGCCCATGTGCTTGTTTGTGTGCATAAAGATTTTTAAATAAAATTGATTGACTTACTTATAAAATGTAAAAAACGCAAGATGTTTTAGTATAGAATATAATATAGTATAGTACCGAAGTCGTGTCTTTCCTGCAGCTGTAGCCAAATGCTATTTAGCGCTTGTCTACATGTAGAATAGAAAACAAAATTATATGGGATTGACGTAAATTTTGACACTTGTCAGTGTCATCCCCTTACATTTTGATTTCTACTCTCACTGTAGACAAGCGCTAAAGTGGCGTTTGGCTAAAGGCCCTGTTGTGAGGAGGAAGAATATTAAACCAAAAATTAAATCTGGAACGCAACTCGCATGTTTTTTTCCCTCGTAACAAAGATACTTTTGCTCTGTCAGTCTCCACACCACTTGTTTATGCCAAAGACCTTATCAGTCATGTCAATGGAATGAGTATAGTTTGCGGTGAGCTTATTTATTGCCTTATACTGGGCACAGTAGGGATGATGACAGGGTATGGAAATTAAAAATCTGCTTAGTCCGACAATTAGGATTTCATAATTAAGTGTTTAATATTAATTAAACACTTATCTTTGTATTTCATCGTATACGAAAACAATACTTAAATAAAACGAATCAAAGTTTAGTATAGGAGTAGGAGCTAAAACGTTATTAAATCTACATATAAAACGTACCTAGTAGTGACGTCCCGCGATATTTCAAATCAATATATCGTCGAAAGTATTTGTTTCTGTAAGAAAATAAAAAATACATGTCGTTTATTTTAAAATAATCTACCAGACGGAAATAAAGATTAGTCACCTACCCTATTACAAACTGAACTCACCGTACTGTTAAAATAAATATTTTTCGAAAAACCTAAAATAAATATTTTGTATTATCAACTACCAACGACGCATTTCGGCAGAATTGATGTTCGTTGTTGTTTCGTGTCTTGTTTTTTTGTCGACCGAATAGACGGGCCAGCAGGTCAAAAAGTTCAAAAGTGAACCTTTTTTCTTTTAGTTATAAAATTAGCAACAAATATTTTTAACACACCACAGAATGGTTGATGTGATCGTTTCAAAATTCTCACGGGATGTTGAGATCGTCCCACTGCAGGGCAAAGGCCTTCCTACTCTCTGTACATTCCTGCTGTGTACTAAGCTCTTTGGGGCCAATCCTTGCCGTAAGTGTCAAGTTCGTCTCGCCATCTCCGGGCCTGCCACGACATCTGTTGACGTTGAGTGGGCTCCACTCAGTTGTAAGTTTTGCCCACCGCTCGTCCGGCATGCGGCATACGTGACTAGCCCAGTTCCATTTCAAACTTGCGGCTTTCTGAATAACATCTGTGATTTGAGTCATAGAGCACAGTGTGGAGTTTCTTATTTTTTCTGATAATCAGACTCCTAAGAGACTACGCTCCATTACTCGGTTACAAACCTCGAATGAGGACTTCTGACGTTTGCCACAGACCAATTTTGAGCGCCGTAGCAATTTTTTCTTTCAAAGCATAATAAGAAGTTTCCTTTCATTAGGTCCTTTATGGATCAATAGCTCTTTCAGGCGTTTTCGGTGCATCTAGCAACTTCTTTTTATTGTCACGTCTGTAAAGAGACTAATTGGCCCAGATAGATAGATAGATTCCTGGACGTATCCAGGTCCTTTTATTTTATAACACGATGGAAATCCTCATGGACTTCCCAGTTCATGGGGATGACGGGGGCTGTGCCGGATTCTTACCGGCTAACACCACCGCGGTGTTCCATTTGTAACCAAACTACAGAACTTGAAACGGTTCCAAGTCATAAGTTCATCGTAACACTTTTAAGTACCTCGTCACCCTTGTTTGGATTAAACAAGGGTGACCTGTTTTGTTACTTATAAAATTCAATAAATCAATAACATTAATTTACCTTCATAAATGCATTGAAATATGTAGACATTTTGCAATTTTAGTCCAAGGACTATTAAAATAAATTACTACTTAAGAACAAAAAATAAGCCCTGTTATAATAAATTCAAAAACAATTGAACTGGAGCACGCTACTCTTCTCGAAAGTTTTACAGTATTTGCAGATGAATACAAATGTGTATTACACACTGAATAGAAAACAAAATGTATTCACGAATTACACATTTTACGCGCCGACGGACGTCGCCGGGGCGACACTCTACTCCCGCGCCAGATTAGTGCGTGGCGGGATGAGTTCTAGCGCTATTTCATGGCGGCATTGTAGGGTCTGTATCACTGCCGGATTACCGCGCTAGGATCTACGGTTAAGGTGCTCGCTCGTGTATTTTATTTGCGAGCAGAGGCACGTAGCTGAAGCGAGATTAGTGCGTGGTGGGATGAGGTCAGGCAACGACGATTTTCGCTACCGAGGGATGGCCTCGCTGTCATTGCATACGGTTGCGGAGTGCCCTGTGTAGGCTGAACACCACCGTGTCCTCAGGGATTTGATTGACAACGGCGAGCTCTCGCGTTCAGCTCTGGTTCAAGCCATGGTGCGGTGCGAGGGGGACTTGGATGTCGTTTCCTCCTTCTGCGAAGCAGTCATGCTAGCTAAGGAGGAGGCGAGTCCCGTGAGGGAACGAACCTCCTAACGCTCCAGTCGTCAGGAAAAATAATCCGGGCGTCGGGGATCATGAGACAATCTCTGGCTACCGTAAGCTGGTAGACGGTGAGCACGGGTAACTCGCTGCCCGACCAGAACCATACCCGAGCCTACGGCGCATCGCGTTCCGCGCTCGCCTCAAAGAACCATCAGACCACCACATATAAGGGGCCCAGTAGGGCTGATGCCAAGAATGCCAACGCGGAGGACTTAACGGTTTGCCGGGGTTCCGGCTTGAAGAGGAGAAGTAGGAACAGGATGATTTTTCAGCAAGAGTCTGATGCTCCCTCTCGCCTCACCCAAGGTTGGAAAGTAATAGGATGGTTTTTCCCTCTCAAAAAAAAGAAAGAGGTGTGTTTCACAATGTGTATTCATCTCACCAGATGAACTTGAATTCAGAACATTTGTATATACAAAAGTTTATCGGGTACTTACATGAAAATCGTGAAACAGGCGCTTAATTTATTTTAGACTAGCGACCCGCCCCGGCTTCGCACGGGTGCAATATGCATTTATTATACATATAAACATTTCTTAAAAATCACTCTATCTATTAAAAAAACGCATCAAAATCCGTTGCGTAGTTATAAAGATCTAAGCATACATAGGGAGAGACAGACGGCGGATAGCGACTTTGTTTTATACAATGTTGTGATACCGTACCAATTATATTTTTTATGAATTAAACATAAATATTATAGCCTTATCTCATAAAGATAGCCGTTTAGTACCTATACATATAAATATCCCACTTTAATCTTTGTTTAGGATTTTGTGGCTTCCTCTACATACTCGTACATGTCCTGTGTGTAATCAATTAGTCCTAACATTATACTTACTGATTCCCTGTTTAAAATATTAAAAAACGTAATAATCATAATATACGTATTTCTTTACTTTAACTTTTGATTATACCGAATGTATGTAAATAACTGCTTGTATGAAGGTAAATGATAATACTGACCGACGACCGTATCAGTTAACATAAAAGTAAAATAAAGTCGTTGGTTTTTGGGAGGTTAAAACGATGTTGAAATATTATTTGGCTCACTAAGGGCTCCCGCGCACTAGGCAGCCTGGCTGCGCGGCCAGGCTGCGGCAGCCAGAATATTTGCGCAGCCAGTTATAACAGCCAATCAACGACTAGTCTAGATCCTTCCGTCGAGCAATATGGACGTGGAAGAACTTGTTATTATTGCTTACCTATCTCGTAAAAAACGCAAAACAAAGAAAAGGTACTGGATTCATCCTCTTTTTCTAGAAAGACACTCAAAAGGTTTATTCCAAACCTATTTCAAAGATATTCGCTCATTCCCAGACCGGTGTTTTAACTACACGAGGATGTCAGTGCAGTCGTTTGATAACCTTTTGGAAAACATACGAATTTCTATTTCCCGAATAAATTTCTCTGTATCGAAAAGTCATCTTGTCAAAGTTCGGACGCAAAATACGTCTGGCTGCTACAACTAGTGCGCGGAGACTGACTGCAGCCACATACATTCGCCTACACACGTTCTGGCTGCGCGCAGCCAGCTGGCTGCCGTGCAAACAGGCGCGTTTTATTGGCTGCTGCAGCCGAAATTTCGTGGCTGCCTAATGCGCGGGCTCCTATACAACGTCATAATTTTTACTGGCTGCCGCAGCCTGGCCACCGCAGCCTGGCTGCCTAGTGCGCGCCCGGCCTAACTGTCACAATATATTTTTTCTAGCTAGTTACAAATATCAAAAACTTTTTTAACCCTAATTTATCTAATCACTGGTCTTAATTTACATCCTAATGGTTACGTCTGGCACTATAATAGCATTATTTTGGAAGGTCATTCAATTATACGGAATGTTTGGCGCATGGATCGACTCAATTTTTTTCAGGGATTTGAGAGGTCATTAGCTACCTTTTACACATAAACCTTTCGCCCGATAAGGTTATTTTTTTTTATTGAAATTAGAAATTTGGCCAATATGTTTGCTTTAACTCAAAATACCTTTTTTGTGTTTGGGTCTAGTCGCCAAAATAAATAAAGTCGCAACTTGAAGCAGTCAAGATTGACTGCTGCCACCCCTGCCCGCCCTCTTCATTACACGTCATTTTTTATTAACATAGAAATTGCTAACTGCTCGAGCTGTTTCTTATCAATGGCAACTTGAAGTTGTTGACTCTAACTGCAAAAGTGGTTCGTATATGTGCATCACTGGGTAACTGGCCAAGCAGTCCGTATTGTTGAGGAATAAGGAATAAAACCAGCGGATAGATAAGTTCAAATACGACAAGAGAAATTGTAACCTTGTTTCTTGTTTGTCCAAAAGAGTTACAAACACACATACGCGTCCGCGTTCTCTGATGCTGCAATAAATATACCATACCCATGATAGACAGTCAAGAAACGACCGCCGTAGCCGAAACCGTCGTTGGCTCCCCGTCTGACCAGAAACAGACCCGGGCGTACGGATCGTCGCGTTCCGCGCGCGCCTCAAAGAGCCATCAGACCACCACAGATGGGGCCCAATAGGGCCGATGCCGATTCGGAGTCGCGGAGAACCTAACGGGTAACCGGGGCTCCGGCGTGCTGGAGAAGGAACGGGGTGGTTTTTAGTCAGTAAGAGTCTGACACTCCCTCCCGCCTCACCCAGGCGGAAGCAGTCATTCAATGATTTTCCCCCCTTACAAAAATAGCCGAAACCGTCGTGGACGAATTATTATTGTTTTGGAAGTACGAATTGTATATCTGGACCCTGATCCATTTATTACTGTATACTAGGTACATATGTGGTTAATCTTAGAATCTGCATTCATTATACTCCCATATTTATTGTACTCCATTAATTCACTTCTACCAATGTAACTGCTGTGGTTTTGAGATACGACTGTACTTAAAGAATTTAACTATGTTTTTGTTGTAAATTAAATGTTTGTTATGGTGCAAATTTTATATTCCTATTCTCAGAAAAATACCATGACGTTTACCAAATATAATATTTAATACTTTCCTGTTTCTAACCTAAAAGAAAAACGAAGTGTCGAATTAACAAAGAAGTCTGACGTATTTATTACTTTTCTGAGTTGTCAAACCAGTCGCTTTGAGGAAAAGATTTTACGAGAAATGAAAAATCTTATGCCGACTGTTGCAGATTCGCTTTATTATGCTTTACACGGCGTATTATGATTAAAAGCGTGCGAGCATATATTTCTTAATTATTTTAATGTTATTATGGAACACACTTAGTACTAGTAGTAGTACTAGTATAAAACTTGTTTTCATCTAAACGAGCTTAATATTCTAAAAAGTCGAGAAGAATGCGGCTATCGTTTCCTCCCTTTATTCTTTAAAATTCTTTATATACTTATTCGATTTTAATAGATCTATACTTACTTTTCATTTTGTTCACGACCTTTAGGTAGATGATTCATCATTCATGACCTATCTACTTAGAGAAGTAATGCAAAATGAACGTTTTCCTCTTTCTGTGACTCAGACAGAACAGACCAGTCATTTTGTAGGTACTATACAGGGGGTTGGGTCTTGGGCCACCCTGTTTGTGGAAATGGCCGGGATTTTCGTGAGAAAATGCATCATCGAATATATATTAGAAAATTATTCCTTGTTTTGGAGTGCATTAAAAATGTATTTTGTTTTTTTGTTGACATGAATTTAGTACCTACTATAATGTTGGTTAGCCGACCTCGCTTTTAAAATAGGATATTTTTTATACTTTAATTTTAATTTATTTAAAGTTCTATGTTCGCGTGTAGATATTCCATTACGAGATCTCTAAACAATAAACGTTAAATCTATTTAGACATGCGCACTCATGTCTCATGATTAGTCATGATGCGTACTGGAAACTTAATTAATAATATGCTTGTGAGCTAGCAAATTCATTGTGCATGGAATTTTAAATAAATATTATTGTTTCTGTTTTATCTGTCAAGTTCTTTGTGTTAAATTATAATTGTATACACTCATATGAATTAATATACAGTTTCTTGTATTAAATAAAGGGAATTTTCAATTTTCGTTGCAATAATATTACTTATCGTAATTCAATATTTGGTTAATTTTCAAGTTTGGCACTTGAAAAGTAGAAAATAATGTGATAATGAATAAAAATTTAACAAGGCATCTTTTAGCAAAAGACCTGATACCGAACATTATTTTATTTATAAAATAACTGATTGATCGTTAAGTCATATCTCAAAATTCATTAAACCAATCTCAATAACCCATCTGTAACCTTTAAATCTATCTGTCGGTTTACTTATTTTTGCGATAGGATATTGACGCAATCAAGACGCTACCAATGACCTTTGAAAGACAAACGATGTAATGAAAACAAAAGTAATAACATTTTTGGTATCAGAAGAAAGTAGCGACAGCAGTTAACATCATATACAAACGGCCGCCCACTCAACGCCGACACATTATTAACGTTAATGACAAATAAACGTGGGGAGCTTGTCAGCTTGCTAGTTGCTACACACAAATTAAACAGTACGACCAACAACGCACGTTTTTAATTGGAAAGACAGGAAATAAGCTATTGGGAATTGAAGCATAGTGCTAGTTCTCACTGTCGGACCAATTTCAATGTGTTATGGCTGCAAAATGTTATCATAACAGTGGTCAATGACATACATGAACCACGGGTTATCGAAACAGTGGATTTATTCGTGTTAGACATTATAACTGTTGTAATTAAGACTGTTAATGTAAGGTTATTTTGTATACAAAGAGCCTTTATTTATCTTAAGCTATTAATGATAATGAAAGATTAAATTTTTATAAAGGGGTAACTTTGTCTTTACTATACTAAGACCGCAAGTGCGGGCTGTGGAATATACATTGTACAAAAATTGAAGTATTGTTGAGAATGACTGTGGATTAGTATAAACAAGAAAGACTATTAGAAGAGTTACGGTGTCTACTTACACATTCGGGAAATAGTAAGCCTAATGTGGTTTTTGCTTCTATGTAAGATCTATTAGTATATCAATAACTGCATTCATAGGTCTCCCTATAGAGTTGTATAGATAAATTGTTTATAATTGATCAATTGTGTATCTGATTGCCCAATTGGTTCCATGCGGTATCGCTTATTGGCGGAAATTAAACATCAATATTGATGTGATACTCACACGGTTAGATTACCGTGGCAACATTAAAGTAATTGAAAGAAGTATAACTACTTGTATTGCGTGAAAAAATAAATTTAGCGAAATAAGTACTTAGTTCTAACAGCTGCAAGTGAATCCCTATCATACTGTCCGACTTACATGATTGTGATCGGGCTTTAAATAACATGATTGCACATAATGTTCAAGTTAAATGTATGTACGTAAGTCCAATTTCGTAACATAGCTAACATAGCTAGTTAACCCTTAACTCGTCAGTCACAATTAAAGAACAATAGGTCGCGGTCACCGGTGACCGCTTGGTGTTTGACAGATTAATAAATATGTATTTATATGGCATTAGGTGGCTCATTAAATAAGTATTGATGAACGATGTAGCCCTGGTGCGCTATGCCCCTGGTTAGTTTATACAGTAAAGTATTTTTAGACTACACGTAACAAGTCTAGATATTACCTTCGCAGAAACAATTATATTTTCGTATACTTCTTAGTAAAAACTTGTCTTCAATATAAGAAATATATCACTCAACTGTTTGTTTAGAAAACGTGACACCTGGTAGCTATTTACTATTTAATAAACAAACAATTGCTCTTTGACTCATGCATCTAAGTCATTATTACACTGTGCTTATTGAAGACAATTGTTTATTAAAGCAAATAAACTGTCAATGCGTTGCACAATGATAGCAATTGACGCGTTTTCTGAGACCGACCGTTACTGTTGTTGTCGCAGACATGGATGATGTCGGAATTATTTTATAAGTCTGCCTTTATGACTTCGATTTACTGAGCTATGTGTCTATATTTATATATTATTCATATAGTATTTTATTTTGTAATTCAGTCAGAGCCACAAACAGACTAGTTATTGGTTTCATCAACTTTAGGTGTAATGTGTATGAAAAAGTATGTTCGGTATTATCAATACCAAAGCTTGGTTTCTCTTAATGACCACTATGACTAACAGTTAAGAATAATTATTAAAAACGACGCTCCGTGATACCTAAACCATTGACGGCCACAGTATGATTAATATTGCTTTTAAAGCTGAAGTTGTTGTCTCTTACATTAAGTACACTCGCGAGTAATTCCTAAGTAATATCTTCTAATTTATTTAGTTGCGGGATCCAAGACAGTTCGTGTCTCTGGGACCGGCCGGACACCGGACCTCAGTGTTTCGATGTTTTCATGGTTATCTTGTAGATCCTGGCTCACAACTCTTACTAACTCTTTACTTTTTATTTTATTTAAATTCGTGTTCTATCTTTTTCATTTCAGCATGGAACCTAGAATATGCTCTGGACAGTGGAAGCTCGAGTCCGTTTCGCTATGATGTCGAAACTTTAGACCATAGTATTCGTCAGCGAAGAGATGTGCCTCCGCCGCCCTTGCCCTCACCGGTAGCTTCGCCTTCTAACTTGACCCCAACGCAACCTGCTCCCCTGTCGTCTGATCCCGCGCCAATAACGAGCAACATAACGTCGTCGAATGCTACACCGGGCTCCAACAAAACTGCCAATACAACTGAAAGTAAGTGAAGCTGTTCTAAATCATGTTCCTATAAAAACCATTTTTAAACATTCATATGTTATAAGTTCATCTCGTAATATTTTTCTAATTAGACCATAGATCTCATAATAAACTTGCAGAAATTGGAATATACGGAATGTCATTCATACGCCGATGATTAAAGAACAACACGTGACACGACTTCTAAAACTAAAAACATCTACTTATCTATTTAAATTCTTGTGTAAACCGTGTTCCATAAGTAGATAAAACATGTTTACGTGTGTTCTTTGTAATATGTTTAATTTAATAGTGCATGCTACTCGGGCTTCGGTATTTATTAAGTAGATTTATGGAGCTCGCGTGTAACAAGGTTAAGAAGTTGGATAGATAAATGACTGCATAGAAGTATATCAATCATTTGAAGCTAAAAAAGGCTTAATTTATTTAATTGTGTCGTATTTGCTTATGAATATGTTGCCCAAACGTAAATACAATTTAAGTTGGAACTCCAGTGGGAGATACGATACAACCATAAAAACACCGGGACACTGAAGTCCGGCGCGTCCCAGCGACATATGAATAACTGTCTTGTTTCCCGCAACAAAGTGAACCAGAGGATATTATAAGAGAAGAAGAAAACAATAGTTTTCACTTCCCTCGGTGAATTACTGCAGGAGACAATGAATTAAGCCTAAAGGCACAAAAAAGAGATTGTACAACTGGGTGACGCCCAGTCGCCAAGCACCATGGAAATTTGACTAAAAACTAAATGGGTCCTATGTGTGTGCTGTTAAACTTGCTTCCAATAATGGGTATGGCTAAAGCGCCTAAACGCACGGAATTTTGTGTGAAATTCCACAAGGTCCGTTATACAGACTACGCTAAGCTAAGCTACACCTAACGAAACAATTAAACTATTTAACATAGTGTTACGTTCATATTGCCAGGGATCAAACTCCCCGAGTATTTGATGGGCAGACTGCTCGTATTGCAACCCCGCTGTCGAATATTGGCACTATGGTGAATCAACAAGTTTAAATGAGAACATATTTGCTTTAAAAGTTGCCGTGGCCAGTAAGAAATTGGGCAACACAGTGATCCACCTCCAACCATGTGCTCTCCAGCCGCTCATGCACGGATAGGAAGAACTGATATAGGTGGCGGCCCTTAATAGAAGATTCCCATCTACACTGCCATTCAGTTATAAGCTCATCCCAAACGTCCTTTAATGGCTTTAAACAATGCTTGCTGACAAATTAGGTTTCGCATTGTAGTAAATAGCAGCAATATTTTAAGAGTACAGGGTGGGTTTATTGGAATGGACTAAACATAATTCCAAATATCTCATCTAAAGTTCTCCGAGCCGAGGATATAACGTAAGACTCAAAACAAATGAGATAGTTAAATGTAAACAGTTAAAAAGCATGCAAAAGAACAATGCCCACCTTCCATACATTTGAAAACCTGATGATGAAAGTATATGTATAGTTATAAGATACAGTAGAAATACTTCCTGTAAGTTTAAAAAGTAATGTCTAATATTCATTTCGGCAATTTAAACGCCACGAGCTTCAAAAAAAAAAATGTTCCTTTTTAGGTTAGGATTTGCCGTCACCAGAAATAATGAAACTAACGTGCATGAACTAATTAATTACGCTCGAAGTTTAGTCTAAAATAGGAATATTTAGCTAACTATGGTCTAAGACATCTATTTTACTCAGTTAATTGCTTATAACTAACTGCCCTTAAGTCAATGCTAAGACTCTCATGATTTTCACTATTAAATGAGTGTTGTGTTAAAAACTGCATTCTTCAGGATTCAGGACCAATTATTTATTTTCTAAAACATTAAGCAAAGTATACGTCGACTTGTTGCTGATGGCGGCATTGTCAACAAAAGGATTTACAACGGTATCAGATACGGTAAGCCAAGGTCGTCAGATGAGGAAGATATCGGGGTCCAGGGGCGGTAAATAGGGTCGTAATAAGGAAGAAACACACAAAATAGCACAGTACACAACGAGACGCGTGCGGTTTATGGCCCTCTACGGCGCCCCTGTTTGGGCGCCGAACCTGCTGCAGCGGCCCGCTCGGGCGCTGCTTATGGCACAGAGGGTCATGGCGATCCGAATGATCCGCGGATACCGCACGATCTCTGGGGAGTCGGCGAACCTCCTTGCCGGATTACCGCCGTGGGATCTGGAGGCGAAGGTGCTCGCGCGCGTGTATCGCATGCGCGCGGAGGCACGCTGCCGGGGCGAAACTCCGCTGCCGCGCCAGATAAGTGCGTGGCGGGATGAGCTCCGGCGCGCTCTCATGGCGGAATGGCAGCAACGACTGTCGCAACCGAGGGCTGGGCTCGCTGCCATTGCAGCGGTAAGTCCCCTCTTTGAGGAGTGGCTTGAGAGACGCTACGGCGTCCTCACCTACCGCCTGACGCAGGTCCTCACCGGACATGGAAGTTTCGGAGTACCTGTGTCTGATGGGGCGGAGGAAACGCCCGGGTGTCATCACTGCGAGGACCACCCTGAGGACACGGTGGAACACACTGTTGCGGAATGCCCTGCGTGGGCTGAGCACCGCCGTGCCCTCAGGGAAGTGATCGGCGATGGAGACCTCTCGCGTCCGGGCCTAGTGCAGGCCATGATGCGGAGCGAGGGGGACTGGGATGCCGTCTCCTCCTTTTGCGAAGCAGTCATGCTGGCTAAGGAGGAGGCGGGACGCGTGAGGCAGCGAAGCGCTGCCTCCTCGCAACCCAGCCATCGCGAAGGACACACCGGGCGTCGGGGATCGCGGGACGATCTCCGGCCACCGTAAGCGCGGGCTTGCGGACGGCGAGCATGGGTGGCTCCCCGTCCGACCAGAAACAGACCCGAGCGTACGGCGCGTCGCGTTCCGCGCGCGCCTCAAACAGCCATCAGACCACCACAGATGGGGCCCAATAGGGCCGATGCCGATTCGGAGTCGCGGAGAACCTAACGGGTAACCGGGGCTTCGGCTCGACGTGCAGGAGAAGGAACGGGGTGGTTTTTAGTCAGTAAGAGTCTGACACTCCCTTCCGCCTCACCCAGGCGGGAGCAGTCATTCGATGATTTTCCCCCCTTAAAAAAAAAAAAAAACAACGAGACGCAAGCGCAACAACGAAGGACTGCGCCCGGCGTTGATGCAAATCACAGAACTGTCAAATGTCAAAAAATCCATTTCACTTGCCACTTGTCTTGAGTGTGCACTCAATGAAACATTGAATGATCAATTTATTTCAATTATTTCTGTTACTTCCAAATCCTATACTTTATACCATAACTAAAAAAAAAATAGTTACTGATCGAATTAAATGTAAAATAAATATAAAAGTAAGGAACAAAGTTAATATGGTCAACCAACATTATGTAAAATGGAACGTTTTAAAAAAAATGATAGTTTGGATGCGTTCAAAATATATCAATAAGTTAATTCCGGACGTAGAATTAGCATAAACAAATGTAAAAATATCTTTTTTTCCTGCGTTTCTTTTAACATTGTAATAAGCGTAATTAATATACAATTTAATAAGCTATATTTTAAGATTTATTTCATTTCTATACATAGTCAGGTCAAAAATAAGCATCCTTCTTTGTTTAACCGAAACTGTGCCACATTTAAACAGTAAGGAGACGAGTAAATGTCATTGTATATGTGTAATCTTCAATGATAATGTCATTTTATTTGCTTAATGTTATAAACGTGTTCTTTTACTTTGCATAAAAATCATGTTTAACTCCTACCGCGTTAATGCATTATAATGTATTTTCACACACCTTTTATTCTTCTATGAGAGAGCAGTGGTATACAAGCACATATTAAATGTATCTCTTAGATTTTGCGAGTTCTTATTTGTTATGAATTCCGTACCTTATATTACGGGGCAAGCCTATATACAGCACCGCAGCGGGCACTAATTGTTAAAGCCAACAATGTATTACACAGTAAATACATGTACAGAAGTCAATGATTCATGCTAAAATTTGTTTAAATTGTATACTGGTACAATTTCTTTTATATTTCACACCAAGTATCTGTTAGGCATATTAGGGATTGAGAAGAAAGATTTAGTCGAAATCTATCACAGTTTAACCCGTGGTGTCCCGGGACGCAGATCTACGCGAGACAATGTATCTTGTATTGTGTCTTATATACCGGCTTATATTCAAAGATTAATCTTGCTGTTTTACAGTCTTAAAACCGAGTGTCACAAATTACAAAGTCAAGAATCTCAAAACATAACTAACATTCTATAACTAGATCACTGTATACATCTATAACTAAAGTTTAATTTTCTCATATACAAAACACAAATAATTTTGTATATTCAACAGTATCTAATCACAGTAAGTAAAATTGTCCAAAATCCACAATGTTATCTAAAGTAAATTCAACGCGAACGTCGGTCGCTGTAATAAGAGTTCCATACCTGTATAACTCATTATTATTTGAATTCGACTATTATAACCAAGTTTAGTAATTGTTGAGTTTGACAAGCTATGAAAAGGCTGCATTCATTAGATTTTAATCGTTCATTCATTAGTAACAGCATACTGTTACTTACTTAGTGGGTCTTAGCGACCCACTAAGTTTAATTCTGAGAATGTAATGACCCAATTGGTTCAATATGTTTATATTTCTACCTAAATGATCCACCGTGAATTTGAAACCGGTTGACAGTATAATATCGTGTTTTATTCCACCCACCCCTGTATTTATTGATCGATGACAATCCAGATGTCTATTTATAGAATGTAGGTACAGGCTTGAAGGGAAGAGCCCTCGGCGTTTGTCTAATACGTAGGCACATAATTATTATATCAATACGCATACATAACTCTCCCTCCTGTGTTTCTGTATCCTCCGTATTATTTTATTCTGATGTTTTCTTGATGATGATGACAATATTTCTTCATATAGACATATGGTCACGCCTCTGTCCACTAGGGGTATACAGACTAGTCAGTCACACACCAGACACAAACCTCTATTCTGTCCTTATTCGTAATTGCGCACTGATTTTAAATGAATAGCAGTATTAACAAGATATAGACCGTATTTCATTTTAATTTTAGATTTTCTGTACACAAAAAAGAACTCAACTAAATGTTTTTATCGATTAAATTCGAGATGTATCCACTGAATCATCGCAATTTTTAATTAATTCATTTTCACACACATGTCCGCAGATGGGGCACGTTACATTGGCTATAATAAGTGACGTATAAATATAAAGAACTATTTATATTTGGCATACTTATTTGTACAGTTGATATATAAGTAGGTATGTGTTTTGGCATATTCGGCTCCATAGCGAATTTCTTACTAACAAGCTTGCTAAGTCATGCTGGCGTTGTGTTATTATATGTATTTTTACTTCAATAAATTTTAATAGTTAATTTTAGTTTTGTTCCGTATACAAAAGATACCTAATGCCTTTGTATATGATATATTTTTGGCTAAGTGAGAACGACGGACAAAACTAATAAAAATTTACTCCATGAAAGCATGTAGGGATGTTGTCCTTCAAAATAATAAACATATATTGCAATAACCTAACGATCACATACAATGATCTTGATTATAAAACTTAACTGTATAATATAACTTATAACTGGATGGACAATTACTTATGTTTGTTTTCCCATTACCTTTTATTTCAAAGCAGATTGACACTTGGCAGTATTATTCATAATTATTAAACAACAATTTTATTAAATCCTTTGAATTGATAAAATAAAATTTCTATTTACTTTCAATGCTTTTTTAAATAAATTCGCATTGCTTTTTCAATATTGTAGTATATATAGATGATAACGATACTAGTATCTTAAATCAAATGCTTATTTATTGCTACATTACCTTCTGCTCGTGGCGTCAACCGCGTTTCCGTCGAATAAAATGCAACTTATGTGTTATTCCAGACTCCTGTCTGGAATATACACAAAGGATAGATTCCTATCTATCCTTATTCCAAATTTCAACCCGATCCCTTCAGCCGCTTAGACATGATTGAGTAACAAACATACACACGAATTTTCCGTGGTAGTTTTAACGCTATTCTTTTGTTGATACAGTTCGTAGTTAGTAAGAAAAAGAAACAACTAAATTGTGGTGTTTTAGTAAACTATTGCTATTTATAAGCTGTAGCGAGCTGTGCTCAATGTTGCTGTGCGTTGAATCAATTGCTTTGCGTTTTAAATTGTCCCGGTGGGGGGCTAAACAAACTGGATCTGTTATTTTTAATAATAGTTTACATAAGTAATTATAATTACCTATGTTGCTGCTTTTGTTTTGTCTTTTGTTGAACACAAGCTTTTAAGTTAATCGTGATTTGGTTGAAAAAAATATTTATCCATAATTTATGTAAACTTAAATATTTCGTTACATAAATACATTTTTTTAATTATCGAATGACTTCTCCCGCCTGAGTGAGGCGGGAGGGAGTGTCAGGCTCTTACTGACTAAAAACCACCCCGTTCCTTCTTCTGCACTTCGAGCCAGAGCCCCGGTAACCCGTTAGGTTTTCCGCGACACATAAATACATAATATATCCGATTATTACTGTATGTGTCAAAATTATTTTTTCTACAATCGTGTTCACAAGAATGTGTCCGGTCCATGTTCCATAAGTTTGAAAGCTGTTAAACTATGAGACTCAACATCTATGCTCGCCTTGCATCCATCAATATTAAAACCCAATATCAAAACACCAATATTAGTAGATCTATCAAAAATGATATTGAAAATATCTGATCATATAATAATGAGGGCGATGTTTGTCAAACAATTTGAGAACAATATACGCCGGAACACATACATCCTACTGATAGGTATGTACTTTCATAACATAACATTGCTAGTTGTCATACAACATATTACTGTGTTAATGGCATGTCAGATACGTAAGACATCGAATATTTTAATAATGTAAACAAAAAGGGAATTGATTGTCACTTTTGGTTCACACTGAGAGTGCAAAACCAAGTGCGCATTCGGCGCACGGTGACGGTCACCGCTTGCGTTCCGGTGTGGGATTAAAAAAGAATAAATGTTGACATTTGACATATAAGTAGCAGTAGGTTACTCTGGAAACTAAACGTCTTCTGTCAAATGTTCACAAAAACTTGAAACCTATATTCTGTGTTAGGTTAAGTAAATGATCCATATGTATGGGTTTATGTATGGCTATGATTCTTTCACGACAATAGACACTGCTGGACGGATTTTAATTTGGTATAGAGGTTATAGTTTGGTCTGGATTAACACTTGGTGTGTATTTTTCCTGGAAACGCGGCGGAAGCCGCTGGCAAATGTTAGTAATTACATTATTAAGAAATGTGAATGAGCAAGATATTTTAATGAGGATAAAGGATATTCTACACGTTACTAAAGATCAGATTTCAAAATACCGCGTTATGATCAAAATCCGTCAACAAGTCGATAAATGAGTGATCATGAAATAGTCAGTTGCGTTATTCTCTAAACTACGTTCTATCCTGTCCTGTTGGTCGGGTCATAGAGCAGTGTATCATTCATTGGATTAAGTAATTTTGAAATTGTTAGCTAGTCATCACAGGGTCTGGAATCGTGTCCGGTGTAACTCAATAAATTGGTTAATCCGGAATATTACTCGAAACCTTAAATCTACTCACTTTGATACAACAGAGAATAAAAATTCTTGCATTCTCTGGATCGCCTTGACAGGACCCTAAAACCGGTTAACTTGACCTCTGACATAGTTATTTATGGTAACAAAAGGTACTAGTGTAATTCCACAGTCTAGTAGTCGTGACGGATTATTTTGACTTTAAATCGTTAACGTTATAATCGTAATTTTTGTGGCAGTATGTAATTCCAGGGCGGGGGCTCGTTACTCGTCTGTTCGTGTTAACCACTCGGCAATGCAATATCTCGATCTCGGCACATCAACGTTTCTTGTCATGTCAATCAAGAAAACAACAGTCGAGTATTTTATGATTATAAAGAAACTGTCATTTCAATACCAAAATGGAGTCGCATTTGATTAATGGTAACGTCTCTATGACATATTGTAAAATAGCAACAAGACGACCGGCATTTCTAGTAAGTGGTTACTACCCCGTCAATATGTATATGACGATTGGCGACCTCGATAGACGAGATCACGGTCGACGCATCGGCAAAACCTGTCCGCTAGATTTTTTATTAATTAATAACTTACATGCGGTTTCGTTCTAAGCCATTGCGTTTTTTTCTTGTAGTAAATAGTGTTTTTATTTGTTAAGATTTGATATTTTGACCAGTATGTCTAGTTGTTATTCTAAAAGATTAGCATATAATATCTTAATTTGCTTCGAAGCATCCTGTCAAAATATAAATTTAATGTTATACTAATTTCTGTTGCCTACTGTTAGAGAATGCCTTAAGGCATTAAGTCCGCCATTCATTGTTATCTTTAATGAAAAAGAAATAAATTAAAAAATAATTTCGTTAAATAATTATACCTATTATCGTCAGCTATGTTCCATAAGAGGAAAGTCAGATCACCTGTTTTACAACAAATACCGCGCGATTACAGATTAATCCTAACATTCAAATAATGATTGTAGTGCTGTGACAAATTCACTTGACCTTTGTGGGGATACATCTTGAATGTTGGTAAACATGGTCACTATTTAAGAAATTGGTGTCACTAAAAATGATTTAAATGTAAATTATAGGTATCGTTAGTCTATACTATAGACTCTATAGTAACGAAAATATTGAATAAAATAATAAAATGTCCCCAAAAGCTTCATAAAACTGCCGGTTGAACTAAGAGTAAAGTGAAGTTACTAGCAGTGTAATACCGCTCTAACTAATAGTAACTAGCTTCTGCCGCTAAGATGAAAGAATATATATATAGGTAGTTATTCTATTTCTAATTTCATCCTGATTCATTCATTTCAGTTCCAAATACACACAAACTTTCGCATTTCTATTTAACAAGTGTCATGTTTCGCGGTTTATCGAGAATACGGTAGTACTGAAATGCAATAAGCTATCATGTAAGACTACTACATTATGATCTGTTACTGGAACCATAATTGAGATCATTGAGATCAACATGCGATGGTTGTTATGCCAGCGGAAAATATTTTGTGACAGTACTGTATGCCACCCAAGTTAAGACTTAACAACTGCAAAACACGCTAAAAATAAATTGTACGCTAATATAGTATTTCATTACATTTTTTAACCTTCATGTCAGTCATGTTTTGTATTGTTAACTTTTCACACGAGACCTTGTTAATCTTTAGAATATTATGATTGACTGGTACAATTCAAACAATTTACACCCATTTTTTATAGTTTTAGATTACTCTTTATGTCCAAGTACACTGTCAACGCAAAGTTTTCGATTTCACGTAATGTTCGTAGATGTAAGTACCTTCGACCAATAATACTCATTCTACAAAGAAACCGAACTGTCGATCAGGGCATGACAAACATGCTACACAGGTGTTTATTTATTTACACCGGACACTGAGTAAATATAAACAATTTAGTTCATTGTGCATATACACATGCTCGCTTCGTCTATGCCTATGTTCTATTTTAATAGAAGTGGATAACTTCGGCTTCTCTCATAATAATAACCCGATTATGCTTTCTATGTCTTAATGAAATAAACATTTATAAATTTATAAAATATCGTCATGAAGTTGAGGGCAGACCAAAGTATAGCCGCTGTCACTAGTGTCATGTTACAATAAAACAGGGAATGAACATAAAATTATCCATAGTGCTAAAGTTATTATGTTCATTAACTTATTACATTTATTTGTTCATTTTAGTAAATAATGTTTATTATATTACTAGCTTCTGCCCACGACTTCTTTTATATATAGATATGTATCAGTATATCAGTACAATCGGGATATTTTCACCAAAGCTGAAAATTTTGAATATCTCTAAACAGTATTAAGTATGAAACTAAAAGATTATTATGTTTTTCAAAAGAACAAGAGCAAATGGAGTTGCGTTGGTTTCCACGGGCAAATAAACTAAAACATTAAATTTTCCTAACTTAAATTGACAATTCTCCTCTTGACTCATGCGCCATATATGTATATATAAATAAATGAGCTCAATAGTATGTTATGATAAAATTACTTTAATTGAATATATATTTTTTTCACATTATATTCATTTTGTATGCAGTATGCCACAGTATCTACGCATCGCAGAACGTGCGAATTTATTCGCATCGCGCATCAAAATCTTACTTCCAAAATCTTCTTTGTTTCTTTTTCCTGTATCTCCTAAGCAATAACAGAAGTGAACACTTCTTTTTACGATCCATGTCACGACCTAGTTTTCATTTTAAAATACGTTTACTACAATTGACGGTCGTCGAAGGAATGGTCACCCTGGGAGATGCCTTTTCGCACGAATTCGCATCGCATCGCATCGCAGTTTTGTGTACAAGCCCATACTCATTTTGAATGCGAATTTGTTTTGTGCCGTAACGTTAAATGATGTTTATGTTATGTGTAATTTCGCGTGCATAAAATCATCGCAATACCTAATTAATTCTACTGCCCTTTGTTTTGATTGTTCTGTGGCCCTAATCTTGTTGAGAATATTCCACTAATTGATTTTCAAGGCAGTGACTGGCAATTTGAATTGAAATTAGCTGGTTGCTATTCATATCACGGTTACCCATACTTATAAAGGATCTCTGATGTGATTAGGTTACGCGGCGTGGAAGTACTGTTATAGCTCGCTAGTTCCTGCATAAACAACGAAATAAATGCTTATGCTTAAGGTACTTATGGCAGTTCATTTTTAACTTTACTAAGAATCAAATATCTGAACAATAGTGATGATGACAAAGTATGAAAATGAACAAGAATCTATTTGGTCCACCAGTCAGAGTGAAACAATATGAGATATGTTACTTTTGTTATTGCGATGCGAAAAAAAGAAGTTGAAAAAAGTGTGTATAAGAAGTGCTTGCCATATGTTCGGTCAGTTTAACAGCTATAATGAACAAGTAGATAATATGAAATGTGTATTCGCCGCTAATCAGGCAGCCCCTGTTAAATGTAACAACTTATTTTTTTATATTAATGGCCTATGGTCCTATTGCCGCTGCTGGGTAGATTCTAGTTTTTATTGAGTTGTCGCTGTGTACACTACATGTGTATATAGGTACTTGTTTATCACTGTTTTATTCCTCACTAAGTAAATATTGATTATAGACTAGACAAAAGGTCAACATTGCTGCTAGCCTTGGATGACGTCAAAGGAAAAAAGTCTAAACAATGCATTCAACTGATTTTCTATTGCTACAATATCCGCGATTGTTGTGCCACGTGAACCGTAACGTGGTAGATAGATGCATTCGTATACTAAGTGCCTGTTAATATGCTGCATGGCATCTATAAGTCCGGTGTATTGACGGTAATTGTCGTGTAAAAGTAATTGTCGTAATTTCCAAGCTTGATCAAAAATTACTTGTTATTGTTACCAATTATATTAACAAACAAAACGTATGATTCAAATGAAACATGCAATATACAAAAACATGTTTGGGAAATGAGTGGAACATGTTTACAAAACAGGGAGGCAACTTTAAACTAATTAAAATATTTTAAGCCTACAAGCATCGACTTCTTACCTTAGTTGTCAGCAAGTTTAGATATTATTAAAATTTCATGAATTTTAAATATAAATAACCGTCTTTTTAATTAGTTTCGTTTAGTATCCAATAAAAAATATTATTTTTTTGTTTTGTCTTGACTATGTCTTTCCTCATCGACTCTTGCATTTTGAATGCATGGGGAAGTGCATAAAAGTATAATATAACACGGGCACGAATAAGATTTATAAAGTCTTAGAAAAATACACCTCGATACTAAAATCTCGTTTTAAGTATATTTTTTTTTGCATTCAATACAAAAAATAATTCTAAAAAAAAGCTAGTGAAATCGACTGTGCTCTGAAATCAATGATAAATTGACAAAGGAGAAACGACCTGACGAAATTGATTTATTGTGAACCCCGGTGTAACGCTTAGTCAAGGTACACAATACAATGATGTGTCGCAGTGTATTGTTTTTGTTCGCGACGCACTTGCGGTTAAAATAATATCATGTGGTAGTACCTCTATATCTCATAAACCGTGAGAGTATAGCATTGCATACATGGATACATCAATATTTTCCTCTAACTCTATACAGTATATATATATACTGTGAACGCATTTATCATGCGAAAAGTTGCGACCCCAATTATATGTATGTGTGTACAAATTGATCTACAATTTTCTTACTGAGGACGTTTTCAGTTAGAGAGGCCCAAGAGAATGAAACTCGTTGAATTTATCATTTTACTCATGTCATAAACATTGAAGTATAGAAAATACATAACTTATCAATATCAGTTAAGATTTTATATCCTGTATCGTGGTTGCAATCACAAGAACTTAAGTCAGTTACTGTAATTGGTTTTCTACCGTTGTGAGTGTTTAAAATAAATAAATAAACACATAATATTTCACCTACATATCGCATTCATGTATATCGGAATTCACGAAAAAGAAAAATAATAATTATTATTTCTACTTTAATCCTTTAGGTTTAAAGGTCGAATTTATTTGCAACCGTGTATCTTAAATACCGTCGTAGAAACAGTCGTGGTTGCTTCTCATATATGTATAAGGGCGTGGGTTCGCAATGTACCAAAGGCACTTGCCAAAAAAGTCACATTGGTACTTACCAATGTGACTTTTTTCGAGATATATGTAAAACATAGTGAAGAAACCTGGGCGTATAATTTGTAATCGCCAACAACACACATTAAGCAAGTGTGGTGATTAATGCTCAACCCTACTCCGCGTCAGAAGGGGCTTTGGTCAACATGAACCACTTATACGCTGTTGATCATCTTAAATACCTACAGTTTTGATTTAAATCCAACCATATTGTATGCATGCATTCTCAAAATTGACCGATTACATCACAACACGCTTTTGTAGTATGAACAATGTGAATATATGCGTACCTACTATGCGTAGGTCTCCACCACTGATTGACCCACGCGTGACGACTTTTGTAGCGAAATGAGGACCGTTTGTATCAATGGATAACTTTCATTTAATTTCTATTATTATGATACAGTAGTGAGTACTTTTAGTTGTGCAGTTTAAACAACTACACTATGCTACCAATATATATATATATGTTCAATAGAAATTTTATTACTTGTTTATTTTTGTCGTTTTGTCATGTGAGTGAGGTTACCGGATGCCCAATTACCCTCCCCCCTTCACCCAATCCCTGAATCCCCAACAATCCTGAAATTCCTAATCCCAAAAGGCCGGTAACGCACTTGAAAAGCCTCTGGTGTTCCAGGCGTCCATGGGCGACGCCGATTGCTTACCATCAGGTGATCCGTCAGATCGTTTATCGGTTTATCCCATAAAAAAATTAAAATTTCTAAAGTTAAATATGATTTCATATTTTTAATGATTTATTTAGTGAAATGATTTTTTCTTATAATGTAGACGAATTCCAAGCTGACAATATCGAATCAAATTGCAGGACGAAATTACAATAAAGCAAAAGTAATTAAAACAAATAAAATGATTGTAACAGTGCTTCCGTTTAAAAAAGACTATATTTATTTGTGTTGTTCTTAGAAAGGCACAGACAGCCAAGGTCATAAGCCTTGTTAAAACTAATGCTTACCTCAATATAATTAGTGACCGAATGATTCTATCTATATAAATCCTTACTAATCCTTACTATCCTTACTATCCTTATCCTTACTTCCTTATCCTTACTATCCTTACTTATATACTTATTATACTTATATACTTATATACTTATATACTTTAATACTTATACTTATACTTATTACTTATTACTTATATTACTTATTTACTTATTTTACTTATATTTACTTATTTACTTATTACTTATTACTTATATAATATTATAAATCTGAAAGTGAGTTTGTTTGTTTGTTTGTTTGTTCCACCTTCACGCCGTAACTACTAAACCGATTGCATTGATTTTTTACAGACGTAAATTTAGTAGTCTGGATTAAATAATAGGGTACTTTTTATCCCGAAAAAATTGATATATCCGAGGGAAAACAAAAGTATTGGTATAGATGGCGCTGTATGTATTGCTATATGTCACATAGGCTACTTTTTATCCTTTCGTGACGCGAGCGAAGCCGCGGGTAAAAGCTAGTATTATATATTTTTTAGCTTCACAATACAACTCGTGTGTACAATCTGTATGTATTTCTTCTATGCTTGGCTGTTTGTAAACTTATTATTTATCAATCGAATGACTATTGCACATGCGATTTAGATGCGTATACGCATTGCTACAATGCAATTTGTTTTTGATTACATAGATACATGTTACAGTGACATAATGTACACCTCTGCCTACCTCTTCGAGGATAAAATGCATGATGTTATGTTATATGTGTTACTATGTACGATAAACATTAGCTATTTCTCTCTTTTTATACTACTGTCGGTAGCGATCTAGCTTACGAGCTGACGAGATGAGCGTTTTTTGTTTGCATCCATGCAAACAAAAACGCATACCACATTTTGCCGTTGTTCTCGGAGTCTTACCTTCGAAATCGATTTAAGTATAATCCTAAATCTAATGGTGCCTTCACATCTGGCGATTAAGTTGATATAAACGGGGAAAAATGCACGCGCGCAGGTCGCGAGCTAGAGGTCAGATCTGAATGCACCCTTAAAGGAAGGGATTCTCCCATTTAAGTTTGCTGGGTATAGCCCAGCTTATTATTTTATAAAGGAAACTACGACGTAAATTCCATTGCGATACGTGTTTTTATCGGCAATGTGCAACATTGCAAATATCTGCATTACTATATACCTATGTTAAAATTGATGTGTACATATTCTTCTATCTCAGTGACGAACATCCTTACAAATCACGAGTGATGTGAATACAACACTTAGACCAGTAATGTCAAAAATGTACGTGATTTTTAATATTTTACAGGTGCAGCACCAACTACTGCAACATCAGTAACACAAACCCCATTGCTGGGTGTCAACGGCTCGGGAATACTGCATGTGAACCTCACAGCAAATTTGCCCATCAATCTAACGGATACAATGCCCAAAGTCAGCGACCCGATCGTGCCGGATGACAGTACGTACTTAACATTATTACTGAACTTAGATTAGTCGGATTAAGATAAAATTTAACCGCGTGATGCCTATCCGTGACTCAGCAGTGATCATACGATTCCCTACAATAACATTGACGTTATTTATTCAAGAACGAACTCATTTTGTTATGTTTTCCTTAAGATTCTTGTAATTACAGTGTTTTTTATTCCGATATTCTCAGAAGTACTGTACTATCAATAGATTTGCTGTCTTTTTAGGATCCTTAAGAATTAACGATTAGTGTGTGGACTATAAGACTAGTCAGTATTAGGTTGCCATGTCTGCCTACAGCTTTCCTGACACATTACCTCTATTTTGTGTTAAATATTTTCCAATACTACTAAGAAATCTTTTCAAACATTATTACTTCAGTTTGTTATGAAACATTATAATGTAGCGAATAGTTCTGTAATCAGGTGTATCAATCAATTAATTGTTTCTTTTTTCTTGCGAATTATTGATACGGAATTTCAAAATAGTAATTTTTTACAACGGCCATAAATGTTCTTATCTTGGCAGTACTATAAATTAAGAAGCTAATAAACAAGTTTACTAGGAAAGTCGAGTACTTAGATACTTACTTATCTACATAACATAATACTCTCAGGACCATTCACGTTGATATTTTAATAACTTTGTAATAAATAAAAAAAAATAATGCAGATTATAGTATCCAATGTATTTTCTATAGGAGTAGTTATGGTATGTTAGTTTTAAAATAGAATATAATAATATAGTATTGAATTAACAGAGAATCGATTCCAGTTACATCAACGACTGAATAAAAAGTGAAATCCGATTGGCTTTCAATAGACAATGTGGAAAATTGAGAAATTTGTGACGGTAGCTAAGTAGCTACAGTAACGTAACAATAAGTATTGGGTGGATAGCTAAGCACAATACTCACTCTGTGTTCTCTGGTTTATTGTTTATTATGTATGAAAATAAATACAATGTTAAGGACATTGCTTATTGTTAGTAATGTTAAAAATCATTATTTGATATTTTTATTATTCCAACTACGTGATACAATTTCTGTAGCTTGCGTAGACACAAAACATAAAAACTCTTAAAGTACAAGCCGTAAGATTTTCTGAAAAATGTCTTGATCGTTACCTATTTAAAAAAGAAAACAATTGGATGCCATTACAATCTGAACTTATTAACATAAGTAATGACATGTTCTGAGCGTACAGATTTAATTATACGCTATATATGACACGCCTATTTATAACTCATAACTAAAGCAGTCAATTATATTGCAGGAAATATGAAATAGTATGTAACTAAACTAATATATTAAAATAAGTATTTCTTTAACCTGGAATTTCTGCGTAGCTTCACTTGATTTTATTGCTAAACTGATTTAATAGTTTCATTTTACACTTAAATAAAAGAAAGGTCTTGGTAAAAATGTATGAAAGGCATCGTCAACGATGCTATTGCTAAGTGATGACGTTTAACGTATATCAATTTTGCGGCAGACCCCTAAAGATATCACAGAAGAAAAATTGAGGTATTTTTAAAATCTGCATTTTCATTCTGATATTGTTACAATATTTTACCTAATATAATACCTAACAGAACAACTTAGTGAAATACTTTGTATCTTGCAGAATCACTCAGAGGATAATCATAAACTGCTGTCTTGTTACCGATATTTAAAACGTGTAATTTATTATGAAGAAGTCCTAATAGAAAAGGCTCTGTAATGTTAAATAATACTCTGAAGAAATCCTATTATGGTCAGCAAGTTCTAGAGATAATTACTAGATTGATGATTGAACTTTTCAATCTGGGCCCGTCATTACTAATTTAGGAATAGTGGTTTCTGGTAGGTAGGCGTACATAAACAGAATTGCGTCTGGCAACTAGCCAATACATGAAAAATTTGTCTAATTTATGCAATATGTATTGTATTGTAATTTGAATACATTTTGTACAAATTTGTTACGTTTAAGGTTTACATTTTTACTTTGTTTACGACTATTTGTATGAACAACGGTATTTATACTAAAGAGAACTTGGTAGAGTCGTCTTAAAAACATGTTAAGTCCCCATTGAGGAGGTACTAAAGAAAGGCCAGGTGCGGGAGTACTTCTAATAGCAAACGTGCTTGGTGCTTGCATGTGCAGGAAACTGAAGTAGGTAGTACATGCAAAGTTTCTTTATTACACTTTATATAATAAATTTTATTTATTACAAATTAGCGGCTTATAAGCTATAAGGACGTTATTAACTAATACATCCCTTTTACAAATGTCTAAAACGACAGTTTTTATATGATCTGTATGAAATTGTTGAGCTACGACGTCATTTTATAAATTTTATTATTAATCTATAAATAACAATATTTTTACATCAAATACCCAATTAAAAGTAGGTTCCAATTAAGTATTTAATCTTAAAATAGAATAACATGAACAACAAGTTCGTAATTACATCGACTATTAAGAGCATCGATATTTTCGACAGCTACAGTGATTGGACAAACTACTTTGGATTGGATTGGACCTAAGCTACTTTTGCGCCGTCTAGTGAGCACATAAACGATAGTCCTCATTGCAATCTGCACGTTTCAACAATTTTACTTTTACACAAGTTTAATGTATATCTTAATTTTGTAAATATATTGCGTTGTTTACTAATTACTATATTTCACGTGGAAGAGCCATGCTTTGATACGAATGGGCTGGCTCGACCGGAGTTATACCACAGCCTTACAGAAAACCGACGTGAAACAATACTTGCGTTATGTGGACTTTGTACGAGTTTGTTTCACGTTAATCGAAACGTTCCAAAGGACCAACCAATCAGCGATAGTTATTCGTACTTGGTACTCAGAGCGGCGAACGCGGTCTTGTTCCGGTCACTTTAAATGTAAAAAAAAAAATCGTACTAAGGCCTCTGTTTCGCCGTTTATGTGAGCGACGTTACGGGAGGCCCAATCCACTCCATTTCTAATCTTGAAATCCTCGTTTCCTAACAGGCCGGCAATACACTTATGACTCCTTTGGTGTAGCCGGTGCCTATGGATAGCGCCGACTGCTTACTATCAGGCCATTAGATAATCCATGCTCGTCCGATTTTTCACAATTTTAAATAGCATCCAATAACCAAAATAATGTGTTAACTTAAATCAGTGATTAACAGGTTATATCATTCAGAAATGAAGTCATTCTGACATTCATTCATTAATATCTGACACCCTTAAGGGTGTAATGTCGACTTAACTTGTAACCCTGTGACATATTATATAATATTCATCCCAAAAAACTTATTGTCACGGATTCCCATGGGTTACTATTTTCATAATTATCTGTACAAGCTGGCTGCATACGAGTTCGCTGACAAAGCTTAATAAACTAAATTGATATATCTGAACCCTCTTTATACGGGCCCGCACAATGTCACACGTTTTACTTGCCACTGCTTTGAAATAGGTCCTGCGACACAAGAACATGAACTATTAAATATTGTTTTTAAAATAATTTACATAATTGTTATCTATTTGTGCAGATTTCACTGATGTGTTCAAAGAAACACCGGAAAGGATCGTGTCAGAGCAGAACCTTTCTAACTTGACCTACGTAAGTGTATATTTTTAAGTATTGAACACATATATTTATATAGACCTGCTAATTACAATAGAAAGAATGAAAACCGTTTATTTCATAAGCAAAGTATCAAAAATCAATCTCACTCCAAATTTGGTTCACTAAGTGTGTAAAATGTACCTTCTTTTCAAATTAATTGGCAAAGAGAGTTATTTATCTGCAATAGGAACAAAGTACCTATTTTTTATAAACTTGTTTCTTAATATTATTTGTTGTTGCTTTTTAGGACCACCACAACTTCTACAATAGTACGTTCATCGGTAACGTGACGTTCTTTAAGGATTACTGGACGAACATCACTATCGAGAAGGCAGAAGTTCACCAAGTGCTCAGCAATTCACACAGGAGAGCCACTGTAAGTAACTAAGTCACTATGACGGGAATCATCGTCACAAATTATACTTACATGTTTATGTCAAAGTAATGGCTGAGTGGTGACGGAGTGAGTGCGGTACAATTTATTTCAATATTATCTACTTGGATCTTGGATACGTAGCTGGCGACGTCACCATGCCAGCCCAATGAGACAGAGCTCTTAGTGGAAGGTTGCAGTCAAAGTGCTGGTCCTAACCTACTGAGAATAAGATCACGTAAAAGAACATTCAACATATTCCGCCCCTCCAATAGCGTGCCACTGTGCGATAGACTATATAATTATAATAAAAGAAAAAATATTTTATTTACAGTCGATACAATTGAGCTTCGATTTCCCATTCTACGGTCATAACATCCGCAACGTGACAGTGGCGACCGGGGGTTTCATCTACACGGGCGAGCATGTCCACAACTGGTTGGCAGCAACACAGTACATCGCCCCGTTGATGGGTAACTTCGACACCACGCTCACCAACGACAGTAAAATTAAACTATACGATGATGGTATGTTCGTATTTATATTATATTCCTCAGCTTGCTCTGCGGTTTCCGTCTACAGTACCTTAGTCAGCTGATGCCGAGGATGTAACTTTATGTGATTCATGATTCGAATAATCTTTATCATTTTTAAAACTAACATATGTATATTTCAAATTCTTGCGGTTGTTCTTAGTATGCTGTGCAATTCAGAGTTTTGTTTATTTAGAAGAATCCTTGCTCAAGTATTTAATCATACTGGATTTTTTTGTGATAAGCCTCACCTTTCACACCGACCTGGGCTGCGGACAACCTTGTGGGCAGGAGTAGGAATGGGGTGACTTTTATTCAGTAAGAGTTACACTCTTATTCGCCTCACTCAGAGTGAGGGAATCCAGTTGATGCATTCCCCTATCAATAAGATTCCTCTTATAGAGTGAGGTGAGGTTTTTCACCTTTGGTTAAGTAAAAAGCAAACAAGCCTCGCCTCGCGAAATAACATACGTGAAGTTACTAGTTCAGTCCGTTCCTTTCTATTTCTGCTAACGAACAAATTAAACGATGAATTTAAAATCAGTTCTCTAAATATAATTTCAGGTGAAAAGTTCTCAGCATTCTGGGAGAATGTCACCCTTCAAGAGGACACTACAAAGAAGTTCACATTCGCTGTAACACTGTACAAGAACGGTGACATCATATTCGCGTACAAAGATATCCCTATAGACGTGCAAGAAATCAACGACACTGAACACCCCGTGAAAGTCGGAATCAGTGACGCTTACCTCACTGATAAAATTGTGTTCTGTAAGTACTCATGTCACTCGATACGGCGCTACTGTTCAAATGTAATACATATTCAAAAACAATATTGAGTCTAAATATAAAATACAAGGCACTTCGATACTTATCTCACGATAAGCTTTTAATTTGAATTGAACAGCATTTGGTCATTAATGAAATGAGCTGTAATTCCAGTTTAATGTAAAGATATCTACTTCAAATACATTCATACGTATGTACATGCATACATTACATTTTAAAAAACTTACAAACGTCCTCTGCATTTAAATACTTCGAATTAAATAATAATATGATAATGATAAATGTAAAATGTAGGTACTTATAAAAAAATAAAAACTCACAATATAACATCACGCCTTTTATCCCCGAAGGGGCAGGCAGAGGTGCGCATAGCGGTACCTAATGTCACTTTACAATCTAACACCCACTTTTCACTATTTGTGTTATGAGTCCCATGTAATAGCGGGTGAGCCTATTGTCATATACCGGGCACAATTCCAGACCCCGTGCTATTACAATAGTAATAGGATTTTCAAATTTTTTTTGAAAATCCCCGTAATACTTTGCACGACCTGGGATAGGAATCAAACCTGAGACAGTTGCCAGGCAGTCGCACGTGCCACTCGGCCAACGAGGCAATCAGCAGGCAAAAATAAAACAGTGACACTATATTTTTACTAAAGTACATGAATGAAGTGAAACGTTGTACATTCTTTTAAAATGAGAATGCTTTAAAATTATTTTTTGTTACTTGATGTTTAGATGTCCGCCGCAAGACCATCTATGAGTACCATCGCGTGTCTTTCAAGGACCATCTGATCACAAACAACACCGTACTCAAGATGACAGCTTTGCCCACTTGCCTGCAGTACGATACTTGCGACTCTTGTCTCAACCACAACACTGGCTTCAACGTGAGTTGGTCTTTATCCTAAATTATTTACCTCCATCCGTTCACATAAAGTTCATTTTGCTATGTACAGCAGTACAGGTTCATCGCAAAAGCGGTGTAAATTGAACCTTACGCTACCTGAAACTCATTTCAAATGTTTTTGTGTTATTCTTATTAACTAAAGTACCTATCTAAAGATATTTTGGTTCACACTTCACACCCTAAATTTTTTAACATTATAACGTTATTGACGCTAAAAATATCATGAATAATTTTGGTAGTTTTATTGTAGATGCTGCTGTCATTATTTTAACGAGCAAATTGTACAGGCTATGTGCGAATGGGTAATATACTATATCTATGTACATATTTCCGTTTCAGTGCACATGGTGCCCGCAGATCCAAAAATGTTCGAGCGGAACCGATAGAAACAAGCAAGATTGGTTGTTGAGAAGTAAGTTAGGAAACCAGACCATAACTTATTGCTGTATTGGTGTCAGTCATTCTTAGTGCAATCCCAGCCACATTGCTTTTAACTTCCTTTCTGAATATATTCTCTCAATGTTAATATCCAAAATCTTAACATACTTTGTTATCCGAATTTATACTACTGGTGTTGTCAAAAATAATTGCAAAGATAAAGCGTAATTTGATCACGATACTAGCTGTTTTGATACAATATGGCATAAAGCGTCAGCGGACGATTCAAGTGTGTTGCCGGCCTTTTGAGGGTTAGGGATTTGGGGATTTTAAGGATTAAGTTGGGGAGAACATTGGGCTCCGACAATCTCACTCACACGGCGAAACAAAATGCATGCGTTGTTCCACGCCAGTTTCCTATGAGGTCGTTATATGACTGCTGTCGAGACGGCCTATTCGTGTCGAAGCATGGCTCGCTCACACTTGAAGCGATGTTATTTGCATATTATTATCTTCATTTTGATATTATGTTTAAACAGAATGTGAGAAGACTACAATAGTGAACGCGACGGGTTGCGCGGCGACTCGTATCGACGCTCCCACCGACGCGAGCGGGGTGCCAGCGACCGGCAACACGGCGTACACTACCGACCAGCAGAGCGCCCGACATGACACCGTCGTCAATACACGTATGTTCCTCTCCATACATCTTCTGGCCTGTTCTCGTAAAAATTTATCATGTCTGAATCAAGACAATTTCAGATTTCGTCGTTTAGCGATTCAAAAGTGTTTTTTTTTAATTAGCTATCGTGTCGTAAAACCTACCTAATATTTCTATTGTAATGGCGCTCCAGATACCAAAATAATTTCAAATTGCGTTTAGTTTGACCAGAGATGAGACACTTTGTTAGGCAGTAGCGCTTGCCGCTGACAGACAACACTAACTCAACTTGTTTGAACAACAGAAGCGGACGCTCCGAAATCGAACGCTGGACAAACAGGGCAGGCTGCGCAAGCTTCTCCCACGGTCGAAGCGCACTCGCCCCTAGGTGGCGCTGTCGCTGCCTTTATCTCCATCACGCTGATCTGCGCGGCAGTCTCGTGGATATTTTATGCATTCAAGAACCCGCACACACGCAGCGGACAACTGCTAATTAAGGTACCTTATAGCATTTGGGATTTTTTTTTAATATGATAGGCCGATGTTTGACCTTTACCTCGCCTGATGGTAAGCGATGCGGTCTATGATGGAGCATGTCGACCCATAAGCAACCTATTCACGATGCCCAGGTTATACCCTGATATAATAAAATAATAACCCTAATATAATATCTAAAATTACCATCGTAATCAGCCATAATAAGTGTACTACCGGTCGGCCATGTTGAAAAATAACACGCCAGGTATTTACTTGCCCTATAATTTTCTATGCTTCGTTTTCCTTTTTACGTTCATTTAAAATAAGGGCCAGACAGACGTCATAATTTTTTTGGGAAATAATAGTGGTTCCGGAAAACACATTAATCTCCACCGATCTATAAAAATGGGTCTTCGAATAACAAAACTAAACTTCCGAATACAATACTGAACGTGCGACAAAATTACTAAGTTTAAAGTTAGGTTAGACAAAACATAGTTTTCAGTAGAACATAATTTATGCTTGTAGAAAAGTATTTTAGCAATACACAGTTATGTTTCTTTTTCGAAGATTTCAGTATCTCATACGGTCTTTTCGTCTTTATTATTTTAAAAAAAAGTAGTCGGAAAATTAGTATTTTAGGCAGTAGATTTAATATTTTGAGTAAGGACAATTCTTCTTTTTTTTTGTCGGAGCGTCAATATTAATAATCTAATTAGTCCGTCAGTTAAATAATGAAAAAATATTAGACACGTATTTTTTTATTTTCTTGTAATACGTTGCAATACTTAGATAAAATGGCGCTAAGTTTAAGAGTGAGAGGTCGTTACGTCCTAACGTGCTACAAAATGTGGCACGCTGTGACGTCCCACGATATTTCAAACTAATATATCGTCTATAGTATTTAATTTTGTGAGAAAAGAATAAATACGTGTCTAAAGTTTTAAATTGATGTACCAGACGGACATTAAAATAAAATTTAGGAAACTACCCTATTTTTTCCGATAATAATATATTAATAAATAACAGAAATAAAAGAAAAACCAAACAAAAGATGACAGAATGTGTAAGTCGTAAGTTTGTGATAAAATGACGTCTGATATGGGAGAATGAAAAATAATACATATTGTGCCGACCATAAATAAGTTGAGATAATGGCAAGTAGAGTAAATAAATTATTAACTTTCTCAGTACCGGCCGTCGCAATGGAACTGGCGTCGCGGTGAGGCGCGCTACACCGCCGCCACTATCCACATGTAAACGTCACGCACACGCCACGTGCTAACTGGCACCCACAGGTTTGTTGGCCATACGACACCATCAATATACCACGTGTACTTATATACTATCCATATACTTCGATGTTAAATGTACACGAATCGTAGTATAACTAAAATCGTACCTAAACAATTGAACTGGATTCCGTTTTGCTTAAAGGTAAGTGTATGCGTTATTTCTTAAAGAATATAATTTGAACATTCTCTATGATTAGATAAAGTAGAAAATATATCTTTATTTATTTTAGTTACGTCAAATAATATGTATGTATATCACAAGATGTGTTGTTGTAAACTTATTTTGGAAAGTTAATATAACAAAAATATTACTTTGTACATTTGTATGTAGCATAAAAATTACAGTCTTACTAATAAAATTGTGTTACTCTCTTGTTTAACATTATACTTATACTGATACTTATTGAACTGGGAGTGAATAATCATCTACACAAGACATTATCAATAAACAAGACATAAACGTCGAATCTGATCAATTGCAACATCTCCTCTAGTTTGCGCGTAAAAAAATTAAAATTAGAAACGTTCATTTTAATGTTTTAAAATGTGTTCTCATAATTACCTCGCACCTTCTGGCATATTGTGTCGTTGTTTGAGTACATGTCCAATATTTTGTTGTTTATTAGTAGTAAAACTGCTATACCTCTTATACGATAAATATTTATTAGTAAGACTGTAAGTATATATATATATATTTATATTATTTTATCTAAAAATAACAACTTATTTCATTAGAAACTATTATGTGGCTAGAGTTTCTTTGTATAGGACAATGTTATACCTAGTAGAGAACCGTCACTTGTTGATGAAGTTTTTATAATAATTTAAAACTTATCCTGTATAATGTGGCTACGGCAGTTATATGTATGTGTTACGTTATGTGCATTCTTATTAAGTGTTCAATGTGTTTCAAGTAAACAAAATCTCGAAATATCACTTCATACTTTAGAACCGTCACAGGGTCGATTTACAATGTCATTATACTTAGATATATATGCATATACATTTGTTAAAAATTATTATCAATACATATATTATTGTATACATGCATTTATTGAGGCAGCCTATAAATATCAATTACGAATGTATCATTTTACACATTTAGATCTTTTACGAAATTGTAAACACTAAAAAAATCAATGCCCTGGTGTTATGCAGTGTCGACTGTCAACTGGCGGGTATCTTAAGATCACACCTAACAATGATATTATAACTTGTCTATCTTTAGATTTACGTCCAAAAGATAAAATGGTGGCATATGATGTCAAACTTCTATCTCCAGTAAGTATTGAAAAAGGCCGTAACATAAAGAACTCACCTGCAAAATTGAACGTTCAATAATATAAAAATGTTTCGTCCCACGTTGTGCACAAGCTGGGAGAAGTAACTTAGTTCCACAGTTTGTACACAAGCAAAATTATTTTCTAAATTACTACTTTGCATTAGATCTACAATGAAATTGCTTTAAGTAATGTGGATTGAAGCGTTTTTCCTACTTATGGCCAACTGACTTTAATACTGTATTTCTTTGTTCTGACAATATGATCGCCAGGAACAAGTTAACACTGTGAAATGGCTTTAATGTTTTAATGACGGTGGTGTAAAACTGAATCTCCATTCTGAACTTCCCAATCATGTTAGATATAGTTATTGTTTATTCCATAACCTTATTTAATATATTGTTCTTGCTTAGTTAGATTTACCAATATAGTGAAATAGGAATCGGAAAAGAAAAAGGATTTATGTATTTGTATAGAGCCTACATTCTGATGGTTTCAGTTAGCATATGTTACACCGTGATAATGTAAATTGCAAAAATAACTTATAGAACAAATATAATAATGTTTCAATAAACACATGTTTGCAGTTGCTGAAATAGACTATTTATTCTACCTGTACAAGATTATTGAAGATTATTTTGATTTTTTTACCGGCCGTGGATTTAACTGATATAAAACAAAACTACTTAGATAATACTAATCCATAATTTATGATAAATAAACTAAGTAACCCTTTTGTTCTATAAGTTAATTTTAACATAATACAATTGGTTTATATGAATCTATGTGCCTTTAAACAGAGTTCCGTAAGTATCGAAGGATCCGTCCTGAGTTAGTTTTAGTGTGATCAGATTGTAATTGTGACAAATCGTAGAAATGTGCACTGTATGATTTTGCACTGTGCTGACGATTACATATTACCTCCCGGTGCACATAGTACATCGCCTGCATAGAGGTTAATTTGTATCACTACTTAAATCTTAATTAAGACAATTAAAAAAACATTTCAACAATTGGTGTTGTAAAGATTATATCTTTATTATGAACTTTCTACGATTTGTAACAACGGTTGTCTACGTTCTACCGTCTACGGCAGCAGAATGTTTTAGCCTGACAGCTCATAATCGCAACAATTGTCAATTCTTTAAAATAATATGTACTTTCCTGTCGTTTTCTTTTTTGTATACTTCTACTCGTATTTTAAGTCGCGGTTTCTACGGGCACACGTACGTGTTCACTGTGGAGATTATAAGTCAGAGGTGTTTGGTTAAATGAAGTATCAACTTAATTTAGTAAATGTATATTGATTTGATTTTTTGTAAAATAAATCTAGCCAACGGCTTTTTTACTTATTAGGCTTAGTAATTAATAAAAAATGCTGTTTTGCGATTGCAGTTCGTTTTTACCGAACACCTTTTGCTTAGCAGTTACATACATATCAAGTAGATTACTTTGGCCTGCAAGATGTTGACGCGACTCTAGATAAATGTACAAAACTTAAGAATCTCTTATCCACTTTGCAATGCCATTTTATTAGAAAATTTTTTGTTTTATTATGTGAGGATTCGTAATGGTGCTTTTTCTCCTGATTTTGTAAACTTCTATGTGTTAGGCAATGCGCATGCGCCTCATAACAAAATAATTGATTTGCCTATTAATTTCGTGATGATATTAATAAAAGAGGGATGATGATAGAATATAAAAAGTAAACATTAGCTTGGACCATCAGTCCGTTAAGGATAAAATGTTAAACGTATATAGTTTTAATAAACCATATGAAAGTTAACTTTTTAAAAATATCGATATCTGAGACAATAGAAAACACATTGTCTCTTTTAGATCTGCGTTCCGACACTTACAGGATAAAATTTTGTGTCTACGTCATCGTTCAGTATACATTTTAATCAATAAATCGCCCAAAAGGTTTTAATTACGTAAAAAGAAATACGTGTCCAATAAAATATCTTCGTCATCATCCCTCTTTAATGTGTCATACGTCTATCAAAATACATACGTAGAAAAAGTTCCAGAAAATCTCATTAATCTGGGTGCTTACTCTTGAAACCAATCTCAATGTCAATGCAATTACAATCCAATAAAATCTCAATAATTATCCAATGTCAAAACTATACAACTTCTATCGTAGCTGTTAAAATAGCATTCAGAGTACGGAATATATAGCCAAACTCAATACCATTTAGTTCATGAGAAATCCATGCAATACGAATGAAATTGGCGCTAGTGTTGCAACTCAAGAGTACGAAATTTCACAACGTCAATGTCGATCGATCGGAATTGGATTCAAGAGTAAGCCCCCTGTTATATTACATTATTGATATTTTATCCCAAAATCAAGAATTATATTTTTATATTGCATCTTTGCTTTATTGGCGATTTACTTAATTTTAGTTTTGTTATTCGGCTTCTAAGTTTAAATTGCAAATTAATTAAAATTGTGTTCTGTTATTTTGTGAGATTTGGATTCTTATACAACAGAGTATTATATTATGTACATTTACTTTTATATGTCGGGTGAAGGGTAAAAGTATAAATAACATTTTTATAAAGGCAACGGACACCACGCGTAATTTTTGTAGTTTTACACATTTATATTATAATTAAAAAATGTAACATTTATTGCCATTAAATGGCCTTAGTGTAAGGCAATGTGGTCTTTAATAATTGTATTGAAACATTTCTCTTACGGAACTCGTCGCGTACGAAGTGCATGGCGACATCTATTTGAAGCCGTACGTCGTTTGGTGTTATTAGTGTTATAAAATAGTGATATTATTATGTAAAATATATTAACGTATGTTACTCTACTTTGGGATGTTTTTTTTACTCACTTCATTTTTTTCGTAAATTCTGTAGGTACACCAAAGAACTTGAATCGCGTTCGATAAGTCTGTAGAGTGTCGCTCAATCATCAATCGATAAGATGTTAATGTTAACATGGAATTATTGTAAATTATAATTTTAAGATACTATTCCGACGTTTTCTTTTGCATTAAGGGACCATTATTACAGTCTACAATAAATCCTGCCGTTGGAAGAACAACATGTTTTATTCAAGAACTTACCCTTTTATTTATTTCCCACTAAATCTGATTATATAAAGTGGTGTGATTATATAAACCACTAAATATGAGACGCTTCCGAGTTCGATTCTCAGAGAATTTTTAACTCAAGCCATTTGCTTAGTTCTACTGGTTAATAAAAGTGTAAACAGACATTTTACCTAGGGTATGTTAGGGTAAGGTAACACAAACGTTGTTTTTCTCCACTAAACAGTACAAAAATGACAAAAAGATCTATGATATCTAAAAACAAAAGCTTTTGACAAAGACAATCAAAAATAATGTTGAACTGACCTCCTGTTTAACCAAGACTTCTTCTTACAATTATTGCATCAGCAAACGAAAAGAAACTTGTTTGTTTGTTGTACCCAAGGGAAAATATTTGGCCAAGTATTGTGCTTTATGTATTCCATAGAATGGCAAAAATGAGGCCTACCACAAGGACATATATTAGTATGGCTGAAAAGTAAATTAAGGCCCGATCAAATAATAAGCGCTGAAATACCAGATCCAAAATACTCGGACACTCCATAAAACCATTGTTAAAAATATGATTCATGGTGAATGCAGTCCTGAAAATCCGCAAAGTCCCTGCATGAAGGATGGCAAATGTACAAAAAATATCCAAATGTCCTCGGAAGCTTATGAAACAGACTGTCCACAGTGACAATGGATATCCGCTGTATCACAGAAGAGCACCATTAGCATCTTTAAAAGTTTGGGTAAATGGTAGTTTCGTTCGTTACTATAGATAATAGTTGGGTGGTCCCATATTCCCTTATTTTGTCAAAAATATTTAAAGCTGTATTTTTAATTTTCAAAACCCAGAGGTTTATTTTTTATAGCATAAGCCGATAAACAAGCAGACGGATCTAACCTGACGGTAAGCAATCGGTGTCGCCCATGGACACCTGGAACACCAGAGGCGTTAAAAGTGCGTTACCGGCCTTTTGGGGATTAGGAGTTTGAGGATCGTTGGGAATTCAGGGATTGGGGAGATTGGGGAAGGGGAGGGTAATTGGGCCTCCGGTAACCTCACTCACACGACGAAACACAACGCAAGCGTTGCTTCACGTCGGTTTTCTGTGAGGCCGTGGTATCACTCCGGTGGAGCTGGCCCATTCGTGCCGAAGCATGGCTCTCCCACACTAGGTAGATGAAATCTGAGCGTTATCTCAGCAGCGATGAATTTGTGGGGCGACTCTTAGGGTTCCCGTTACACGAAATGCATTCCACCGTTACACAGTTCATAATCAAGAATACACTTAACCATACTTAATAATCAAGTGTACTCGACATTTCGAGAGGCGTGTGACGCAAGAGGATTGTTAGATAATGATAATGATAATGATATGGTTACGGATACGGATATGAAATTATTTCGGATAATTTCGGTTACGGATATCAAAAATTATAAGGAATTTCGAAAGTAAAATACAAATAGCTAATATAATGGTTTCCTGTATACGTCACGCCCCTATCCGATAGTATCCGAAACTTTTATTTCAGAATCGGTTACGGTTACGGAGCTCCCTAACAACCCTGGTATGACTACACTAGAGCGGCTGAGTATAAATAGGAGTTAAGTACATGAAATTATAGTTAAGACTTTTGTACCGGACGCCATCCATCGGCGAAATATGCATTCAATATGAGAAACAAAACAAACAATCAGATCAGTCATATATGTAGCATTTGCTGATGGAACAATAACAAAATTGTTTATTATTAATTGCATACATATTAGTAATTATTTTGACTGATTTTGGTTGAAGCAGTTAACTTAACAGCTGTTTTATTAAAAAAAGAAAATGCAAAAATATTTCTTACATCACAAATCTATAATGTCTCTAAATTTAGCCCGTCTTCCAGCTCTGGTACCGGCAGGAGCTGGAAGTGATGCATGGTCTGTGGGAGATGTTGCCTGTGTTGGTGGCAGGACAGGTTGATGTATAAGAGGGGTCGGTGTTGTGATGGGGTGTTGGTAAGCTTTTACGAGATCTAAAGTAGGTACTAAATATTGTGCAGCCGGAGAGATTGTGGCTAAAATCCCCTCCGTGACGAAACGGATAGCGATCTGGAATGGTGCGCAGGGGCAGTAGATTTCGTACTTTATGAGCGCTAGGTGTAAGAGAGAAGACCAAGGGCTGCTAAAGGGCCTGGCCGTACCTATTCGTACTATTTCCTCAAATTTTTGAGCAGCTCGAAATTTTTGACGAGCTAGACGATGTGATCGGTGGTCCATCGGTGGTTTTAATGTAATGCACTGTGGTGTGCTTAGAATATTTGGGAGCCCTAGGAGGTCTTGAGATACTAGGGAATTCAGCCAATATGTGCGCGTAGGGGGAGGCAGGTGAGTTAATCAATTTAATTGTGGGCTGGCTGAAAGAAATGATTTCAGTGTCAGTAAGCCGGTTTTGTCATCTCAAAATTTTCCTCGGGCACAATCAGGTAATAAATTATAGTGAGCTAGAAAATCTGGGCCGATAATGGGGATGCCTACTTCTGCCTCACCAAATTTCCAATCGAAATCGTGACGTAGCCCTAAATTTTTATTTAACAAGACCAAATGTGCCGATTTTAGTGCCTTTGGCCACGAATAACTAATATGGGAGGGACTTGGGTTGCCTTTCTGATGATGACGCGTTAAGCAGAAAAGTGGCAGTATCAATGAAAAACCGACGATTCGAATACCGGTCCGTAACAAACAAACGGCGACTCACCTCCGAGCAATCAGATGTCGCCATCACTGAATGCTGTTGGTGTTTCCCGGGTTATTAGTGGAAGTTGCAGTATTATTGGACCAACCACATGGTGGGATTCATTACGAAATCTTCGCTACAAAACGCTGGTGATACCACCAAAGCTGAGAAAGCGAGCGTGGACGGCTGCGAGAACAGCTGAAAGGGCGTCTATGGTTCACTACTTGTGGTGAGAGTGGAAACCACAAGTGTCACGTTGGCTACTTGCTGTTGCAGTGCCCGCAGCTGCTCTCCTATGATGTCATTTGCTGAGCCGGACTTTTCTGCGCTATTCACACTTGCGGATTTTTAATAAGGGGGAATATCATCGAATGAGTTCTCCCGCCTAGGTGAAGCGGGAGCGAGACTAAAAACCACTCGTTCCATCTCCTGCGCTTCGAGCCGGAGCCCCGGTAACCCGTTAGGTTCTCCGCGACTCTGAATCGGCATCAGCCCTATTGGGCCCCATCCGTGGTGGTCTGATGGCTCTTTGAGCCGCGCGCGTTCAGGTCGGGCGGCGAGCCAACCATGCTCGCCGTCCGCAGGCCCGCGCTTACGGTGGCCGTAGATCGTCCCGCGATCCCCGACGCCCGGAATGTCCTTCGCGATGGCTGAGAAGGCAGCGCTTCGCTGCCTCACGCGTCCCGCCTCCCCCTTAGTTAGCATGACTGCTTCGCAAAAGGAGGAGACGGCATCCCAGTCCCCTTCGCTCCGCATCATGACCTGTACTAGGGCCGGACGCGAGAGGTCGCCATCGCCGATCACGTCCCTGAGGGCACAACGGTGCTCAGCCCACGCAGGCCATTCCGCTACAGTGTGTTTCACCGTGTCCTCAGGGCGGTCCTCGCAGTGATGACACCCGGGCGTTTCCTCCCGCCCCATCAGGCACAGGTACCTCCCGAAACTTCCACGTCCGTTGGGGACCTGTGTCAGGCTGTAGGTGAAGACGCCGTAGCGTTTCTCAAGCCACTCCTCAAATAGGGGACTTACCGCTGCAATGACAGAGAGCCCAGACCCTTGCGGGTAGTGGGCCAATTTCACTCAGTTTATCGACTTATTTACCAAGATCCTGGAGTGAGGCCTGTTTTTGGGCTATCAGTATTCCTTGATATGTAGTAGGTAACCTATTTAGCCAAATAATTTGTATTACTTGTTCTAGTTCAAACGTGTCAGCTTAAGATTTTAGGTGCTTTTCTTTTTCTAACACTTATTTATTTTTTTCCTCATAAGAATCTGAGAAACGGTATGGTCGGTGAGTTATGATATCTTCCACCTCACCAGTAGATTTAGTGTCAAGTTGGATGACAGCATAATTGGTTAATTCTTGTGTTACACTGTTGATGTGGAATTGTGTCTCAAGTCTGGTAAACTACAAACCGGGCTTGGCCAGAATGGAGGGAAACTTTGTTAATGATATGTGGGTGTGTAGGTGTCTCCTGCTCACAACCAGAGTTCATCCAATATTTAATACTTTTAAGCCGCACTTTGTTGAACACACAATGTTGTTATTGTATGTAGTGTAAAATATATGGTACAAACACACTCTGACCGATTATCTTTATGTAGAGTATGTATACCAACAGACCAAGAGTCAGCACCTTGCCACGTAGGCGCCAGCAAGGTTTTCCCTAGTGACGGGCAGCGACAGGTAGCGACGGGGTCGCTATCCAATAGGTCTCGTTGGCTCTCCAGTAACTCCCTAGTCTGAAGTTTAAAATTCTGTTCCGAGTTCTGTTCAGGAAAGGGGAACCCCTAAATTTAACGCGAGCGAAGCCGCGTGCCAAAACTGGTTGTATATAAAAATATATTAAATTGATGCTAGCGACCTTTTTCTCACTAAAGAACTACTTGATAAACTTGAAACAAAATCTTTGTAATAGGTTCATATTTGGTTCTTTCCATTTGGAGAAAAACTAAAGAGATGAGCTGTCCAAAGACACGAACGTGCCACGTCCAATGATACAAGTGGCCATGAGAGAAGCACAATTTTACCAAGTTTAACCCCGCTATATTTATGGTTGTTATTAAAATTTATTAATTTGTGGTGGTCTTATGACTTAGAGCACGCAGCAACTTTACGCACGGTTCTGGGCGCTTACTCAATTTCAATCCAATAAAATTTCAATAATGTTTTAATGACAGAACTATACAACCCCAATCGTAGCTATTAAAATAGCATTCAGAGTACGGAATACAAAACCAAACTCAACACCATTTAATTCATTAAATATCCACGCAATACGGATGCAAAAGGCGCTAGTGTTGCAACTCAAGAGTGCGAAATTTCACTTTTCAATCGAGCGGAATTGGATTCAAGAGTAAGCCCCCCAGTTCGGGTCGGGCGGCGAGCTACCCTTGCTAATCGTCCGCAGACCCGCACTTACCGTACACCTAGGTCGAAAATCGTCACCCGATCTCCGGCGCCCGAAGTGTCGCCCGCGACGGCTAGGGCGTGAAGAGATTCGTTCTAATAATTATAAAAATATATTTCCGGTAGTTATTCGTAAGTAAATCAAGCCAAATTAGTTTCTCCAACGAGATTCAGTAATCTTTCCACCAGCCAGGAAATCTACACTGAAGGAAGAAGCGTCCGTGAAGCTCCTTGCTATGCCATACCTACATAATTACGATCATTGACGCTCAGTAACACAGGTTTGCGCCAGTTCGCTTTTGCCAAGAATAGTGGAGTGAATCCATTGTTCACAGCGGCTACTTCTCGACTCTATGCATATCCTCGTTTACGTTAAGGAAATGTTTCCTTATTATTTTTATCTTTTGTTTATACGAAACACAGGTTTATACTTTTTAATAATGACATTTTCTTAGTTAGTATTTTTTCTATTAAATACTCTTTCATGTAACTTTACATTCATACTTTTATTTTCTTAGCGCAAATTCCACATGCTTTACCGAGAAATAAAAAAAGAACAAAGTGGGCCAGTTGGCTACTGTTCGTAATGTGCTTATCAGTCCATTGTTTAAACGAATCGTGCGCAGGTGCTGAAAGACAAAAAAATCTACAATTTCAAGTCAATCTCGCAAATGTAACGCTCTTCAATGGACCTGCTGTTAATAGTTCTGCTAGCCATCATCACAGATGCAAAAATGATCTGTAAAAAGACGAAAGCTCCATTGGAACTGGGTGAATGGAGGTACGACCTTAAACACATGGACTCCGCCGTTGTAGAAAACCCGCCAGTGTCAATAAACGAAGGCCAAATGTACGTGTATGAAAATTACTTTCCTAATTACACGATCAAATATATCCACGTGGACAACTTAGCGATTCGGTCATGTGGAGCTAGTGCAATGATGAGGACCGGCGGTATCGGCAGCTCCTACGTGCTCATAGTGCTGCACGCTCACATCAACGAAGAGATAAGGTCTGTAGTCGATATCTGGGGAGAACGGAAAAAAGTGATCACGGAAGAGTTACCGAGAACCCCTCTCAAACCTGATGAGATGACATCTCTTAAATCATTATATTTATTTAAGCATTTACGAGCAGTTAATCACAACAGTGCTTATTAATATTCAAATTTTTATACTACACTAGGTACTATTTATATTGAATACACTCTTTAATATAATTGTTTATTTTATTGATCCTTGTGGTTGCGGTTTCTAATGTCTTTGTTATACAAAACTTGCGACATTTCCGGGTAAGTAGATATATAGTCCTACATATTATATAGTCCTAAACTTTTTAATCTGTCTTATATAATAATATCTTAATGGTACTTACTATATGACCTAGATATCGATCTAATACATCACACACAGTTACAATTTTAGTCATCAAAATTATTGTATAGGTGAAAATTCTATATGACCGACACATTCAATGATATCATGGCTTTCGGGGAACATTACATGTTTTTTAATTTCTTACATGGTCGGCAACGTACTTATGTACTTGCGATACCATACCATATGGCATCTGGCATGCACCTGGTGATCTGACAGAAAACCAATTTATTGACATAAGTTGCCTAAAATTTGCAAGTTGAAGTGTTAGTGAGACGGATATATTTTGTCATAGAACGTGTGACCGTAGTGGTAGACGCGTTCTTGAATAGCAAATGCGCCTAGGCAAGCATTGTACTGCACCTTCCTGTTAGATGGTGACTAATTAACGAAATATCAATAAGTACCACTAAAGTATACATTTAATTGTAGGTACCTTCGGGAAAAATATTTATCATTTATTACACAACCCAAGTTTTCGACATTGATATCGTCGTAATGATATCGGTTTCGTGGTGGACATAAACATCTGGTGCTAAAATACACAATTATCGAATAGGGCTATTGTGTTATTTTATGGGCTTCGTGCTAATTATTATTTATTTAATTCAGGCAGGTTGTTAAAACAACTGATACATGCCTGTATCGTATTTTTCTGTTAGTAGTTAATCGAATTAACTACTTTTACTGCTTAACTTCTATCATGTGTCTGTTAAGCCATGGTGTGTTAATTGCTGCAAATATTCTCAATAGACATTAATATTTACACGAGATCCGAGAACCATATCTCAATGACCAAACTGCAGTTAAATGAAAACAAGAATTTAATAAACGTAATTATACTTTATTTCATAAAGATATCGTTACAATACAGACGTACATTTGTCAACTTACGAATAACCTTATTGTATAATATAAATATACCATGAATATATATATACATACTTATACCTTGTTCATGTATATCTACAAACCAATTTTGACATTAGTAAAATTTTGACTAGAAGTGATAATTTTGAATAATATCCAATAACAATAATAATACATTTTTCGAAAAATAACACATCTTCATAGACGTAAACCAATAATATAAATATACTAACATATCACTTGTAATACATAAGTCGTACATATAATTACTTGTGCCAATTAACTCCGTGATTACTTTAAAGTCATTTATAATTAATATATAATGTTTATCTTAATCACTATATTTATTATGCATTCTAATAATAAAATTAACAAGACAGTTGTGATGTCAGTTTGTGTGATCGTATGTTTTATGTCCTACAGAATAAACATAATATTTATGCGATAAACAAGTCGGTTACATGTTCTTAATAATTAAATAAAGCTACGTATTTATGCAAACATACTTTGTATAGAATATTGTAGATATTTAAAAAAATTACGATTAATTGCAATACATGACATGTACATGAAAAGGTTACAATAATTGGATTACAAGTTTACATATATTGCTGTTACAAAACTAATTATATTTATTCAATACAACCTACGAGGAAAATATTTGAAAGAGTTTTCCGGATCTCCTACTATCCCGGACAGAAAAATATTTAGTAGATTGGCAAAATTTCGGACTGTATACTAATATACATTTTAAAAACTTTGGCAAATATTTTTTAATTTCTCAAATATTCTTCGTTCGATAAAACTTACATAAGGGTAAACCTATAGCTGTCCGCTTCGGTAAATACTTCGCCTTCTCGCGAACTTTTGGTAAATTACTGAAGGTCGTTTTTCATTCATTAACCCTTTGAGTACCGTCATTATAAACACAATTAAAGAAGAATAGGTTGCGGTCACTGGTGTCCTCGCGGTTTTTGACAGTTTAATACATAGTTCACTCTTGTGTACATGTTAATGGTTCACGAAAAGGCGCAAGTATTGTTAAACTACGCTTGTTTGTGTGTACGGCCAGGATGCAAACAGGTAATAAATATTTAACTGCAATATTTAAGTTAGTTTTGAACGTTTTACCTGATAGTAAACACAATTTTAAATAATGCAATAAATTAATAAATTGTTGACTTTTTGAAGTGTTTACAAACTTTTCAAACGTAACTATTTGGTAAGTTACACCCTGGTTTGGTCACAGTCAACAAGAGCGCTATGTGCAGTACTATTCCTTATTCGATGTCCTACGGTTAGGACATGAATTTCTACAAAGATGGTAACTGTATCACCGCATCTTAGGCCTATACCCTTATAATCCTAGTTATACGGGTACGTACCGGTACGTACATAACCATGAATATTCTTCTTTCATATAATACTGCTGGCATGTCTATTATGGGCATTGGTAAAATATATATACGTAGATATGACTGTTGGTATGATGCTTCTATTACGAAAATAGATTTTTCCAGAAATTTCAACTCTTTACCGACTACTTCAAGGAATAAGACATTTGATTGGAATATTTGGGAAAAGTCGTATCAACAAAATAATCTACATGTTCACACGGGCCTAATATTTTACCGTAGTTTTATAAACGTGCATGTGATCAATCAGTATTGTATTTACTTCAACAATAATTGTAATAATGGCTGTCCACGACCCGAGAGCCAAGAAATGGCAAAGAATGCTCAAGATCGAGCCAAGCATAAAAGAAATCAGTAATGACGATGGCATTCAGCCAAAATAACGCTACAAAGAAGAAAACACTACCCTACTTTGTTTGATTTTACTTAAAAATGCTGCCGCAGTGCTCATCATGAGACAAATATATTTACATATTTCTTAAAACTAACGTATGCTATGATTATAACTATAAAATCGTGAATCTAAACGTTTTTCCTTTCCTAATAATAAGGACTAACGGAATAAGTTACAATTGTAATTTCTGAATTTTTTGGACTGAAAATGGTGGTTTAGTGAACTCGAAATATACAATGTGGAATTTAGATCTTTATCCAGATAGAAACGAACGAATCGGATATTTAGAATTTACTATTTCCATGAAAACTATGAACGATATTAAGAAAACTAATCTGAAAAAAAGGAAATCAGTGTTTACGCAGGTCTACTATGTATGAACGTTATCTAAATCTATTTGCAACATCATGTTTTGACATTGAATCTATGTATACGAGTTTTATCTCTGTCGGTACGTGAAAGAGACACGCAAACAATCTTAACCTATGCCACTATTGCTATCGACTATACAAATCCACTTCTCTATAATATTAGATATATATTGAAACTATCGCTATAAACTCGATATTCATTTACGGTGTATATTGTTTTATATAAATTCGATAACCAATTCGGACACTTTCTAATAGTTTATTAAATCTCAAAACTTTTGAAGAATATTAATTGTAGGTACGGCAGGACACAACTGACATGACCTCTGTCCTATTACTGCAATTTATTGGTCAATATTACGCCAAACACTCCGTAAATGAATAACAGTCGAACTAAATGATAATAAATTGATAACTAAAGTCATTATTTGCTTAAACACTAATTGTTACGTAGGTGCTAACTCTCCAAACGTCTACTTCGAAGTTCCACACAGAAGGATCGCTCATTATTTGGGTATCATTGAGATGTTATTAATGGGGTTGTAAAAGGACAACCTTTACTTATTTTACTTATGATATTACACAGTTTACATTGAAGGGAAACGAAGGAAACTAGGAAAAATGAGTATCGCTGTTAAGAGTCACTCTATTACCTACTCTATACTTATCAAAATATTTTCGCAACATTTGATTGTTGTCGCAGACTGCAAACTTGAATCGATCAGTTTTAAGGTAAAGTAAAAGAATGGATATTAGTATGGGATAGCAACACATATTAATCGATCGATTAGTCTGAATCTGTGGGGTCACTAAAGTTAAGGTACTTCCGACTTGCGTCAATAGGTAAATCATTTCATCTTGCGGCTCCAACAACAAAAAACAATAGGTATTTTGTACCAATGAAATTCACAGTCAAATACATGACTACTTAGGTACACTCCCACGCAATACATAGCGTAGCTTTCTAAACAACAATATCACATTTCGCACTTGATAACGATGCTAAACTTAGCGTGTCGTCGTGCATATTATCGACTTTTCATTGACGCAGATTTCTGATAACGTGTTAATATTTGTATGAATGAGTACCTACTTATAATAACGAGGTAAGTGGCGTTAAATGACTATCCATCAAACATAAAATTTATTAGATCACATTCAAATAACACTGTTGTTTTTATTTGAATCCGAATTTAATCGATGCATTTTAACAAAATATAGGTATGATCGTGTAATTATTTTTTGCCGATCTACCTCGTAATCTATTGCACGCATCCACTAAATATTTAGCCCAGAAATTCCTATTTATAATAATTAAAATATGTAAATAAACGAAATTAAACCGTATACAATAGATTTTTTAGGATGAAAAATGACTAATTAGAGATCATTTGTGTCGGCGAAAACTGATCAATATTAATGAAGTATTCTTGATACTTGCAAAACTATCATAATGGTTTCTAGGTAAAAAGAACGTATGAAAAGGTGTACCTATTAATTATATCACCTGTAAGTAAGAACATACTTTATGAATATTTTATTTTATGTCTTGTTTACCGAAAGAAATACAATGAAATAAAAAGGGTGATATCAATTTGATATATAATATGTCGGATAGGTGTGAATGATTGAATGAATCTTAGAATAACTTATATTAGTTTGTGACCTTACTAATTATTACTCTTGCAATGGACATACAAACACACAATTAAGTAGATTTATCGCGATTACCGAGCACTAGATCTCGCATCCTATTCGCTTAGCGTCACATACACCTTACAAATAGAAGAAAAACGTGCCCGATGGTTGATGCTTCCCTATAATAACGGAAATAAGCTAGCTAGATTGTCAACAACTGGGTGGTGAGTCTTTATGATCCTCGACTCCATTGTTGCTTCAAGCAAGCACGCAAAGACGTGTGGTATTGCGCCTAACCTGTTTAACCTATTTTTATAAGAACCGAGGGGTCGTTCACAAGAATTACTGGCGCTGGTGGCAATGTTGTCGCCTACGATTACCACTAGGGTCAAACGACAAAAAATAATTATTATAAGATTTTCGGGCACGACCCCATTGTACTTCAATCATTTTAATCATCCATTGCAGAGAACGGGCATTCAATACTAGAAAAATAACACACAGTCAAACACCCTGCCCAGTCATACATTATTTAATTAGGACCAAAACCAATTCTGTTGCGAATTAATTTTACCCCAATGACACACATAACATAACATCACGCCTTTTTATCCCCGAAGGGGTAGGCAGAGGTGCACATTTCGGCACTTAATGCCACTGTATAATGTAACACCCACTTTTCACTTTTTATGTTATGAGTCCCATGTAATAGGGGGTAAGCCTATTGCCATATACCGGGCACATTTCCAGACTCCGTGCTACTACTGAGATTTTTAAAAACCCAGTAATACTTTGCCCGACTCGGGAATCGAACCCGAAACTCCTTGCCCGGCAGTCGCACTTGCGACCATTCGGCCAACGAGGCAGTCAACCCCAATGAATGGTTTCAAATTAATGGTTGCTTTAAAATTTTGAATCGTTTTTTACATAAGTCGTCGCGTACATTGGCGGGCTTGGCGTTCCCTACACATAAATTTTGGTTTGATATTCATACATGCGACCGACTTCGTCTGGAACAAACAATTTGTAAGTCTATGGAGGCAAATATACCGTTCTTAGAAGTTCAAAGGACATTGACATAAGATGTATTGAAAAAATATATGCGAATACTCAACTTTTGCAAACACACGTTAATAACTACTACCTAAGCTATTGTTTGTACTGTATACATTTAAAGTTAGTTTTTTGTTTCTTTTTTTGTTCTTTTTCACTATTTATAAATTAAAAACTAATTTATTATCAATTTACATTAATAAATCTACTTAATAACCGAATCTTTTGTCTAATTCTACAAATGGGAACTAAATAATGTATAATTTCTATCTATGTAGGTATATCAAAAATAAATGTGTTTTATTTATAAAGTTTGTCGCCAATCGATCAATTGTCCCAATGTACAATGTATCGTGCCCAATCAATTGATCTTTCTGATCTTGTCAATCAAGTGTTACCAGGCACAATTGAACACGATATTTTTGCCATGGCAACAATTGATGCCAATTCTAGCAACCCTTTTTTAAACATTTTCTTTTTTATGTTTTTTTTTTTATTTTTATATTTTTTTATGGTATTAAAAATACTTTTGTGACACTATTGACACGCTCCCGGCTCTTGTCGCGTAGGTTAATCCGTAGCATAAGTATGAACTAAATATTTATAAATTACGTAAAATTTATCAATGTCACTTCAGTATACAACAAACTTAATATATAGGTATATACGGGGAAAAGTGTTCAGGTATGAAGAAAAAGTATGCATAGTGTATCTATATTATACCGATGAAAAATTATTTCTATGACATTAATAAATTCTACAAAACCATCTAAACTAACTAAAAGGCAAGTCAAATGGCGATAATTATAAACTATTTATATATAGTATCGAATAACTATTACTTCTAAAAAAATGCTACGTTAATTGATTTAATGCGTACGGAAGAAAACCTAAAAAGCCTAAAAAGTAAGTGATAAAAGACAGTATAAAAACGAAATGAGCAAATGAGGTGCAGGGAAAATATTTTCTGCTACGATACATACGAAGTTGCGAAAACTACAATTACTTAATCAATAATTATTTACTACTGTTAGTGTTTAGTTAGTTCATTACTATTTAATACCCTGAACAGCGATAATCACCAGAAATTATAATTGGAGATATTGAAAGCCGATTTGAGATCCAACATTCAGACTAATGTTATTTATGTGCGTTAGGACAGGATGAAAATGTCTCTACATATAATGCGGCACTACTTAGGATATGTATTTCACGTAGATAGCAGTGCAGAGCCATAGGGTCTAGGTAGGTCATAGAGATAGGGTCAATGCACTTTGGCAAATAAGACCCCAAGACAGATAGGTAGTTATTAAAACTTGTAGGGCGGCCAAAATTGATTTCTGCGTTCTAATCCCCATTGGAACTTGAGAAAACAAGCCTCGAAACAATCGTAATAGGACAAGAAGAGATGATTGAGATCCGCGCCCTAAATGAATCCGATAGAATAAAGATCTTGGTACTTGTATTGTTATATAAATTTTTGGTGAGTTGCGCCTGATCCGAATACGCGCCTTCATCACTGTAACATGAACCATCAATGCTAATTTAGTTTCTGACTTTTATCGATTTTAATATTTTGCATTTCAAATACAGTTGCCGTTTGTATCGGGTGCAGAGCACCGAATTAATCTTTGTCTAAATCGACGTTGACGAATGGCTTTTTGACAGTGGTGCAGCGCATTATACCTGCGTGCGTCATCATTGGTTAGACATGAAGTGAGCTGCTTCGTTTTCAGATGAGGTATATTTCAAAGTATATCTGACCAAATTCGTATTCAGATAAACTGCCTCCTAGGCTAAGCACTACACTGTTAGATGAAATTCGATAACCACCACATACATATTGTCATAGATATATTGATGCAAATATTCATGACATACCTTTCATCTATGAATTGCACTTCACTCTTACTTCAGTTGTTTTCTCAACGATTCTGTACACTATGCAGGATACAAATTGAATCTTATAACTTTCCTGCTAATTCAAATTTCATCTATGAATTGCACTTCACTCTTACATCAGTTGTTTTCTAAACGATTCTGTACACTATGCAGGATACAAATTGAATCTTATAACTTTCCTGCTAATTCAAAAAATGTTTTAAAATATTTGTATTCTTTAAGTGTCCGTTCCTAGCGCCGCAAGATTTATAGTTTTGATATTTGTTTATTTATAGACATTTCCTTTAAAATTAAATTGCTTACAATAAAGATTTCTATTAGTATACAAGACCTATTCTTAAAGTATGGATATTAAAAGAGTACAAAGTTCGTGTAGTTTTCAAAAAGCTTTAAACCAAAGGCTCAACATCGTTTGGTAATATAATAACGATTTCCAAAAATGAGTAAACTTCTGTAGTTCCGTTGACTGGGTTCTGAGTCACTGCAATTGATAGCCACCATGCAACGCTCGGTGCTACAGCCGAACAAGCTTTGCAAGTGACAGCCATCAGGCGAAATCGACTACCTTGATTCAGAAATTAAATAAAACTGCTGATACGCTTAACAATTATCTTCCAAATTTTGGACAGAAGGGTTTTGAAACTCATATTTGTATGATAAAGAAGAGTAGTATCAAAAATATGCTATCCGTACTTTTGATATGACAGTCTGGTAAAGAGTGGCCCGCTTAGCAGTTTAGAAAGACCAATGTTATACCAACGTAAACGCTAGCAGTAAATGCTAGGGGCCGGAAAGTTATTCGCTTTGCGTATATAATTGTAAGGAAAAATAGAATTCGCATGAAGCTGAGGACGAATTTCTTTAAAATCCTGCGTCCCTCGTAGGTTTCGAGTAATTTTACACCAACATCCATGTAGACATGCCAAAAAGACAGTTATGAACTGTCTTATGATTTGAGAGAAAGAGTAACTTTCGCGAAATTATGGAAACTGGAAAAAAGTTAGGAAAAATTAGACCGATTAATATACAATTTTTATTACTTTGGTTTCAGCTATAATTAGAAGAATCTTACAGTAGATAATGATAGCGTAAACTTAACTCTAATGAAAAAAATCAGCAGTCAGTGTGTCCACTGCCACCGTCACCTTCTAGCTGTTGGGGCGGAGACAATCCAGCTTCACGTGATTCACGTGCTTCTGAAGAGATGGTTAATTCTGGCCGGTACCAGCCCAAAGCAGGGCGAGGGTACTCCTCGCCCTTGAGCAGGGCAGGAGAGACTCCGACTCCCCACCGTCCGCTCTCCAGATCTAAACTATACGTGCTACGTCGTACCGTCTAATCTAAGCAAATATATAACGTGTCTCAATGTCTCGACAGTAGTCGTGGGTGATTAATCAATGTTATGGAACTTGAGGATCGCCCTTCCTGTGATCTCGGAGTTACAGAGCTTCCTGACGACTTCCTGCGCCTCTTCCGCTGGGAACACCGAGTGCGGCGGCGGCTCGATCTGTTCACAATATTTACGTTTTAGATTTTCAAAACATATATTCCTGCAAACAAAAACTAGACCGGACCCTTCAACCCTAAATAGTTAGAAATATACGAAACTATTTAGGTTACCATTTACAAATTACCGAAATCTAGCTATCTTTAAACCCTAACCATCATACTTCAGAAATATTAGTGTTGCGCAATAACAGGGTGTCTGAACGACCTGATATAAGTAATTCATTTTCATTTTTATGTAAGTCAAATGAAAATCTCAGAGAATCATTTAAAGGAATTCATTAATTTCAGTTATACAATTTGAGACAAAATCCTTGACCGGCAATTGTACTCCGGATTCGAACTTGACCGTTTGTGTGAGGCGTAGTTTTTTCAATTGGCCTCGAGTCCCGACTAACGATGTGACGTCACAGTATCATTGAGATTGTATCAGATAGGTCTAACCACATCCACTGGGATGCTAACAGGATACTGTAAAATTCCGTTTTCCTTATACCTAACTTGAAGCCTGAAGGAAGAAGGGGGACCCGTTCTATTTTGGTGACGAATTAATTTTACGTGCAACAACATACTTGTTGTTTAAAGCGATGGATATAGTAGGGGAAGTGGTGTAATTTTTTTAGGGTAAACTAATAAACTCCGACAGTCAGTAAAATGGCGTAACAAAGCCAGGGAGTCAGGAGGCACGTGATTGGCGAGCAACGGTGGCCTTCGCACTCCTGGCTGTGGTTCAGACCGTGGTACAGAGCATGGGGGACTGGGATGCTGTCTCCTCTTTTTGCGAAGCAGTCATGTTAGCTGAGGAGAAGGCGGGGCACGTGAAGGAAAGAGCTTCCTTTGCCCCTGCCGCCGCGATGGATACTCCGAATTTCAGGGATCACGAGGCGATCTCCGGCCAAGCAGCCATCGTAAGCACGAGTCTGCGGATAACGAGCACGGGTAGCTCGAAAAAGAACCAGAGCTAAGCATACGGCATGTCGTGTTTCGCGCGCACCTCGAATTGATCAGAACACCACAGATGGCAGGGCGGTAGGGCTGATGCTCTATCCGGAGCTGCAGACTACTAACGGGCTACCGGGACAGGAGTAGGAATAGGGTGGTTCCTAATCAGCAAGAGATTGACACTCCTCGCCTCATCTAAGGCGGTAGAAGTAATTTGATGATTTTATGCCTTAAAAATGGAGTCACAGCACATGATAGTCACCAAAAGTAATTTGACTTTACTTAATCGTTAACATATTGCCGTTAGAAGTCACTTCGACTAGTAGATATGACGATATTTACCTACATATATCTTCTATAATATGAAAATGAATCGTTGCATGTGTTGCTAATCACAAATTTTGAGAACAGCTGACTCAATTTAGCTAATTCTTTTTATCACATCCCTGAGGACGCGGCGGTACTCAACCCATGCAGGGCACACCGACACCTTATGCAACGTGTCCTCCGGGCAGTCTGGCAGTGATGACACCCGGGCGTTTCCCCAACAGTTGAAAATTCAATCAAGAAGAAGATAAAGTTAGTAAGAATAAGAAGTTATGTTATAAGAAGAATATACTTACTCTATTGCTTTATGAATCAACAATACATTATTTTTAGACGACACTTTTTATGTATGTAAAAAGTGTGTGTATGTAAAAATCCTGTTCGATCGATGCTATAGGTACTGGAATTTAAGAGAACATGGCAATTTTAACTAACGGATACTTCGTGTGGTTTAACTTTCTTTTTAACATAACAACACGCCTTTTATCCTCAAATAGGTAGGCAGAGGTGCACATTATACCATTGTACAATGTAACACCCACTTTTCACTATTTATGAGTCCCATGTAATAGGGGGTGAGCCTATTGCCATATACCGGGCACAGTTCCAGACTCCGTGCTACTACTAAGATTTTTTTAAAAACCAGTAATACTTTGCCTGACCCGGGAATCGAACCAGAGACCACTTTACCGGCTTTCTTTTTGTGGTTTACAAATATGAAAAATTTTTTTGAAAAGAGTAACAATGGAGTTTTTCGTTGTTCTTCTCCATGCAAAACTATACTTTGGAACGAGCACCTAGTAATTCAATTTGACGTTTCAAAAGTGCCTAATGTAGGATTAATTGAAATAAATGCTTTGACTTTGACTATAAATTGTATTTGTAGTCCAATTCATACTATTCCAAATAAAAAAAATATGCGCGGTAATCAAAGGTTTCTTGCCTAAGATAAAGACGTTTAAATAATAAATATTATTAGAAATTTAATGATTGAGTATTGTATCTATTTACTAGCGGCGCTCCCGGCCTGGGTGTAATTTCCCTACTATATGATTTATACTATATTTCCATACAGTTCGGGTCTTATGCGATTACCAACATACATTCCCGTAATTTTCATTTATATAGAGGTAGATGTAAAAAATGGACATCTAGATTTTTCCTTCTAGAATAATAAAAATGAATATGAAGAATCTCTTCATATTTAGGTAATATTGTACGTCGCAGCATAGACATTATTTTTATGTGCATACTATTAAGAAACAATCGAATCAATTAGGCGTAAATATAATTCGACAATTGAACTTACTTACCTATACTAAAATAGACTGGCAATAAATTACATTGTTCAATCAACACAGTCAATAATTCTTTGACGTTTTATGCTGAGACATTGAAATCAAATTATTTATATAATAAATAATTTGGACTAATACTAACAGGACAGGTAAATGAAAAAGTACAAAATTTCGCACTGAACGGACCAACAAAAAATAAAAACAGACGACAAAACCTATTAAATAAATAAAAAGAAATTACAGAAGCAAAGCAAAATAAATTAATGTAGGTACAGTTAGAAGTGAAAATTTAAAATAAAAAAAGAACATCAAAGAAACAGGATACAAGACTTATAAAAAAAACTCACATAAAATGTTTCACCAGAGGTTTACGAGGAGACAGAGCAGAGAGAGATCTGCATGGAAACACTGAAGCGGCTGCACTGACAACATGCACCGTGGACAGTGAAATATATCATGATCGGTAGCTAACACTGCAATTGGATAAATTGGTCTAAATTGGACCTTGCATTGAGGGACAGAATCGCCGAATTGCCCCCTTGTGAATCAATCAATGCAGTGTATAAGCCCCTGTACACAATTGCAAATGGAAAAGGATTATCGCACATAAAATGCGAACATTTAATATTTTTTGCTAGCAGAAAATTGATGAAACTGACGTTTCGTAGCAAATGAGAGACCTTTCAGCTTCTAATCGAATAACAAATATGAAACAAAGGTTTCTAAAATGAAAATCGGCTAAAGGTTTATCATTAAACTCCGTCCGAACTTCAGCTAGTCATTCAGTCTCTTTAACCTATCAAACAGACCAGAACTAAACAAAATACAGGAAAAAATGTAACATAGATGGATGTGGTTATATTATTTCATACTCACTTCTCCCCCAGATACCAGATTCACCAGTTCTTTGAGCTGTTCTATAGATCCGTTGGGAACAATTTCTATGTGCACGTTCATCTCCTCAGCTTTCTTTGCGAACTTGGGCAAAAGCTTTTCTCCTACATCTTCAGTCACAAGAACCACACCACCCTACGGGAATACAGTCAGATTAGTAAAATATTGTGATCCTGGCAGACAGCTATCATAACGGTTACAAGCTTGATAACAATATGTAGAATAGTAAACCCATGTTGTTTTCACTGATAGCACTTATATTGTTATTAATAACTTTAGGTAGCTTATGTGATCATGATAGCGATAACTGCTTCGTTAAAATAATATTGGGCGCTGAAAGTTAATAAACAACGTCACGTCACAATTTCTTAGATAGCAATAACAATCATAATCACAGTCCACAGAGCAGTTTGGAAAAGGTTTTGACAACACATACCACAGCAAGACACTGCAAAGATCTGTGGAGTGATCTTGAAGTGGTACCGAAGTTAAGCACCACGTCCACAGGTCCACCACATGCATCTGTAGTCCTCTCTATGAGTTGCTTTTCATACGCGTCTTCGTTCCACTGCACTACTTTTACCCTGAATAAAGAACAACCATAATTTGAAGACAACCGTTGATTTCTTAAGAGTATTGTATTATATAGCTTAGCAGTTTAGTGTAGCTACGACACTCATAATTATAAAACGGCGATACAATTTGTATCTACGTGAATAAGGATGGAAGTAGAATCGTCACAATATGAAAACGTTTTATAACTTTTACACGTGCATCAAATTTCAAAAAATTTGAATCTGCATGTTTTCCATGGGTAACAATATTTATAGCGATCGGTTAGCAACGCAGTGAATGAAGAGCTCAAGATATTTATTGTGTTTAGCGAGTTGAGTATTGAATAGAGAGTTCGCGACTGCGATCGGACCACAAGCTAATTATCTAATAAAACCAATCTGGCTCAGCCGATCCAGCTATTGTGCACTGACAATGCAGTTTGCATCGAGATTATTTCTTTCCGCTCATCCTTAAGTGGTCAGACATCTTTGACACTAGTTACCGTGCGAAAATTTATCGTGGTTCGCCTTATACAAAACGGACAATAAAGAGGAAAATCTTCTTTTGCGTGTATTAGACGGCGGATTAAGCAACTGGTAAGAAAGAAGCATGTGACGAACTCACTCTTTTCATCGTAAATTTTTTAAATATCTAAATTATTCCTCACGAATCTGTACCTTCTAGACACTGAATGGGCTCTATACTATCATGACATATTGTACCATTGACGACGACAATTCAATCAGTGCACATCGGACGGAAGATCGTCCTCAGTAACCTTGTGTAAATACTGATATAAATATTTAGATGCCATAATTACGTCGTAAAACGAGAAGTGAAGTCTGGCAGATAAAAGAAAATAAAGTAAACAGAGAGTAATACTTACTCTTCACATTCCTTCGCCAAAATAAATCCTTCGTCTTTGAGGGTAGCCACGCATATCCTGATGCGATTGTTATACGAAGCATGTTTAAAGTAATGTGTGGCAATGCGCAACGCCCACAACGCCAACCCCCCCGTTCCAACAATCAACACCGTCGTGCTCTCCTTTTTCGCTGGTCCATCCAATACCTTTTTCAAACACACTCCAGCTGTAGCCACTGTATTCGTGGCTAATAAGGCACCAGTGGGAAGCATGGCGGCCACACTCAGAGGCAATTGATCAGGTATGGGTACTAAACATTTAAAATCTGGTACGACGATGTATTCCGCATATCCATTAGGTACACCTTCGTAAGGATACAAAACAATTCTAGACCCTTCTTTGATTCCTTCTAATCTTTCCGCAGCTTTGCCAATGGCATCTACCACACCTGCTACTTCGTAACCAGGAAACAGAGCGCCGTCTCTTAGACCGATATGGGCAGGAGTGGCATGAGTGTGGATACCGAAGTTCTCCATTTCTCCCGAGAGGCTGCCTATGGAAGATATGGAGGAAGTGCTGCAGACTGAAGCAGAGCGAGTTTTGTTCGCTCTGTAGCAGGCTCCGGCGTACACCACTCGGATCCTTGCGCCGTACATAGGAACGTCAGGGACAGGTACGTCAAAACTGAACACACATTCCCTGAGAGTCGGCCCGGGGGACTCAATGGACACTTGTCTGCACAGTTTACTCATTTTGATAACTGTGGACAAATAATAATAATAATAATAATAAATAATCTTTATTGTACACCAATTTGAGACAGTACATCAAGGAACAAATAAAGAAAATAGGGTACAAAGGCGGCCTTATCGCTAAAAGCGATATCTACCAGGCAACCTTTGGGTGGATAGAATAATAAAGTAGGATATTAAATGAGGTAGTTATAGCTTGGCGTACTCAGTGCTTATTTATATAATGTAAAAGAGTAAACATTAAAAAAAAACAAATTTATTTACTTTTAATATAGAATTATATACATACATACACACACATACATACATACATACATACATACATACATACATACATACATACCTACATACCTACATACATTCATACATATACTAATACATACATAAGTACATTTAGAAACAAGATACAATGACAGATAGGTGACACTAGGTGAAGAAACAACAATGAACTACAGTGTGGAGAGATAATGCTCCCTCACGCGTGCCTTGAACGTGACCAGTGACTTTGCTTGTTTTATGGAAGGGGGAAGTGCATTCCACAGTCGAATAGCTCGAACTGTAAACGATTTGTCGTAGGATTTACTCTCATGCTGGGGCATCTCAAGTCTCAGATCTCCCGACGACCGTACTGGTCTAAAATGTGTGTCATGGTAGAACTTGAAACGTTCTTTAAGGTAATATGGCGTAGTAGGATTAAACAGTATATTGTAGAGAAGGGATAGGATATGAGTATTCCGGCGAAGGCGGATCGGCAGCCACTTGAGTTTAGCTCGGTATTCGGAAACGTGGTCATATTTTCGTAAGCCAAATATAAACCTTATACAGAAATTTTGGAGTCGCTCAAGTTTATCTAACTGCGCTTCAGTAAGGTCTGGATAGCTGACGTCGGCATAATCAAGAATGGGAAGGAGAAGTGATTGAGCAAGCGCAATTTTGGTAGCGGTTGGTAGAAAGTTTCGAAGTCTACGTAAAGACTTGGCTGACGCAAATATTTTCCGGCTGACCTGCCCCAGTTGCGGTCCCCAAGAAAAGTCTCGATCTATGGTAATGCCTAGATCTTTCACTGAGTCGCTGTATGGTATTATGGTGTACCGTTAAAAACAATAGGTGGAATCTGCGACCATGTAATTTTGCAACGTAACCGAGGGCTACCGACTACAATGACCTGGGTCTTCGCAGGGTTAACCTTTAAACCGTAAGCCGCGCTCCATTCTGAGATTCGAGCTAAGTCGGTATTCACCATTTTTACCGCCTCGGTGAATTCACCAGGAGGTGCCTGAGAGTAAATTTGCAGATCGTCAGCATACAAGTGGTAGGAAGAAAGAAGTTCATCAGAGATAGAATTTATAAAAATAGCAAAGAGTAGAGGAGAAAGAACGCCCCCCTGCGGTACGCCAGCAGTCGTATCAGACCAGGAGAGTATGAACCTTCAATGGCAACACGCTGCCGGCGGCCAGACAGGTAACTACGAAAGAAATCAATCACAGCCGGCGATATGTTAAGAGAGCCCAGTATTCCAAGTAAGATATCGAAATCAACGGTGTTGAATGCATTGCTAAAATCTAGCAAGGTAAGCAGAGTTAGATTGCCGTTTTCGATACCCGATCGTATGTCGTCTGTGATGTTGACAAGTGCTGTAGTGGTACTATGCCCCGGACGGAACCCTGATTGGTAAGGATTGAGGAGACTGTGTTTGGTGAGGAAAGCACTTAGCTGGTTATAGATGAGGCGTTCCAGGACTTTAGAGAGGAAGGGTAAAATGGAAATAGGACGGTAATCGGAAAAGGTGTCTGGGTTTGGTTTTTTGGGAAGAGGAGTGATTTGTGCGTCCTTCCATGCAGAAGGAAAAATGCAGCTAGATAAGGAATAGTTAAGGATATGGCAAATGACAGGAAGGATTTCGTCCAGGACAGGGAGTATCATCTTACGGCTAACACAATCACTCCCCACCGCATTGGAACTAATGGAAACTATACTCTTCCTAACATCACAAGCTGTGAGTTGATTAAAGGAAAATTGTGAATAGTTGGGAGAAGGAAGAGAAGAAAGATAGCTTAAAGTTTTAGTTTTGATAAACCCATTAATATTGGGCGAAGAGGAAAAGTGTTTATTAAGAGATTCAAAGTCCAGGTTTCTAGTAATCCCGTCCCGACGCAGTTTCCCAACTCCCATGGATCTTAGGAATGTCCAGATCTTGGCTGCGTCGCCATTCTCTACAGATTGATGAATGTGGCGGCGTTGTGCATCCCTACACATCTTGTTGCTACGATTTCGAGCTGCAACATACTTCTCGCGGTTCACAGGATTAGGTAGGCGTTTAAATTTGGATTTCGCAGCTGCTTTCCTGTGAATTACAACCCTGATCTCTTCTGTCAGCCACGGCGCTGGTACATGTTTTATTTTAACTGGCCGTATCGGGGCATGGATGTCATACAGTTCAATGAGTTTTTTATTAAACATGCTGATTTTGTCATCAGTCCCCACGGCAGCAAAAAGTTCAGACCAGTCAATGCCGCCGGCATCCTCACGAAGCCTCTCAAGATCCATACCACCAAAATTGCGCTGAAAGAATGTTTTGGGTTTAGATTTCGGAGGACAGACTTTGTACGAGAGGAAGATAAGATCATGGTAGGAAAAGTTGTCAGCAGAACATTGTCCGTGCTTGACAACGTGCTGGTCAGACGACACAAGGATAAGGTCAAGAAGAGAAGGTGAACAATTAGGAAAGTGGTGAGTGGCGCTCAGGGGAAGAAGAGATAAGTTTAGGGATTGAGCAATAGATTGAAGTGAAGAGGAGCGTGTGTCGTGTTTTAGGAGACAGGTGTTGAAGTCCCCCATTATTATGGTATGACTGTAAGAGGGAGTTAGGTTCAGCAGTAGATTTTCAAGAGAGGAAAAGTAATCAGTACGTAAGGAAGGACAATAATAGACACCAAGCAATACTCTGGAATGACACAAACTTAATTCCAGGAAAAGATGCTCGCCAGCGTTCTGCGGCGGGGGCTGCGGTGACACATCAATTATTTTAAAGGAGATGTTAGAACGTAGATATATGGCAACACCACCACCACCGCAGTTCGTGCGATCATTTCGTATCAGTTGGTATCCAGGTAGAGAGTAGGAAGTAGAAGGAAGGCATGGCTTTAACCATGATTCGGAAACAAGTATGGCGTGGATGTTGTTACAGTCAAGATCTGTCAGCATATCGTGGTAATGAGCTGGAATACTCTGTGCATTAATATGGACTACATTAAGATTCTTCGGTACATCAGAGAAATGGGACTCAAGTGCATCAGCAAGAGATGGGAGATTGGAACTGATAAGACTGTCACTGCCACTAATTGCAGAAAGAAAAGTGTCATCATCACTCTGCACGTCACTTTCACTATCAAACATAATAAAAAAAAAAAAAAAAATAATAATAAATAAATAAATAAATAAAATGAATAGGTAATAATATTAAAAAAAAAAATATATAAGCTAATTATAATAAAGAAAAATAAAAGTATGATAATTTATCGAACAAAGATAAATATCATATCCACCTGCCAGTTGCGTGTTACAAATAATGTCAAGACGCTTACCTTCACAAATCAGCAAAAAAAAAAACATAACAAAACAATGTCTCGCCCGGGTAAAAATCCAAGAAGTACATATTTGAAAATATAAATACCAGCCATAGTTAATAGATATCATTATAGAAATACAAATAAAAATTACAAGAATTTATGATAGATAGGAAATCGTTGGTATGTGAATTGTCTATGGTCTCATAGTCAACATATACCCGATTTGAAACGTGGAACGCAACCAATAACTAACTAAAATAAAACAAACTTGTTAAAATTATTCACATACATAGTAACAATAAATCAAGATTAGTCAACAGCAACACGTCAATAACACTCATAAGTGTCAGGCACTTAAAACTGCCCATACCTACCCGAACACGTAAGTTTTCAAATTGAAATAACTATCTAGAATTAATATTTATTACACAACTAGTAATTATCCCGCTACGTCCGCTCGAGCCGAGAACGAATACAGATCTGAAGTTAGGAAAAGTCACTATCTTTTCGTAAACAAATCGATACAAGAGATAACAAAAACAGTAGCCAAAGAGTCATTTTAAACAACAATGAAAAGTGTAAACAAGAAAATTTATTCCTCAATGGCAGAACACAGACTTCCTTTAGATTTAGATATGTTTAAAAAGTGCTTGTTTGTACAAAAAAGAGCTTTTCATTATACTTTTGTAAACTCTTGTTGTACTAAAGTAGACAATTTTATTATTATCTTACACGCGCTAGTTATCTGTTAAGTGTTAATCCATTGATCTGACTAGAGGTCATATGCTCAGCCTCTTTTTCAATAGATCAGATTTTTGTTCCTCGTGGAGAATTGGCTGTGCAAATCCCATTGTGAGCCATTGTCTGTTTGACAGACGAGAGAAGGATGTAATGTGAAGTATACCTTTCTCTTATTATGCATGTTTCTCCTAGTGGAAGGGGAAGGTATTCTACACTGTCTACGAGTAATTTTTAAGATTAAAGGATATAAATCACGTTATTGAATGTATAATTATGGTTTTCCTATTTTAGGTAACTATGTTGTAAATTTATTAGGTACATTTCATATTGAGGCACACTTTTTTACTGTTTTATTATAATTATGTTAAATATTATGAAATGTGTAGGTACTTTTCAATATTATTGTGTACTTAGGTACATACTTATTTATGTTAAGTACTAACAGTTTATTCATAACATTTTACTATAACGATGGACATGTTTATTTCCATTCGTTAACTCGTGATAAGTTAATAGGTGATTAAATAATAATCATTGCTCTTTCACGAACATCTCACAAAGGAGACCAAGATGCGTGAAGGTAATTAATAGTACACGTGACAACGCGTGGCTTATAACGTACATCGCCCATACATTCATTGCGAAGATCAGGTTCCTTAGATCCTTGTACTGACGGGTTGTGGCATTGGCGATTGTTGTGCTAAGGTATGACTTTCATAATTATCATATCAGCTGCGATTCGTTTCTCATATCCAAGTTTAATATTTTGGGTAGGTATTGTAAAATTGTTCTTAGTTATGGTCAGCACGACATATTTAGACATTATTTCCATTATAAGTGACACGGAAGTATCGTAGGGAGTTTTCATGAACACGTAGTTTCTTCTTTTAAGAAGCGTCAGTAGTGAAAGAATCCACTCCTAATTAAGCGTTCTGTCTTTTAACCGGAATTAATGACTGTACTGATCCAAAATATGTGGATTAAGATATTTTTGACATTTGTTGTATTGATTTTCTGTCAAAAAGTCAAAATTAGAGATCGATCGGAATTGCGATCGTATGAACTCAACTCCAATTCTGATAAAATAGATTTGTCCTTAATAAACATAATTTAAGTAGGATACTTAGGCTTTGTTCGATTTCCCTGTAGTATAATGGTACCTAGTATACGGCAATGGATTATCGCTCTATTATAATATGAGTGTAATGTCTCAACTGAATGTTATGTTTAGCATGTCCATGTTAAACACCCAGTACACTGCCACCTATCCCTTCGGAAAATAAAAATTCAGCGATTTATGAACTGAGAAAATTATGTTTCGAAATTAAGTAAAGTAGGTACATAGAATTTGAAGCTATTGATATTAATATTTAAAGTGGTGATGTGCCTGACGGCAATATTACCACTGCCGGCAATCTTCTAAATATTGCCGCTGCCGGTAAAATACCAATATTGCCGGCACATTGGCAATATTGCCGGACTGTTTTGTTTTGTAAGGATTATCGAAACATGTGTATTAAAATACTAGCTGTTGCCCGCAACTTCGTCCGCGTAGAGTAATGACTTCTGGCAGAATTCATCAGAATCGGTACAGTGTCTAAGTGAGGTTTATTGTCAAATGAATTTATCGTGGTTTTAAAAAATAAATAATCCCGCAGAGTTTTACCAGTACAGTGCCCTTTCTCGTAAGGATTTTGTGATAATAACTATTTTATCGACTATTGTTGTGTCGAATCTCTCTAAAATAAATTCAGTGGTTAAGAGATAGAAAGTCCCGGGGCTTTAACACAAAGTTCCCGTTCCCGTGAGATGTCTGTGATAAAAACTATCATATATCGTTTCCTAGGTCTCCAACTATCGGTTTACCGAATTTAACTCAAAATTATTCTAGATTCATTAGATTGAATGGCTAAGAAGATTTATACAAACTCTCATCCCCTATTTATCCCCTTGGGGGAGGAATTTATCAAAATCCCTTCTTAAGAGATGCCTACACCATAACATTTACCTGCATGCTGATTTTCAACCCAATCGGTGTAAAACTGACAAAGTTTCATACAAACATTCATCCCCTATTTTAATTTTGAAGTATAGCGCATAGTTTTCGTATTTAATTTGACTTATAATTAAGCAATATTCCCAAATATTTCCACCCCCGGCAATATTGCTGGCAATCTTGCCACAAAAAATCCCACTTCGGGCAATATTAATGTTTCCATCCAAATACTTTGTATATGTATTTCCCTATTTACGTACGTACTTTGAACGAGAGTCATTGTGCCTTTGTATTGATAACTTATTATAGCATAAACCGGCAGAATGATAATGAAATATTGTTATTGTTTAAGCAGGAACTTAAAACATTCACATGAATACTGTATACCTTTACAACATAAGTACAAATTGGCTACGAGCCAAAATATTGGCTTGGTGATGAAGATCCTGTCTTGTATTTTTTAGTTTTTATGCTGCATATTTAAGAATTTACAAATATATGTACTTTGTTTGGAGTAGATGACTCGCCTAAATTCATACAAAATTGTTCCCGGGTAGGATAGGAGCACTAGAAATCATTTTCGTCCAACGTATGTCATGTTTGAGTTACGGTTTAATGAACTAATTTAACGAAGTAAGGAGACTAAACAGAGAACACACAAAACAAAGAAAACAAAGATGGCTGGCAGTATTTATTTAATATTACGGTGGGAAGGTTACAGTTGTCCGCGCTCGGGAGATGCACGGATTGATTGTGATAGGCAGCTACAATATGCAATAGTAATAAATTGCATGCGACAATTGGCGTCAATAGTCCCCTTCCGCCTCGTACACAAGGCGCGAATTGTCACGAAAATTGCTAACATTTACATATAAGTGCTCCTATGTAACTACACACTGATTTATTTGATCTACAATGACCTCTGCGTCTTCAGGGCTTAACGTGCTAACTGCTAGGATATATTGCATTGTTATTTGTATTTTACAATTTTATTATTGGACAAAAATGCATATAAATATGATAAGCAGGTGCAATAATGTTGCATCGGATACAAAACTAGTCTATGAACAACAAGAAAATATGAACAAGGTTCACAACGTGCACGTCTGCACGTTTTAAACAATAGTTAGGCGCTCGTCCTGTTCTCAAGCGCGTATTAATAAATGTACTGTCTGCTAAATCACGCGACGGAACTGTGGTATTTTATTGATAATAACTATAGGTACGAATATCATACTTACTCAGGCACCGTGCTAATACAATGTAACCTATTTATTTACGCGAATAGTTCTATTGGGACAAGTACATTTCAATTACTGTCTTGTTTAGACATTCAAAAACATTTGACGTTGTTATACGATTTGGGCTGTTCGCGTATATGATGTTGCTGAGGATCCTAGAAAACTGTACCTTGTAAGCTGAGTAAATACCTGTCATATGATGGTGACCGTGATATTATCGTATGATAATTATGTGCTTGCCTGTCTAACCTACCCTACCTGATGACTAACAGTATTAGCAGAAAACTTTTAAAGAAAAAGGATTTATGTCTTTGGTTTCTAAACTAATGAAGGTGTTTAGAGAATGGACGACTGGAATGAAATTTGGTATTAATGTTTGTTTTTATATTTTTTTTTTATTCTTACCTCCTTGTATAGTATAAGTCTTAGGATCATAGTTATAGAGTCTATTTTAGAATACTGTTACGGCTAAGACAACGTTGTTAATTCTTACACTGTATTCCGAGATGTTAATTACTCGCCAGCCCTTTATGGAGTCGACCTTCTTAAAGGTATATCAAACAGATGGTGTTCTTTGTTCGCTCACCCTTCCTTTCGAAACTTACATCACTTTTAGCTATTGTTAATATTTATAGAGCATCTTTTCGACCATGTTGTAATATCATAAAGATTTCTTGTATAAATAGGTACATACGTAAAACTAGATCAGGAACGAAAATTACGCCAAAATACCTACTGAGTATTTTGTGTGACAATCGAATGCATATCATTCTTTAGTTTTTATATTTATTAGTAGGGGTTCGTTCAGATGTTTATTTGTTGAATAGGACAACGAAACTTTTTACGTTTATGCGTAAAAACTTTCCTGAATAGGGAATAAGTAAGCACATTCCTATTCAGGTAGGCTTTTGTTTGTTTCGAATAAAAAATATTATTTTGTTTGGATGCAAGTATTAAACAGCAAGGTAGGTAGATAATAAGTGTTTAGAAGTTTTGCATTCAATATTAATATAACAACATTGCAATGAGCCAGATGGGATCACAGGACTCACCTTCTCTAGTCCAAAACACACGTCACAAATCTTGGCTTATTGTTTAACTGTTTATAATGTGATAATTTGGTCTGTGTGCTGTTTAAATATTACATCTGTAAACCAACAAGCGCCCACATCAATACTAAAGTCCACTTCCAAATTATGTCTCTAAAAATAGTGATCGAGCGAGAGGGTGAACTGGGTGTTTTGAATATAATAATAAACAAGGGTCCTGTCCTTGTTTACCAATATAAAATAAGCCATATGAACACGAACACGCCACTAACTAGTGACCACACAAAACATCGCAAAATTATATAAACACCACTATGACCTTCCCTTACGGTGAAGGTCACGAAAATAACAAAAAAGAATCCAAATGAGAACAGGCAAACACTAAAAATACATTGCACTCAGTTTTCAGAGCATCTAAGACAATTCGCGCCAGTAATTACATAAATAAGGCGTTTTAATTATATTTTATGTCAGCATTTTAATTTGTAAATAAACAATGAAACGTGCAGTTCTTATAATACAAACATTTTTTTACCTGATATGCCGATCAATAAACACTATAAATTTTATTCAGCGACAGCTTTCCGAGCGTAAATTTAAAAATTCAAGTTTTATTTACAAGGACAAAAAGACATAGCAATGACGTCACTGACGTTTTTACACTACGCTCCGTTCCTTCTCGTATGTATATCCGTGTAATTAAAATTAGTCGTACGCGTTCCACGGCTTTGTTGGCCTGTTTACAAGTTTGGAGTCCGTGTTTTAAATGCGTAGAACGGAACGACGTAATTAAATTATTAGACTTGCAACACCGGTAGTAATTATTCTTTTCAATCGGATATTATAAAATAGAGTGAAAAGTAAACAATAAAACATCAAAAATAATAATGTAAGTTTTAAAATTATCTGTCTTCTTAAAACGTCTAAAATAATAATTTAAGTTCTAAAATTGATAATTTATATTTAAGTATATCTAACGTTACTTTTTAAGGTGTGTTTAATTTTTTAAACAATTATAGCAGTTATAACTAGAAATAAGTAAAATTTATATGCAATTCAGATAAAATGAAACAGTCGTTAGTGATTTTTAACAGTCGAGGTAAATTAATGAAATAACGTACGACAGTTTTTATATTATCTCGTTCACCCAAAAAATGATGTGTTTTTTAATCGAGCAACACAGATCGGCGTGGGTTCCGATGAATATTTTGTTAGCGTGGGTAGATTGTTAATTATTTACACGGAATTTTATCAAAAAGTGCACCAGTACGGGTCGTTACAACAATAATATAGACTGCAGTATGGGTGAGTTAACGATTGTTAATATTATAACACCGCTCGCGATCTTTCTTTTGTTATTGATTGATGTCATCTTCGGGGTGGTCTATCAGTGCGAAGCTTTATTTTTTTACGCCTTTGATTATTTTGTGCGGGTGCAAACGTGTTTAGAGGAAGACAGTGAGGTTTTATTTATATTTAGAAGCAAAGCGAGAGTTGGTAAATATGAATGATATTTAAAGTTTAACGAGTCCATTGTGCAAACTGATGTGTAACTAACTGATTGTTATTGTATGGGAGTGCTGTTACAATATTTCCTTAATATCTTCAAAGGGACGACGATATATGTGAGATAATATGATAATATAATGATCAATGGTCCTTTTTATAAATCAACATAGTGTAGCATTTGATGACAGAAGTATAAAAATCTCATTCTCTTTTCACCACAAACTTAACTACATTTGTATGTATAGCCTATTCACTATACTGTGTCTTAACGGTAGCGATTACTAGTATGCTTTCTTTCTAAAACAATACATTTCAGTCAAAGTCTGGATCAACAAGACTCGAAATACAGTAAAGACTTCCAACATGATACTTTTTTCATTTTTTCATATTATTTCTAATTAATGTTTTGTGCTAAAATGTTTTAATAATATATGGATATAATATATGGCATATTTGTATAATCGTGCATCGTGAGAAATAGTAAATTTGTGATAATTACTTAAAACTAACAGACCTTTCTCGTATTAGTAAACCAGTGTTTTTAATTTTCAATTTATAGTATGAGGCAATTGATTGGAGCATATATAGACATTATGTGCAACATAATTACCATACTAACAGTAGTCATTTTGAAAATTACTAACATCTAAATATTCTTGACTAATGGAAGACATGGAACAAACAACTCTGTATATAAATAATAAACATCAATAACGTTTATCAAACTTTATAGATGTACACATTTGCATCTTACTGCAAATTTTTCGAAAGTGGCATAGCATGGCTTAATATGGACTTGGGCAAAGTAAGATTAAACAAATAACTTTAGTTTCATTTATCAAAAACTGTACATAATTGTGCAGAGTAAACTATGTTGATGCTGCATTTGGCCCCATTACATTATTTAATTTAAATTTCATAATTTATCACATAAATTTCAGTTTTTCATAAAATTATAGTCCATTCATTTCTGCACTAGACAAATGAGGTTCATAGAAGCAGGTGTACACAACTTTATATTTTTTGTTAAATTCAAACTGTTTTAATAAAAAATTGTTCCAACATAAAACATTATCTTGACTTACATTTTACTAGAATCAACATAACTTTAATTACAATAATTAAACAAAATTAAATGGCATATCAACTAGACTCCTCCTTTATATACAACACAGGTCAAAATGAAAATCATTTATATCATTCATAAAAATAACTACATTACCTAGTTTAATGAAAACTAGTTCTGGCAACCCCCAATTCTTTTAGGTTTTTATTATGAACACTTGCATCGATTGTCTATAAAATTAAATAAGCACCATCAAAGTACAAAGGACAAATAAATGTCACTTTTTATTAAAAGTGTACGCTAAATCATCTTTTTTGTCTAATGCATAGTATGTATGTGGTTGCCTTCGCAAAGAAATATAAGAGCACTGAAAGATAATAAATGATCAATCATAAGAAGTTGTTAGTTCACCAGAATGTATGGAGCAGATCACATAAAAATACCAATGTACTGGAAATAGGGATACAACATACAACAAACATTCTCGAAGCACACCTACTTAGAACTTCACTGTCTTTTATTTTTATGTTTTCCAATATATCAAATACAACCAGAAGAAAGGACAATGTTTATAATTCCACAAAATACTTTTATTATAAACTAGTTTTTCAGTGATCATAGGAATAGTTTATTATATATAGTGCATTCTTTATTTGTATGGACTCAGAGTTTATTTTAGCAGTTCTTCTCAGAGTAATCTGATAGAGTACAATGCTGGGCTCAGATGACATATGAACATGTTATTTAGTAACCCATTCACAAAAATAAAAATCATTTCATTATATTAGTATGTGCTAGCTTTAGCAACCTGCACATTTATGCCCAGACCAGCATATTATTCATCTGTTTTATCATTAAGATTCATTTTACTCTTTGTACTATGTAACTTGCACCATAAAGAAAAGAAATTGCATGACAATAATTATATACGTTAAAGGGTATTATTTGGTCTTTAAAATCACTTAATTTCAGTAGAGTTAACAAAACTATGTACATTTTGATATTGTTATTGCCCCTTGCACAGAGTAAACAACAGTTGTTTGAAGTAAAGGACTGACATTCAGCCAAATCTGATTAGGATTCAGTGCTGATCTGTGTCTACCACATAGGTCTCCATAGAGAGATGCCGTAACAGGCGTTGCACCGTGGAGGCTCCAGGGTTGGTCTACTAAAAGGAACCGGTGCCTCCTTCAGGTGGGGATGGTGACCACCGGGGAGGTTTTAGTGAGGTAAAAATCCCACACTCCCTAGTCTTTTTTCCCAAAAAGCTAGGCACCTTTTGAAGGTTTCCCCCGTCAATAAAAGAAAAGAACTCAGTGCTGATGCCAAACTAATTTCGAAAAAGCCAGGAGAAATCTACCTTTAATTTTGACTTTGCCCATGACATGATTTTTGCATAACTTTTTTTTTCTTTAAAAAATTACAGTAAATTTTAAAAGTTTTTCAGTGAATCCTACAAGATCTGCAATTATTAATAGTAAAAGTCTAAATAATTCTATAAATAATAATAAGATTATCATTCATATAAAACTTCTATCGCCTCTCCACTTGGTAACCCTTAAAAGTAAATATTAACAACAATAAAAATCAACCTGACATAGTTATTAGTTGGTGGATTGGTTAGAATGGGCGAACTGTAGGTTAACTTCATACCGTTAGTTAAATTACTACAAACCCTGTTAAGACAGAGTTAGTTTTGTATCAAACTTATACACCGTCATATCTATTTCGTTTTCGTCCCGGAGTAAGATGGGTCTGTCTCAGTAATAATATAGATTTACGAAGATATAACACGTATAAAACAAAAAATGACTGGTGAACCATCGCAAAAATCAAACTTTGAAAATGCATACAAACTCATAATACATTATCAAAACATCACGCTAAGTAAATCTCGAAGAGGTATTTCTCCTCTGGTTGCACGTGCGATGCGAATAGTGCCTACAAAACGTCTAATGTTTCATGTGCGCGTTTCCATGAATTTTTTTAAACTAAAGAAAAAACGACGGATGTATTCCTTATGGCGAGTTGTTTCGCCGCGGGACGAAAACGAAATAGATTTCACGGTGTATATTTATTGTATACTTATAATATTCATTGTTTACGTCATTAGACCTTGAACGGTGGCAAGCCGTCCGCCGAGTTCGATCCCTAGGTCGGCTAGGTCGGTTATATTATGACTGGGAATGGTCAGCTACCTCTTCTCTTACAATGTGTAGGTTGAGGTCCGTAAACTCACTTCTGCTTTCGCCTCCGAGGTATATAATATAGTCCACCTAACAGGTGTATAGTAAGTATACTTTTATGTTATAAACATTAGTAACATTTACAAAAGGTGGGCTTTCTGTGCTTCATACAAAAATAGTCACTATTATTAGTATCTGAGTTCTGAAGTTACAAACTTGCGTTTTATCTCGACATGTGTAGGTGTAGGTAGATGAAATATACATTTTTTAATACTCAATAATCACATATAGAATTTTCTTATCACATGCATCAAACGTAATTAGAAACTGTCCTTTTCACAATTACAAAAATCTTAAAAAGACAGTTTTGCTTAAATCTGCTCTAAACCTGAGACCATTTGCTTGATAGTCGCACCTTCAGTGTTCTTCACCTATCAATGAACTGGTGCATAAACTTCAACGTTAGCTGTAGCAATGTGAAGAAGTTTCTTATTGGTGACTAAATTTAATACGGACACATAAGTTAACTCAAACCGTAATATACTTAATGAAAAGGACTTTACACCAAAATAATAAAGTTTAAATTGTATTAACTTAATGTGTGCTTTGGGGTAGCTTGTTTTGCTGCCATCCGTTAATGAGATCATCATTGTTTTGTAAACATTCACTTAAATGACGGTTGACCATTCAAGTTTTACCAGTTATTTGATTGTCTGTGTCACTAACTGATATTTTATTGTAGGTATATAAAGAGTAAGAACTCCGCATATTTTTTACTTTATGGCATAGTGCGACAAAAGACCAGACGCTAACGCGTCGGGTCCGCTAATAGACCTACTCTACAACCACAGCGGTTGCGCCGTGGTTAGGGACTAGGGAGACACGTGTGGCTAGGGAGACGTGTCTCCCTTGAGCCTTGCTGTGCCCGGTGGCACGTGACGGCTGTGCCATCGTCTTTCATGAGGCTACTGAATGGGCATCTAGAGTACCCGCCCTCGTCCTCTATGCACCCTTGGCCCCAAAGGTCCGGCTGCAGTGCTTTTTTCTAATGACGGAGGAAACCCCCATAAGGCTCCTGGCTTTTTGGGGATAAAAGTCTAGGGAGTGTGGGGTTTTTAAAATCACCCCGGTGGCCACCCTCAACACCTGTATAGAGGCACCGAGTCCTCTAAAAGAGACCTGTTCCGGAGCCTCCACGGTGCAACGCCTTTTACGACACAACCCTTGAGAGACGGGTGTCTCTTTTGAGCCTTGGTGTGTACGGCGGCTCTTCACTACTGTGCCACCGTCTTCCCTGAGATCACAGGGTGGGCACCTAGAGTCCCTACTCGCACCCGTGGTCCCATGCCTGCAGTGCCTGCAAGCGGATTTCGGTGTGTTATGTATCAAGGTGGTTCCTCGACGCCTTCTACGAGCAGGATCGGCCCTTGGGCAAACACTAAGATTAAAAATTGGAAAAAGCTTTGTTTTGGCAGACTTGCATTTGATTTTACCACATAATCCATAACATTTTTTATGTTTATTCCCAAAGCTCCATTGTGCAATAATGTAATAAACCACCGGCCACAATTGCAGAAACCGTATTATCATTAATTTTACAGTATGCGAAGCCTGACTTGGGGTCGAAAGGATCCTGTTAAACCTTTTGTATAAAGGAGTACCGGATTGTCATCACCTTGCGTGCATCTCGTCTAAGTGGGGACAAAAGCAATTGCCAAGCATTAAATTGATTTTTAGATATTGATTATGAGTCGAGTCATAAAGAAAAATATTTTTCGTATCTTCAAAAATCCGCGAATTCCACCAGTCCTGGTTTTAATTGAAGTAAATATTTATTTAGATAGTTATTACAGTGGACTTGTACGAAAAGAAACAATTATAAATGTAATGTATCACTAAAACAACACCAAAACAAAATTAAAAGCATTAACTGTAACTGACAATGACGTTCAATGGACTCCAGAAACCAGGCCAGTTGTAGTTACTGGTCCAAGTTCCCAAGAAAAGATTCAATAAAAGGTTTAAAGTGAATCAAGTGGAAGAAAGGTCCATTAATTGTTAAGTATAGGTTGCAATGGAAAAGGGAACCGTAGAATTATTAATCAGTTCTACCATTTCTTTAAATGCCATCCATTCTTTTCTAGCTGACACTACAGTTTCGTATGAAATTGATTTAATTAAACATGTTTCGTAACAGTTTTTAAGAAAAATTTAATTTTGCGTCCTTTGCATTACTTTTACTCTGAAAGTATTCAATACGTTACGCTTTCCATAATCAGAGTGAGTCACACTTTGTATGAATAGTTTTGTGGTATTATTAGTTAAAATTATTATGAAACACATACGTACCTGTAAATACCTAGCTTTAAATACAAAAACTTATGCAAAATCACTTCATAGCTGCAAATTATAGGGTACCTTGTCATTATACTCCTCGAAGGGCCGATTTTGCCAACGCCAGATAAATTTACCTGAGAAATAACTTTGAATATTTGACTATTCTTCTATACTAAAACTGTCAAATGTCAATTTCATTCTACAAAGAATTAACTTTTAATTGAAAAATAACTGATGTCCCTCTGTTAACCATATCGTGTACATACTTATTATATTCAAGTCGCGTCGTTTTTACTTTACTAACTCACTTATCACTGCAATGTCGATGTAGTACTAGGTTTTTTAAACGTTTCCGCATAAATGTATTTGCTTAGACAGCCACAGCCAGTAAAATCGATTAATAATTGGTTTTGTTATTAGATATTCTGAAAATTGTAGCCTGTTTTATCCTGCAACTATTAAAATAAATGTCTTAATATTCGGCTTCATGTCTGGCAAAGCTATTAAATATAATTTAAGATTATTAAAAATTGTTAAAGAATATTACTTACACGAAAAATGCCAGCGTATTAACCTTTGCGAATTGCTTTGCACTGCGAACACTTATCCTAGTAATGTTGGAGTAGGTTCCCATTCTTTCAATATTTCATTCAAAGCTATTGACTTTATGCAGTGACCTCTATAGGTGCTAGCTTAATTATACTGCATAACAAAATGCTATGAATAGCATTTACAATATTGTTTTGTTTTGTTATGCCTTCTTTCATTTTTTAATTATTATAACGAGTCATAGTCTTTCAGAAGGTTTGCACTGACTGGAGATAGAAACTTTATATCAATTTATACATAATGTCATAATTAATAGATCTATGTTCGAGAAACACGAAACGTTACTGAACAACACTCTAACTCAATCAATAACAAAATTTAATTTATAAGACACCAAACTGCTTAGATTGCAGGTTCTCTTTTAGTTCACTTACTTTTTTTAATGTACTTTATAGAGTCTTCTTTTGATTGACAACAGAAAACTTGAAGCAATTCCTCCGCTAACGTCGTCACCAGTGACCCCCATGTTTAACGTGTTAAATATCATAATCCAACTTAAAATAAAATTCCTTAGTTTGAAAGAATTGGATTATTAAATGTTGCCAAGTTTAGATTTACAAACAGAAATAAACTTAAATTGAGCCAATTAACCTAGAAACTAATGAAATAGGTTTCATCACCTCGGACTCAAATTCCTTAATAATAAAACAATGTTCCCTTTTAAACCGTCTACTTGTAGTGTGTGTAAGTGCATACTGTAGTTGTACGTATGCTGACCGAAGGGTTGTGCCGTGGGGCACATCCAGTGACGCAGCGGACGCGGCCAGGGGTGGCTGTGCGCTGGCTACTCGAAACTATATTAGCTGTTGCGTACTACTTCCGAACTAACTTTGTTGCTACCAAAAGTTTCTCGAACGGACTCTAACCACAAATATGGGAATTTAATTCTAAAAATATATTGGCGATTCCATCCTACCAGTGAAATGCAAGGCGAATTCAAGATTCCATTTTCTCCATACAAAATATTGTACTTATTCAAAATTTTACTGTTTTATGAATAAGTTGTTTTTTTTTATTTAACGTTAGTTATATAATTTTGTCGTTATAATTTGTATTATTAGTGAATATTGCGATCTTGTGCTTAGTTCCATAAAATGATGTACCTAGGTTAATAAATTTTATTTTTACTAAGTTGCGTTTTTTATTTTGTTTTGTGTTTTTTTTTAAATTTTCTAAAGCGTTTCAATTGCAGTGGAAACTTCGAAACAAATATTGATTCAGTACTTTTTGTTTTTCAGTAATCGGCCTGTTGAACCTTCAAGACAAAAACTGAGAAAAGCACCGGTAAGTTTTTTTTCCTAATTTTTACGCCTTATAGTCGCAATTTTTTAGCTTATCTGCTAAATCTCTGTAGTTCTAAGACCTGCTTATGCTGATAGCCAATCTTCCATTATATAAATGCACAGTTCGCACAATGTTCAATATTTGTGGCAGTGGTAATTAAGGGGTTGTTAAATTAAAAATCGAGATGGAACTATCTACTAAAATCTAATTTGGTGTTGTCAATACGTTCGAAGTTTCGCGTTTGTAAAAGTTTGTCACGTAAGTTGCAGCCGCGGAGGCGGCGGTGCGGTGCCAAGCTAATTGATTAAAAAATATCTTTGCAAATTATAATATTATGATCTTAGAAGCCAATTTACTAAACTGAAAAAATAGAGTAGAATGCTTAATTTTTATTTTAATGTCCGTCTGGTAGATTATTTTAAAACATTACACATGTATTTATTATTTTCTTACAGAAACGAATACTTTCGACGGTATATTGATTGACGCGTGACGCCACTTCTATATTCATTTTATACGTAGAAATGACGTTTTAGCCCCCACTCCTAAACTTTTATCTGAGTATTATTTTATTATACGACAAAATACAAAAATACGTGTCTAATATTTTTTTACTACCTAACTTACGTACTAATTAGATTTTTAATTTTCATACCCTGTCATCATCCCAAGTCCAATATTGTTATGTTTAGATACTTACCCCATGCTCTGTATTTACAAGCCTTGAAGTAGCCTTTCTAAAAGAATTCAATTAAATTATCATATATTATAGTCTAGTTTAGTTCAAAGGGAATATTTAATCATGAAATTCCTTTTAAACCTTTCATTAAAGGTGGGGCTTAATTTTTTCTCTTTATTAAAATATAAGGTATTGAAGACGTAAAAATGCAGCGTGCAGTCGTCAAAAGAAAATCTCTGTATAATCCCTGAAAATATGCTTTCATTTTCCATGAGTCTGACCTGAACGCAACTGTAGTAAATATCGAGTACTAATTAACTTTTGTAACACGTATCTTCATTATTTGTTTTAAAGTAATTATAAGGTTGTGATTGAGTGCTTTTTGTTCGTGTTTGCGTATAACATAGCACAACCATTGTTATTCTCTGACGATGTGGATAGTAATACAATACATTCTCCGATTTTCTATTGAACTATTGAGTATGTTATTGATCTTGGCTTAGTAGGATCGAATCTGTCGCCAAACACCGAGCTGAATAATTTCAAACTTCTTTTTATGATTAAGAATGACATTACATTGAGTAACTAATGTGCTATCGTTCGACAACACATAAGCTACTGAAATCACTTAAATTCATCATTTTCGTCTTTATTCAAACATCTTTCTATATCTATAGTGGCAAACTAAAATATCGTGTGATAGACTGGAAGTAAGCACTTACAGTCAAAGCCATCTTTTCACAGCTTAAGATCGTTATTTTTAAAGTCTGATTCTTTTTAACTGGAGGTACCTAAACTTTTTTAGAGCAATGCAAAGACGTTAACATCAAATTAGACTGTTAAGCTCCCTGTTAGCAGTCACTCACACGGAAGCTTTGTGCCGCTCAACTGTAAAACGTCCAATGTACTTTGTAGGTACGCAAAACTCAACCCAAACGTCAAGTAAGAAAGTTGAAACGTCAATATAACGAATCGCTAAGTAATCGCACTCATTGCATTCATTAAAGAGCTGTTTAGCCCGTAGATTGAGAGCTTAGCAATTTACTATCGTCAGGAAATCACTACTATTTTGAATTATATAACAGCTTCCTTTGCGTTTTATTCATTTTGTAAAATGACATAACCGCCCTTTAAATCGTTTACCGTTTCGCAATAAAAGTTTAGCTAACAGGGAATTGGAAAGGCTTCCTACCGCCCGCCGCTACCGCTTGTAAAAATAGAACTATACAAATACAATCATGAGTCCAAAGCGCTGGGGTGTTACGTATGATTAAATCATTTGCTTTCACATACTTTATAATTCAGAAATATCGATTCGGCTATAAATACCATTGCAGTTCAGTGCTTTTACTTCGTCCTTTTCAGTTTGTAGTTCGTACCAGTATAAAATGGAATTAAATGGAAAGAACACAAGCTCTGTCTCGTAAAGGCGCTTTTCATTGAGAGTATTGAGACCGATAGATACATATGTAGACCGTACTCTTTTTTATGAACTACTTATTCTACTAAGTGGGGGATGCAATTAGTATTCCTTTCAAATATTTCTTTGTGTTTTGTTTATATATAGATTTCTTTGTTTTGGTAAATTTTATATGACATCAATAATTGGCTTAATGCATATCGTAGACTGTGACAGTTTATTGATTGATTAAATATAAAGGGTCGATTCGGAAAAATAAAAGTATATGATTTTCAAGTGTGGGAGAGCCATGCTTCGGCACGAATGGGCTGGCTCGACCGGAGTGAAATCACGGCCTCACAGAAAACCGATGTGAAGCAACGCTTGCGTTGTGTTTCGTCGCGTGAGTGAGGTTACCGAAAGCCTGATTATCCTCCCCATCCCCAATCTCCCCAACTCCTGAATCCTCACAATCCTAATCCCCAAAAGGCCGGTAACGCACTTGTAACATCTCTGATATTCCAGGTGTCCATTGGCGACGCCGTAGCTTACTATCAGGTGATCCGTCTGCTCGTTTACCGGCTTATGACATAAAAATGATTCAATTAAAAAAAAATAGTTGTATAAGAAAACGTTAATGGGTTTCTTATACATAATTTCACATACCACACCACACCCGGACCAACAATTTGCTTAGCAGCCGTGGACTAAAATACGTATGTTTTGTTAGGACTACATACCGACGACATACGTTTTGTCGTGTACAGTGAACTACATCTGTTTCGACGGGCTTTGCATTTTTCCCTTACTTCTGATACGACACAATAATACTTCTTGGCAAAAATACAAAATTCTGGGTCAACGGGATGTTACGTTATTTAGATATTATGTGAAAACTGGTACTGTTCACTTAAGGGCACTTGAAGAAGTTTCGTGGATTGTCTTAGAGGATCAAAATTAAGCATGGTCTAATATCTAGAAAATGACCGGAAGCATAGTAAATGTGAGATATTGTACTGTGGTCCTGTAACTTGTCTATGAGCGTAACGATAATGTTAAGCTACACCATAGTATTGTATATTTCCTGTTAGAAAACCTGTAATAGCCATCCGTCACTGCGAGGAGTTATTTGCCGGGCCTGGTTATTGTCCCTTTTATATCCCCTCGCTACTGCACCATTTTCTGGACACGGCACATTAGCTGAGCCGACACTGCAATCACCTACTTCCTTTAGCACATCATTGGTCCCACGATGCATCTTGAATGCATTAACAAATCATAAATAACGACCACATATGTACATACATTATGTACTTGTATATGCTATAAGTTCGTTATGTCTTTTTATCTGATAGTAGTATAGTGATTTAGTTGTTGAAATTATCGATCTTAAAATTTCCATCAATATCCTGCTAGCAGTATAAATATAAATGATGATCATAGTCTGATTTACCTCTTTCTCATGGAACTCTACTACTAACAAAGGCAAAGTCAGACAAAATTATTTATTTCAATTAGGCCAGAATGGCACTTTTGAATGTCACCAAAAAAAAATTAAAAGGGAATCTATGCTCATTCCAAGGTGTAGATTCCTACCTGTTGCGGCGTCCCGCTCGGACGCTACTAGTTACATAGTTTTGCTGTTTGGATTGTGCGAGAACAATATAACACTAAAATCCAGTCAAAGTGATCAAAAAAGAAAATAGCCTTAAATACAATAATACAGTCTGGAGCTGACCAGTCCCAGTTGACGGCGCCCGTTCACGAACATGACACGTACACCAGCACCGCCCAACTCAACCATATTGTAGGGAATCGAGAGATCCACTGCACGCGCCACCGCTAATGAGACCTTTGAGTGAGCATGACAACTCCAAGCTCTGACACAAATGAATTCTACTAATCTAATTTAATATTAAGTTAATTACAGGGCTCTCACATTTACAATCTATGTTATCTAATTTAAACAATATGCAATTTAGCAATATGACTGTATTATTTACGATTTCATTAAAACAACAGTGTTTTTAGTTATCCTGTGGAGTCGGACTAGCCTGCATCCAAGCATTTTTATCCTCTATATATTCATTAAGTTTGTAATATGCTTGCTACATAAAGTTTTCTTTATACATAATTTAAATTTGGATTCATTTAGTTGTTGTACATCGCCTGGTATCTTATTATAATAACATTTAACACAGAATCCCATGAACGACTTACTTACTTTCGCTAATCTCGAAATTGGCTGACTTAATTTATTCTTATGTCTAGTGTGATAGTGAAGTCTATCCGACACTTTACCAAATAACTGTAGGTTTTTCCAACATTTTGCAACAACAAACTTAGTTGTATGACTTCAAAATTCATCAGATTTAAGGATTTTTTTATACGCAATCAATAAGATATGTGTACAGTGTAACTTAGATTGCTAGATTGTGGTCTAGTGCTCTATTCTACTCCACATGCGTCTGCTATAATCTATTTCTATTCAAATAAGTACGTTATTGGAAGCGTATTAATGGGCCAATAGCTCGTAACATACATGGAACGTCCAATCGAAGTTAAAATGTAAAGTAAAGTAAGTTTAGTTTTCTTTTATTTATTTTACATCTTTTAGTTATAGTGTATCTTAAGTTGTACATATTTATATATTTTTTCCTTTCCTTGTGTTGTAAATAGTTTTAATGTGTGTTTTAAATTGTGTTTTAATAAAATTTATGCCCTTTATAAAAAAGTAAAGCAATAAGTAGTGTCCGACCGAAAGTTCGATTTCGGCCAAATATCAAGTTTCAGAGGCAGTTTCGGTTTCGGCCAAAATCGGTCGAAACTAATGTCGAAAGTTCACACACGTTCTCGCTCGCCTAACTTCGTTTCCCGCGGCAACGCTTTGATGGACTCTGTCGGATCTGTGCGGTAATGGTTGTGCGCCTTTCGGATAGCTCTATAGCAACAAAACTTAATGCGTGTGCGTGAAAATTCTTTAGAGGTTATGTCTTGAATGAACTATTTACATAAGTTTTAATGCAAAATATATACACGTAAAATGCACCCAATTGTAGGATTTTAAGAAATTTTATACTTGACTACGCGAGTTTCGGTTTCCAACGAAATTGAAGCCACGGCCGAAGATTCTGTTTCGGCCGGAAAACCAGTTTTGGTCGACCATTAGTAAAAAGTATATACTTAAACTCTGAACAAAAAGTTGTCGATGATGCAGGTTGGGATTGAGATTGACAATGTTGTAAAATAAACATGGATGTAACCTAGTTTTCCACAAAGGATTATTGACTGTAGAGCCTATTGTATTATGCTTTCAAGTAATATAGGCTTTTGCATAGGTCACTGTTGATTCAAATCCCCGATAACATGCTCTTGTATGTCTTTGTTACGCTAAACCTAGCAAACAGTGGAACACTTTGTTTGTTTCGTGTTTACAACAATAGTCAAAGGATGCGCTTCGAATGTTTGCTCGTTATATTCAGTTTCACTCTATATTTAGTACCTATTTAACTCGCAGTAACTTTAGCTTAAATGAGCAGCAAACAGATACATAACTTATATATGTAATTGTATTATTTTGTTAGACTATGGTTGTGGGGATTTTCAATGAGACGTCAAAGAAACAGCAAAGTTTTATTGCCAAGATAAATACGTGTATTTGTAAGTTCGAGCACAGTGACTGACGACTGAAAGTTCACTAGAACACCTTTTTTAACCCATGTAATTCAATAATAATACTTAAATGTCAATGGATTAGTCAAGCAAGCCTTTTTGGGTAGTTATCCTATGTTCTATTATTTTATTTTATTTCAAGTTGTACGTACCTAATTATTTGTTTATTTCCCTATTTTTATGTACCATATTTTATAGTCAATCTAAATAAAAACGAATTTCAGTTTTTTAGTCTCGCGTTAGTTAAACTCGAGAACGACTAAACCGATTTGGCCATTTTGGTCTTGAAATGTTCGTGGAAGTCCAGGAAAGGCTTAAAAGGTGATAAATATCTAATAATAGTGATAATAATTTTTTAGGCTAATCAAAGTTTCCCAGGTCAGCTAGAAAGTACTAACAATAGAGAAAATAAAAGTCAATAAATATGTTCCATCCATCATAAATTAGTTAAGCTGTAGTTTCAGGCTCAGTTACTGGGAACAGTGCTGAAGTAGGTCGCAGCGACGTAACTACATAACACGGTATGTTATGCCAAGTTAAAAGGGACACGTATTGCTACCGATGCACGTGAACCAATAAATTGTGAAGATAAATGACTGCAATCACTTAACTTAGTTTACAAACCGGTACTGACCTATTGTCTTAGAGTACGTCTATCTAATAAGTGGTAGGACTTGTCCTATGTATTTATCGAAGTTTAACCAAGACTGACCACTCACCGCTAGAGTGGTGTAACTGTACACTTAATGATGAACGCTATAGGGTTTGTTTTTACGTGTACGGGATAAATATAATAATATATTGTGTGTATTACTTAATTTAAAACTTAGCTGAAATTTTAAGTTAAGAGAGAAAATTTGTGTCCACTTATGTTGCATCTTATTTTAAAAACTTTGTTTTTCCTTATTCAGTTGTCGTTGATTTCGCAACTTGGGATAACATAATCTTCAATCTCGATACATTATTTTGATCGAATAACCGTATTTTCTTTTCAGTTAGGTATTGTGTTTTGTGCCAAATAAATATTGATGCCAGTCTCTTAACACCAGTGACTTCCTCAATTTATATTCACGGGTTAAACAAAATGCGAGAAGTCTGACATATTTTTACACCGCCCGTTATTTTTATTTTTCAATCTTTAATACCATCGAAATCATCTGTTAAACTGTCAAACACCAAGCAGTCACCGGTGACCGCGACCTATTGTTCTTTAACTCGTCGAGTACCGGTTTTATAGACACAATTAAAGAACAATAGGTCGCGGTCACCGGTGACCGCTTGGTGTTTGACAGTTTAATTGTGTCTATAAAACCGGTACTCGACGAGTTAAAACATGTTGAGTTCAGCTGCAGTAAAATTAATTACGATTCGGTCGTACGTAATTCCAGTTTCGGCTATTGACATCGAAATTAAAAGTAAAATGAAAATATATTGAGTGAATAATGAAGTGCATAATTCTCCTACGAGTGCACGTACTGTTTGATTGGCAGGTTAATTATACGGGCCCTTTCTGCTCATAGCAATGCTATTGGCATTTGGTCCGTGCAAATATGCGGTAGATAGTTCCACCTACGAAAATCGGATTTTACGTCACCTTTTTTATTTCTGACTCTGTTTTAATTAAGGTCAGTATTATTGATAAATATTTTAGTGCATTCTTCCGATTAATTCACAAACTCTACGTTAGTTGGTATCTACTAAAACTTTGTTGTAAGAAATAGAGTAAGTACGGGACCTCTTACCTCTATCTTTGCAGTTTCTTGCTGTTTGATTACTAACGCGCTCCGTACTTGTTACTTCCACGTAGCTCGGACTTCATCTAATTTCATTAATTAGACACCAGACATTAATTCGTTTTGTAAGACTTTATGCGATACAGCTTAGTTTAAGCTTGAATTAACTTTAAAAGAGATTCTGTATCACCACCTGTTTATTTTTGCAGTTATTTTAATACTGACCTTTCAGGCGTTTGTCAGTTTTAATTAGACATGTAACACACCAGTCTATTTGTTATTGCGAATGCTGAAAAGCACTCGAAACGTCAAAATTAAGTTATAATTAAGTTGTATCCAGAAAACATTTTTAGTCATGGTGTGTAATAATCGCAAAAGCCTTTCAAAAGTGATGAATACCGAGTGGTACATCTGAGTGATACGGTAATATTTTTTATAGAAGAGTATAATGTTATATATCCTTATTAAAGATATTATGGAACCGTAATCGAAGTTGTTGACAATATGAGCTGAATAAATGGGACTTGATATGATTAATCTTTGATAATCCACTTAATAAGGACAATTTAAAAAAAAAAACTTAAGTTTAGCGCAAATGAAACTTGTTTTAGATATTTAGTATGACTATATTGAAATGCCACATAGTTGGCATTGTCCTTTGTATTTTACTTTAATTCTTCAACCGTCACCGAAATTCTTAATAATCTGGTATGTGAAACGGACAAAAAAGCCTATGTCTGTGTCTAGATCCGGAATGTGATATCCGTAACATCTCCGATTCGAACTCGGAAAAGTTTCATCGCGGACTCTACGTATACGGGTAGCGGGATACCTCATGCATTCAATCCTTGGACAGACTATAATTGGTTTTCCAAATGCTGTCTTTGAGCGCAACCTGCCCATTGTTCGAACTCCATCTGAACAAATTCCTTTTCAAACGTTACCTAAAGCCACCAAATTAATTCACTCGATTTTAGTAAGTCTTCTGTCATTTGGAATACGAAACGGAACTTTTCAGATATCTTCCACTCATACCTTTTTTATTGTTTTCGTAGTAATAAATCTGTGGAACTAATGTTGTAAGTAAATGTACGACTCTTTTATAAAATTATTGGGTATTACAGTATTAAGTAAACCTCATATGCTGAATAGGCTGAATAATATGCTGTTTCGTTCAATAGGTATTCCAATATGTTTTTATTTAAGATGATAATGAGTGTGATTATTGATTACAAATACAAATGTATGACACACGTATCCGTGACAACAATTTGTGGAGCTCGCGAAGAGTTGTTTCTCAACTTCTAAACCAATTCTGCATTCAAATCAATTTTTAAAGAACATATTTAGAGGAAATCCTCTACTACTAGGAAATAAGTTAAGTTCAACCCCTTCTCCTAATAATGTTATTAAACATTATGATATTAACAATGATATTATTTGTCTTACTTGTTCCAGGACTCCAAAATGTCGCAGCAGTACAGTCTACGGTGGAATAACCACCAGCCGAACTTTATATCTATGTTCACGACCCTATTGAATACTCAAACTCTCGTGGACGTAACTCTCTCGGCTGATGGGAAGCAACTGCTCGCACATAAAGTTGTTTTATCTGCGTGCAGTACTTATTTCCAAGTGAGTATGTCGTAGTTTATATGGATAATATTAAAATTACATAAGTTTTATTTAGAAAGATTAGAATTAGTCCGATTCTGGAAGCGAAAATAAAAATTACGACAAGAATATTGCATTATGTCATATGTGCAGATAAGGGCTACATAAGGCTCTTTTTGATTTGCAATAGAAGCACCAGCCGCAGTTTCAAACTCCGGACTATAACAAATAATGTCGATTTTCTCAATGGACCGTCCCTGGGATTGAACCCGAGACCGTACCGGTCGTGCTTCTCATGATACAGCAGAATCCTCACTTCTTGAATATCCGACGAACGTTTAGATTGTATATCGTTTCTTACTTAGGAAAATTTTTAAAACACTGCGCTTTCCTCAAAAGGTTCTCAAACACTTCTGAGAACATCAGCGCACAATATGGTCTAGTAGAAACGGGTAACAATTTCCAAAGAGCACTATGTTTATTTACAAAAAGAAACCAAGGAACCCATTTGTACTAGCGCTTGCTTTAACATGAAAATATTGCGTCGGCACGTTTTTTATCTATAGTGCACATTACTGCATCAGAGCACTATCGTGGAACCGTTTGCCCATCATACTTACATTCATTTCTTTTTGTCATCGTTTATTACTTTGTCGTAATGCATAATCTGTATCTACAGTCCAGGACATTACGTAAGTAAGGCTTACGTAATGTCCTGGAGGCCCGGATGTTTAATACGCCCGCTTCTCATGCATTAGACACCACTGACAAACTAATATCGCTAACGCGCACTGAGCAAGCGTAGTGATCAAACCTTCTCCGTGTGAGAAGAGGCTTTGCTCAGTAGTAGGCATTTATAGGCTGTTGATGATGATGATGACTTACTTAATATGTAAAGCTGTACAATTTGAACGCGTAAATCTCAGAAAGTGCTGGTTCGATTTGAAAAATTATATTTGTGTTTGATAACCCATTTCACACTTTTTTTAAAAAAACCCATAGGTTTTGTGGTAACTGCTTTTTATATAAGTATTTTTTGTTTCACGTTTCGACCAGGTCGTATGTTGATGGCCCTTTATTGTTTAGTGAAAAAAGTCAAAGCAGAATTTTTATTTTGGCCTAACCTACCCAAAGCTCAATTCAGGGACAGCAGGGAATAACTCAAATATTCTAGCTTCTGCCAGCGACTTCGCCACATAACATAACATCACGCCTTTTATCCCCGAAGGGGTAGGCAGAGGTGCACATTACGGCACTTAAGGCCACTGTACAATTTATAACCCACTTTTCACTATTTATGTTATGAGTCCCATGTAATAGGGGGTGAGCCAATTGCCAAGTACCAGGCACAATTACCGTAATACTTTGCCCGAACCAAGAATTGAACTCGAGAACCCTGTCCTGGCAGTCCCACTTGCGACCACTCGGCCAACGAGGCAGTCTACATACTCACAAATACTACACAAAATTATGATAGTAGAGTTGGCTTCTAGAAAAATAATTCCATCACAAATTATAACTTCCCGCTTTGTATTTCCAGTCGCTGTTCGTTGACAATCCGTCTCCACATCCGATAGTCATTCTGAAGGATGTGACGTATGCCGACCTGCGCACTATGGTCGACTTTATGTACTGTGGGGAGGTGAACGTCACTGAGGAACAGTTGCCCAAGGTGAGCAAGGTGTTATCAACAATGTAAATTACAAAATATTATATTAGTGTATTCGTTTTCATTGCCATTTAGCCTTCAAGTTGTACTGATTTTGTTTTACCAGTAATGAACATAATCAGATAGAATATGGATGATGGAAAATTCCATTTGAAATTAAGTCCACCCTTACTAATTTAACACTTTTGCGAACTCAGGAAACTGAATTCTATAAGATTTTTTGTTCATCAGGCTTCTACTCTTGACTAATAAGAAAAGTTATTTGATTTGGAAAATAGAGTTTATTATACAAGTAAATAAAGGTTTAAGTAATCTTTTGTAGGTCCTGGACACAGCCAAACTTTTAAAAATAAAGGGCTTGACGGAGATGCCAGACTCCACGTCACTAACACGGTCCCAGGGCACTTCGGCCGAGTTCCAGAACCAGGGCGACTCCATGGACTCACAGAGGCAATCACCAGCTGCCTCTCCCTCCAACAAGCGCAGACGGTATGAAACAAAGTTCTTAATTAATAATTCGTATCTAAATAACCATGGAATATCTTGCTTAGATACGTCATCTTTTATACAAGGAATAAAAAATAAACGAACCAAATTGCCAAACCGTTTTCAATAAGTATTAAACTTTATTTGTTTTCGTCAAAGTAGTACAAGTCGAGATTTATTTGAGTAGGTTGATGCAAATAATTATGGGTGTATTAAATTTTCAGGCGAAGGAAAAGTTCGAGTGGTTCTACTTCACTAAACGTGGTAGAAAACGAGCAAGGCCGCGCTGACGTCGCCGCTCAGACGGTAGATGCGAATGCGATCACGTTAAGCAGCGTGCCACAACAACGGCGCATGCGCGAATACCACGAAATTAGAACCATCGACAATTCGCAACAGGTAGACGACGTCAGTAAATCCTTTTTTATTTTATTTTTTTTTTAGTTTTAATTGAATTATTTATTTATTATTGACCCGAACCTATACTTTACTATAATTTTAAAGTTTAATGCCCTTTTAAGTTTTCAGTACTTGAGTTTGATAAAGATATTTTTATAGCTAGTTTACTTGTTCAATGACATATAGCCTACCCCGGTGTGAAAAGGCGCTACCCCTTTAGTTACTGAATGCGTAGACAGGGGTGCACACACCACAATGACACCCGTTTTTTACCAGTTGTTATGAGTTCTTTATAATATGAGGCTATAAATCAATATCTTATTAAGAACTGGCTTCTGCCAGCGTGTTCCTCGCGTCTTCATTCGCGTACCCGTGGGATTTATAAAGTAGCATAATAGGTGTTATGCCAGACCATAATCTCTGTTTCGAAGGACAAAATGTACCTGGCGACCACAACGATCAGACATATATCGTTAGAAAGCTCTTTTCGTGACTATCATTTGTTATAATGGGGGTCAGTCTCAATTCGTTGTGGGGAAAATGTAATAGTTACTCTGTCGCGCTCCAGTAGCAGCGCGATGGTTGCCGCGTCGCGTATCGCGGAATGCTGCTCATGAATATGAGTCTAGCATTGGTTGAAACTAGTCGAGTTCCTCGTCAAACATACATACATACATAATATCACGCCTGTCTCCCATGGGGGTAGGCAGAGACTAAGGAACGCCAATTACTACGATTCTTACATACCTCTTTCGCTTCATTAACAGTCATCAATCTTTACATGCATGCTCGTCGGTTAAGGGTACTTTTAATTTGGCCCTTCTTTAATATATCGCCAATCTGGTCACTTTATGTCCGTCTAGGGCGCCCTCTACCGACGGCTCCATTCATATCCGCTCTGTATACTTCTTTCGTTACTCTACTTTCATCCATCCTCGTCAAACAGTTACGTGAGTAAGACGAAAACATAATAATTCATTTTATATTTCCCTATGATTTCAGACCACGGAACAGGACTTGAATGTTGAGCAGATTGGACTAGAGAACACACCCACAGCGATACCACAAGGTAACAAATCATAATTTAGTCTTTGTGTGATGGCTTACAAATAATTTGTGTTATCTAACTCCTTGTAAAGCCCTTTCAAATTTAATTCGTTATTAATAGAAAAAAAATGTTTGTCATTAAATTTAATCCCTTAATAGAATAAAAGCCTAATACAGTATTATTTCTTGACAGTCTGTTGACGATAACGTTTTTAATCTGTTGGTACGAAATAAGACAGTGTCGCCGTACAATATTTACACTGTTTGTATGATTTGATGAATAAAACGTCAAATTGCTATTAAGACGTTGTTCTAACAGAGCTAATTGCGTCTGAATTTGCAATTAGGAGCGCTAAAGCAATTAGTTAGGCTAGGTTATACGCCGATAGTCTGTCATTCTATTGGTAACTAAACTTTTGACAGCGACAGTGATTGGGCTGACAGGACCTTACTCGCCAGTGGTGCCACCTGGTGAGTGAAAAATCGATAGCTCTCATTCAGTATTCTGTGTACCTACACAGAAGCTTTTCAACACATGGACATTTGCAACGCTTCGGGGTTGCAAGCCCCATCACACTGTAACCGTGAGATGTCAGATACCTTCTATTACAAACCCGTCACTTTCCACTGCATCTATCGCCATCACACATCGACTCTGTCATTCATCTTTATTAATTTTTAGTTCTACTTGTTTACCCTTTATTTTTTACTCTATGCGAATAGTAAATGTGATCCGTCGTAGCTTTTAATGTTGTCTAAATGTCTTTTTGTCTATTAGATGTCTGTTTCACCAAATGTTTCCAATGTTCGGTATGTTAGGTATGTACGTGTATGTTCTTAGAGAATTTTCTATAGAACTCTTTCGTAACCCTTCCCAGTCCGTCAATCTGCAATTTTCAGCTTTATTGTTATCACCGTAATGCGGAATTACATCATGATATAGTGGACTATAATTTCAGTACATATTCCTGGACAGCGATAACGTATTTTCAATTATAATTTATCGATTACACGTGAATGGAATGATCGCCTTATTCCAACAATACAACGCAAGAAATATTACTAATAAAAGATGATATTGTAATAATAGAATTGTATATGTTACAAAATCATTGCGTTCTCGTTATTATCATAATATGTCTGGAAACATGTACTAAGCTCATTGTCCCTCTTTCTTTATTCTTTTTCGTGTTTTCAATCATCTTTTTCGATTCGCACCTGTGCAACAAGAAGACATTGCGTCTCTGTAAGAATTAATTCCTTTTTGAAACATAATGGATTAATGGCACTCCCACAATGTCTTTTAGTTACGGGTTATTTGATTTTAGAATATACGAATGTTTGTGGTCATTTGCAACGACAGTGTGGCAGCACCCTATGAGTCATTAATGTCTATGATGATCTCGTCTACGTACATATCCGTATAATATTACTATGATTGGCCTAAATTCTCAAATCTTTTCGTAACTACGAAAATATGGTATGGTTCAGATTTACTTAACGCAAATTAGTAATGAAATTATCAAATTGAATTACAAAAAGGTCACCATACAAGTGAAATTCATTATTACAGAAATATTGCATCAAACTAAGTCTAGAGGTGCTAAAACATAGACAAATATTTTACGGAGGAGACATCAAGCACTAATATCTCACAAAATAAAAGTATTAAACATCATCCGTTTCTCATTCATCTCTAAACCGTAACAATCATCTGCTTCTACTCTATGCTTTATGTATGTACTTCGCGCATGCACCGTGCTGTACGTAGATAGTGATTACCGACTACCTGTGCCACGTGGACCCTGCCTCAACTCACCTTGCACGTCCACTGGTACATTCTACTAAATAAAATCTATTACATGCTTTTAACCAATAAAGATAAACAAAAAATTGGTGTAACTATAATACGTAGGTAAAATGAGAAATAATGTCTCAATTAAAAAAAAATACATAAAGCATAATAAAGGAAGCCCACCGTAATCGTTACATAACCGGGCGACGTTTTACTTTCCAGGGAAGGGAGATCAATGAGAAACCGTTTGTTTAAACTTTAACTCAGAAATATTATACTGTATCTAGAGAGTTTTATTAAAATACGTACATTTATCTCTCTTCCCAGGAGGCCAATGGACTATGATGGAGCATTCGTATCCGCGGTACACGAACGCGTGCTTAGGGGCGGGCGCGTTGCAGCAGGACCCTGGCATGTACATCAATAATGTGATCAACCCGCACATGGACGGCGACATCAACTACGGTCAGAGCCTCGGCGTGGCTGGACCTTCCCCCGGCCCCTCCTGCGTCGACGTGCAAGCAGCACAGGAACCCAACCCCACGCCCACCCCCAAGCGACGACGAACTACCAACCCACAGTCTGAGGAGAACTTCCAGAGGGCTTTAGAGGCTGTGCGTTTCGGAGGAATAGGATTTTGTAAGGCGGCTCGTATGTTCGGTGTTAACAATAGGACCTTATGGCTCGAGTATAAGAAAAAAGGATACCCGAATAACAGGCCCAGTATTAAGAGCAGGATCAAACGCGAGCACACGACGCCGCCTCCCGAACACAAGGAGGAGCAACAACTGCCAGAGCAACAGATGGCGCTGGTGTGCCCGCAGCATCAAGTGCCGCCCGGGTTCATTGAGTCCAACGCCGCGCATGGGTTCCCCTTGCAGGGCGTGGCGCACAACTCTCCTCTCAACATTCTAGGAGTGAATTTCAACTCAATGCAATAGAACGCGGCCTGCGGCGTGTCAGCGGACGAGTCGTACTCGTTGTGACACGAGTGGCAAGGCGCGGACTATGGGCACCACCAGCCCTACATGGCGCCTTCGCCCTCGCATGCCGCCCTCGCGCCGCCGCGCTATGAGCACTTGTACATGCATCTCGCGTTGTAAATATTAGTTCGAACACGTAACGTACTTACTATCGGTTTGGCTGTGGGCTTACAGGTCTTCACTTACTGTTCATATATCTTGCGGAACTGAAACGGTTGCATCGATTAAGTACTGCTGCATATATTGGGATGCTTGAGTGGCTTATAGAATGGCCTGGTATATGGATTTGTAAGTTAACGGTATTGTGACTGGGTTGTGTCGTTGTAGTATAGGCAATAAAATAAAAGCAATGTTTTCCATTTTATATCGAAACGGATTTTTACGCATTTTTGTGGTGTAGTGACGACACACACTCGAGTTCGACACGATTTGATGGGTCCTAAAGAACGATTTGAAACTAACGATAAAACATATAATTATGCAATAATCGTTGTGCCCTGAAACTGTAATAAATAGCAATTTATGTAACATCAATGTTTACTATATACATTAATGAATTGATGCCTCACACGTTCTTTATGGCCCTGACAAGGTAAGCGCCACAGCCGTAGAATTGCCATGAAAAAAAAAACGTATTTTGTAGATCTCAATAGGACCGTAAGTTATAAACTGTTCGGTAAACCAGTGTTTTTTACAATTAATATAGTGCACAAGCCGTAGTGTTATGTATAGTCGTCGGATCGAATGTGATAGCGAATTTATTATTGTGTAACTCCCGCTTTGGTTGCAACACTGGAGACACAGTTTCAATAAGTTCGTCATTATTCTTGCAATAATATTAATAATGATAACCTACGGTACTTTGAATTAGTTGGCGTAACGATACGGGTGTGTATCGACGTATTAGTCCATATCAAAACATATTTTTGCAGCTAGTTGTGTCATTGTATCTATGTAGGGATATGACGGTGGGTCGACTAGATATAATTAAGTAAATTCACGCGTACTAAGCAAGCGTACCACTGTTAGTGTAGTGTTAGTAGGTATCGATACTCGCCAAGTGCCACGGTAACGTTGTAGTTGCTCGAGTTGGCTCGTCATGGGTGGATGTATACCAGTGAGCAAGTTCAATGCCCTCGCGTCTCATAGCTTGTTATTCAACAGTTGTATTTTACATACATAGCTGGTGATATTTTGAACTATTTTTACACCATTTTTATACCTTGACGTGCATACATACAATAGACATGTAATATGAATAATTGGGCTATTATTATATGTGCTGCTATTGTGGTAAACAAGTTCGTGGGGTATCGAGAGGCATGCAAAGATTTAGTTTGTAAGTTCTGAGTGGCAGGTTACACACAGTTTTATTCATAACTACCTCTATTTATAAGTATTTTAATGATAGACTGTTGGTTTGTTAAATGGTATTTCAAGGAGGACAAATGAAAAAACAATGTCGCATAGCATTTTTTTTAAATCTCAATTTTAATGTACACAAACCAGTACATGGGTGGACTAAATGCCGCAGGAATTTTCTACGAGTCTGACACTTTGGTGATATAATTATTTCTGATTACAAATAGTTCGTTCTGGAAAAATATTAAAGTGTGTATTACTTCAACAAATAAAAGACGTGATCCTTCCAAAACCATTTAATAAAATAACATTATTTTGAAAGTACTTAAAATAGTTATCACAGCTACAACTATCAGTCTTCCTGGGATATTCACTGGATCACTGAAAGACTGCAGTCTTTGTTAATAGGACGTTACTACCTATTTATTGAATATCCTTAAAATTGTTGAAGTAACGGTGCAATTCTTAAATCGGGCTACTAATTATCTTGTCGTCTCCTTGAAGTAGCAATTACAAAACCATGTGTATATATTATAATATGTATGTTTTATAAATTCGTTCAGTAGTCACCTAAATCAAAGTACCTATAGTGTGATTTTCATACTATTATTTTGAAAGTGTGGTGGTGTGTCGGCAAAGTAGTAATGTAAAGAAGTATCTGTTACGTGTGGCTTGGCCGTGGCGAGCCATAGGGAGGGCGAAGTTCTCAGTAGGGTTGTGTTCGCATGTGCTCAGTAGATAGGTCACTCGTATTACACGAAATACATAATTACACACATATAGCCGTTTGGGCAAACGTAATCACTTGATTGATGATCAAAGTTTCTAGTGTAGCTGTAAGTTTTTACAATTTTCCCTATAATCCTTTATAATGACGATTTGCTACCTCACGCCTACAAACTGTAGTGTGCAGGTACGATAATAGTAGGTCAAGAAAACCCAAAAAATCATGTTAGCTATGATTCATTTTGTGCGTACTTCTCGTGCAAATATGTACATCCAATTATTTTATATTATGAATATTCCAGGAGAATTTACTATTATTTTTTTATTTCTTTATTTATCAGGTTTCATACGATAAAGAAACACACCGCCACTTCGGTTGTATAACTTTTATTATACGAATTTTGATGAAACACCAATTATGTATAATGATTTTTGATTTATACAATTATTAATATGGAATGATGATTATATTTTTAATAATGAATAACAGCCAGTGATATGAGATGCCAGTAGTAATAGTAATACATGAAAACGTTCATAACCTTTTTGCATTTACGTTGGACTGATAAAATTGCACATATCTTTTGTACGTGATGTTTGCGTTACATGTAGCGTGGATGTGCCGCGCCGAGGTACGCCTGGCGTGACAACACATCTCGCGTGAACAAGAACAATATTACCAGAGATCTCTATCGTGTAAAATAATTAGGTATTAGATCATTATGCATTTATAGGGTAAGTTACTGTTACTAGTTAGGCATAAGCGGTGCCCGTGACGTAACATGTAGGTTGTCTCGCGAGCGGAACTTGTCGTTTATTATATAATTGTTGTACGATTTATTCATGTCTTCTTTGTTACGCAGGTTATACTTAGGTACTGTTATATCACTGTGCCTACTCCTCATTATTGTAGTATTAAGCTTAACGTCACATTACCATATACATATTGAATGTGATTTTATTATGATCTATCAGGAATTCTCAATAAATAATAACATTGAGTCTGTTTGAGCTCGATATACGGCAATAAGTTGAATATTGGTGTAAGAATCCTTGGCTAGAAGACGCCGCATTGGATAAAGAAAGATGCAACTGGCTAGCAGCTGTCTCGCTCTTTCATAATTTGTTGATTTTATATTACATATCTTGGAGTTTTTGTGCTCGAATTCAATGTTCCTTAACACTTTGTTCAATTTGATTGGTTTATTGTTTACTTGTAGCTGTTACCTGCCGTGTTGCTTATGACGACAGTCGGTCCGCACGCGAGTACAATTCGTGATCTTGTTACTAACGTCATTTAGAAGTATTACTTTTTATTTTTTTAAATCAATTAAGGAGTATTATATTTTTATATTCGCCTAGATTTACAACGATAATAACCAGTTTCGGCGTTTGCGATCTCTGTTTTTATAATGATTTTGACTGATTTTTAAAATAATTTAGAAAGTTTTCTCGTTTAGGCTGGCAACATAGCTGCTTCGTTTCGGAGGTCATTCAAATTGTAAATATAATATGTATATAATTGAATATGTATCCCTGAATGTTGCTCTGAATAGCATGTATCTCGAAAGACTGCTCAGAAATGGAAAGTAAATGTTTTCTAATAATAATAATGACACTGAACTCTATAATCTGGAATTAGGGCTTTTATAATAAGTATGTATGCAAACAGTATTCGATATGCAATGTTTTAGGTGATTATACATTTAAAATAAACCGCCATATGTTTCTAATCTTTTAATGGGCAAAAGCTCCTAAGTATTGAACACTATATAGGTAACTAAGTCCATATTAATAAATGGATCAAGTTATGTGTGAAGCGTTGGAGTATCGATGTATTGTTGTGTTTACTGTTTTTTTCCTCTTCGTTTAGTGTTCAGATTATAGAGAAGGAACTGCTCTCGCGTTTATTTTGATTTTCTCTCTGTTTTATTAAATAAGTGCCATTCAAGGTGATTTCAAAGTATTATGTTGGTCAAGAGGTAATTGGCCGCGAAATATGTGTTACCAGAAGACAAAAAGGTTTTAGTTACAAATCCTCATGTGTGGGTGATGTTAGACGTTGATCAAGTATTATTTTTAGGTTATTACTTATATGTATACCACACTTCTTATTTAGATTATAAATGTACATGAATGGGCTGTAGATGGCAGGTGAAAGTAATTATATTCCTGAATTTTATACAATAAAATAGCGATTATCAATTCGCAAATACAATGAATCAAATCGATAATATTATTTTAATTTCATTTGACATTATTTATGAAGACAGCTTTAATATGAATTAAATTTTGTAATAAAATGTATTACAAAGCAGCTGTTTTTAAACTTTTATTCTTCGTAAACAATTTACAATGATTTTACATCACAAACTGTAATGTATCAGTATTCATTTGTTTAGTTCGAAACGAACAAGTATTTTAGATCTTATTTTATCTTTAGCGTCTGTCTAATATTACACCCACATACGAGACAGTGTTTTATGTACCAGTGTTTTTCGAAATAGTAATTATAATCAGTAATATTAAAATGTATATTACTATATTAAATAATTGTGGATCGTAGAAAAGTCGACAGTCGTGGACATGACGCCACCATAATAAAACAACCAATACGCTTGTATTTACAGTAAGTATTGCAAGTATTCTCAATATATTTCTTAACTCGATGCCTTATAATGCAGACAGAAAGCAATATTTTTGTAACAATAATAAATAATAGAAGTAACCGAAGTCAATGTTCACGATTGTCGAAATAATGAGGTTGTTCATATACCTACTGGCAAAATTTGTGAATTTTGTGCTTAGCACTAATAATAACTGTTCTATACCAAAATAGATAATAAATAATTTTGATTATTTTGTACTTCATTTATTTTAATTTTACCCCCTACCCCCGTGGGCTTTCTTTATGTGCTACTTTAAGGATAAGAAGAAAAATACTTGATGAGTTCCAGGAATATTACTTCATATTTTGGCTCCAATTCTTAGAATAAAAATGAATTTTTGGTATTAAACACCATGTCATATGCAGTACACAACAAGCCTAATTAGGAGTTGCTAATAATATTCAGCATTTCACTATGCAAATCCTATCTATCATGATTTAACCTTAGAGTTTACGTTATAAGCGTAACTATATTTTATCTTCACTGAACTAGTGTGTGGAATAATATTATATACCTTATTTATACTTATTTTACACAATTCAACATTTCTTTTCCGTTGTCGTTTCACTTTATCTCCATGTAAACGTATCTTAGAATAGTATTTCAATATAGTTTCATAATACAATCCCACTGCTACAAATCATTTGTCTGTTTAACTGATTATTGTGACGTAACAAAATACATACATGACCTCACGCCTGTCTCCAATGGGTGTAGGCTAAGACTAACACCAATTGCTACGATTCTTACATACCTCTTTCGCATACAAATTACATAATTGTATAAAAATCGATAATTGAGGTCACATCTCTGGTCTGGTAAAATTAGACCTAAGCTGGTGTAACATTAGACTACACCTGCAACAACCAAAAAAGATATTATATATGTATGAGCCAATGTTACACTGCTTTGGTTAAATTTTATCTAAAACATCTATCTTTTTACAAATAAAGATTTATAAACAAATGATGTAGCTCCAGCCACGGCGAACTCGGACGTGGGTTGGCACCGGCGGACCAAGCACTTCAAGCGACAGTCTCGCGTGCCCGACGAACAGAACATTCGCAAGCAGACTTCAGAACCCCTCCCACCGACCGCCGCAGTGTCCAAAGCTGCGCCCACGCTGCAGAAACACGAGTCCTACCCACAGTACAGCGCCACAAAGGTAAAATTATAGCGTAACAGACGAAATTATAAAATGCTACCCTTTTTCTTTTGCTATGATTAAGTTAACCCAAGCTGTTTCGTACTCCGCCAGAAGTGAAAAAAACTATCCTTGGAAATTGAAAATCTTTTATGTACGTCACCAGTTATTAAGAAATTTTTTGATAAAACACGTATCGATGACTTCAGTTGCCAAACAAGAGCCAAAGACAAGGCCGCCCATTGTACTCAAATGTTTTAAATTATAATATAGAATTAAGAGTAGTTTTATTATGTTACTAAAATTGTTGGTGTTCTGAATTTACAGGCTACTCTTACACGGAAGCCTCGACTGGAACAAGAAGTTGGTTCACTGTTAATCCGGGCGGTGTCTAGCGCCGAGCGACAGTCCTCGACGAGTACGAGTGCGAGCGCGACGAGCGCAACGAGCGCAACGAGTGCAGCGAGCGCAACGAGCGCGGCGATGGTGGCCACGTCGGCGTCCGCGTCGTTTGAATCCACTGCATCCGACACGTCGCAGACGCAGCGCGCCAGCCACACACCCGCAGTGCGCTCCGGTCCGCCACTCAGCTGCAACTTCTGCTGGAACACCGTGGACGAGTGCGGCAGGATCCTCCGGCGGAAGACGCAGTACCACTGCCCCGAGTGCCGCACCAACCTCTGCATCGTGCCCTGCTTCCACGAGTACCATGATGGCCCCGAGAGCGACTCCAATACTAACACTAACGCTCGGTGAAGTTACGTCTCCCACGATGGTACGAGGCGTTTGTCAAAGAAATGGTGGGTGTTCAGCGTGAACCGTGTCTGAGCAGTGCCGTGCGGCGATACTATTATATTCAAGGATGATTCGATGTCTTCTACGAATTGTCTTGGTGGTCGATGTTAGATCAAATGGACTCACTGTTATAGTTAATGCTTTGAGTAGGGTACTTAGTATCAATGTATCAGCCAGTTTTAATATTCCAGATGTCGTCACGTACAACGTAGAGCTTTTAGATTTAAACACTTAATATATTCAATTTCTTCGTATAACTCTATAATGTTTGTGACATTATATTTAATCAATATTCTTTCGCGTGTAGTGCTAGAGTTGTACTATAATAGTAAAGTTTTAAACAAGTTTATTCGTAAATTGACGTCGGTGAAACATTTTCTTGATCGAGATCATGGAATCTCGATAGTAGTAGAAATAGTATTATGAGTACATCCAACTAGGAAATTGTTAATAATATTGACTTTATACAAATGATCGGACTTATATTTGAATCAAATAGTCGTTCTACTAAATGAAAATACACAGCAGTAGCCATCGTACGAAACTCTCATTTCATATTGAGCGTTATTAGTAAGTGTTAATGTTTTGATCTTAATGTGTCTATATCGTTATTTGTGTCAACAGAAAGTAGCCGTGAACAATAATATAATCAATATCGTCCTATATCTGTGTGTCTATATTACTACTTTAAATGATTTCAGTAGCATACAGATGTGCTTGAAATGAGCTCGAAAATTGTCAATCAGAGCTTAAATACTCTTTTATAAGAAAACATTTTAAAAACTATATTAACAAAATGTATTTTTGAATGATTTCTCATTCTGACAACGATTTCTATATACTCTTAACGACAAACGTAACTTTGTTAATCATATTAATATTCAGGAAGTATATGTATAAGTTATGAACAAAACAATGTATCTGTCGATCTCTGTGACTTGTACAAAACATATTTTCTTATACCTTTATTATATTTAAGAACACGACCTTTCTTTGGCAAATGCACTTTCTTCGAGTAATTTTGTAAATAGTATATCGTTAGTCCTAACTTAAAATTTAACGGTCCGACCGTTTTGACAAATGTTTATAGACCTCCTTGAACTGGTTACTTATTGTATTAATTATTGATAGCCGCGGTACATTGGAATGGAGTGAGATATGTAAGTGCATTTTTCGGTGAAGCGTAATTATTAACTAATGAATGAGTACCGTTGTAGATATAAGTATAACGTGCGTGTCATACACTGATGTTAGATTAGTACAGGGTGGAAATTTATTTATCTGCACCCTTTATAAACCTCCTTCGATATACTCAATAACTCTTACCACAAAACTTATCTGGTTTATGAAAATGGTTTGAGGATTACTACTGTAGTGCAGATAAGTAAATTGGTATATAATATAACTCTTGTAAACATAATTATATTGTATTATAAATTATAAGACATATCGTCTGATTTCATTTTGAATTGTATACACTTTGTACTTTTGCTGCAAGCAAATGTTATATGAATAATAATATGTAGTATTGATGTTCGATATTGATGAACCGTATTGATGTAACGTAGGAACATGATAATAACGACTACATTTCGACGTGGTATCTATCAATGTTATAAATAAACTTCAGACTTAAGTCTGCCAATAAAATGACATGATATATTTTATGTATCGATGTATAGTGATTGGTAACTAAAGGGAAACTAATCTTTATGTACCAATAGGTACGTAATATTTTTGGATTGAAAGTGTTGGATATTTAAAATTGTTATTTTTGTTTTGTGGCAACAAATGCCTCTTGTTATATTATTATGACAGTAGGAGATATAAATTAAATGTTATTATTATAGTATGTATTGTACCGCTGGAGGTACCTACTCACCATTTTTGAGCTGTTGGCTATTTCGAAAAGTGAATTGATAAAACGACTGTTCCGTAGGTGTTTTGGTACGTATTCAATGTTATCGATTTTGAGAAAACGAATTAGTCTGTTAATGAAAATTGATGTTTACATTCTTATATTGAATACCTACTATAAGGAATTCGTTGTGATGTGATGAAAGTAGGTACTTTAAAAGTGCAGTAGCCTACTTTTGTATACTTATTACATACATTAATATCTAATAATACTTAGGGCGTCATTTTGGAAACACGTTTTACTATTTGATAGTATGTGTAATTGTACTTTATTCTATTTGAATTTTTCTCTGTGTCAATGCACTTGATATTAATACGTGTACTATGTGTCTTTTCAAAATTATATCCTTAAATAATTTGTATGTGCTGTTACAACGTAGAACGAGGTTGAAACTCGTTAGTATTAATTCAGAATATATTCTCCCTAGTGTCGAGGGAATGTATTATTAACTGATATCATACGTACGGTAGTATATAAATGTCTTTATGTGTATAAAACGTACGTTACTCGTAGCATTCAGATATATAGAAGATCTAAGATGTTATTATGAACAGTATGTGCACAGTAACGTAATATTAACTTACGAATTTACTTACAACGTTATTACCTCCGACTTTATAATTGCTTTAATGTATCTCGTATGTATAAGGAATACAACCGTTTATACAATTGAATTACTTTTCAGCTCCAACATTTCTAGAATCCCTGAGTATGCCTGTAGGATCGTAGTTACGTTTGGAGACAAACATACATAATGTGTTATTATATATTATTATACGCTATGCCAAACTTAGCGAAATTGCTATATATTTATCCTTGAATTTTTCGATACAATAGTGTACTATTAAGTATCCTAAGTTTAATAAGTACATATCCAGGTACATAAGTACCGTACGACTTTTAACTAAGACAAGGTTACTCGCGTCAACCAATATCGCGAGATTTTCTACACGTCATTTTAAAAAGGCTCAGGTGTCTTTAATGTGTACTTAGAAATGAAACATTAATGTTGTGAATGTTCCGTGGGATAGATCCAGTACATTTTAAGGAATGCCGATATATTGTGTAGAAATAAATAATTTGTATACGTTTTCAGCTGATATTATAAAATGCCACCGAAATGATTTAGCTGTTCTATAGGTATACTTGCTTTTCTCTACATACAAACGAAAAGGTTTCATGTTTCGAAGTTCTAAGCAATAGGTAAATAAGTACTTAGTAGTAATTCTATGTGAACATTTATATAAATGTAGTAATCAGCTCAATACAGTCAAATATTATGTTAAAATATTAATATTAGATGCCTAAATCTAGTTAGGTAAACAATAAAAATGTCTCAATGTTTTTCATAAATATATGTAGAAAATATCGATATAATATCATATTTAATCAATGTTTTAATAGATATAATTATGATATACCTAATGTAATTGTTACATATCATATTGAATTACTATATTTATGTATTGTGGAGGTCCCACTGCTGGACATTTATTCTAGAACTTTGAAGACATCTTTATATGTCTGTAGAGTCGTCCAATAAAAATATATACATATGTATTCGTGTCAGTCTTGTATTCGCATATAAATATTATATGTATTATCAAAACGTGGTGTAAACGCCAATTCTCTATGTAAATAATAAATGTTACACTGATATTGTCTTAAGGTTTACTTAATGAATACATGTAGTACATGTTTATGCTGTTTCTGAGTAAAATGATATTCCTTACAATATAATATTGAAATGACTCGACTTCTCCAACTGGTACTGGTACAGAATACCAACATGTTTGTAAAAACAATTCGTATACTTCCAATAACATTAAATGACGATTAATAAATAATATTTAGTAGTTTAACTAATTCTCTTATTCTGTGGTTATTTGCAAAATGTATCTACATCATACTGTTTATATGTATAACCATTTACTAAAGTGCAATAAATAACAGCACTAGCGAAAAAGAATTCTTGTAATGGTAATTTAACATACACATAGTATCGTTATCAATATTGTGTCTAATTCAATAAAAATCGTCCAATAATGACGTCATTCGGAGAATATTATATGGTGTATGGCAAGTATAACGAGCGACTCTCTAACTAATAAGCCAATACAATGTAACCGTGGAATTATTGACATCTTATGTACTACGCCATGATGATCACTGTGAATTCCGTCATCTATAAATATTTTGGAGTCTGCTATTGAAATAAAACTGATTTTATCTAGAATGGCTGTTGTTTTATTATTCCTGTCTGGTTGTAGGGAAAAATATAATCTAACTTCTGATTACTAACTGCAACTACATCATGTAGCAGCAATCTTAACAACTAATTACAAATTGTAGTTGCAATCACAATTACATGATTTTTCAAACTATATTTTTAGATGAAAGGGATTTGTTATCGAGGAACAATTCTTAGTGAGACCTAATTGTGCTAATGTTTTCCTTTTAGGTGCTGTGAAATCAAAAGTGTAGATAGAAATGTATAAAGCATGTCTACTAGCTCATAGCGAAAACTAGCGTGAATCAAGAAAGCGTTGTTCCTGCTTGGGACGCATCTATGATATGAGAATTTTAAACAAGCCCGAAATGTATTAGGTACATACTCCTTGAACAATAATTTGGTGATTTTTTTTTACGTTTGTAGTTAAGCCTTTACCTCCCGATTAATCATCGTGCATACTCTACTTCGACATGCAGAGTTTTCATGAGTCTCACCACTTCAGCCTCCTCAGGAAATATATCTTTTTAGTTGGTGCCACCCCCTAGGTGGTACAGCAGTTTTTTGACTATATAAGTTCTCCAATTTTTTGTTTTTGAGTTTAATGTGGGAACAAAGGGGCTGTTCTAAAACACGAGAAGTAATAATCTCGTATTATTAGTTTCTCTCACGACAGAAGGGTGCAAATACACCTCTTGCATCCTGCTCAGATCGACTCTGTGAAAGGGAATTCAATAAAATACGAATAAGTACCACAAATCTGTTTATTTCACAAATTATATGATATAAATAATTTTGACATGCGTGTCCATCACGCTGGGTTCCGTCGACTTCTAACATTACGGTTCTTGTCCGAGGAACCCTAATTAAGCTTTTACAAGGCAACCAAATTGCAATGCCTAAGATACAAAATTACAGACAATTTATTGCCTATACAAATAAATAAACTATAAGTCGGTACTTATTGGCGTTGCTGGGGCGTAAGAAATCGTTAAAATATGTAGGCAGGTATGTTCCTATATTATAAATATAGAAATGTTACATCACATCATTATATAAATGTTACAGTTAACTAAATAATGCACAGAATTTAAACTATTTCTTATTAAAACTGATAAAACAGGGACGTACCTACTAAAGACTAAAGTAGAATTTTGTGTTCTATCATGAAAATAATAGTGTTAACAAAAGATTAGGTTTCGACCCAGTAGCCAACCAATGGTTACCGTGTCTGTACTGAACCTATCTTTATTTTATCTTGTTATAAAGTTTTAAGAGTTAAGTACACGTAAACCTAGTCCTGTTACCTGTTATCATAGTCTCCTAGCAGCGCCAATAGTATCTACATCGACATCTAACATTCATATTTACAACGCACCTCTCTGTGGATGTATGTCACATGCCTCAATTTCCACGTGTCATTTGCGACACTTTTTATCGACGAGGATACACAAATTAGGAGAATTCCACATTTATTTTATCACGAAACACTACTTTTACCACTCTTCCTAAAACAAACGTGGGATACAAGAGCCTGTTACTCAAGCGTGTGGTCTATCATCAATATATCTCAAAACACGTGACATACAAACACACAGTCTAATACAATGTACAAAACATCCCAATGACTAAGACAAAGGATTACATAATCATTTTGAAAAAATTCAATTACTTTATTGATTTCATTAAAATCTCGTCACAAAATCACTAATTACTAATACACTCCCAGTTGTAATCGATTCGTTGACTAAACTATTTGTTCGCACTAAAAAGGAGAATCGATTTCCGAATCTAATCCTAGTCGAATTAGTGCAGAACTTTAGGTGAACAACTAGTTGTTTATCACAGATATCTTGCATGCATGTCGCCGACGAGGTTAGATTGGCATCGCGGAGTCGAGTCCCGCCGGTGCCTTGGACCCGCGCCCGCCTGCCTTCGCTAGTAGGTACTGATTACAATACATGCAGCGGTATCGATACAAAATTATTCATATATTTGTACATATCTCCGATTTAGGGAACTATAATTCTAAGCCAACTCCACTACTATGTCTTCACAATGCACGACACATCTAGGAAACACTGTTCAATGAATTTGACAGTGCTATCTGTATCATTCTGCACAGGTATCTTTCCGTCCACTTGATCGATTAAATTACTTAACTATAAAAATACTAATTGTATGTAATTGTAAACGTTATCATATTGTATATTATATCACTGTATACATTCGTGCAACATGAAGACATTACATAACACGTTTAGGCATTAATTTTATATAAAATTACAGACTCATTGTATCGACGCGCTTTTAAGATATATATAGGGAAGGGAATATATACGCATTCTTAAACAAATGCAGCAATGCATTTACTATCGGGGCGTATAGCCTCAATAATACAGAGTGGAAACTTTAGGTTCAACCCCCACCACAATCGTAAACCTTTAACATTATTGTAGCACAACGCTACAATATAACGTGGATCAACTCACACATACAAGCTACGCTTTTCAAGCAATGAAAAACAAGGGATTATTATTATTTAACAATTGTTATACATCTGTAAATATTTTAAGTATAAGAACAATAGCATGGGTGTTAAATCTAATGTTCCCCCACTATCCTCTAACATTACGACTGAAAGACTCAACCCCGCGCTGGTCCGGAGCGACGCAAGCTGCTGCCTGCGTCTGCCCCAACGTGTCTTGATGACTAACCAATACCTCAACTGCGTCAAATAAAAATCAAATAAAACATGTACGTGTGTGTGTGTGGGCTCAATGTACTATGTATAGTGAAGCTCAATGTACTATGTTAATGAAAACAATCAGAACGATATCTAAGCACATCTATGTGAATGATAATAAATTGCATACTGTGAGGAGCATCACTCGATTCCACTTAAGAGAATTAAAACACTTGGAACTTTATGCAGTGGAGAGTAGAGTGTAGGTTGCACTAACAGGATAACGTTGCATGTGATATGTATTTACGACTACTCATAAGTCAGAGATGGGAAGGACGGATTGCGACTTGTACACGCTGACTGAATGTTTGTTGTTGGGCACTCGTATGAGCGTGTGTCGCCCTGCTGGAGGAGTGAGCTGTGCGATGTCTGTTGTGATGTGTAGTTGGCACAATGAGGGGTCAAGTGTAGAAAAACAAAAAAAAACTCAACATAAAGGTTAGTATTTATTTAACTAGGCAAAAAGGTGATCTTTTTATACAAAAAAATATATTCGCTAAATCGCACTGTGTGCGCAAGTTCTATTACAAGTCTTTAAACAGACCATTTTATTTATAAATAATGACTTTTCCTAGGAAAAAAAAATACACCAAAATATGGTATTCACCTTTATACAAACATTAGTTACAAGCGAACCATAGTTTTTAATGTTCATAAATCATATAAAGTAAATGCAAAGAGATCGTGAATTGTTATCGATAGATCTCCTTTGCTGCATTCGCGTCGCGAACCGACTGAGCCGAGACACCGGCCGCCACGAGGCGGCTCGCTACACAAATATACATCACAAACAATGGTAGAGGCCAGTCGGCGCGCATCACCAACACGTATTGCACGCAATTTCAAAATTGCACTAATTTAAATTGTAACTAATTAGAGAACCACAAAGGAATCACTAGGACATAATAGTCTTAATATTCAGCAACAGTTGTATACCGGAACACTATGGACTAAATAATAACGCCATACTGTTCCATCTACAACTGCCACTGCAATTGTTACATAAATTACAAAGAAATAAATAAATAAAAGAAACCACTATGATAGGGCGTTGAGTTGCTTCTCTCAGCTATATCTATATTACAGCCTTACATATTTTGTTTTTACTTTTTTCTAAAATATAAATAGATGTATCACCAGCCTTAGATATCAAAACGGTATTCTTTTATTTAACACTAGAATAATTAGTTATATGAAGCGAGCTTTGCTAGATGGTTATAACAGGGATGATGATGAGACACGAGAAATAAAAACGAAATCCTATGTAGTGCATTAGTTAGAAAATGGAAATGCTTTCAGACAAGTATTTTTACACACATACCTTTGGACAGACGGTGGCTGGCTAAGCCTAACTACGTCATAACCAAGAACCAAACTCGTGACGTCACAAGATACTTCATACACGTATAAAAGAAAAAATACTTGTCTCATACATTCCATTAATCTTCATGACAAAAAAAAACATAGAAGTCATCATCCCTATTGTATGCGACGTTCCCAGCACACCTTACGATATGACATTGACATCTCAACGATATCCATTGCGTGTTAGTGTGTACAGACAACGCTGGTGTAAAAACATAGAAAGCAATGTATATTGTTGACTTGTCATTTGAATCACGACAAAACGGAGGTGCTGTGTTCGCGAATTGTGCTGAAACATGTCGTACGGTCTCGTTGACTGAGGGAGATACATTAATATATTACATTATTATCACTTTGAATAAGAAAGCATAAATCTTATTCAGGTTTTAGGGATCCGTATATAGTACGTAAGGACAAGCAATAGAATATGAGCCTAACAATACGATTCATATCCTAATTTGTTATATTTTTATATAATAGCATTTATCACGTTTTCCAATCATAACATTAATTACGGATTACATTTGAAAAATTATTTAATAAATTCCATATTTACTGACATCGTAGTAACCAACGGCATTAACTTATACTCCATAGTATACTGACTGAGGTGTCATAACACACTAGCAAAGCTAATTAAATAATAATTGAAAAAAAAATACAGTTCGTTTCATCGTCTCGGTACGTCAGACGCGGTCGACACGACGTCGCGGTCGTGGTGCCGTGAAACTGGCCTAAAATCACCTAAGCTAATAACCACGTTAACTATCTGAGTAAATAATTGAGGATGCTGACGTGGACACGTGTGTAAAATTTACTAGAACAAGGGAAGACAGTTGGGAAGTATCATTCAAGGAGGTCAGCAGCGATTCACGCTATATACATTTGTACGACTTTCATTTTGGACTGCATAGCGTCACCAGCGACAGTCCGAATCAGCATTGTTAGCCGCCAGTTTAGGCTGTGTGTCCACGTCACTGACACGAATCATGTCAAACTCTTTAAACGTATACCAAGTAAACGGCACAAATGCGTTAAACTCCACAATTTAAACTGCTTTATAAAAATGTAATATCATTGTAATACAAATGTAATGTGAATTATAGTATCGGTATTGTCACGCGTATATATTTAGGCCGCGTGTACGACGCGCTGTGTATAATTACAATGTAGAGGGCATTACTCTCCGAGGTTCTACAACAATTTCAAAGTACATCTGTCACTACGAATGGAGACGTAACAAAATTTTAAGCTACGGCCGAAATTTCTATTTCTCTTTTACGCGTTTACTAATAATCCAGTACGCAGAGAATGTTTTCTGATTATCTTATTTTGTAAATCTAGAATTCCACTCTATTATTCTGTATATTTATTCGATAATTTATCATAATATACTTTTTATTTTATCAATATCTTCCATTTGCAGTGAATTTTGCCTTGGAAAGGTGACGTTTCGTAACTCAAGCTGAAACTTCCATTCCTTTCCGATATTTATGTTTACCTTAGACTATATCAAAATTGACAGTTAATTGTAAGTAATTCAACAAAAAAATATTACCACAGAACAATCGCATCACTTTTACAAAACAAACTCCATTGCAAATATTTTGGAATTGTCAATTACTCAATAAGTCCTACCGGAGTAGCTAGCGATTTTAATGTATTCTACGAAAATGGTTTTCCTTATAAAATCAGCTTTGTATTGTCAGTCAGTTTTGTTATTTTTTTATGAAAGAGAAACAACGAAAGACGGATGACTGAGAGAACGGTTTTGATACGACTTTGTCGCACAAACGCAGAAACACTTGTGAAGTATGCCGTGTGCTGGCAAAAGTGAATAGTCGCAGTGAGGAAACAAATTGAAAGCGGACAGTTACAACAGTCACAAGCAAAAGCAATCATGAGCCGAACTGGGGGGGGGGGGGGGGTGGTGTATAAAATATTGCTAATAAAGTTGTGCGACAAGCAATTAACTAATACTGAGTGCACTCGAACAAGGATCTGTAGAACTTTGCATGCATTATTTTCTACACAACGTACGTACACTCCAAGTAAAAAAAAAATGTTTATTCTAAAGCCCGAATACTGAAATGCTACTCTTTTAACATGTACCTATATAACGAGTCACCTCTGTCACTTTAAAGTAACACAAAAATATCGTCGAGTGCGTCTCAAAATTAAGTGACTTTTGAATAATTGGAAATCGCGTAGAAGCAATTAAACTTCACTAGAGAATCAGAAGTATGTCGGTAGAACCATAGATTAGGTTAAGTTTTAGAATACAATTTATAAAGTGGCATCGACTCAGTACAGCCGGTCTCACCACTGAGGAAAAGACTTATACAAATTGCTAGTAGATTTAGAATTATAATTTGTACATCATTTCAATCATCATATTTTACGGTTGTCGCCTGAGAAACTCGTAGCAGACAACCAATTTATTTTTACATGATTTAATTTAGAATATAATATTTTGTATTTAAAATGATTTATATGCGCAATAATCATAAGCTATAGGCACCTATCACTATTCATTAAAGTGGTGAGACTATTTTTCATTGATGACGTCGACTTCTTTAGGTAATGCATTTTGGTCAATAATTATTATTTTGTACATACATCAACTTTTAATCACACTTTTTCCTTTTTGTATATACGTTTTAATTGTGATTATCGAAGTCGCGGTTGTGATTATAATAATATATAATAATAATATAAGCCTTTATTCAGACAAAGTATTTACATTAAAATAGTTTATAATTGTGACTCTGGTGAGTCGTTGACAACGACAACTTCGTCTGTTTGCCCAGTTTGGCACTTCCACTCTGCTCGGTTTAGCGCTGTTCTAGTCCATGTTTTTCCTGCTATTTTCCTTATATCGTCTTCCCATCTTCTGAACTGTCTGCCTCGTTTTCTTTTTCTATTTCTAGGGTACCAAAACACTATGCTTTTGTTCCATTTTTCGGAGCCTCTTATCGTATGCCCTGTCCATTGCCACTTAAGTTTTCGAATTCTGGTCGGTATGTTTTCTATTTTTATGCGATTTCTGATAGTTTGGTTACGTATTTTGTCAGATTTTCGTATATTCAGCATGCTTCGTTCCATTGCTGACTGGCAAGTTTCTAATTATTTGTTTTGCGTTTTGGTGAGAGCCAGGTTTGGCACCCATATGTTAGAACTGGTAGGACGCAGGTGTTGTAGAGCTTTGATTTAACAGACATCTTAATTTCTTTGTTTTTCATAATTTCTTTTAGTCGCCAGTAACAATTCCATGCTTTTCCGATTCTTCTGTCTATTTCCTTCGTCATTATTTTGGTGTTTGAAATTTGTTGGCCTAGATAGGTGTATTCTGTCACATATTCGATCAGTTCTCCATTTATGATAATCGGGTTCTCCAGTGCATTCGTCAGTGCTTTGGTTTTGGATGTATTCATTGTCAGACTTACCACGCTGCTTTCTTTTTCCAGGTCTATGAGCATTTTTTGTATATGGTCTTTTGTTTTAGCGAATAACACAATGTCATCAGCAAATCGTAAGTGGGACAGTTTTTCTCCGTTTATGTTTATGCCGTACTGATTCCAATTTAGTTTTCGAAAAATGCCCTCTAAAACCAGCTGTTGAATAGCCTGCCCTAAACCCAGCTTGTTCCCGAGGTTGGTTGTCGTCTAAAGTTTAGTTATACGACTTAAAATTACTTTTAAAATTTTTTTATAAATGTTAGACATTAGACTAATGGGTATGTAGTTATTTATTTCTGACTTTTCCCCCTTTTTGTGTAGGAGAATAATTGTTGATGTAGTCCACTGCGTTGGTATTGTTTCTGTGTCTATAATATCGTTGAAAACATATTTTAGTAGCGGTGCAATCCAATTTCTACAGCCTAAAAGCAGTTCGTTCGTGATACCATCGGGACCCGGGGCTTTGTCGTTCTTCTGTGTAATTATTGCTTTGTGTATTTCTTCTACTAGTATGGGTGGTACCTTGTCGTAGTTGTTTAGGTCTGTATTTATTATTTGGCTCTTGTTGGAGTATAGGTTTTTGTAGAAATTTGTGGCTATTGATAGGATTTCTGTTCTTTTGATTTTTGTTTTACAGTGTTGGTCTTTAATGTTAGGTATCCAGTTGGTTTTACCCGTTAGGACTTTAAGAGCCTTCTTTATACCGCCAGTCCTTTTAATATGTTTTTCCAGAGTGTTAAGTCTCGAATGTTCTCTATCTTTTCTAATTTGTAGCTTTATTTCTTTGCTCAGTTTGCCAATTTGTTCTCTAATAGTTTTTGTTTTGCTTGTTGTGCGCATTAGTTGTGATCTCTTTTGTAGGAGATCGTGGGTTTTTTTTTTTCAGATATGTGGCTTTTATTCTTTGATTCGCTTTGGTTGGTATTAGGTTTTGCTGTTAACATTTCGTTTATTATATTGTTTTTCTCTTGAGTGATTATAATCAGTAATAATGAACAGAATAAATCAACGTTTACTCTGGGAAAAGCAAAACGAAATAATTTAATATTTTTACACAAACATGGCTAATTTAACAGTAATAGAATTTACATTGCGACCAAAATGCATAGAATAACACAAATCAACGTCATCTAGTGCATTAGGGAATTAATTATAATGTAGTTGTTATTGTCAACAAGCTGTATTCACGGTTCAGCCCGACCCGAACTAAAGGACTAGACTACCTACCATCACGAACGCTACCACCCAATGAAAACACTGACTTCTATAGACACACAGCTACTTCAAGAGATTGATTAGTTTTTTTTTTGTATATTACTTCATATAATTGCATCGCATGTATATTTAAAATTTAATTTAATAGCATTACATCATGGGTAGCCCACGAAATAATCAGACTGTTAAGGCTACGCTTTTATCATTGGATCTTTCGAATGAATGCTGACTTGATCGATTTATTCTTAGTACATAAATATCAGTAAAATAAATATTATATAATTCAATTTTGCAAAGGATATTAAAATTGCTATTGCTAAAATGACAGGCGGTAGATCTCCTGACCATGACGGACTCAGTGTTGAACATCTGAGATATGCTGGCCGGCACCTGCCTCGGGTGCTTGCCATGTTATTTAATTTGTGTATAAGTCATGCATACCTTCCTCATGAGTTGATGCGGACTTCGGGGGTGCCCATACCTAAGAACAGGACAGGAGATATGGCAGACAAGATAAACTACAGGCCAATTTCCTTGGCGACCATTGTTGCCAAGGTCCTTGACAGTGTGCTCAACTCACATTTCACTAAACATATACAGCTACATGACACCCAGTTCAGATTCCGGCCTGGGTTGTCAACAGAAACAGTCATTTTTAGTTTGAAACACACTGTTAAGTACTACACAGACAGGCGTACTCCTGTGTACGCCTGTTTTCTAGATCTTAGTAGCCTTCGATTTAGTTTCTTATGATGTTCTGTGGCAGAAGCTGGCAGGGACTGGGGTGCCGCCGGAGTTAGCGTCGCTTCTGAGGTATTGGTATCTCAATCAGAAAAATAATGTGAAGTGGGCGGATGAACTTTCGGATGCGAGCGGGTTGGAGTGTGGGGTGAGGCAGGGCGGTTTGAGCCCACCCTTGCTCTTCAACCTGTACGTAAATGCTCTGGTTGAGAAGCTCAGTGGCATGCATGTCGGCTGTTATGTTGATGGTGTCTGCTGTAACAACTTCAGCTATGCAGACGACATGGTGCTGCTGGCTCCGTCGATTGGGGCTCTCCGGAAGTTACTTGCAGTTTGTAAGTCTTTTGTGGCCTCACACGGACTTGCTTACAATGTAAAAAATCTGTTTACATGGTTTTTAAATCGGATCACAAGAATCCGCCTACTCAGTCGATTGTCTTGAACGGTGTCTCCTTAAATAGAGTAACTCAATTTAAATATCTCGGGCATTGGGTTACCGATGATTTAAAAGATGATGTTGACATGGAGAGGGAATGCAGAGCATTGTCAGTTCGGGCGAATATGTTGGCACGCAGATTATCTCGTTGTACAGACGCAGTTAAAATAACATTGTTCAAGGCGTATTGCACCTCACTGTACACGGGAAGTCTGTGGGTTAACTACACCCAGAGAGCGTACAATGCTCTGCGGATCCAGTATAATAATGCGTTCAGGGCACTGTTGCGACTTCCACGTTTCTGTAGTGCGTCAGCAATGTTTGCTGATGCTCACACCGATGGATTCGCTGCTTTATGGCGCAAAAAGACTGCATCGCTCATCAGTCGCCTGCGTGGAAGTTGCCACGGTATTCTGACTGCCATAGCCAGTAGACATGACTGTCCATTGATGTGGAAATTAGTGCAGCGGACTAAGTCCCTGTTTACTATTACTTATTAATATTGTACCTAAATAGTTATATAGTTATGTATGATTGTGTTCTTCTCTTACTATTTTGATGAATTTGATGGATCTCAGTTATCTGAATAAATAAATATTATTATTATAATTCTCTAATTCATGAAACTCTTTGTCAAATGTTTATCTTAATCAGCATAGCCGCACAGCAAAGCGTAGCATCAGTTATAAGTTACACCTTCAAAAAACTTATTTAATCAAAATGGCCCAAAAACAGTCCATTCTATGATGATTTCATTTAAATAACGCTAGCGTTATAGCAAACTACATTTGCTAGCTTACTGCTATCTAAATAAAGTAGTATTTCTTTTGTATTGAGACTGTTACAGGATACACATCGCTTAAAATGATGCAGTTATTAAAATCATCCGTCTTTCAATATTGCGCCGTTAAACCCGTAAACCAGGCGCCTATTTTTATAACTTATTTCCTCCCTGTTGATAAATTGTAAAATGTTCAGAGAGTTGTATTATGAAGCGTTATGCACTTTAGCTGCGGTATGTACGGAGGGTTGAGCACGGAACGCCCACCCACTTTACGAGCTGCAGCGGACGTTCATTACCCCTTATAAATACCGACTCTCTGAAGCATTCTACAAATTATCGATGGGAAAGAAATTGGTCGAAAAAACCTGTGGCTGGCTTACGGGCTATAATTTGCGTGTACGTATAAGCCATTGTTTATAATTCTGTAGACAAAAATAGCAAGGAAAACATTGTCAAATCTAACAAAAAATAAAATGTTTGTAAGAATCTTACGATTACAACAAAAACAAAAATCAAATTCTAACAAATAAATCCACAGGAGGAGTGGATAAATGTGATGTCCCTAGGAATAATCTAACTTTTCATAACGTCTCATTCACATTGTCCTAAAGAAACAAATTGTTTTTGATAATTTCATGTGAGAAGAGTATGCCATTCGATTTGGCGTAGGACATCCATTATATGGGGGATACTATACACTTAATAGGTTTTTCCTGTACAGCATGAATTTCACGCAATGGCAGTCACGAATTTGTCTTAGCCCTTATTGCTACAATATTATTTTTATATTTAGCTCAATATTGCTATAATATTATTATTATATTTAGCTTAGCTCTTTATTGCCATAATCGTAATGACTGCAAACCGTTCCGTTGTAGGAAAGCGATTTCTTAAAAGTCATTCTGTACAGGCAAAACGTAAACATGTTTGTTATTCCTACCGTTCAAGTGTTGAAGATTGAAACTTTGTAAAAAAGAATTTGTAATTCATGTCGCCTTATATTAAATGTTTCTGCCGGGAGCGTCAGCAGGGCTTACTCGGCATTAGTCGGCGCTCTTGAACTCCGTGTCGATCCTGCGCTCAAGAGCTTGCAGACCAGCCTCTAATTCTTGCTGTAACAGAAATGAATACACATTTTAATTATAAGAATTCAATGAAGCTCATTGAAAGTGTATGCACAAGATGTCGCTGCATAAGCTACTCAATCACATGATTTCCAATTTCATTGTTCACATTATAGTACTCTACTGGGATCTACCGTATTTTCGGACACCAAATGGCAAATATAGCAAGGAAAGGTTTTATGTCCAATCACTGCAGCTGTCAAATATTGAACGCCCAAAAGTGTGACATTAGCTAACTCTCTATTGGACGAAAATCGAGAAGTACACTAGCACCCTCTGGTGAACAGAAATACAGTTTGAAGGACAGTTTAGCGCGACATTATTCACAGAAGTATGTATAGCTTTTTGTCCGTTAATGTAAAAGTAAGAAAATGATTTGTAAACACATCTTGAATATGGATGTCTCACGTTCAAATCGTGTTTTGTTCTATAAATTGTATGATAAAAGTGTTAGATTATATTATAAATAGAATATTTTGACTAATTATGGAGTACCAGATTGACCACGTATTAAATACGCGCTGCCCTTCGGTGCTTGCAGACTTCTTTAGTAAATACAAGGAATTTCTAACTGAACTAGTTAAAAATGACTGTTACACCTAAATTCATACAAAATCCCTGTCGGAGATGATAAATACACCAAAAATATCTCAAATTAATTATTAAATTATTAATTTTGAGTAAAATATTAATGCTCTGTAAATAGTTGATAGATGCTGATGATATTACACAACTGAATATACGAGTAGGATACCAAACCAAGGAGATATTTGAAAATTACGAACAGAAGCACATCATACTGAGCTAGTAAATGTAGTACTAGTAGCTAGTAATATGTACTACACTTTTTAAACTGTTCTAGTAGTCTTTCAAAGAAACTTTAGATACTTAGTGAGGTTTCATGTGCAGTCGTTGGTAGAAGATTCGTCCTCGAAAACGAATCGATTAAATATTAGATGAATTTTCGTGAATATCGAGATCCCATATCCCATTAAATTTGACAAAGCATGACTGATTAGCGGAAGCGTGGAAGGAGAGTGGCGTTATGAGTTTTAGTATGAAAAACTTCATATCGATGGTATAATGTACACACCGCATTCGACTACCCCAATCTATAAAAGGTTTCAACTTAATTGCTTTGAAATAGAATCGATAATCCCTTAAATATATTTATTGGAGAATCTCTGTGCCATATTTACACGGTGTGAAGGTTATGAAGTGTTAGTCTTTTCTCCAATGAATGATTGTTAGCTCGCTCGCTTTTTAACCAAATGAATTAAATAAAAGCTTCAAATAAAAGAGGGGCATCGAACAATGAAAGATAACTTATCCAGAGATGCGTTTATTCATCAATCAGGCTGAACTAGACACAATCACGGTTATATAATGAATGACTAGATACTTTCGATTAATATACTTACAATTTAGTTACAATAATGTCCACAAACATTGATATTATTTAACATTGTGTAGCGAAAGAAGTCTTATAGTCTTCTTCTCCCAACAAGGACCAAGCATAAAGGACAATAGTTTCAGTTTCCGTTTCGATTGTTACTTTCACACGACTGGCTAACAAGATGTGTTATGAGGGATCATGCATGTACCGTATAATACAATAATATATTAGTTTATCTACATCAAAACACACACGCATACAAGTAGTCGAAACGGAAACGTAAACTTACAGCATTTAGAAAATTGTTAAATATAATGAATATTCGTAAAACGGTGCCATGTTTACACCCTTCGTTCTGTTCTGAGTTAAATAGCTATGAATGTATATACATGTACCTAATGTTAACATCTAGAGACACACTGCAACACAAACACTACAATGTTGAAATGATATACGACAGTTCACTTGTACGTCAATGATAGCTCGCTTGCAGCATATTATGGATGAAGATGATGGCAATGATACTTAGATACAACATTGTTAGTAAGTAGTTACATGTCGTTAGTTCTCGTCTGATGTACTTACGTCATCGGACCCCGTCGCTTGATACGCTTTAGCGGCGGCACTGAGGCGATCTGCGACGGTGGACCTGTCGCGAGGTAGCCGGTTGGCGCCGACCGCCAGTCTACTGGCCGCCACTGTCTGGCTCGCTGTCGGACCGTTGCTTACTGTAGGCACGGGGGCCGGCGCGGCAAAAGGCTCTGGTGGCGCAGGGCACGGGATGGGCCCGGGGCCCGACACAGGTCCGCCCACTGCCCGGGGCCCCGCACCGTCCACTGGTGACGAGCGCCGAGACCGGACTAGTGGGAGAATCACCGACGAGCGCGCCGGAGTGTATACCTGCTGCGATGCGAACCGTTACATTCATATCCCGGTAAACTTCTTCATCGTCTTCATGTCACAAGAATATGCCCCTTTTTGAATAGTTACTTTTTTATTTCAGACGGAAACGAATCCAATAAAGTAAAGATCACCAAAACCTTACCTTATAAATGATAAAACAAGCAAGACGTACTAGTACTACGAGGTTGTTTTTAGTAATAAGCAAGACGTGATATTTACCTCAGGAGCTAATGGAGGGGCCGTTGGCAGAGCTGCCCGCATGTCTCCGAAATTGAACATCTGAAAAATATACAAGAAGGTGTAAAAATGGTTCTTGTTTTACAAAATGACTGGTTAAAAACTGCTGCGAGTTTGCCGTAGTGCGGCCGGGGCCTTATAGTGACAACTGATCGTAATTAGGACTTACCTCGCCCGGATTGGGAGCCCACACAGCGTCGGGACGAGGCCCGTAAGTGTTCGCATTCACTCGGTACTCCGGCAGTAGTTCTGCAGGCATTCCCGCTGAAATATACGTACATATTTGAACTAATAGACAAATTATGTTAACATAATAATAATACGACATTAAGTATTTGGCGCCAATTGTGAAAACGAAGGCACTACTGTGGGCTTACTCTTGAATCCAATTGCGATCGATCGACATTGGTATTGTGAAATTTCGTACTCTTGAGTTGCAACACTAGCGCCCACTGCATTTGTTTTGCGTGGATATTTAATGAACTAAATGGTATTGGCTTTGGCTTTATGTTCCGTATTCTAAATGCTACTTTAACAGCTACGATTGGGGTTGTATAGTTTTGACATTGGATAATTATTGAGATTATATTGGATTGAAATTGCATTGATATTGAGATTGGTTTCAAGAGTAAGCACCCTGGTCTATGCGTAGAAAACTATATACTATCATAAGAAATTAGCTTGGCATGAGATCAAGGTTACAATATAATCGCTGTATTGTCAGAACAACTTTGACTGGGGAACCATTCAAATTACAACTTACAAAACATATATTAACTCGTCGAGTACCGGTTTTATAGACACAATTAAAGAACAATAGGTCGCAGTCACCGGTGACCGCTTGGTGTTTGACAGTTTAAGTTAATTTTAAGATTGTTAAGTACTTACGAGTGAACAAATCATCCCTGGGGGGCTGAGGAGGTTCTGGTTGTGGGTACATGTGCACGTTGTTTTGCGGAGGTGGCTGTGGCACGAAGGTTCTGTATTGCACCGGACCGTGATGTTCCTCGGGCAAGCGCGCGTTGTACCGCGGGTAGAAACGATCCCCATTAGTGGGGATCAAAACCTCCTGGCTCAGGATTATCGGGTGCGGGGTGTAACTGTTGTAAAAAAAGTAAGTATTTTTTATTAAACATCTGTGTGCTTACTCTTAAAACTAATCAAAATGTAATTTCAATCCAATAAAGTCTCAATAATTATTCAATGTCAAAACTATACGACCCCAATAGTAGTTGTTAAAATAGAATTCAGAGTACGCAACATAAAGCTAAACTCAATACCATTTAGTTCATTCAATAGTCACGCAATAGGGATGCAATGGACGCTAATGATGCAACTCAAGAGGCAGGTATTACCCCCCCAGAACCCCAAAATAGTAAATGATCACCAAAATTAAACCAACATTTTAAAACCTAACCTAACCTAACCTGTCGCGGAGAACCGATGAGTCATTCGATGATTTTCCCACCTTAAAAAAAAACCTAACCTTTTCCGGTGTTAAGTAGATATTTTTGATTACAAAACTAAGGGTGTCAAAGCATTTTATGGTGGTCATTATATTTATCCCCATAGTAAAATTATAAATAAATTTCATCACTTACATTGCATGGTGGCCGTTGTTCACGTTGACATGCTCCATGTCGGCGGGCATGTTCACCGGCGGCATGGCTGTAAACAAAACATGGTATAGTGACACACTGCAAAGGGGCTGATAATAAATATTCAGTACAAAAACAGTACGTAATGTTATACCTAAATTTATTGTATTATGTCACTATTGGACTCAGTAGTAAAATGAACTTTTCTGAATATGATGTTCAAGAAAGAAAGCTGACTTACGTTGTACATTATAATGGCCCTCCAAATGTGGTTGGGGCATGGGGAAGGGTGGGTATTGTACACCCGGCGCCGCCATCGGCATGGTGGGCCCCGGCATCGGGATTGGCTGGTTCGGGAGCAACGGCTGGTTTGGCATCATTGGATACGGGAAATTTCCGTTAATCCTAAACCTGTGACAATATTTTACACGTAAGAAAGAAAACAAACGTCTAAAATAAAAATAAAGCAGAAAAATGTATTAATTTGCAAGTAAACTGTGTATAAAATCTAAAAATCTATCTCTGTGCCCAATGTCATTATGATTCGTTCAATAGTTTGAGCGTGAAGAAGTAACAAATATACACCTTCACAAACTGTTTTGTACATAAACACATTATTACACGTTTGATTACGTCGCAAGCATAGCCAAAATATACCTAATATAAAAAATATATATCGCTTTTGGTATATTGCACGCAAGCATGGTATGAGCGAAATACTTCGCGAGCTGAGTTTATGGTCTCATTCTCAATTAAAAACTAGAACTTGAAGCACTTTTTAAATAGATAATGTTATTACTTAGTCCTTTTTTGTTCTTAAGTTAACTTGCTTTCAAATAGAAATAAATGATGGCACACAAAAAATACGAAATATCTCGCTATGGTTCGTGACACGAACTATACCGTGACGTAGTATCGTCACGTCCAATTTACATGTATATAGCACGATTGTTTATTGCCTGTGCAAATACTTGCATAAGGATCTATGTGTTGCAAGATTGCGGAAACATAAAATCGCACGGAAAAATGTCGCTAGGCGCCCCATTCGCTGGAGTTTATTCAACGTCGCGTTAAAATTATAGTCAGAATTTTAATTAGATTCCAGATTTGACAATAGCTACTGTCATTTTGTGAAATAATGATACCACATATAATAGTTTAGTGATGCACACAAAAATCGATAAACAATCGGTTTTTAATATATTTGTGTTGTTTTAATATATAGTGTTTTATAATAAATGTTACAGAAAGTGACAGGATAGTGATAACGATGACGGCGACAATTTATAAAATAACTTATTACCATGATACATCTATCTGTTTTATTTGTCATGTTCCTTCATGATTACATTTTTTTATTTATTTCACACACAATTATAAAAGAAAAGTCTCAGATCGTTAATTAATCGTCAAAACTAAATTATCGATTCAGAAATATTTAATTTCCTGATATACTTAGTTTACAAGAGTAAAATTATAAACGAGAAGTATCGATCCACAAATATTGCATTTCCATATCGAATAATTTCGCAACGTCACTATTTAGTACTTGTCATAACGTTACAACACTGAAATTGTCAAATCTGGAATCGAATTAAAATTCCGAGTATAGGTGTTGGTGGTGTATACAATGCAATTTAGTCTTTAACGACCTTCAATTTATCGGTGAAACCGTCGCGTTATAAAACTGCTGGACGCGGGATCATAATGCTAAACAGACACATTCGCTATATTGAACGCTTTTTAACGCGCGTCAAATAACACTCGTACGAATGGGTTTTAACTGAGATTATTTAGTATATTCACCTTTCCATTTCTTCCTCAGAGTGGGCGAAAGTACAGGAGTTTCCTCGAGGGCAGAAGGAGCGTGTGGCCGCGTCCCTGCACATCGACACCTTGTACTTATTGTGTGTTGGAGTCGACGCTGCCGTCTGCGGGGAGACTTGACCTGCGAAAAATAATCACAATTATAATAATAAGGCTATAAAGTCCTTTTTTGAAAAACATAAAAATTTGAAGAGATAGTAGGAGACGTGTTCTAGTAGTTGCGTTATGCTAGTAATTTAGTCAGTTTAGTAATTTAAAGTTTGTGACAAATTGTAAGATTGTGAAGATTTGGTAGACGACAACGTTACCAGTAGTATAGTTAACAATAAATATAAGTGTTCTAAAGAGATATGTAGTTTATATTTCGTACGATGCAAATATTCATGGTTCGAAGGGAAACAAACAGCACATATAAAGTTTATATAGAAGTTATTAGGGAGGCCTATGTTTAGCAGCGGGACGTCTTGTAGCTGATATGATCACACTTACTGGCATTGTTATCCATACACCGTTCGGGTAGTGGGTGTTGTTTCTGATTATGGTTGGAGTCCCGGCCGGTGGCCTGCTGCTGCAAGTAATGTATGAGGCCGGCCACGACCTCTTTCAGTGACGTCACCACCTCAGCTAGCTGCTGCCAAGACGGGTTCTTCGCGTCTAGAATACATTTCGTCGAGATCTCGTAAATAAATAAATAATAAATTAATTAAACAAACAAACATATACAAAATCCTCGTGAAATGTATTATAAAAAGGAATCAAATTAAGAAAGGTTTATGGCGCGTAGATAAAAGTACCGTTGTGTCAAACTTTATTTATTATAACTAGATTCTCAGACTTCACTACTTTAACATAAAGTCGAAAATACTTAGAGAAGTGAACTTGCGACATTAACATCAATACCAGTACAAAAAGCGAGCAATGATAAATTGGTTTTGTATAGCTCAAAATGTATAGTAGAATATGTTGTGAATAAATTAAATACCTGGGCTAGCGTCGATGTTGGCTAGTCTATCGAGATGCAGACTCATGACAACCAGTTGCGCTGGGTCACCTGTTCTTTGCAACGCTATGAACAACTCCTGGACTGACTGCGCGAACGACTGCGGAGTTTGCAATTTGTCTGAAAGAAAGATTAGTTGAAAAGGAGCCGACTTCAACTATATCAGTCATATGTACCGATAAGTAAGAAGTCGGTGTATTAAGATACTGTCGTCGTCGTGAACGCGGGCGTCCATTAATTATGTGAGGTGTTTTTTTTTTATTTTCTCTCCCGGATCCCCCCCTGGTGAGATTTCGTGAGATTTTATACAACACCCTCCCCCATCACCCAATTTCACGAGAGATTTTTCAAAATTTGGATTGTTAAAGCAAAACGAAAAAAAAAACGTAAGATTAGCTGAGATCTGAGTCTACCCCCCCTTAAACATCTCACGTACTTTATGGACGCCCCCTTAATGAATGGAAATAAGCTGTAATTCGCGTCAAAACCGTATGTGGCCACTTGTGAGGACACTCTGGATACTACATTTAATTGTGCCCACACATATCTTTACCATGGATGCGATAAGAGTCAATTAGAAGACCATATAACATTACTACATCTGTATAAACTTGAGTATGATAAAATGGACAACCGACGGTGATAAATATATGTCAAATCCTCAGCAGTGGACATCCATGACCAGTTAATGAAAGATGATCTAAGATAATGTGATAAGGTCTAAATTTGTGCAAACGTACCAATAATGCTTTGCATGTGACTCTTGTGGGCGGTGTCTCCGTAGAGCAGGGCACTCCATTGGTCAGGAGCTATCCTAAGCCCCGCCTCCGTTGCTATTTGGACTATCTGCGCGTCATGTTCGCGCCGTAACGACTCGTATGTACGAAATTCTTCCTTTAGTTGCATTAGAGATGAATCGCATTCGCGTTTAGATACCTGGGAAATAAAAAAAAATACGTTTGACATTTAACCTCTATAGCCCTACCTGTTGGTTTTGGCTAAACGCGCTCACAACTAATATACGTTTCTTTGCTAGGCGTGATGTTTTATATAGTCTATCTATAGCCTTCCTCGATGAAAGGACTATCCAACACAAAAATAGCCGTAAAAATAGTTGGACAGTCTATAGGACAAAACATGGCTCTACGTTCAATAGGCGTCAAGCTGAGCGGGTAAATCCACGCAGAAGTAGCCAGTATACATACAGATAATAAAATTTTAGGAAAATCAAATATGTACATTAAATATTTTTTAAATAATGATTGGGGCGTGATCTACAATCTATATCGAAGCCGAAAATATACTTTTTATCATTTTTGACTGTATGTCTGTATGTATGACCGTGTTAAACTCAAAAAGTGCTGCATGGATTTTACTTCAAATGCATGAATATTACTAAAAAGTCGGGTCAACACATAGGCTACATATTATCACGATATTATCTACAGGGGAGAAGTTGTGAAGAACTAGTCAAAGTCACTATTCCACGCGGACAAAGTCGCGGGTAGAGGTAGTACGAAATATATCAGCAAAGCTAACAGAAACTTACTAAGATTTGTAGTATTTTATTTAAGAGAAAATAAACATGAATAACTTACATTAAATACCATCAGAGTGCCAATCACGAATAACTATCGCATTCGTAACGTAATAGTATCGAGCGCGTTCGGCGCTCTGATTGGCCGGCTCAAGTGAACCAACCAATCAGAACGCTTAATTCGCTCGATCCTGTTACGATTCGAATGCGATAGTTATTCGTGCTTGGCCTTCAGGACTTACCTTAAAGCAAGAAGCTCTGTAAAGGAGCTGGACGACATGGCCTATGCTAGTTTTTGAAGCCTGCGGAAAATGAGGCTCCAGTCTTTGGACAACAAACATCACTAACACCTGTAACACAAACACGCGTTTAATTGTTATAAATGTTTAAATGTTTCTGTTGGACTGCCCCGTTGGCCGAGTGGTCGCAAGTGCGACTGCCGGGCAAGGGGTCTCGGGTTACATTCCTGGGTCGGGCAAAGTACTACTGGGTTTTAAAAAAAATCTCAGTAGTAGCACGGAGTCTGGAATTGTGCCCGGTATATGGCAATAGGCTCCCCCTATTACATGCGAGTCATAACATAAATAGTGAAAAGTGGGTGTTACATTGTACAGTGGCATAATATGCACCTCTGCCTACCCCTTCGGGGATAAAAGGCGTGATGTTATGTTATGTTATGTTTCTGTTCTAACATAATGCCGGTGTCACTACATTGAATTCTATTCACTCTTTGAACCAGCGCTTTGACACCCAGTTGAATATTTTAAACAGCACATTTCTATGCTCACCGATTTATGGTTGATGCCCATTCACAGGCACGAAGCGTTTCGCATCAAGTTTCCTTATGCATACTGCTAAGGAGTGGAATTCTTTGCCAGAGTCTGTATTTCCTGAAGGGTGTCTTCAAGTCCCGAGTGAATAGGTTGCTTATGGGACGACGTGCTCCATCGTAGACCGCATCATCGCTTACCATCAGGTGAGATAGTGGTCGAACGTCGGCCCATCAAATATATAAAAAAAACCTGCCTTCCAAGCGTCTATGGAAAACCCCTCTCATGTGGAGCCTAAGTCCAGCCCTGGTAATATATGATGATGATGATGGTTCGAGTTAAAGAAACAGATTTTCTACCTTTCTGGATAGTGCAGATCCGTCCTCGAGAGCCAGCAGTACCAGCTTGAGGACTTCCTCCTGCATCGCTGGGCCGAGGAACTGACAGCCACGCGCTCTTACTGCCGCCCACAGGTTCGCGCTCAACTGCTGTGGGTTCTATAACATACCATACGACGGTATTACTATAGCATACTATAGTGGGGGAGCGTCATGCTTCAGCACAACAGTTCGATACGACGGGAGAGATATACAACGACCACGGCCTCACAGAAAATTGACATGGTCCAAATAGGTGATCCATCATACCATAAAAATAAGCACATTCTGTTCAGATGTGCTATATCATCTGGTGACACAGAATAAAATACATTTGTCAGCACCGTCTCGTAGATGCAGTATAAAGCGCTCTTTGATTAACCTGAACCTTTTAAACTACGATCTTCAACCCGAATTTTTTAATACAATTTAACCGCGGTTTTCACGGTTCCGCCCCTTTGCGATGGGGATTTACGAGTGAAAACAAACGCGATATCATTGCAAAGCGGCCGGCCGGCGCTTTAATTAAAAATTGGTTTATAAAACTTTAATGAATACTAACTCCTTTTGGCGCGTATCACTAAGAATCTATTTAGCGATCATTGACTAAGTTTATTCTGGCAGGAGTAATATATACTGACGCTAAACGAATTCGCATTAAGACAGTGACGCAAATGGCTGCCGCCATACCTAATTGAGTTTGTACCAAGTGATATCAAGCTTGCTTTGAGCGTCACAAGACTTGCGTAGCAAACGCTTTGCATATTAAATATGATGTAGTGCTGTAAAAGTTTTAGTATGTTTGTTTATTCATAAGTTGTTCTGTGTAAGTTTATGAATGTAATGTAAAGCTACAGAAATTCTTCTTGTGCGATAACACCCATTGTGCGCTGTTATTTTTGTATGTTTATAATATAACGTCTTTTATTATGCAGCTTATTAAACAAAGCACCTACTTTTCGCCAGTGAAGTCCCATAAACGCAGCAAGTGTATTAAAGCACAATCTAATATACAGTTCTAAACTGTATGATTACTGAAAATATCTGCAATCGAAGAACATAAAGGTAAAACCTCGTAACTTACGAGCCAGTTGAGGATTTTAGAAAAGGTGTTACCTGATGTTGAAGTATCAGTTCGGTGACGGTTCTTTCACCAAGGGATCGCGCTGCTCGCGCCGCCCTGCCTCTCCCTTCCTCGTCGATGACGGCACACTGAAGTAGCATGACCAGCTTCCTCTGCATGGGCCGAGAAAGCCGGCTACTAGCCATACTGTTGTTAGCTGGAAAATAAAACACAAACGTGAACAGTGAGTTAGGTTAACGGAGTCTTAATTGAAACACGACTTTGAAATTTGACCATTACTGATATTGAACCAGAACCTAGAATAGCTGACATAATTCTTGGTTGGAAATTCTTGGTAAAATGTCAGAACATAGGCATTACATGGGATCATAGATATAATACTCATATAAACTATTACGCTCATAGATAGATACTAAATTTTATTTCAAAGTCCGTGTGGTACATTTATTTAAAACTTTACACACGTATTTTTTCTTTTCTCACAAAATTTAAAACTTTCGAGGATATATTAATTTAAAATATCGTGAGACGTCACAGCGTGCCACATTTTGTAGCACGTTATGACGTAACAACCTCCCACTCCTAAACTTAGCGCCATTTTATCTAAGTATAGCAACTTGATACGAGAAAATAAAAATAAATGCGTGTTTAATATTTTTTTCAATATCTAACTGACGGACTAATTAGATTTTAAATTTGTTACCCTGGAAACTACCCAATTGTATAATGAGTGAACATACCTAACTTTTTAATATGTAGTATGGGACCAAGAGTGAGACGTTAATTAAAATTTGATAAATCAATGTGAAACGAAATGCTTAACAAGGATATAATCAGCTCAAAACCTGTAGTTTCCATCAAAAATTAAGTACTGTACTTGGTGTATTTTGAAAAGTTAGTCTCCGTCTGCAAACTTCAGAGGGAGCGCTGTAAATAGGAACTACGTTAAAAAAACAGGATCACAAGTAGACAACAAAGTTTCTTGCCTAAGTTTCCGGATCACGACGCTTCTTAAACGTCGATGTAAATATTTTACAAGTTCTATAACAAGTAAAAATGTAGCGAAGAATGTAAACATAGGTACAAGTAAGTATTAAAAAATCGTACGATTTGAATAATATTAACCTATCAGTGGCTCAAGTAAGGACAGAATTGTAAAGGTTGGAGAAGGCCTTTGCCGATTGGCAAACAGATCTGCAAATGATCACCAAACAACAAATAATAGATTAATTTTTTAACTTTAAGTTGCTTTTAAATGTTAGTGTAATGTAATGTAAGTTAAGGATCTGAATAAAAGGCTATATTATTATTATTATTATAACCTATCAGTGGGCTGACTCTTCAATCCAATACCGATAGATCGACATTGATATTGTGATGTTTCGTACTTCTGAGGAACAATACTAGCGCCACATTATTATTTGGTATTTGGTGGATATTTAATGAACTAAATGTTATTGAGTCTGAGTTTATTCCATACTCTGGACGCATCGACGTCATAGCCTATTACACTGTAGGAGCTAGAGGCAATCCCCAAACTGCGCATGCGTGACATCTACTTCAGTACCGGCCACGTTGTTGAATTGTTACAAATCAAGTTTTGTACGAACATACATTTTTGGATTTTTTTTTCTACCTACCTATACCTACTTATATTTAGTGTCAGCCTTTCTCCAAATAGCCTTGCTGAAATATAAAGAACCATTTACTAATTACACTAATGCTAATGTTCTCTCAGATCTATAGTTATAATCGAATGATAAAAAGTTCTCAAATACTCTAGGCACTTCTACTTCGTTGACAGGCGAATAACAACTTTTACGCCTGCAGCTTTATTCCTTTATGTAAACTCCTGATTTGTCACTTTTATATGGTGGTAATTCTTTAAAACCGTTGGGTCGGAATCCTTTATCGAAAGCACTGAATCATAGTATATAGATGTTTATTTTAAATCTCTCGATACTCGGTCTTTACAAATAGTCATGATCATGGTCATAAATACACATAAATAAACTTTTTCCTAGAGATAATTTTCCATATTCAATGGGTAGCAATTTAACGACCAAGTTACACAAATGTTTTTCAATGCAGTTTTCAAATACAACATTGAAATAGGTTATTTTTTATTCTACATTCAATTTATTGATACAGCGACAAACGCATAGCTCCTCACTATTGTGAAGTTAACTTTCCTATCTTACCGATACGAACGCAATCATAATATCAATGCGATCTCAATTCCAAGCTCGCTAAAAGTACGCAAAGTACGCTAAAAGTACGCAGACGCACTAATTATCATATTGTCATTGGATTGATTTGAAATTGACATCGAAATTAGTTTCAATAGTAGTGCCCACTGGTCTAAACTGGATGAAATCGAACATGACATATTCGCCTGTACAATCATATCTAAATGATAACTCTGACTCATTCATTGAGTCAACACCGCCCATCCCTATCCCGAGGAATTACAAATATAAAATTTGGCGCATATCTAAAACATAGTATTATTTAATATAAAATGATAAAAAAGATATGAGAATTTAATGACCCGTATGAGTAAAACAAATTATAATTAGTGTTGAAACTGTATGCGTAATTATCATTAACTGGGGATTTACATCCATACATACACTTACAACTTATACTTAAACTTCAAAATCTCCAGGTTGAAGACACTGCGGCAGAAAGTCTTGGCCAAACGATGTTACCGTCTAACTGAATCCGATTATGGTATTGATCTTGAAACCTTGCTTTACCCAAGCATTTGAGCTACCTAAATCTGTAGACAGTTCTCGCAACGAACTACGAAGTACATACTACATATAAGAATATTATGAACCTAGTCTAGTACGTCTCAAACATGATTACGTCTCGCGCACAATTTTATTACTTTTCCTGCAAAAATTCAAGGAACTCCGATACGAGATTTCATCATCCCACCCGTAACTCAGGCTACATCTAAAAATATACATTTATATACAAGAGGAAAAAAGGAAATTAGCTAGAGACGTACTTCATAACACTAACTTGATTACTCATAATAGCCTTTTATCTCGGGGAATACCTACCTACATAATGCGTTCATAGAAAAATCCTGAGTGCTAGCTAAATGCGAGTGAAACTTAATTAATTCCCCTCCTGTATAAAGCGAGTGTTACAATATCATATCATATTTGCTCACCTGGTATAAGTTAAAGTAGGTAGATTTGCTTACAAGTACTGCAGGTTTAATTGGTGGTAATTACCATGCCCCGCGCTGTAACTGAGAATTTCCCGGACAAAACCCAGTAATATTTTGACAATCACGGGGATTCTGACATACTCTTATCTGTATAGAACAGCGAGTGTAGTTTTGTTTTTTCTTCACGTCATTTACGTGCCTACGTAATTAGTAATAACTATTATAATAACTATCGTATCGTAAAACATACTAAATTAACTAAAAATCGCGGGTTACATCGCCTCGACATCGCCGCGACCCCGCACGCTGCTCATGAGGAAGAACCCTTCTGTGGTTCGAAATTAGTAGAGATTTTCTCAGTATAGTCACGTAAGTAACTCGCGATTTTTAGTTAATTTAGTAAGGATTTACTGAACTGTTCAGATGCGTCAGACATTCAATATGCTCATACAGATTTAGTATAAACAAGATACTCTACACATCTTTCTACAAGAGACACCATGGATTTATTTTATATTTTTAGGAGTTGGATCATTAAAATATTATGGTTGTTGGCAATACAGTTTCATTTTTCATTAACGGATACTATCTGACGGATAAATTAATTTATGTTGAGGGAATCAGCCTAATATCTATCTAATCTTTAACTGGATTATGCCCACTGCTGAACTAGGTTTCGTCACAACTCTAACGATGTCATCGATCCTCCTAATGGGAAACCTGCCCGCGTACCTCCAGAGTCATCACTTATTACCTCTCCAGAAACTTCTATAAACTAGGGTTTAACTCGTCGAGTACCGGTTTTATAGACACAATTAAAGAACAATAGGTCGCGGTCACCGGTGACCGCTTGGTGTTTGACAGTTTAATACTCACCATTGCCGCAATACTTGAGGTAAACAGCAAGATGTTCCATACATTTGACAATGCAGTCGTAGGCCTGTTTGTCATGATCGGGGAGCGCCTGTATGGAAGGTGGGTGGTACGGCTGCGCCGGGGGTGTGTACCCGGCGAGCTGAAGTATAGCCGTGTTCACCACCAAATCTTCCGGGTCGACCTGGATCACAGCCTGCGGGAGAAACACTAGACTATTACAAATAGAACATGGAAACGTAATAAATGAAACTTGTAATTCTTTAGGAAAGCCCTGGATTTTCGATGCATATTTGGGTGAATTTTAAGCGCTAAAATTGGCATCCGTCGGATACTGAATTATGAAGAAAAAAATAACCAATTTTACTTGAGAACATTTCTCTTTCCTGGTTTCGTCTACATTGTTTTTTTTCTATACGTACTTATTACAACGGCACATGAAACCGACCTCTATAATCCCTTTGAAAAAAGTCTGTTTCAATGGACTATGTAACGAATGCCCCATTGCAGCAGTAATAATAGAATACTGGAATTACCCTATGTGTATTACCCTCCCCAACACGCGCCTGCTTCGGATTTCAAAGTACGTAGTTATTAGGACTTATTAAGGTATACATAATTTGATGTGCACGATCAGATTAATAACACAAAAGGTTATTAAAAAGAGTACTCGGTTGGACAGCATAGGTATTATTGTTCGGTCGCCCTCGTATATGGATTAATTTTCCGTCCGTCTATCATTTGTGAGTACTCCATGTCGCATGAGTACATCACACGCACACATCGACACAGGAGGGGGAAATTATCTGTACAGTGTGAGCGACACGTGACTGCAGATTGGAAAACATTTGTAATCAAACACGAAATGAGAATCTTCGTATAATAAAATCGAATATCCAAAAAAAAAAAATACAGCAAATAGCTCATAAATCGTTATACTTAAAACATCCGATATTAATACATCGTGCACGCAGCCTATACATTCTGTAGGAATACAAATTAAAGATACTGAAATTGTCTTCAATCTGCAGGACAATAAAGCCTAAACTACTAAGATCTATGAACATATCAAGGCAGTTTGCCAAACGTGCAATTTTTGTTGTAACGAACCGACTATGACATTAAGGACAGCACTCCAGACTAAGTCATAAGACAAAGCACGGCTCCGGTATTGCGATATCTGCTTTGGAAACAATACAAAAAGGTTAGGCGCGTTTACAGCTTTTTTATATTGACGTTATGAATTATGTCATATGACATAGGATGTAAAGTTCTAATTTAAATGAAAAGTTAATTGCTGGGTTGGAGCCGTACCTGTTAAGAGTGCTATGTAGTATGTAGGTCTTAAGGTAGCAACATTAAGAGCTAGAGGTACATACTTAGAAGTATGTACCCATTAGTTTATTGTATTGCCGAAAACATAACATCACGCCTTTTATCTCCGAAGGGGTACCAGAGGTGCACATTACGCCACGTAATGCCTCTATCATGTAACACCCACATTTCACTATTTTATTGTATGAGTCCCATGTAATATGGGGTGATCCTATTGCCGAAACCGGAACCTAAACCTATAACCTAAGTGTCAAAGCTGCTCAAAGAATAGTAACGTCCTACATATATCGATCCATGTACACTTGTGTGTTATTCCAGCTTACAATTTATGTTCCATTTTTTTTTGAAAATAATAATGAATAATAAATAATTTCATCCCAATCTCAAATCTCTCTTTCAAATCAAAACTCTCTCTCTCAAATCAAAACTCCAGCCGTTTTCACGTGATTGGGTAACAAACATACAGACAAACTTTCGTATTTATTAAGTAATATTAATTACTTCTAACCATTGGCCACTTGTATCCTTTTTTGGGATGAATATTATGACCATTCATACATGTCTCAATAGTCTAAGAAAATATGCGAAAACCATTGTTAATAGCCATAATATTTGAGGGTTGCCCTCCATTTTTTCTAGGATTCCATTATCAGATCTTGACTTGTTGCCAATGGGAATGAGACCTCCTAACTTCCTATCTTACTTAATACAGAAACTTTAAATAAAAATCGAAATAAATAGGAGACTTTACTTAATGAGCATACATTACAGAGCGAAAACAAGATATTCGCGACGAGTTCATTAAATTAACGTGTATTGGTCTCGGCTATTGATTCGCCGCCATCTGTCCGGACCCCATTAAATCTCCCCTTCGTAAAACATGGGATGCTTTTCGGTTTGGCTATGATTAGGTTGCAAGGCAGTTTCCCTTAGTGACCACTCATACATACGTAGCTGCTTTTAATAAATCCCGATTTGCCCTTCAAAATAATAAGCCCTTCGTTAAAATAGCATGAGGGTCGACTAAATGAAAGCTTTTGATGTTCCGTGCAAAGGTGGGAACAAACTTGATTTATTTATGTTTGGCAAAAAATGTATTTAAGTAAAGATTTTTTGAAATACATATTATATTGAATGCATAAAAAGGAATCATCCATCCAATATAGCTTTCAACACTTACAACTGTTAGATATTTAAGAAACGTGTTCATTATTGTTGGAAGAAAATCATTAACTAATCGGAAATCAATAAAATTTTGAGAGAAGCTTGGTACGTGAGATGCCTTGAAAATATTCCTTTTGAAATCTTTAACAGCCGAAATTAATAAGTGATACTAATACAGAATCTCCGGACCAATCTGGGATTTGGACACAAATTCCATACAACGAATAATTCGTAGTGTATTTACAAATTGTAGTTTTGAAATATACTAGTAATTTAATACATGAATCAGAAGAAAGTACTTGTAATACTAGAGGTGTTTCAAATTTGTACAGATTAATAATAGTAGATCAAATGACAGGACGCCGCAGCCGACGGCAAACTCGGCTCTGTTAACCCCCGTACTGCACTCAAAGCCCTTGAACGGCTGGATGGATTTAATAAATTAGGTACTTTTACTAACCGGTTTGAACAGAGGGTTGATAGAACTTATTTCAATGAGCATGGCGTCTCTCGTGATGTGAATCAATTATTGGCAAAAATCGAAAGACAGGGCAGGCATTACATGTTTTGTGGGGTTTACATTACAAGTAGAAGAATTACAGCTAGATGACCGACAGCATTGTTAAAAAATTACAGCAATTCTATTAAGTATCAAAATATGTGAAATAAAAATGAAGACAACTTGGATTAGGATCATGAAAGTCAACTAACTGCTAGGAGTAAATTAAGATTTAAGAAAATAACTATAGAAAACCTGCGTAGCCGTAAATAGGCAGTTGAGTTTCGCGATGTTCCGCATAATTACCAGAATATCCAGATATGCACAGTTTGCTTATTGTAACATAATTAACGAAGATGAAATACACTTTTATACACACAACGCGGAAGACGTATTTCTTGGATCGACACCACAAGAAGAAGCGCGAGCCGAAACGACACCATCCGGTCTAGCCGGAGACTGCCAAAACAAGAATATCAAAAAAGAATGGTCATCGACTTCAATAGCACAATAACGAAAAACAAACCATTCTACTTTCGTTTTAAGGTCTTTAATTATAAATGTTTGGAAACGCAGTTTGAGGACAATAGAGGTGTATTCAAAATTTCCTATTACGTCATCGTTGATGAAGTCAATGAACATAAATACGTCCCGTATAAATGCATAAAAGGTATTTAATATCGGTGAAACACAAATCTAGCTTTTGGGCTATAACATCACGCCTTCCGTCCCCGAAGAGGTGCACATTACGGCGTTTATAACTATAAAGAACCCTTGTTTGAAGGGGAAAATCATCCAATGACTTCTCTCGCCTTGGGTGAGACGAGATGAGTGTCAGTCTCTTACTGACATACCTGTCTTAAAACAGCATTCTCTACTCCATACTTAGTGAATTAATAAGGTCGAAACGGAGCCGAAATTATCGGTAATGAAAGGAGATGCCCAACGCGCTGTTTGGTTACGTCATCATTTTTAGACAACCTTCCTCCCAGGAAAATGCAATTCAACAATTTCCTAGATGGTCAGCAACAAAATTTTTGTAATTTGCCTCTAGTGTTCCAAGTGTAACATAGGTTACATTAACTGCCCAACATTAGGCGTGCCTTGTTGTTACCATAAGTTGTAGAAAAAGAAGTATAAGTGGCTTTTTGCCAGAATGGAGGTAAGTTGATGAATTTGTGTCTTCATTGTACAAGTGCAAAGTGCTCCGCCATTTCGTTAATGTACGTACAAAAGTATTGGGCCTCCAATAATTTACTACACGGCGAAACGCAATGCAAGTGTTTTTATTATGTTATAACTTTCATGAGACATACTAAATTAATTATGTTTTTCGGCTTACTCATGTAATTATTTGACGAGGAACTCGATTAGTTTCAAGCCATGCTAGAGGCTCATATTTATGAGCAGCATTCCGCGATCCGCGACACGGCGACTGTCGCGCTGCTACGGGTCGAGTTCTTCGTCAAATGGTTAAGTGAGTAAGCCGAAAAATATAAAAAGTGTTGCTTCAAGCCACTCTTCTATGACCGGGCGGAACGGTATGCTTTTAGGTTCTACAGCCAGTCATACATTTTGTATATTATAACGTTTTAAAATTAAAAGATCTAGCTCGACTACCGCTGTAACCATGAATAATCTTGGATGGATTGTACTTTAAGAATTACACTAGGCGCAGCATATACTACGTGGACAACCATGTACGTGGAAAAACAGCCCTAAAGATGGATAGTAGATGACTTTAACTTTTCAGTGACTGCAGTCTCCTCCCAAGTGCGAGTATTAGAGAACCACCCTACAGTTCAGCAATGAACGTTTACTAACCAATGATAAGCCACGGTATTGGCTTTTAAGTTTTGTGTTTGCTTAACCGGACTATACGTAAGTACAAGATCGACAATGTATTGCGGTTTAGCGATTCATAACTGAATGATCTTAAGAGATCCTATTACGTTCAATAGTTCAACAATAAGGCGATCTCAGTGGATGCGACATGCGATGTATAGAAACATAATGTAATGCACGTATTATACATATAAAGTTTCTCTTTATAAGTGGAAGATTTCGCAAGGGCTGCCTGTGAATATTTCGCAAGTAAAAAGAGATTGAGCATGAAATTATTTTCTTCTGCGCTATTAGGAATATGTTTAACACAAAAAATGTATTCGCTCAATATCTTACATTAATTATGCAAATGCAGATGCTGAGCAGGTATTAGGCCTTGGATTTGGTAACAGATCCGTAAAACATAAAGAAAAAAGAAACAAAGAAAGACAGTGGAAGTTTACTTAGAGAAACTTCGAAAGTTCAGGAATCAAGGTGTTTGTACCAACCCTTTATCGGTTCAGTGAACCGCGTTCACGGCGACTGCTTACTGCGTATTACGAAGTACGTAGTGGCTTGTCTTGCCCCGAAATTAAATTATTATCTTTTACTAGTACTAGTATTTATTTATGGCTTCATTTTATTACGTAATCCACTTAAAAAAATAAATAATTGGAAGTATATCCAAAAAATAAGATTTGAAATAGATAAGCCAAATATTAGAAAAAAAATTTTGAGTAGATACTTTCATTAAATTTTTTAGGATACTATAAATCAAAATGCCTTACTTCGCTTGCTTACAAAAAATTGTATTGCACGTCATAATCATCTAACAATTTTTATCCAATTCACAGATGAAATGGTTGCCACCGTAAATTGGGCAATGATTACAGGGCACAGACGAAAACCATGTGACGCACGTGCGTTATTCCGAACATTTCTATGTTTTCACTCTAACACGTGTTAAGTGGAAAATTCACTAATTAACCTAATAAGTGGGATATGACTGTGGCAACAGAGCCTAGGAAATATCCGAATGAACATGCATTTTTTATAAAAATTAGGAGTACATACATCTAAAGAAGCAAGGAAAGTTGGTAGGTGGTCACTCCACTCAAAGCTTTTCCTGCGTGCTCGCCTCCCAACTCGGCGTCGTCCCATAGTCGTGAAAAAATCAGACAAAGTATCGAAGTAGGTACCGAAGACCGTTCAGGTTGAACGACTGGAGACAAATCCTAGGTCCAAAGCACAAAAGCACATACACCTAAGTGGTCAACAAAGAACGTGTCCAATACTGCACAAACGTCGGACTGAGTATCTAAAGACGCTGCGCTGACCCAATTCATCGCTGGTCTCAATGGATCCTCCGCCTCTCGTCAATTATGGCGCATTGTCATATAAAAAGAAAGTTTTACATCTACAGTTGACGATTTTTTTCGTGATAACAGTTTCGTATTCTGTTTTATAAATTTATAGAATGTTAGGAGCTAGGTAACCCCATAATTAAATGTCAATAATTTAAGGAACGGTATTGGTGAACTTTAATTGTCGTAGAATGCCTCGCTGGCCGAGTGGTCGCAAGTGCGACTGCCGGGCAAGGGGTCTTGGGTTCGATTCCAAGGTCGCGCAACACACAACTGCGATTTTTTTTAATTTCAGTAGTAGCACGGTATCTGGAATTGTGCGGTATATTGCAATAGGCTCACTCCCTTTTACATGACATAAATAGTGAAAAGTGGGTGTTACATTGTACAGTGGCATTAAGTACTGTAATGTGCACCTCTTCCTACACCCTCCGGGGATATTATGTTATGTAATTGTTGTTTTATTGTAATTTCAGGTGAGATAAATTGATAATAACGAATACTTAATTGATATAATATAAGTTACTACTTATATATATATCTAACTCAACTTTACTACTGTAAAGTCGAGTAGAGTCGATAGATAGCACTGTGCTTCCAGGGAAACAAATTTCAGTTTCTTTTGAATATCAAACATCTTAATCCAAAATATCTGAAGCTATATTTCTTTTTGCCAAAAGCTCTGTCTTAACTAAAATAAAAATCGTTATTATCCACTGATTTCAGCTTGAAATTATTAATTTCGGCCATTCATTTCAATTTCGACTTCGTTTCGACCTTTTTTTTGGGACAAGCCCGCCACAACCTCCCAATACCGCTGCAACTCCTGTAAGCCAGGATCTACAGTAGATACAACCATGAAAACACCGGAACATTGAAGTCCGGCGCGTCCCAGGGACATGAGTAACTGTCTTGGTTCCCACAACGAAGTGAATCAGAAGATATTATAAGAGAAGAAGAAGAAAAAACTATAGTTTCCACTTCCCTCGGTGAATCAATCGGCACAAAGAAGAGACTGTACAACGTTTCGACCTTATTAATTCACTAAGAATGAACTAGGGGATGCTGTTTTAAGACAGATAAGTCAATAGGAGCCTGAGTGTCAGGGTGTCTCGTCTCACCCAAGGCTGGAGAAGTCATTGGATATTTTCTCCCTTCAAACAAGGTTTCTCTCGCTTTATATTGCTGAAAATGTTAATGAACGAATACAAAAACTCGCTTTGGATCTGTGGTATTTTTTTAAAGATTTGGGTTATTTTGGTACGTAGTTCTTCTTTCGTTCGTTATTTGTGCTGTTGAGCCGAATTATGTTTAAGCGCTTGTTTACCGAGAAAGAAAAACATTATGTATGTATTAGACGTAAAATTAGCGTCAACCGCAGTCAATATAAAGTAGTTTTATGCTTCAACTTCATCAGAACATTGATCGAGTCAAGGAAAATAATCTAATAAGCTCTCCGCGTATTTAATACTATTTAATTTTTAAGCCTATGTTGGCTGCTCAAGAAATATTGAAAATTCTTATTTATCAAGAGTCTGAATGTACAAGTTCACAAGCTATTAGAATATTTGATTAGTTATTGGATTTAGCGTATTTACCTTCCTCAAGGTCACAGAGCGCTGTTTGGTATAAGTTTTAGGTTTCAGCGTTATAGTGCGTGGGAAGGTGGCGGCTGCTCCCTAGTTAGTAAACATAAACTAGACGGAGTATGTAATTTGCCTCACCTAACAAACATTTTTAGGCTTTGTTTTATACCTTCAACTACACGGTGAACGTATACGTTTTAACAAGTCAAAACCAAACAACCGAGAACCGAAAAAATATCTACTTGTTGTTATAATATCAATACAACTTTAAAATGCAATAGAAGAGAGCAGCGATGGAAAGTTTCCTTACACATCGTTAATTAGGGGTGGGAAGATTGTAGAAACGTATCATACTAGGTTTTTCAGAAAATCACATTAGAGCTAAATACATGGATACTTACGCTGAGTATTTTATTTATGAGATAGTTGCTGTAGAACTTGACCAGCCAAGTGTATATCCATGCCCAAGTATATATGTACTGTAATGGCAGTAGACAATCCATGGCTATCCAGTGCGTGACAGAGGACGACTTTAAAAAATCGATTACTATAAATTAACCTTGACGTTTAACTCGTCGAGTACCGGTTTTATAGACACAATTAAAGAACAATGGGTCGCGGTCACCGGTGACCGCTTGGTGTTTGACAGTTTAAATTAAAAATATACTTTAATCCACAGACACGGAAACCGACTGAAACGCCCGAAGCTAAAATATACTTAATTGGAAGTGTTATAAACTGGTTGAAATTGTAAATAATACTGAGCCGCTAGGGGAACATTTTATCAGCGTTCCTGAACAGGATTAAGCAACCGTCCTTCCACGTGCAGACCCCTCTCATTCCCCTTCAATTGGCATGCTAGAACACGTGGACATCACAAGTAGGTATATGCTAATTGGGTAACTAGAAGGGAGTACTTGTAAGTTATCAGCAACTTTTCGGGACGAGTACAAAGAAATTATTTTTGGTAAACAATTAAACGCCTATTTTTAAGGGGTTACGAATTTTGGCCAAAGCCATTGGAAAATAAAACAATTTCTTACAAGGGCGCTTAATTATAGATCCACGTGGTGTGAGTAAGCACCATAAAATGAGACGGAAGACGGACAAAGCCTTTTTACGCCCTATTTTTGTGGAGAGGAAAATGATAATTATTTAACAGCACTTGTTCGTGATGGTCCGGAGGTTTAAGACGCCTGCTTTTCATGCAAGAGGGTGCTGGTTTGAAACTACCAACGGCAAGGACTAATGTGAATTTTTCGAGTTATATGTACTTTCTAAGATTATTTAGACGCCACTGACAAACGGTGAACGAAAACATCGTGAGGAAACCTGGGTTTATAATTAATAATTATAAGTTTAAACCCGCCAACCCGCATTGAGGAAGCGTGGTGATTAAAGCTCGAACCTTCTCCGTGTGAGGAGAGGCTACTTATAGGATGGTCTACTCTAACGTTGTCGGTTATTCATAGACCATTTTCCCTTTTCACCTTGATCAAAGATCATACATGAGAAAATGGTGTGATTGTAAATGAAGGAAGATATATTCCAAGGCCAATACCACGACAGGATGGCAATGACGCCATTTGGTGAATTTACATGCGTCTGTCTGTAAAGAGTTAGTCTTTTGCTTAATTTATTCGGAATTTGAAGCAGACTGCATCTAAAAACGACGGGGAGGTTGTTTACTCGGAGGAGCTATACATAAAACATTTATGAAATGTCCTTACTTGAACTTACGGTCAGTTTGCTTAATATTATCTAGATTTTTGCACATGTATCGAGAAACGGTTGTTGTCCAATTCACCAAGATGTCGGTAGATTCCCATTTTGTATGGAGCTTGCGTCAAAATTATAGCTTTAGTAACTAGATCTGCTGCCATTTAGGTTTTTAAGACTGAAATACTAACTTCAGTATCTTTGGTGATCGCTGACCAAGTATATAAAATAATTGTAACAATATCATTTTTTTTAAGGGGGGATAATCATCGAATGACTGCTCCCGCCTGGGTGAGGCGGGAGGGAGTGTCAGACTCTTACTGACTAAAAACCACCCCGTTCCTTCTCCTGCACGTCGACCCGGAGCCCCGGTTACCCGTTAGGTTCTCCGTGACTAACAATATCAATAGATTTAACAACTAAAAAGAAACATAACCGACAAGTAAAAATTAGCAACGTTATAGAATCTACGTTATAATTTATTAAAATTCAATAGCTGTTACTATTATTTCTAACGATTTTTATAGGGAAAGCCAAAAATAATCATAGCGATCTTGATAGAGTCTAGACTCACGACACTTAGCCCGTAGTGGCTTGGAAATTAATAATCCTAGTTATAAATACCAAAGCCTCTTGGGTACTACGATGAGAGTAACTTAAGGCAAAGTTAACAGACTGTATAGCTCATATATAAAATATATTAATAACTGCTTCACCCTGTGAGACAAAAACTAAATAATACCTATTACAAAAATCTAAAAGGACGAATCAATAATTTGTGCCATTTAGAGACGATGGCGGTACCTAGATAAATGATACGACTTCCTCATACGATTTTTTTGTTGGGGATTTACCCAAATGTGACTAGTCAGGTTAGTCTTATGGTCGACACCGGGTTCAATTCTAGTCTTACTCGAAGTGGAGTTATACCAATCGCTGACAAACTAGAGCTCAATGTTATACTAATTGTTTAGCAGTGTGCAATTTCACACGTTTCTAAACATATTAGACATATACATTTATACATATAAATATTAGACATATATATGTGTGCTTACCTGGTCGAACGGGCATTGCTTCCTATGTAAGTGTTTGAGGCAGTGTCTACATAGTGTGTGGCCGCACCCAAGGCTAATGGGACTGCGGGGCGGAGCGCCAAATTCGCGGCAGCACACTGGACAGTTCAAATAATCCGTCCATTGAGGCGCCTGGATTGGCATTCTGAAACAAAATACATTCATCGTCGTCATCATCATCAGTAACTGGAAGACGTTCATTGCCGCAGGGGATGTTTATTGGGCCGATGCCCAAATGTAGCTGCGGAAGACCTAGCGGGTTGCAGGAGCTTCGGCTCGAAGCAGAAGTAGTAACGGTAGCTTAATTATTATGTATTTGAGCATTCCGCGACTCACGACGCGGCGACTGTCGCGAAGCTACGCAACATGCGCGCATGAATATGAGCCTCTAGCACGGCTTGAAACTAGTCGAGTTCCTCATTCAATAATTAAAATAATTATTAAACTTTAGTTATGTCTCACGAAAGTTATAACCTGAATAACGAGGTCGTTTTTAGTCTGTAAGATTCTGACACTCCCTCTTGCCTCGACCTAGCTAGACGGACGAAGGCACTGGAAGATTTTCTGCAGATTGCTTCTGAATACTTCTTATTAAAGGAAGGTTTGCGATAATTTATACCCTTGACAGGTGGCGCGAGTATCACTGTTCAGTTATCAAAAATCGTGTATTCGTCGGTGGCTTGTCGATATTTTAGGAAATACCCGGGTTCATACATTAACATCAATCAATATTGAATGAATTCACATCGGAAATTGTAATAACATGATAAACTTGACTTGTATATTTTAAAGTTTAAACATAGCAAACTATACAATGAACTAGCGATATCAAAAATTCAAAATGGATTCTTTCTTCATACATAATAATCAGGAAATTCGTACAAGCCGTTTCCGAATAAAATGATCATAAGTTTATATACCGTGTCCCGTTTTTTTTTTAATATTCTATGGGTATTTCAAATCAAGAACAACGAAATAACAACTGAATGTCGATCTATCAAATCATCTGTTTGACGTAGTTTTGATTCCTTTAAGACTAATGCTTCATTAAAATAGATTTGTGTTTATATAAAATAGGCAGAATAAAAAAAATACGAAATGGGTACTAGCTGTTATCAAATGTGACACAATGACTAACAATGTTTTATATAGATTATTCTCTGCAATAAATCAAATGCTCTCTATTAAGTACCTGCCTACTGCAGTCTTTTTTTACGAAACGAATGTAGAATAAGTTAATAATTAACAAATTAAAGTGGCCAGTGTTGACATTACAGTAAAAAGCATGTCGCTATGCGTGACACCACGAACTCGACTTGCTAAATAAAAAGTTCAGTTTCTTTTAAATTATTATTTGACATAACATCACATTATCCAGGTGTACAAGGAAACACGTATTTTCATATCTATACTTAGTATATAAAGTCAAAGTTTGTTTTCTCATTTCATATCGATAATCCTACAGGATTAAAACAATCTAGAGAGAAACCTGTAAAACTCTTTGCATGGGAAACCACGTGCACGTGAAGGATTATTAAATTAAATAAAACTAATTTACAAAATGCTTAAGGATATAACTCAGGAACAGAACCAAACTAAAATATTCTTTTTTGTAACTGTATTTTATTATATGAAATATCTGGGTATTAACAGGGGAACTGGAGAAACAACACCCGCGCGAAACTGGAGCAGGTCGCTTATATTAATTAATACTTCGTTCCTCTCAGTGAAAAGAAATATTTATTCAAGATTTTCTTCAGATATTTCCGTCCCTATTCACTGGTATGGTATGGCTATTCAATATTGATGTATTGAAATACAGGATTTTGATCTATGAATAAAATTAAGTACCAACTTGAAAATTAATTATGATATCGACCCGAAACACAACATAATGAGTCAAAATACATACAGAAAAAACGAATATGCGATATGATGGGTTCTGTAACATAAAATATATAATATATAGGGAAATTCTAAACTATAACAATTTCATCATCATCATCAACAGCCTATAAATGCCCACTGCTGAGCAAAGCCTCTTCTCACACGGAGAAGGTTAGAGCATTAATCACCACGCTGGCTCAATGCGGGTTGGCGATTTCAAACTTATAATTAGAAATTATAAGTCCAGGTTTACTCACGATGTTTTTCCTTCACCGTTTGTCAGTGGTGTCTAAATAATCTTAGAAAGTACATATAACTCGGAAAAAGTCACATTGGTACTTGCCGATGGTAGGTTTCGAACCCGCACCCTCATACATGAGAAGTGGGCGTCTTAAACCTCCGGGCCACCACGACATTTTAACTTTATAACAATTTAACTTCTAAGAAATGTCAAAAACGTTATGATTCTTAAAAATAAGTAAACTCCCGAACATAGTACGAATGTTAATTATACCGTAAAATCAACCAATGGAAAGTGTGAATATTTTTTAATTATTATTTTTTACCGAGGACACTACCCGATTGAATATCGTCCAACATAACAGCCTGCCCATTTCTTTGAGCAAGAGCAAGTACAGACAGGCTGTATGTACCTGTGTGCATTTTGCTCTCATTTCGTGACCCTACTCCCCAGTACCGGGGACAACTTTATTTCAAATAAAAAATAATAAAAGCCATTGTCTAATAAAAAAGGGTTTCAAAAAGTATCATCTTTAGTCGACCCCTCGTTTATCAATTGAAAAGGTGGTAGTCAATATTCTCATCATTATAATAAGAACGTTTCCTCTTGACCAGCATCCGGTGGATCCTGACAATTGCAGCCGTGTGTGTTTTATTTAATAATTGCAATTGCAAATATTACCATATTTCATATTCGCTTTTTATCCGCGGCATTACTTATGTCGAGTTTTCGATTGTATAATGCAGGACGAATTCCAACACAACTGATAATAGTCTATGGTACTGGTTCATAATACTTTTGAGAGGTTTATTTAGGTATTTAAAAAAGAGGATATGTTATTTGGTACTAGTTTTTACCCGCGGCTTCGCTCGCGTCACAAAAGGATAAAAAGTAGCCTATGTGACATATAGGACATACATACAGCGCCATCTATACCAATACTTTTGTTTTCCCTCGGGAATATCACATTTTTCCGGGATAAAAAGTACCCTATTATTTTATCCAGACTTCTAACTTTACGTCTGTAAAAATTCAAAGCAATCGGTTTAGTAGTTACGGCGTGAAAGCGGAACGAACAAACAAACAAACAAACTCACTTTTCGATTTATAATATTAGTAAGGATAAACAATATCATACTCTGTCTAAGTGATAAGGACTATAGAAAATAAGTATTTAATATCTGTCAGTCGCGATTTCTCAGAATTTTGCTACTAGCCCTTGTCAACACGTACGGCAAACATATGTAACATATACTTGACTTCCCCTGAAGAAATAGGTCAAGGTGGAAAGAAAATACGTTATTATCACTTATCAGTATTAGGGTCGAGTCTATTACCGTAAAAGGGCCACAAAAACTATTCCTATAGAGAACATCGAAATAGAAAAACCCGATAACACTACCCGAACTGCAGATCAGATTTGGGACTTTGTGCTTGGCAGTCGTGCATTAAAAACATATTGAATGTAAACTACTTCGAAATAGCAATGTTGTTGTGAATATTCTGCATATTTTTCCCAACACTCCGTAACACGTACACTTACGTAACATTCGAAGACTGAAAGCATAAACGGAATGTAAATCTTAAAAGAAAATAAAACGTAGACACAATCCGACGATGCTCGGTTATGAAATGAAAATATTCATAAAATAGGTAAGAGCACTTGAAGCCTTTGCTTCAGACAAGTTCTCTCAGAAAGTGCAATGCCTCGGAAACACTCCAGACAGAAACGGACATAAAACACAAACATTTCATTGCCTATCCAGCTGCTTTATAATATTATTTCTCTTTTCTCCTCAGTCCGATCAAATTCAATTTGTCTGATGTATTTATAAGAGAAATTTTATTACCTCTAGTATTGGAATTTGGTACAAATAATCTTATTTGTTTTACAAAACGTTATAGCTACCTATACTAAACATACACACAATGTTTAATGCCAAAAAGTAAATGAACTAAAAGTATTCCTAAACCTTCTCTACGTCGGCCTATCCCACTGATACAGAAAACTTTTAATTCAGTTTATAGTTAACAGTGTCTCGTCACAAAATTATCTAGATTGAATGCATGAACGAGCATAGACAAACTAAATTTATATCTAGCTTTACAATAGCAGAGTTTAGTAGGTCGGCAGGTGCTGGAGTGGATGAATCAAACGTAGAGGGCGGGTTGTCCACGACCCAAAATGGGCATTTCTATCTACACCTTCTGTTGTTTGTACGATGTCATTATCTATATTGTTGTTTGTTTAATTTCATTAACGAGTGAGCTGCGGCATTAATGAACCGAATTCAATATTTTTCATTAGAAAAACTTCAGAATATTACATAGACTACTATTTTCACGGTAATCCTGAAGGATCGGGACCCATTCAAGAGGAATAACTAGACCAAATACATAAACCGTTTGCGTAAAGGTAACCCTTTAGAATAGGGTACGAAAAAGCCATAATAGGTTACAATGTTAGCATTTATATTATACGTATAATGTCTTCTACAGCAATGGATCCGAATTAATATAGAAAAGACGCTTTCTAAAGCAAATTGGAAAAATTAATGTAGCAAACGTTTTGTTTGAATAAAGAAACTGCTGCTGACCCACCGTCACTCTGACCTAGATATGTAGGTACGTAAAAATGTGGTATGAAAAGATAACAAACACCTATTTGCTCCTAGATTGCTCTATGATAGTGTCTGTTCATACAAATAGCTAACCTGGCAACTTTTCTTCTTTTATAAGAATCTTCCAAGAAGTTCAATTGCCATTAGAATCGATTCAATCGGTTTCACATTTTCTATTAAAGTTCATGAAGCACCACAGCAAGCGATATATTTAGTTTCTTTTGTGAATTAGCATCATACAGAGCGCTGTATGGATTGGGATTTCTTTTAAAAAGTATAGAAAAGTTCACCTTTCTAGCTATGAAAATACGAGTAGGTACACAACATGACCTTTGGAAATTAAGTGCAAACCTTAAATTGCGGGAAAGTACCCATTACTCACTATAAAATATGTAGATAAGTAGTAGTACTAACTTAATAACAAGTAGGTAGACGAGTACCTACCTCAATTTTATAGTATCTACCTCAATTGGATCAGTTATTATCATTCTAATATGAAGAGCCTATGAGTCAGTTTAGTCACCGATATATTAGAATCAGGAAACCCGACGGTAATTTCGATAATTCATTAAATAATATTAATACATACATTGAAGTCTACCGAATCGTAAAAACAAAAATCGAACTCAGTGTTCCAAGATTTTGCCTTGAAATTGGTTAATTTCGGCCGTAATCTTCTCACGTCAATATTTCTGATAAGAATTAATTATGTATATCTGCAATTCATAAATGTATTATGAGAAAGATAAGGGTGTGACTACAATAGCTGTTGTAAAGATCAACAAATCAATAACAGCCCTATTTGTTGTTATGACAATTCTAAATCTAAAGTTAAAATTAGTTCATTATTTTTGACCTAAATCTGAAGTAAGTTACAGGCAAAATAAACAACTTAGAACACTCATTATGCCCCGTCCACACGGTTGATGTTTGCCACAAGTACCAAACACAATTGATGAAGTCCCAGACACTGTATGGATACATCGCAAACACAAAGTAAAAATTGAAAGTAGCCCTTTTGACAGTTGTGGTTATTTTTACCGACTTCAAAAAAAGGGGAGGATCTACAGGTTACCTATGCCCGAATTTGTTTTTTTTATTTGTTCACTAATTACTCCGCCGTTTGGAAACTGATTTCCATAATTTTTGTTTTGTTTGTAAGATTATATCCCGAGAGCACCTCATTTTCATCAGGTCAGGATCTGATCCTAGGGAAACCGATGGGAACAGCCTTTGATCTATGTTTGTGTTAGCTACTGTTCGACACCGATGCCGAACAGTGGCGAAGACGAACACGAACTGGCAAATAAAATAAAACAAAGACCCATTTACAATTATATTCGTGTTTGCTATTGTTTGCCAAGTGTGTGGATCCGGCATTAGAGATGCTATCAAGGACACATAATCTGGCATACCGTTATTTATTTTTTTACCTTTTAAATTAGCTACAAATATTACAGTGAACTTGTACAGTTCTCCCTCTTTTATTCATTTTAATTCATAGAATATTGGATTCAGTGGAATTTTTCGAACAATTTTATCACATAATCTTCTTATCTTCGCTTCCACAAAGGATATTTTTAAAAAAGAAAATCGGCTTTTCCCTCTCAGGTTTTCTAATTATTTTTTTATTCACGCTGCTATTAAGTTTGCAAGAGGATCTCATTCTACGTTTTTCTTCATTTTTGGTAAAATTGTTGAACATTTTATGTAAGCGGCAAATATTTAGAGTTCCGAGCGATGATGAAAATTTGATAACATAGGTACAATTCGATAACAATAAGTAAGTAGTAACCGCTATAGTTTTAGTGAGGTATAAGTCTATAAGGATCCCCCAATCTCTAGTTTTTGTCCCCAAAAGTAAGGTGTCTTTTGAAGGTTATCAAAAAAGGTAGGATGTCGGTACAGTTCAGTTTAAAGATTATCGTAAGTAAAAAGCGATATAGGTCGAATCGTCTTCACCAACCTCCTAAACTTCAAGGAACCCCTAATTTAAGAAAGGTGACATTTAACGACATTTTGATTTTCCCCAACCTGCGACACCTAACAATACAATTAAGGCATTAGTTTAGGTGCCACGCTAAGTAACTGTTAGTTAAGAGATGGTTTGGTTGGTGAAGACGATAATTAGTCAAAAAATGTTGTCTAAAAGTCAATTATCTATATGGATACGCACATGAATGATTAGCTAATTAGGTGCGTCTATATTGAGGTAGGCAGTACCTACCAAGTGAAGTAGGTTAATTAGCGCTGTCAATAAAATTTGCACTCACTACATTTTACGATGATTATCTACACGTCGAATGGTAAATGGGCATTTTATCATGTCAGCTGACGATACAACCTATTGTAGGAAGACATTGCGTTCAGATTAAATAGAAGAAAACGTTATCTAGGCGTTCACTATTGAATTACATGCATGCCAATGTCATAACAAAGTTACTTAGCGTGACTTACATAGTATCTAAGCCAACCCCTTATTTATAGGTACTATTAGGTGTCACTTTTAGGTAGGCGCAAACCGAAATGTCGTTAACCGTTACCTACCTTAGCTTAGGGGTTCCTTAAAATTTAGGAGGCGTTGGTGAAAACGGGCATTAGTTCTTAATTCCTTAGATAACCTTAACGTTAGCTAATTATAAAAAGAATTACCCTTTGTATTTATATGTATGAAAGGGATAAACTATTAAAATATTTTATTACGATGTTCATTAGACAATTATCTTATTCGTAGGAAATGTTTAAGTGTATAATATTTTAAGGTTTTAGCTAAGCGTGCAAAAAGCTAGTCTTAACGTGTTCTCCATGACTTGTTTTTGAGAGGGGAAAATCATCCAATGGTTACTTTCGTTTAGGGTAAGGCGAAAGAGTGAGACAGTAAGAGTGTCAGACTCTTACTGACCAAAAACCACCCCGTTCCTACTCCTGTTTGGTGCCCCCCACGGGAACCCGTCCGTTCTCTGGGATCCTCTATGCCTAAGGCTAAAGATGCTCCCTTACCGGGAGCATTCACGTGTAATGTAACATTATAGATTCGACTTTCAGCATCACATTACAATAATACCTCTCTGACTAACGAGCATTTGCATGTAACATATAGATTCGACTTTGAGCATTTCATAGCAAGATGTCAGACATTGATGTTACAAGTTGTATCAAGATATTACACATTGTACCATTACAAGGTGCGCATTGTAATGTTCGCTTCTCCTCCTTCACTGATGTAATGCTCAGACCTGTAACCTTGCATTACATGCGAATGCTCCTGGCGAAGGACCACCTTTAAGTATCCGACTTCTAACCTATCGGTGTTATCGGGTGGGTAACCTATCAGTAATAATATGAGATTTTTTTGGTTTTTATTGAATTATTATCATATATTTATTTAAACTTTCTCTAAAATTACATTTTTAAATACTACAGTATAAAAATAATATTTAAAAATATAAAAATAGGAGCCGACCAGTAGTGGGAGCATGGTCCAAGCTACCGGTGGTTAGGGCTCCAGAGACAGAAACCTCCTCACAATGCGCGCCGTTTCAAGGAGAACTGCCTTCTGTATCAGGCCCTTGACCCAACTGCCTAACGCTAGCCTCCTAAGGTGGTTGTCGAGGCTATTAGGGATTAACCCATTGGCCGATACGACTATCGGCACAATGATAGCCGAATCTACATTCCACATGTCGACAACCTCGTGAATTTTTTATTACTGACGTCGATTTTTTAAAATGTAGGTTTTATCTTTTTATTTTATCCTTATTAGTGTAAACCTACATAGACTTGTTTTACCAATTATAATCCACATAGGTGCAAAGTAAAGTAGAAGTCCAAACACAAGGATTACCTTGTGTCAGTAACTATACTGTAAACCGTTGAGGAGTTCCCTCGACTGTCTGTCGGCTTCATCATCAGATCGACTCCAGACCATTATCAAATTGTAGAGTTTAAAATCTTAATTGAAAAACATAATAGATGCATTTCGTCCACAATTTTCGAATATTCCCCTCGATTACCCTAGGATTACATCATCAGATCCTGACCTGATGAAAATAAGGTCCTCTCAGGAGTATAACCTTACAAACAAAACAAAAATTCTAGAAATCAGTTCACAAACGGCGAAGTAAATGGTGAACAAGTAAAAAAAAATTCTGAACATAGTTAATCTCCCCTTTTTTTAAAGTCGATAAAAATAAACACAACTGTCAATAGTGCTACTTTCAATTTTTACTTGTAATATTGTGTAACCTATGCCAAGTCGAGCAAAGTATTATTGAGTTTTGAGTCATATCTGGTTTCTATCAACAGTGACTGACAACTACTTCTCAATGTTTAAGGGAACTAGGATTGAAACCAACTATTTATTTGTTGTTATTTACACAAAACTTTAGTTTTTAAAAGTCAGATCAACAATATTATAGCGACGTTGTCTGGTCACTGAATCATTAGTCAGATTACAGATAACAGACAACATAAACAAACAGAGATGTTTTCTTCACAAAAATAGAACAAATTAAGCTTTTGTTTCACAATTATGTATCACTTTGTTGCAATAAAACAGATTAAAGAATTATTTAAGTTGAAATGTGGAACACAAGAAGTTTATCAAATCGTATTAAAAAGTATGAAATAAATAATTGAATATTGTTATTACATGTTATTCATAGCACAGCAAGATAATTATGCATACCAGGCTAAACAAGTAGGAAAAAAGGCAAATATTATAAATAATAAAATAATTTCAGTTTATAAACCTACATACATTGAAACCATAACATATTATACATACAATTACATTCCGCAAATTATGAAAATAATAAAAGAGTAAAAATGTGGGGTGATTCAGGAAGTCGTAAGCACTAAGCAGGTGAATCACACAAGAAATGAATTAAAACATAAATGACTAAATGCTTATACAGATTAATAAATTCGCAAGCGCATAGTGTAAATAAATAAACTACATAAGAAAACAAAACATAATAAATGATTGCTCTGTTGATTGAAGGCGAAAAAAATAATAAAATCTTAAGTTAAGCAATTCAGTTTCAATTTCAATACATTTAGTATTGGCATAGAGTCAAAATTTCATTAATTTTATTTTAAAAATTATTATAAAAATAATGCAATTGCTTAGTGTAACATAAAACCTTTGAATTTTGGTACAGCCATGCTAGGCTACTGCAGAGTAGAAGATATGTGTTACCACTAAGAACTCTGCAGGCAGATGTCCTCAGCGTTGACTAAGGATATTTAACAGAGACCAGACCATTAGCACCATTTACTGCTAAACTAAATTCTCTTAACCTGTTGAAATTCATCCCCTAAATTTGTTCATACAAAAGTAGTCTCTAAGCATTGGAAATAAGGTCTATAATGTAGGTAGTGTAGAACGTCACCGGTGCATGCTTGGGGATCTATGGGTTAACCTCTTATCTGCCGGCATATGAGACACAATAGAAAACACATTGTGTCTCGCGTATATCTAAGCTCCCGGCAGACCATGAGTTAAAGGTCAATCTCCAAACCATTTGCACTTGCACTTAAAAATTATGACAAAGCTCTCTTATGTATAAGGGACTTTTAAAGTTTGACCATAATGAAACTCAGAAATTCTGTTTCTGTTGTGTGATGTCTGGATTTGTGCATTCTGCATAATGTACAACCAAACAGAAAACAGAAATTGCATAATGTGTTGATAAGAACAAGAATCGAGGTCTGTAATATTAATAATTTTTAATGCCAAGGGTGTTATTTTAATCTAAAAGTTTAGTTGAATATTATTATATTAGTATAAATAAAATGACATGAAGTTATGTTTCTACAATACTTAAACTGTCAAACACCAAGCGGTCACCGGTGACCGCAACTGTTCTTTAATTTTGTCTTTAAATATGGTACTCGACGAGTTAATAATATTATACTAGCAAAGTCTTTTTAAAAGATTTATATCACAAAATACACTAATTTTAACCAACTTCAAATTTAAAAAAGGAATCTCATTTTTACCTGTATGTATGTTTGTTCATGATATCTCGCGATTGCCTGAATTAATTTTGATGCGGTTTTCAGAACACCAATTTGGGGCATTCTATTTGTACAGTTTTTATTACCCCACACGAAACATAACATTCGTTACCTCAAACAGACATAAGGTCAGAAAATAGTGCAATATCACTGCATATTACAAAACAAAATCGCTATCCGCCATCTGTCGGTCCCTATGTATGCTTAGATCTTTAAAACTACGCAACGGATTTTGATACGGTTTTTAATAGATAGAGTGATTGTTAAGGGAGGTGCATATGTATAATACATGCATATTGCACCTGTGCGAAGCCGGGGCGGGTCACTAGTAAACTATAAATTCTAAAATATGCATAACTTAAAGTAATATAATTATTGACTACTTTCATACATAACAGCTACTATTATCATAAAATAATAGGTGTAACAAATTTGAAGAAACCAAACATTTGAATTTAATAGATTAGATAATTAAAATATGTACATAAATTAAATTAATATATAATTTGTTGTTCATTCAGTCTAATGTTATATTGATTCTTTTGGTTTGATTGATGTCAATGACTATTTGTTATTAACACAATATGTTATTGGTATACATTACACAAGTACTATCATAGTCAAACTTAAATATGGAATTTAATTCTCTTTTATCATATTAACCTATAGAAAAGATGATTCATATCCAATTAATTTTTGGTTACTCAATAGTCATATTCATATTTTATTTTGGTTACGAAACTTTTGTATTCATATGAATTTTAAATAGTAGTTATATTAATGATTTATGACTGGCTTTTGTCCTCGTCTTGATCCACATCAATAAAAATTAATTCCTTTCAAAATATTAATATTCTTTCGTTTATTTCAACCATCTATAAATACTGTAAAAGTACTTTATCTCAGTACAGTATCTTCAAAAATAGTTCAACAGTTCAGCTGTGAATGCACAACAAACACTCACATAACTAATTTCATTCATATTATGACTTCAGAATGTGGTCAGGAGAATAACAGCTGATTCATGTTCTTAGAGTCAATGTCTACTACACTCCACTAGTGGTATATTTTCAAAATAGTAACTACTAGCTTCAGCCCGCGACTTCGTACGCGCAATCCCGTTCGTGATTTTCGGTGAAAAGTAAAATTTCGCTAAAAAAGTATCCTATGTCCGTCCGTCTCCTGGTTCTAATCTACCTCCCCACCAATTGTCATCCAAATCGATGTAGCCGTTTTTGAGTTATAAGTAGTGTAACTAACACAACTTTCTTTTATATATATAGATTAGAAAGAAGAAACAAAATCATTATTTAAAAAAAAGACAATTGGGCATTGTATTATTTTTTTTTTAATTCAGGTTCTGGAGTTTCTCCTCTCTGGTCTAACTTAAGGAAAAATAATGGTAATTATCCAGATGCAGTAATTTAAGTCTAACTTTACCGTGGTCGAAAATGACTACTGCTTTATAGGTGGGAGATTTTTCAGTTTAATACTCTTATTGGATGCATGCTGAGTAAATAATGTGTATTTATTAGTTTTTACTTAACTGTCTAAACAAACCAAGCGGTCATTGCTGAAAACTCTCCACTTACTTTATTATAGAACTTATTTCTGATGGTTACTGTATAGATACTACTTTTGTATGAACAATTGTAGTGGATTTCTCAATTGGGAAACTTATAAATACTCAGTGTTTATTCATTTTGAGTATTTATCCGAAAAATCACTCAGCTCTACCAATGATGTTAATAATTAAGTCACCAAGAACAATGAACATACCACATACCATTAGATTTGATAAGAAGGAAATAGTTTTTCTTTGTGATAAATTCTTTTTAATCATGTCTCTCCAATAATTTATAATATAAACAATACTAGTAACATGAGTTTTAGATGAGAATCTATCACAAACCTTTATATTGAAATAAGTCATTCTATCAGCTGATTTGTTGTCTTATACAAAGAATCAAATTGGTTTGTTAAATAAAATATTTCTACATTTCATGTTAACTTTGTGAATAAATCAATTTGGGCTATAAAAACTGAATTAGTCTACAAATATCTTTATGACATTGTAATAGACACTGATGAATACTTTTCATGTAGTATGTAGGTATTAGTGTTTTTTTTAAATATGTAGGTATAATAAAATATTTTAATTGATATAGCTGCTCATTCACCATTAAATTAACGACGCAAAACAAAGATTATATAGGAGAAAACCTATTATCGTTTTTTTTAAATCTGATGTTGAATGCATGGTCAGAAAATTTTCTTCCAGTTATTGGGTTATAAAATTCGTATCTGCTTACTGATTCAACACTAAATGGCACAAGCCGGTAAGAAGCCACTAAACATACATAACCGAGTAAATTATAGCTTGAAAATGGCAAAATACAGCGTGATAATGGAAAATGAAACGATTTGAGAATCATGACGTTTTTCTGTTTAGTCATATTTAATGTGTTCGCTAAACTTATTTTCTTACATAGTACATATTTAACAGAAGCAAAAGTAATCAAAAGCTTTTATTAAAAGCCGAAAAACAACCCTTTATAGTACAAATTAAACACTGTACAAAATTATGACATCTGAAAATTGCCACCTCGGCAGTCATCTGGTGGTCGGAGTATACGCCATGATTCTCACTTTACTATTGTAAATACTAGAATAGGGTAGACAAATAATACGAAAACAATTTTCTTTTTTAACAATACCTTACAAATATCTCGTACAGTCATCACAAAAGTAACACATATAGCTTCTACCCACTTCAAAACATGATCGGTCAGCAGCCGTGATACATAGACTAGATAGAATTTTGCAATTTAGTTACGAAGTGGAAAATCGTCTGACAGCTTTTTACTGCATGGGACACATGAGTGTATTATTGTTTATGAGTAGTGTAAAAGTTTAAATTAATTTTATTATGCTAATAGGTGTTTAGGTAATTTGGTAATCTATAAACATTGAGGATAGGAAAATCTTATATTTAAATTATTTGTAATAAATATTACTTATTAAAAATATTAAGTTCACAGATTATTTCACTTTGGCGGTTGATTAGGTTTCCTGTTAGTTGAGCAATGTACTGCCTGCTAGCTAAACAAAAATAAAAAAAATTGTCGCGCGTCGTAAAAATGATAATTTAGGGACACTTAAACACTTTTTAATTATTCAATTATTGTTATAATAATATTATGTATAATCATTATGACCGCTATTAAAGTATGGAGTCGGATACAATTTTTAGAAACGTCAACCATGCTGGCATGGTGTTGTCTTTTTTTTCTTTTGTCTATGTTTGACTTTGACACTTACTATTTGACATTTGACAGTGACATGAACTGATTAAAAAAAACAAAGTATGAACGAATTCGTTACAAACAATGAAAAGTTATTAGAAAATGAAAATAATTGGTGAAATTGCGTAGTAATATTACAGACCAATTGAAATCTCTTATAAGCAATTACGAAACATAGTTCCCCGTGTAAAGAGTATGTACCGAAAAGGCAAAAAGATTTGATCAGATTTGGTCAATTGATAGGCTCGTTTATCATAATAGAACCACAGAAACAATGTAAAGACGTGGTACATATCGTTAGTTTTCAGATATTACTTAGGTTAAATGTTTATAAAAGGCCTTTTTAAATGGCAGTCCAATAAGCGTGACTACATTGAAATCTAATTACTTCCAAAAGCGGTTTGAAATACAACATCAACAGTTGGTTTACAGAGACAGTCCATTAGACAGAGCCATGATCTAATTGAATAAAAAGTAATAAATTTGATTTCCCTTCGACATTCCTTACATTTGTTTATTTAGATCCAAATGAATAGACAACATTGTGTATAGGTTACATACCCAGTTGCCAACTATTCCAACCCACAAATAGGGGTGAGCTACATACCTTTATATTGGAAATTGCTGTGTTTAACATCTACTAACTGCTTTAATAATGCTTCAAATAGATACCAGCCACAGGGCACGGGCAATCATCTGACAATGCTTCTAGGTTCGATTGGTTCAGGGTTCACATTCCTACACAATATACACTACCATCAATAAGGTGACATCTAATAAGGTTTTCATATGTACAAAAAAGGTCCATTACATTCATTTTAATATTCCTCAATACTTTGCATTGCAGTTTTGGTAAAAATAATTAAAAAAACAACTGGAATGCTTATGGTGGCAGGTATTCTATGTAAATAATTTTAGAGACCACATTTACTTATTTAACAATATAAGAATACATAACCTTATAATACTTTTTTAATGCCACCATATTATATTGATCCTACCTTTTGTCAGTAATGTTTTTAGTCTTATAACATAACATAACATCATGCCGGTATTTGCTGCCTCTGTATAAGTAACAACAATGTAATTTAAGTCTTATTAGAAACCCTATTGTCCCTACCTATTTTTTAATCAAATTGGACACCTTATAAAACTGACTCTGCTATTGTATTGAATACATTTAACTCTGTGATAGGACTTCTACTCTTGAGTTTTCCTTTAGCATTTATCAAACAAGAAGAAACTGTTAGGTCACCTGCCGGGATTCAATATGTAACCACACTTACACGTTTTGTTTTGTTCAATAAATAGATATGTTACGATACTATAAAATACTAGATGTTACCCGCAACGTTGTACGTATAGAATAGAAATTTTAGGACATAACTATTTTATAATTCAATTAGCCAAATTAAAAGTAGCCTATGTTACCTACTACATTAGCTACGTGCCAATAAAAGTCCCGTCAAAATCTGTCCAGCTATTCTAGAGATTAGCCAGTATAGACAGAAAATAGAAAATTAAAAAAAAATTATATTACAAACAGACACTTCTAATTTATTGATCTATATAGATTATGAACTTGATGCCTATGAAAAGGATTGGTCAAAGAAAACTCCACGAAGAGAAGTGGAAGAAGGTTAGAGAAGCCTTGTCGCTAGCGGGATGACCATGGCTAATAATAACTATTAGTAATTATAATTACTAAGCATAAAATAGGGCTTCTACAATACTAGAAAGAAACCAGGTTACTGTCTTCATTACTTTGAGAATGACTGGCCGTTTACTATCAAACTGCCTGTCAGCTTCGTAGTTACCGTTGATAGTGTATCATAGAGGCATAATATGTGTCTTAACTAAAACTCCTGTAGCATCAGTCACAACTCTACATTTGTTTTTTGAAAAAAGAATTATACCATAATGTTGCAAATTTTTTAATGTCTGAATAATTAATTGTAATTGTTTTAAATGTTCTGATGAATGAAATTGCTTCTTATTACATAGAAAAACATGATAGATGGTACTGTGGACACTAACTTTATCACTGAAATCCTTACCACACATTTACTTATTTGTTTCAAATGAATGAATCAACAAAACTTGATTTTCTACTCTGAAACAAAGTATCTAATTTATTACTAATCAAGTCTGTACAGTAACTGCTATGGTGCTCCTATAGGGGATAAAAATTATGAGTATCCATAAGTAAACATTTTTAACTGTAGTGTGTAAGCATTATTATGAGACCATCCGCATACAGTAATATACCAAAGATAAATTTAAGATAAAATTCTATTATGAGTTTAATTATAAATACTTACCTACTTAACATAACATATTACATTTATAAACTATAATTTACCTAATCTATATATAGGTATAAACTAAATAATAAATAACTATTTAATCATACACAAATAATGCTTTTCTTTTCAACTATAATATAGGTAATTAGTTCAATAAAATTGCCAATTATTCCGCGATAATAGTGATTAAATAAAAATATTAACGTAAAACAACATACTAAGGTTCAATTTACCACCATAGGTCTAGATTTTATTTCATTGCTACAATGGGAAAGCTCATAATAATGTACGTTCACGAATTGTTAACAGTATAGTGTGGCGCAGAGTAAAATATATTGGTCTCTACCACTGCTTTTCCCGCGGGTGGCGTAAGAGTCTATATTAAATTTATCAAAGACTGGGCAGGCCGACCGTAGCCCTGTGAAACTGTGCAGGTAAACCTTACAATTGCGATCTGAAATCTATGCAGGCCTAAGGCCTAGCGAGGAAATCATGGTAAACCCATTGGGTAAACCCTTTTTATGTAGAAGTCTCATAATCCAGCCCTGGACCATCACGGGCTGTCCCCAGACCCATCTCAATAATTATATTAAAATCAATTTGCATTATCTGTAATATATCTTAATCCACGAGTACCTATTTATTATAAATAAAATTAATTAAGCGATACAATACAATAAAATACCTCTTCATTGTCATCGATGTGTGAAGGACCCAATGTGGGTACCTACGACGAGCTAATTTAGAACTCCTTATTAGGTACATGTTCAATATTTAACACTGACACGTTGAACACAACAAGTGAGTGCTGTTTAAAAAAACAAATATAATAAGTACATGAAGCTGTCAGCAAAGACAGAAACTGGCGCCAAAATGCCAATCAAATCAACCCCAACTTCAGAACGAGTCCACCCTTCGTTTAGGTATCTGTGGCAAGGTCAATAAACTTCAACAGATTCATGCCAATTATAATTATGCAGTTCGTATTATAATTTACATGTTAAAAACTTATACTATAGGGTAATATTGGCTGAGACGAAGTTAATCAATTGTTTATTAAGTTTATGGATTGATTTATTACCTAAACTTTATGAAAAGTGCACAATTATTATCGATTGTTTTGTACCATATTGAAATCTCCCGGTTCTTTGGGGTCCTCATCGGCAGGACCAACTTCTGTAGACTCGTTCAAAAAGCGCTCGTCCTAAAACAAGTGGAAATAATATTCTTATATTTTACTCGTCATTCGATTTTTTCAACAAAAATCACTTATTGGTTTTATTTATCCGATATTAGATATGGTACATAGATATTGCTGGTAAAAGGATTTTCTTGTCTCTCGATACTTATGATAATATTATCTCCCTAAAAATAATCGTTCGATCTACAAGAGGACATAAAGCTTTTCCTATGTAATATTATTATTATACAATCAGTGGAATGTAAACATTTCAAAAAGTCGAAACGTTCCCTTACATTGGATAACTTTACTGTTTTATTTACTGGCAATAAATCTTCTCCGCTGCAGCTTCCGATTTTACTGCCAACCGATAGAGTTGTTCAATTATGAACCCTATGTATAATCCTGTGAAGTTGGTTTTGAGTATTGATTTGAGGCAACTTACATGAGCACGTTTTGTACTATTTCAGATTTTCATTGGACGACTATCCGTAGACACGCCCCGCAGTTGCAGTTAGTTTCCGGTGTTTCGTGAAGTCGAGAATAAATTAATAATAAAATGGATACCAAAATTATAATCATATTGATGTCTTTGGTGTTAGTAAAGGTAAGAAAATTTATTTTTATTATGAAATATGTGTAATAGCGAGCGTTGAGTTTATAAGTTCTGTGTTTGTAATTGTATCGATCGGCTGCGACGGCTGCTAATATTGACAGTAATTATTGGCCCCGCCTTTCTTTCCTCCATTGCCTTCAGGAGCCTTGCTGTAGCGGTGAGTAAATATTTATTATATTACGCGATTTTATTACTAAAACCTGGTCTTTTTGCTAAAATTTACTTATTGATGATACCTTTAAATCGCACAGGTGTTTGCGTCAAAGATACATACATATTTATATTATTTGCAATGCTTAATAATTTCAATGACAAAGAAAATGGTGCATAAAGGGTCGACCTGAGATAGGATGTTCTAATAATCGCGCGCCAATATGCCTGATATGCTGTGCATATGATGCTCTATGTGAGAATTATATTCATTCAATTTTGCACATGAAGAACAATAGGGAAGCGTATACGTTCACACTCGGATAATACTAATAGGCCCGCCCCCTATTGCATTGCAAGGGCCCAGTTACACTGGTCGCATGAGCGTAGAGACTGTAAATGTAGACCTCCCTTTAACAAAAACTGGTGTAAAGTTGTATTAAAAATATTACCGCTGATATTGTAATGCAATTTGATTGATAATTAGTGTTTATCGTTTGTTTGCGGGTGTTTTGTGACGCGTCCAGAAAGCAGGGTTAGCGGCGGCCATCTTTAAAAATATTCGTGTGTAGAATGTGGTTAGAGTTGTTGAAGCCGTCGCGGAGAACCTAACGGGTAACCGGGGCTCCGGCTCGACGTGCAGGAGAAGGAACGGGGTGGTTTTTAGTCAGTAAGAGTCTGACACTCCTCCTTCCGCCTCACCCAGGCGGGAGCAGTCATTTGATGATTTTCCCCCTTAAAAAAAAAAAAAGTTGTTGAAGCCACAACCACGACCTAAAAAGAAAACGAGCATGCTGACCAACGGTAATTAACAAGATCAAGAATAGAATAAAGGATAATAGTTTAAATAATATTTTGAGGAGACGCTGATCCAGTAGTGGTGCGTGGGAGTTTCCAGTAACCATCTTGTTCGAGTGCAGAAGATTTTATTTAGGGGAGGGAACCTTAGCCGATTTCCTCTTCTCGGTAATGGGCGAAATGGATCCGGGTACATCTTGCAAGGACCCTCTGACAGACGGACTGCAGCGTCCGTCTAGGTTAAACTTTCTTGCCTTACCAGTTACCTTAGCCTTATGATAACGGCAGACTAGAGAAAATAATTGTTACCACCTCAAATCTTCCCAGGGGCATCGTAAGAGTCGACTAGAGGATATTTAACAATGATCAGGCAGCAGCTTTCTACTTATCCGATTGCCATGCGTAAGGATAATGGCAAACCATTTTTTTGGAGAGAAGACCCATGCCCCAGCTGTAGACTCTAACGGGTTTTTGACGATGATGATGGCGATGACAAGCCGCCTGCGCCTGCTAATCGTGAGGATTATGGCCTTTATGGTCTTTACTAGCTACGTCATAGCGTGATGATTTATAATCTATAGCCATCCTCAATAAATGCACTATCCAACACAAAAATTATTATTCAAATCAGACTTGTAATTACGGAGACTAGCGCGTTCAAACAAACAAACAAACTCTTCCGCTTTATATAATAGTATAAGATATAAGATAAGATTATTCTTACAGTCGCACCATGAACACAAGACATACAATTACTTCACGTTCATTTCAAGCACTTCACTATTCTGCTTACCTATTTAAATAAAACGCTCAAACTTTTGTCTGAACCATTAGTAATTACTTATGAACATTTTAACTATATAGTCAAATAGAGGTATAATCAACATCAGTAATCATACCTCTTGAGTTATTTCACTAAATTTTCGTTGGTGACTATTTTATTTTTACGAGTTTATTGATTTACGATACATTTTAAGGTTGATTTGATCAGTATGCTGTAATATGTGATATCGGGCGTGTAATCGGTTTCAATTCCCGGGTCATGCAAAGTACTACTGGTTGTTTTGAACAAAATCTCAGTAGTAGCACTGAGTCTGGAATTGTGCCCGGTATATGGCAATAGGTTTACCCCCTATTACATGGGACTCATGACATAAATAGTGAAAAGTGGGTGTTACATTGTACAGTGCCGTAATTTGCATCACTGCCTATACCTTCGGGGATAAAAGGCGTGATGTTATGTTGTCTAAATAACCTAGACGGGAATTCACGACTTAGTATTGATTTTCTGTACCTGTTTACATGGTGGAGGGTGCCTAGCCTTCGGGGAGACAGACTAGGGAGTATGGGGGTCCTTACTTCACTAAAACCACCCTTGTAGCCACCCCCCCAACTCACCCTATATGTATCTTTTATATGATTGTACCCAAAAATGTCTACTCTAGGTATATGATTTTGCACGTGGCTAAGTAACTATTGTGATTTATCAAAAATCATTTTTCATGATCACCAATGAAGTAGTTTTGTTTGTGTTACCTAATCTATTTATAATAATTATTATTCATAGTTAAAACGTTCATAAATGATATAATGTACCTATCTAATGTAATACATAAAAAATACGTAAATAAAATGATATTTTAAAGCCAAGAATACATTAGGTATACATTGTAACCTGAGCATCTTCAAGGCCCAAGTGAATAGGTTGCTTATGGGATGACGTGCTACATCGTAAACCGCATCGTCACTTACCACCAGCGAGATAGTGGTCAAACGTCGGCCCAATAAAGAAAAAAAATGTTGCTCTTCCTGGCTTGTCATGAGTTAAAGCTGTCATCCAATTAGAATTACAGAACTGTTCGATTAGGTTCAATGTTTCTATGTGTCGATGTGTCGAAGAACTAACATATAATTGAAAAATCGCCCATTAGAGTATTTAACTTAAATATGCTAAGCTATCATATCTTTTTACATATTATTATTACCTGGAACTGTTCCTTCTAAAAGAATTTAATGATAATTCCTGAATTAAATAAACCAGCAGCTGTAGCCAAATGTCATTTATCGGTTGTCTACATGTAGAATAGAAAACCAAATTATATGAAATTGACGTAAATTTTTACACTTGTCAGTGTCATCCCCATACATGTTGATTTCTACTTTCTCTGTAGACAAGCGCTAAAGTGGCGTTTGGCTAAAGGCCCTGTATCGTTTCTAATTTCGTTTGTTATTTTTTTTGTTGACCATTGAAATGAATTGACAAAGCTGTTTATCATATCTAGTTAATGATTTTAGAGAGATTATTGTTACTTATCTCAGTCTACGAATTGAAAGTTCTTCAAGTGTGGGCGAGTCATGCATCGGCACGAATAGGCCGGCTCGACCGGAGTGATACCACGGCCTGAAAGAAAACAGACGTGAAACAACGCTTGTGTTGTGTTTCATCGTGTGAGTCATTAACCCCCTCCCCAATCTCGCCAACAATCCTCAAATAAACTGGTAACGCTCTTGTTACGGTGTCCATGGACGGCGCCGATTGCTTACCATCAGGTGACCCATCTGCTAGTTTGCCGGCTTATCGCATAAAAAAGAAATATTGGGTCAAGCCGGCCACAACCTCCTAAAACCGCTGCTTTAATCTCCTGTAAGCCAGGATCTACAGTAGATTAAAAGTTAGCAACTGATATCATATCACTATATACTTAAAAAATCTAAATAGAATAGGTATCAAAACTAAGTCTACCTAAAAAATAAGAGTCACTCGACTCCTGTGTAAAGCTTTTTTCAAATTCAACCATGATGAACCTTAACGTCAAGGGTTTTCTAGCTATAACTAATTTCCCTTATTTATAAACAAGCTTTTACCCGCGGCTTCGCTCGCGTCATAAAATAATAAAAAGTAACCTATGTGACATTATACCAATACACACACCGCCATCTATACCAATAATTTCGTTTTCCCTCAAGAATATTTTTTTTTTCCGGGATAAAAAGTACCCTATTATTTAATCCAGACTTCTAACTTCACATCTGCAAAATTTAAAGCAATGGGTCTAGTAGTTACGGCGTGCAAGTGGAACAAACAAACAAACTCACTTTCCGATTTATAATATTAGTATGGATTTTCTTATTTGTAGCAACAAATACAGAAAGTATTACACTAGACCTCCATAGATAGTTAAACAAATGAAATTGGATTTAATTCTATGTAATGTACCTTAACATTTGCAGGCCTGGAAAAGGTAGAATACACCGTACTGTTAATAGAAAATAGACTAAGATACATATTGTATCACATGTTTCTGCGAATAAAATTCTATTTATATTTCATAAATAACAATAAAAATATCTGGAAAAGTGTTGAAAAGCGAATTAATCAATTGTGTAACGAAAGATCCGCCCACCTATTATCATAAAGCGGCATGGCGACTGGCCCGCCCATCCATACGTGCTCCTACTTACTAATTTTACAGTCCATAAAGCTTTAGGCCATTTTAGAGGAAATAGGCGAGAGGGAAGTGCCGTATGGTGGCGTCAGAATAATACATTTGACACCAGTAGTCACTACCCACCCACACTCTTTTCGTAGGTGCGTAAGACCCGTCTAATACCTTGTTCGCAACAAGCTTCAAGTTTGGGAGAAAACAGAAGCGAGGGGAGTTCCAACACGCGTGCCTAGCGTGGACACTGTAGTGTTTGTGACACCTCGCCCTATAAGTAAGTAGTGTAAGTTAGATATTAGGTCACTCAATTAAAGATATTCGTAACACCAACACGTCTCCCTCATTGCTCCACATTGCAACACTATAGCAAACTTTTATTATATAGACGTAGTCTTTTTAAGGGGGGAAAATCACCGAATGACTTCTCTCTCGCCTGGGTGAGGATCAGTCAGTCAAGTCAAGCCATTCGATGATTACTGATACTGACTAAAAACCACCCCATTCCTACTGCCCTTCGAGCCGGAGCCCCGGCCGTTAAGTCCTCCGTGGATGAAAGGGGTCTAAAGATCTGCTGTGGACTGCTATAAGTAATGTAGATAAATAATCGCCTCATTAAATACATAGATAACTTCACGCCTGTCTCCCATGGGGGTAGGCAGAGACTATGGAACATACCTCTTTCGCTCATTATGTGGGTATAATTATTTCAGTGAAAAATCTGGAATGTATTATCAAATAAAAATATGTCATACGTTTCACGTGCTATGATATTTTGATTCTTTAAAATTAGGTACATCCATCTTTATGTAACCTTACCTATAAAGTAACGTGCTAGTGAATTAATACTATTTTTTGGCTAGGTACAAAAAACCAAATTGCACTTTAGGATTTGCTCTAGTCACCCCGTAATTACCATCAAAAATGTTCCCAATAATTTAGTAAAATAATTATACTTGCGGGGAAACAACAGTTCCAAGTTAGTGCATTTGGCAGGATAGTAATCACAGTGGTTAAAGCAGAGCGCGGTGGTCTGGCCGTGACGTGGAATCAAGTCACCGCCGCCGTCTGCAAGTAAAGCTAAATTGTTCTCACAATACGAGGGGAAGTGACCGGTCAATTTGCATATGTTGTTCAATGAATTACTACTGTTTGCTAGTACCGACAGGATCTCTTTGTTAAAACATTAAGGGCCGATTTTTCAATCAACAGATTCTTAACTATACTTAGTATAATTTTGATATTTGACAGTTTTTAGTATTGGGTTGCTTAGGTAGGTATTGATCCCACCCATCACAGTATGGTGCACTATTAACTGGACACGCATATTAATTGGTTTTAAAGTTGTAAATTTTTTATCTTATTTTTTATTATTATTTTAAATATTAAACATACATAATACAATAAAAAATCCGTTTTGAAAAAAAATAAAGAATTAAAAGGTAAGGTATGTACCTAGGTTGATAGCATTAAGTATTATGTTAGGTATTGCTGCTATAATTTTGACTTTTTGATCATCCACGTCCACCGAAAAGGCGGATAAACGACGTAATTTAGGTCGGAGCTGTAAGGAGGTCGCTTCCAATCAGCATGATCTGGAAGCCATTGAGAGATGCTTATGTCTAGCAGTGAACCTCTTGTAAAGAAAAGTATTTTTGGATGGGCCCATCAAATACTTGAGACTATCGAGCTATAAGTACCTATATTAAATAATAACATTTCACAAAACATTGACCTATGAGATATCTAGAAAACACATAAAAACATAACATCACGCCTTTAAGCCCCGAAGGGGTAGGCAGAGGTGTACATTACGGCACTTATTGCCACTATGAAACACCCAATTTGTGACCCTTATACCGGGCACAATTCCGGACTCCGTGCTACTACTGAGATTTTTTGAAAAAGCCCAGTAGTACTTTGCCCGATCCGGGAATCGAACCCGAGATCCCTTGCCCGGCAGTCGCAATTGCGACCACTCGGCCAACGAGGCAGTCAGCAGGTATCTAGAAGTAACGGATAAATACAAATCCATGTCACTGGTTCGATGACTCTTGGAAGGGGACGCCTTTCCTTTGTAAAATGACGTTTTGATGTGGAATAGCCATTGTTGCATTACGGCCTCACAAAACCGACGTGAAACAACGCTTGCGTTGTGTTTCGTTGTGTGTGAGATTATCGGATACCCAATTCTTCCCTCGATCTCCACATCCCCAATCCCTAACAGGCCGACAACTTCCTTCTTGTCTGATGTTTCGAATGTTCATCGGCGTCGCCAATTGCTTTCCACTATGTGCATGACCCGTCTGTTCGTTGACCTGTCTTCATTATCAACAACAAATATTTGGGCATTATCAAAGAAATTTCATTTAAAGTCAAAACTATAATAGGCATTAAGTCCATCTAATGTGCAATCATGTGCATGAAGCTTTTTAAATAAATAGCATAAATGGAAGTTGATTATATAACAAACTTCCGAAGCCTGTTTCAACTATTAGGTATTATGTAGTAAGTAAAATTTTACAATTACTAAAACAAGTATTTATTTAATTTAAATAATTACCTTTAATAAGAAGTTTACTATTCCTCAGAACAAAAACAAAGAATAAATGAATAATAATAATCGTTGAATAGTTTTTAAACTACCAATATAAATTTGTTTTTCATAGTGTTTGTACGAATTACAAAATTATGTTATTCGGTTATTAAAAACTATGTTTTATATATTTTATTTACTAATTTTACTATAAGTACTTTGATTTGTATGGATCGAGAAACTGATTTTAAAAATATTAGGTAGATAACACATACATACTATACCAATCATTATAAAATCATTAAATATTACGAATGTCATAAGCTACGTTTCATTATGTTTACATGTAAAGAAAAAGTAAAGCGTTGACTCCCAAGTCCCATAAATCATACGTGTAGGAGGTGGCGGCGTATCCTAGGCGGTCGATAGGATTAGGGTGCAATGTACATACATAAGGCGAGCGCAGCACCCCATTGTGCTAAGCCATGATACATAGGGGGCGGTTGCCAGGGCTCGGGCGTAGCTCAAGGACCTGAGGGAACCGAGAGGGTCGCGGGGCGGGTGCACCAGCCGGGCAGGGGTAGTTGCAGGACTGCGGAGAACGCGAGGGTCGCGGGGCGGGTGCATCAGCCGAGCGGGGGTAGTTGCGGGGGTTGCAGGGAGGCTGTGCGGGGAGCGCGGGGTAGGGTGCAGCAGCGTCCCGACGCGTCCCGGCCGAGCGGCGGCGTCCCTTCAGTCTTCATTTAGCCGTCGGTCGGAGCGATCGCGTCGTCCATTTACAGCACAAGGATATCCCAAGGAGATTGACCAAAAGCAGTCTAGCAAAGTTTCAAGTTGAAAAATCAAAATAATATAGAAATAATTTTCTTATTTTTTACAACCTTTTCACTTCAGGAATTGTATATTCGTATCCGGAATTATGATGATAAGATTAATAGTAACATAAAAATTGCTATGGAATTTCCGTTTCAAGGACATTGACGTTCCGTGCTAACTTACGAATAAAACTTCTTGTTTACGAATCACGTAAGTAGAACCTTTCGGCAAAATCATCACAAAAATTATATCAACTTCAATAAATAGCTAAATAATTTGTAAAATCAATACATTTTACAATGTATTTATTTAGTATTTTGTAGTATTGTTACAATTATAATTATTTTTGTGTTCCGTCTCACGCAGAAGCAACTGTCATAACATGTGACAGACAGAGTGGCGGCATTTGGATTGGAAGGAAAACTGTTTCTGTTTCACTGTTTGAGTGTTTGTTTTGAACTTTTGAATAAATAAGCGTGAGTTCCATGTAGCATACGACAAGACGTTTTTGTGTTTAGTTAAGTTTTATATACGCCAAAACGTTTTATGCGTATACTACATTACAACTAATGTAGTATACGACAAGACGTTTTTATATTTAGTTATTGTTTTATTACGCCAGGACGTTTGAAGTGCTGTGTGAATGAACTCTTGAGTGTACCTACTTTAAGTAATCATGTCGATGCTTGACCCTGATCAAACGATACCGATGGTAAGGAGGAGAAGCCGATGTGTCAATTGTTCGCTTTTGATACCCAGAAATCACCAGGAGCATTCCTTGCAACAAGCGTCTGCTACGATGATTACCATTTTACAATCTTGGATAACTCCCACTGAGGTAAGCTTCATTTTATTAAGTACTTCTTGGTTACCAGACTTGCTACCATCCTGTACTTTAACCAGCTAACGTTATAGGGCACCATTTAACTTATATTTTTATGATTAGTGAAGAAATGTAAATCTCTTTATTTTACATAGTTAATTGTTAATCATACATAGTAAGTACATATATTAAATAAGGTCAGAGTGCCATCTCATTCAAGCTAATAACTAATATACTGTTGATTTACATTATATTCATATTAATATAATAAAGTGGAAAAGAATTTTTCTTTGTTTAAACACTCATCTCCAGCACAACGGAACCAATTTGAAAAAACTTTTTATAGAGTAAGTGTACAGTTTATATACGTAGGTAACACAGTGAGCTCTGTTATATACTTAAACTGTCAAACACCGAGCGGTCACCGGTGACCTCAACTTATTCTTTAATTGTGTCTATCAATGATATATCTATGATAGAACGAAGAAAAACTCTTTTCCACTTTATTACACTCTTCATTACACCGTCATTACGGTACTCAAAGAGTTAAGTTACTATACTGGTGTCAAGCCTGGGTAAAATATTCCAGGATAACATCAGAATTAAAAATATTTTTTTTTATTTCAGCTTTCATCTGAAAGTGTACTTTGTACAGAGTGTATGGTGTTACTCCAAGATCGAGCAAACACATTCATTGTACCTGAAAATGCTTTCCCATTGCCTGCTCTTGGTCACAGAAGTGTATGTTTTTCTTGTGGATTGTCTATTTTACGTGCATCAAGAACATATACTGTGCGATCTGACCGCCAAGAAAGGAATGTTATATTAAGAAATGTTCCACTGCACTTGGTATGTATTTTGGACTTGCATATATTTCTATAATGCTAGATTTCATTCTTGGGGAATTTCACCTTGCAAAACTGCAGTAATATATAACTGCATGTTGTGTGAGTGAGTAAGGTTGGCGGTGTGTCAAAGCCAGTAGTTGTGTTGGGTTTAAAAGTATTTGAATTTGAACATACACTAGACTTATACTGATATTTCACTCACTAATAATAATATTGTATTAGTGCTGATATTGCATACTTATTATTTTAATGTTTTATTCTAATCAATTATACTGAGTTCATGTATTTCAATTTGTTCTTTTTAGGTTTCAAGATTGGAAAGAGTATGTAGTTCTTGTTGGATGGCAGCTTATAGAGAAGTGAGACGTCAAAATCAATTAGACTCTAATCGCCCCACTCTGCCAGATGTGGGAACGAGTGGAGATTTTAATGTACCTGTACCACCACCCCTTCCGCAACATGTCTGGGAACCTTCTCCAACAAGGGATAAAATAACTTCATCTGTGTACAGACGTGGTGCTAATACAGCTAGTCATTGTATATTTGTTGACTGTTTTGAACCAGAACGTTTACTGATTCCTGCTGCTATTAAGGATCTTTTACTTTTAAATCATAGGTTCTATGTACCACCCGGAGCACGAATTTGCAATTATCATTTAAATCATGGTCACTGGAATGAATTAACCTCCCGGCTAAGAGATTTTACTGGTACACAGTTTGATAACATTTTAAACATGTTGCAGCGAGCTGCCAAATACCACATTGATTTTTCGAATATTGCAACTATGCCGGCATATTTATGTCATTACTGGTTAGGTATGACTTCTAATCAATTTCATGATTTATTAAATTCTATTCCAAGTCTGTCAGACTCTGTACCTAATGCCACTATTGCTTTGTCTATGTATTTAGTTAAACTGCGAACAGGTGATAGTAACGAAAGATTGGCAACACTTTTCGAGAAATCTCGAACTACCTTAGAACGCTGGATGAATGCAGCTAGAGAGTGTCTAACTAGACAGTTTGTACCGATGCATTTAGGATTTAATCATCTAACCATAGAAGATGTTGCTTCTAGAAATAGAATAATCCCTGAAGGATTATTTGGCAATCCAGATTTTCCCCCAAATACCAAACCGGCAATAGTCATGTGTGATGCAACATATGTATTTATGCAGAGTAGCACTAATTATTTATTTCAAAAACAGACTTATAGTTTGCAGAAACTAGATAATTTAGTAAAGCCATTTATGATAGTATGTTGTGATGGTCACATAATAGATTGTTTAGGGCCCTATAAAGCAACCACTAATGATGCTACGATTACTAGTTTGAATCTTCGTAATGAGGAGTCTGGTATAAGAACATTTTTCCGGACAGGCGACATCTTTATACTTGACAGAGGTTTCAGGGATGTCATAAATGAATTACAAGAATGTGGTTTTGTGACACACATGCCAGAATCTTTATTAGAAAACGAACATCAGTTGACAACCCAGCAAGCAAATCGGTCTCGTTTTGTAACTATGTGTCGTTGGGTTGTAGAAGTCGTTAATGGGAGAATTAAAAGGGACTTTAGACTCTTTCGACATGTATATAATAATCGTGCTGCTTTGCATCTAAAGGACGATTTTAGAATATGTTGTGCACTAACAAACATGTTCCATGTATCCATACAGGATCCACCAGAGGCTGCAGAGTATGTTAGAATAGCAAAAAATAGGCTTGAGCTTGAAAACCATTTAGCAATATATGTAGAACAAGAAAATCTGAATAGAAGGAGAACGAATTTTCAAATGATTGATCACATTAATCCACATTTAAATAGGTTTCCCCGACTATCAATTAATGATTTAAAGCAATTTGCACTGGGTACCTATCAACTTAAACAAGCCAGATCGTACTATGGGGAACATGTCCGTCGGACTGGTACGTATCATGTAGAAGTAAATGACGTGATTGAGGATGATATACCTCTGATTTTGGGATATAATAACTATCTATTGAGAGGCAGGATTAAATCGAGACACATAAGTAGTCGCACCTATTTTACCTACTTATTAATTAGCAAAGATGATGCTGTGGCTAATACATTAGACGCGATTGTCGGCTACTCATGCAGCTGTCTGGTAGGAAAAAGAACTGTGGGCTGTTGCGCTCATATAATGACTATAGTTTGGTTTTTGAGCTGGGGGCGCTATAATGATATAACTGCTCCAGCTTCGTATTTAGACGATTATTTCATGGAGTATGAGGAATAACTAAGGTATTATATACCTAACACAATTCTATTTCATGTTATATATGTATGTAGGACATCTAAAATACAAGTACTTTTTTTTTTTTTCTTTGGCAAACGAGTCTCCAAAATACAAGTACTTGTTCTACATTGAATATTGATTACCTACATGAAATGTTCATAATTATGTTTTATAGCCCTGAGATAAGTTAAACCTAATAAACAATCTGAATGAAGTTGTTGTTTTTTTTACAAATAGAAGCTGGTGACTTGTTTTATTTTTATTTCTTGTGTGTTTTAATTGTTGTACCTATATGAGTGATCTGTCAGATCTGTGGTTATTTTATACGTTGCGAGAAGTCAACTCGTTGAGTACCGTCATCATCTATAGACACAATTAAAGAACAATAGGTTGCGGTCACCGGTAACCGCACGGTGTTTGACAGTTTAAACATAATTTTAGGTTATTTTCGTTTTTGTCTAATTACTTAAAAACCCGGATATTTATGGGAAAATGAACGCTTTTATTCGATAATATAATAAGCATGGTCTATAATAAATAAAGATTTATTGTGCAACAACGTAAGACGAAATTCCATAGTTACGTGAACATTCTCCTTTCATTTTTATTCTTTATCGCGCGTAATTCTTGTGTTCAGTGTTCAGTTTGGTGGCGACAAGACATTATCGGAGTGTTTTAAAAGATTTTCATACAAATTCGGTACGTTTTACCTGAGGTCCTTTGTTACGGAAGTAATCGATAGCGCAGATATTGATGACCCCATGCAGCGCGTCCCAGATGCGCCGTGCAACCCCACCCTGTTCGCGTCGCGCGTCTTCCGGATAAATATGACCTCATTAGTTAGCGTTGGGTCCTTTGTCATTTCGTTGCTGAATATAATAAAATTATTTGATATCAACAAATTATAAATAGACAAGAGTTTTATTGATCGATACGTTTACCTGGGGGAGCCGCTACCTCCCTCGTGTGAGATGGTCTATTTATAGAACAAAGATGATTGAGATATTTTCAATAACCGGGGTATTCTTTTTCGTAGGCGCAATTCTTTGAGGATCGTCGTTGTCGGTGCGTGTGTCCAAGCCCCGCTGCAGTTCTAAACACCTCGACCACACGGCAGATCTATACTGGGAACGTACCTCCTAACCAGTGGTAAGTACATACCTGTCTTTAATTTTTTTGGGATAGGAGGTCTCACTTACTTACTTACTTTAGCACTCCGCCTCGGTAAGTACCCTGGTACATCGATTTTTTCTTATGGCATAAGCCGGTAAACAAGCAGACGGATCACCTGATGGTAAGCAATCGGCGCCGCCCATGGACACCCGGAATACCAGAGGCGTTATAAGTGCGTTACCGGCCTTTTGGGGACTAGGAGTTTGAGGACCGTTGGGGATTCAGGGATTGGGGATATTGGGGAAGGGGAGGGTAATTGGGCCTAATCAATGGAGCGCAGTGCCCGGTTCGATTTCCGAGTCAAGCAATATTTCAAGGTTTTGGTTTTTTAAGTATAAGTGCGTTGCCAGGCAACGTAATGTGAGCGTTTTTATGAGGTTGAAGAGGTTGCAAGCTATGCTCGAAAGTTTTTCAACTACTGCTTTATCTGCAGGTTTATCGTAAGCATGATTGCCAAACAATAAATCTGTCGAGCACATATTATTAGTGGTTTTTTATGATATAAGCCGGTAAACGAGGACACAGATCACCTGATGGTAAGCAATCGGCGTCGCCCATCACCTGAAACACCAAAAGCGTTACAAGTGCGTTACTGGTCTTTTGGGCACTAAGAGTTTGAGGATCGTTGGGGATTCAGGAATTGGGGAGATCGGAGAAGGGGTGGGGGGTAATTGGGCCTCCGGTAACCTCACTCAAACGACGAAACACAACGCAAGCGTTGCTTCACGTCGGTTTTCTGTGAGGCTGTGGTATCACTCCGGTCGAGCCGGCCCTTTCGTGCAGAAGTGTGGCACTCCCACACTTACATTCTATTGTAAGTGGTTCAATTTGTCCACAGCAACTGCGAGGAAGTTGTGTTCCCTTTCATTAGAGAAGAACTTGAAGGAAAACTGTATTTGTTTTGCCCGAGGTGTGATTGCGTGTATCAGACACGTAACACGAGTCTTATAATGGTAATTAACCCTTTTCTTCTACCAGTTTTAATCAATAAAATCTTAAGATACAGCCATCTATTTAGACTTCTAGACAAAATTTAACTCCGAGTACGTCTGTTGTCTGATGATGATGATGATGAATTGGTAATAACTTATTACTTAAATTACCTTTTTTTATTGCCATGCTTTCGTATTGGATACAGTCAGCCTGAAGAGTTACGATGGGTGGATATTCAGTATTCTGGGTGAGAATTTTTTTTTACTTAAGCGTCGCCGACGTGACGGCATAACCTAATTCTACTTTCTTTAAGAAAGGGAAGTAAAGTATTTTTCCCCCGATTAGGGGAAGATGAAAATGATCACATCTGACGTCTGACGTCTGACGTATTACCATCCTCATTTTATTTTAAGTTATCTATTATTGTCTAATTGTGTTATTATTTTCAAAGGCTGTGGTGTCGATGATTATCATACTGGTGATGGTACTGATACTGTATAGCATTGCTATATGGTCGCTCAAAGCTGTTCTGAGGCGCAGAAACCGAATCGTTTCGCGAACACCTGCATCGACAGACCAACCTGACACTACGGAACAGAGGACTGAAGAGGTTAGTACCAATCTATTGAAACAAGTCAATATCAACCTGAGACCAAGGACGTTGAAAAAGGTGGACAGAATGTGACTTAGGAATGATTGGAGCACTTTGTGTGCGTGTGTAATGGGTTACCAAGTTACCAGACTTAAGAAAATGACACTACCCAAATATCCTTCGTGTCAATGTGTGTATGGTCTGGGTGTAAATTCTATAGCAGCCAAAGTCGTTGTTTCAAGAGATTGTGTCCGCCTTTTTTTTAACGTCCTTTCCTGAGACTTTTAATTCGGTTCAGTAAACTGTCAATTTGTAAAATAATGATACAAAGTCAAAATCATTTATTTCAATTAGACCAGGAAGTCACTTTTGAACGTCAGCAATAGAAATTTAAAAGTGAAGCCATTTGCTCATTCCAAGGTGTAGATTCCTATGGAGAAGAACGAGCTAGAAGCTACATAGGTTACTCCATAGGTACTCTTTTCCAATCAGGTTCACAATACGACACTCTCATATTTCTATTTATAAGTGATGGATTCTGTTAATCGTGTTGTAATATAAATTAACACGATATTTGATCATAGAATAGTAATATTGGCATACAATAAAATTGGCAGTAAAGACATTATGCTCTTTCAAATCCAAATGAAATCTGATATAAAAAAAATGGCTACTGCTGACCAAACGCCTCTTCTTGCACGGAGAAGGTTTGAGTACCATCATCACCAACCATCACGCTTGCTCAAAGCGGATTGGTAAGTGAGAGTTATTACTGTGATTTATTATATTGTATTTAAATTACCAATTCTTTTTACTATCGATCAAAGTGTTGTACGACTTTTCTGGATATTTACGTTTTACTGAACCGGATTAAAGTCTGAGAACAAGATAATTCGTAACTACCTCCTCAAACATTTTTGAAAGCTTTGATGATTTTTGAAAGGATCTTCTAAACGGGCAGTATCTACCTATTTTTAGTAATATCTTAACCAGGACTTAAATAATACGAGCTCAATTTATTTATCAGTTGAAATTTTACAAATATTTAAGGTTTTACTTAAATTCCAAGTTTTTGATTCAGATAAATTATCAAGTATTGAGTAAAGATCCCAATAAATAACTCGAAATAATAACACTTCGAGACGCCATACACGAAGTTCTTAAAGCAGTTAGGATCGACAGCTTCAACCTTAGATAGCAATGCTATCTCGTTTACATGTTTCCTAAAATAGATATCAATTACTTGCAGACAAGTTTGTTGCTATGGGACGACCCTGACAACTAAGTAAATCCAGAGGAGCTTGACACAGAGATGAGTACTAGGGCTGTGACCTGCGGAAAGATTTGGTAGGGCTGCATACTATCGAGATGTATACTGATGAGAATCTGCGAGATAAAGATGTAGCTGGGTAGGACGGTGGCAAGATTCTGATACATAATTGGGTATTTTCTAACTATTCTTAATTCGAATTGTCAAAAACATCAAATACTAAGTATTTCTTAAAAGATACCTAAAAAAATAAAAAATGAAGTAGGTTTATGAATTAAATATTTTATTGTATTGGAAAATGTCGAAACAAATACTTTCGACCATGGAAAATACCCAGTTTTTTTAAATGTGTCTCACTGTTGCGCTCTTGTCGCCGTCGCTTACCAACCACGTGTCCTAGAGGTCGCTAGTGTTGCAAATTTCCACCACCTGTTGCTGATATTTGGAGATAACTTTATAAAAGTCGTTAATTTTGTCAAAGTAGGAACGAACTGAATAATTAAATATATTTTTACAATATACAGCCAATCAGGTCGTAGTTTAAATGATTCATTTAATAGATTTTGTTCTAAAATATTGACTTAAATAACAAATCGGTTGAAGTAGGTATTACTTACATTTTGAATATAAATTACAAGACAGTTCATAATTGTCATATAAAGAGATGATAGATTTTCAGATGTTTTTTTTAAATTTGATTATTTTTGTTATATTATTTTTTATATCCGAAATATTAGTTAGGTTTTTGTAAGGTGGAAGAGCCTTAAACTCAAGCCAAAGTTTGCATTTCATAACAACGATGTTTTATTTATTTGCATAATTATTTAGTTATAATAAAATATGTTGTAGGTATATTATATTATCATGATTTGTTTGAGTTTAATGTATTCTTGCCACCATTTTTAATTTTTAATTTAATTTTATAGCATTTTTTGTTGTTTTGGGCCTAATATTTTATGTTATGAGTACATATTTTTTAATATGTATATTGTTTTTATTTAAGGACTATTCAGCCAATCCTAGTGAAGACAAAAAATGCTTGATAATAATATATTTCATTATTTTATTTATTTATAAACGTAATACGTTCGTTTTGTTAAATAAATGATAGGAGACGTTTGTTTTAAAAGTCAAGCGACTTTAGTGTGCTGTAACGGTAGTTCAGCGGTTGACGCTCACTGCTATTAAGTATAAGAGGAGAATTACCTATAAAAAAATCAGTCGTTTGTGAATGACTTTATAAAACAAGTGTCTCCTCTCTTTCTATGAGATAAAGTACGCTTTTGATTGACTTTTGTTTTGCATTTATAATAAGTTCCCTTTTGTTTATAATATAAAATATACTATATATTGATTTAGATGTTGTTTTTTTTTGTTCATTTTGATATTATTTGTTTTGATTTTTGTGTGTATACCTCTTATCTGTGTTCAGTGAAGTGATTTTAAAAAGTAGAATTTTTAGCATCGTGTTTAGGAACGATTACACAAACAGGCAACAGAGATTCGGTTTCAAAAATTATAAAATGTAATACAATTGTTGAACCATACCAAATTGAACCTACTTATAAAATTGGTGTAAAGGCTAGAAATTAGTCAAGAAATTAGACAACGGTGAAATTAAACTGCAGGTACACTATTCTGTACCAGCGCCAACTGGTGAGTACAAAACGTAAAATTCACACTGTTAGAAGCTAACTCTCTAATTACGGAGAGTCGCGTTCCGCGCGCGCCTCAAAGAGCCATAAGACCACCACGGATGGGGCCCAATAGGGCCGATGCCGATTCGGAATCGCGGAGAACCTAACGCGTTACCGGGGCTGCGACTCAAAGTGCAGGAGAAGGAACGGGGTGGTTTTTAGTCAGTAAGAGTCTGACACTCCCTCCCGCTTCACCCAGGCGGGAAAAGTCATTCGAAGATTTTCCCTCCTAAAAAAAGTCCTCTAATTGGTCGGATGATTGGAGCTGGCCAATCAGAGTATCGAACGACATAAACGGGTCTATCGCGTCAACATAAAAAGAACTCACACTGAACATCAATAATTACTTAGAACAAAACAAAACATAAGTTGATTTATTGGGATCAGTGTTAAAACACGTTTGCAAACGATAAACTTAAATAAGTGTTACTTCGACTGCAGAACAGGACTATTACAGAACAGAAGTATCTAAATTTTTGTATTATTTATTTCGAATATATATCCTTACTTACATTATAAATCGGAAAGTGAGTTTGTTTGTTTGTTTGTTTGTTCCATTTTAGCGCCGTAACTACTAAACCGATTGCTTTGAATTTTTGCAGATGTATAGTTAGAAGTCCGGATTAAATAATAGGGTACTTTTTATCCCGGAAAAATTTGATATGCCCGAGGGAAAACAAAAGTATTGGTATAGATGGCGCTGTGTGTATATGTCACATTGGCTTTTTATCCTTTAGTGACGCGAGCGAAGCCGCGGGTAAAAGCTTATATGTATATAATTCTTTGATTATATAATGTCTATGTAGATAGAGCGTCACCATACAATAGCAACAAAACTGACGTTCCAAAATTTCTTGCATGTGTGCGTGCGTCTCGTGGTTTACACGGAGCAAAAATGATACCAGTGCCTTTAGCCAAACGCCACTTTAGCGCTTGTCTACAGAGAGAGTAGAAAACTAAATGTATGGGGATGACACTGACAAATGTCAAAATTTACGTCAATTTCATATAATTTGGTTTTCTATTCTACATGTAGACAAGCGCTAAATGGCATTTGGCTACAGCTGCAGCTCCGACAAAAATAGTTCAAAGCATAAATTGAATAATACATAACATCACGCCTTTAATCCCTAAAGGGGTAGGCAGAGGTGCATAATATACCACTGTACAATATAACACCCACTTATACTTTTCACTATTTATGTTATGAGTCCCATGTAATAGGGGGTGAGGCTATTGCCATATACCGGGCACAATTCCAGACTCCTTGCTACTACTGAGATTTTTTTTAAAACCCGGTAATAGTGTGCCCGACCCGGGAATCGAACCCGAGACCCCTTGCCGAGGCAGTCGCACTTGCGACTACTCGGCCAACAAGGCAGTCTTGAACTTACTAACCGTAACAATTATCATATTATTTCGCTTTTTATGGGATAGGCCGGCAAACTAGTACTCAAATCACCTGTTGGTAAGTAATCTGCACAAGTTATGAACACCTGCAAAACTAAATATGTTAAGTACAAGTGCATTGCCGGCCTTTTGGCGGTTAGGAATTCGAATTGTTAATTTATTAGTACCTCTAATAAGAGATTTTCTTCTACAGGAACAATCATCATCTGAAGGGGGCCGTGGAAGTAGGGCTGTTTCAGTAGTGGGCGAGGAACCAAGTGCTAGGAATCAATCTGGTACTCAAAGGAGACGCCGAAGACAAAGGGTAAAACTTGTGATTACCTTTCATAACCACGACTTGGCAATGTTGAATTCACTACGACAACGTGCGGCCGATAATGAACTAATAGACAATATAGAATCAGACGATGATTAGAGCGATTGTTTCAAATTAGGAAGTTATAAACTCATCACTAAATTAACAACTTTTTCTAAGGATATTTGTAAGGTCTATCAATCCATCCAAAGTTTTAGGGTTGAACTTAATCTAGTAGTATAAGAAAAGCAAAGCTTAAATTTACATCTACAAGGAGCACGCAGTAGTAGGAGCCGATTTGGAATGCAGGTGAGTGCCACTTTTCTCAATACCACCTACAATTATTCACGAAGTGTTTTGTTGTTGCATTGTCTCATGAAATTAAAATAAACATAGGTATACCAACGTTTGTAAGCACATTATCAATCACAATTTACAAGAAATTTAATGAAAAGGTTAATAAGCAGGCTACCCTTGAAAAATCTGTCACGATTCTTGATAACTTATCGCTTCCCCAAAGTTTATTCTACGATGTCATCAAATCGATTCAGTTACAAAATATTTTTATTATGAGAGACGAAGCAGAAAGCTATATATGCTCATTAGTCCCTTGCCGCCCACCGCTGTAGGGGTGGGCGTTGATATCACGGTACTTCGTTAGCCTGTTCCGCAACAACTTATTGAGAATGAATCTAGATGAGATCCAATCTAAGTGCTGGTAGAGAAATAAATTCATGCGGTGCTGTTGCCGTGTGGTGCCGGCAAATAAAAAAGAATGCCACCACCCCTCCCTTTCCCGTGGGTGTCGTAAGAGGCGACTAAGGGAACCTTGTGCAATTGGCTACTAGAAAGTTTTAAGAAATATATTTTAAAACATGTGACATATTTTGTTGGCTTGCTACTTGCCACAATGCTTTCTCATAAAATCTTATTTGAAAAAAAAACAACTTACGATGACGATTAAATTGCACGTTAATACGTAATGTTACTGGTAATGACGTCACGACACTAAGTGGGTAACAGAACTTTCACGTGTGTGAAAATATGTTTTATAAAACTTTCAAGTAGCCAATCAAACAACACCAAGCACAGGGTTAAGACCGTATACTCGATTTTATTTGGGATGGGTACTGTGACTGTTAGTATTTGTAAAAATAAGTGTAACGTTTAAAAACGAAAAAAACCAAAACGAAAGTAGGACTGGTAAAATTGTTTTACTGCCTAAACATGAACCTTACCAAGATATGCGTTTGAAAAATACCCGGTATGGGACTAGAAAACTCACTAATCATCAGTCTCAGCGCCGTTCCTAGGATGGTGCTAGTGGTGGAATCGCACCGGGCGCTGTTGCGGTAGGGGCGCTATAACGAACGGAAACGTAAGATAAAACGTGTCCGACATAGCGCACACGTGTTGCGCCACAGTTCCACGAAAAATGCGAGACGCGCGGAGCGGGTCGCGAGGTGAAATTACATCTGCCACTCACTATTCTATCATTAATAAACTGTTTATTGAATTGGATATTTTTTCCTTCAAATTCAATTGTTTCAACTTTTCAGTGCAATTTAAATATTCGAAAACAATCGTATTCCTTACATCCATTGCTTTGAAGACATTACGTCGACCGTCGCCGGTTTAGACCTGTAATAATACGAATCTCTTGGGGGGCGTCAAAACGAACCGCAAGGTGAGGTAAAAGGCGCCTAACCTAGTGCAAACATTGAAAGTAAGATTAAGGAAACATATGACAACTTACCCGAAATTGAACATTGAATACACGACTGAAATAATTTCTGACTATGACAATGTCGACAACATTGAACTCGATATATCGCCCACGTGGTCAAATGAAATCAGGAAAGATGGAAATTATGTATCCGGAAATGTATAGACGACTGAAGCTATCTTTTCACACAATATTTACAACGTTAAATCTGAAAATACAGATGGTGAAGCTACGTTCTTAGATTCCATAGATTTACTCAACATAACATTATCATCTGGCAAACGGAGCGCCACTATTGAAACTCAAAGTTATACAATCCCGGTACGAAATAAGGAACGATAGTCGAACTTATTAAAGAAGATCAACCTTTGCAAGTACTACTTGGTTAATCCGAGGTAATCGAAATCTGAAACTTTGTCGTTTTAGGCTTAGAATTATTGAACGTCATGAAGAGATTCATGGTTCTAGTTTTCCTGCTGAACATTCCCCGAGGGATGTAAGGGGCACACCACCATCTACAGTCCCTGGCCACATTATTGGACGCACTGTTGTTTTAAGTTTTGGTTTGTGGTTTGTTTGGATCTTGGTTCGAATTGAAAACAATGTACTTGTCGGGGATAGTTAACCCTTACTTATTGAATAAAATGAGAGTGCGTGTAATAATAATGTGACCGGGGACTGTAAGTGCCCCAGTCAACCTCACCTGCGCGTGGTGCATCCTGCCGATTAACGGACGAGGCTCTGGCGACCGATACATGGCGGTATAACCATGTGATATAGGCGTAGCAAAATTTCAGGCTTGTGACGGGTTGTAGTGTCCCTCGTGTGAGGAGCTACGCCCTGCGATTACCAACCTGCCTGCCCAGCATACTGATTATGGGCATTACCTCCAATGGCACGACCAATAAAAAACACCTTTAGTTCTCAATCGGCCCGCTATTCCTAGCCAAGTCGGCGGCCATGGTAACAGCGCTAAGAGGTGCTAAGAATCTCTGGGCTACGAAGGCCGACTACACCAACTGAACTGACCCTGGCTACATATAACGGACGAATGCTACGGCTGGAGGAACACCTGGCATATCACAAGGTGAACATTCTGGGGGAACATTGTAAAGCAGAACTGTTTTCGTCATAATTTTATTTTGCATAACAAAGCATAGCATAATATTAATTTCGCGGAAAAGTTCTTCGGCTCACTTATCATGAATTCGAAAATCATAATTTTGTTAGTCCAATCCGAATCATCGCTGGGCATAAATGTCATGTCCATAATACAGCAGCAAACTATCATTTCACCAAAAAGCAGATCCATTATATCTGCATGTATTTTCTCAATAAAACAGTTGTGATCGTAAGTGGTTTTTAATTCTCTATAAGAAGCATCTACATGTGTAGATGCTTCTTATAGAGAATTAAAATTGCATGTGCAAACAAGAATAAATATAAACTGCGTTTAAAATCCGACTTCAAAGGACCAAAAGTAATGACAAATAAAAAGCAAAAAGTAAAAAGCAAAAAATATATTATTAGTACTGATAGGTTATCCACCCTATAATTATATACCTCTAAGTTATAAGTTAGAATTCGGTGCCATAAGCTCTAAACAAAATTATTTAGTAAAACCATAATATATACCTAATATTAAGCTGTTGACATTTTGGTAACCATTAAGGTATATCATTTTGAATGTATGCAACATGCAGCAAGCATGCGACATGCAGCAGGTATGCAACATCAGATCCCACGGCGGTAATCCGGCAAGGATGTTCGAACGGAGATCGTGCGGTATCCGCGGATCATTCGGATCGCCATGATCCTCTGTAACGTGAGCAGTGCCCCGAGCGGCCGCCACATCAGGTTCGGCGCACACACAGAGGCGCCGAAAAATGTTTAGCATAATACTATTTTGTAACATATGTCAAATAATATATATAGCAAAAAGAACGTCGGCCATAGGTGAGATATCGGTAAAATGAAATTCAAGCAAAAAAAAACCGGCTCCTCAAATATCACCATCCCTCTAACTAAACAAACATAATGCTAAACGAAACTAAGTGTAATATTAAATATGATAATCGTAATTATGCCAAATAAAGTTCCGCCAGGTTAAAAGTATGCCGTTGCAAATTCGGACATGTAAACGTTCTGCCAATTAATAGTCATGCTAAATAATTGGTATGTCTTAAAATAGTCGATGAAAGTAGATTCTGCCAAGTGTTATGCCAAATAAAATTCGGACTATCAAGATTCTGCCAAATTAAAGGAACCCATTCTGGGGTTGTCTGAAGTCTGAGGCAGTGGCGTGCTATTGGAGCGGGCTATGGACAGCAGTGGACCACCACGAGCAGGTGATGATGACTTTTCGGGAGTAATTGGGAAAAGGTTTTGATAACCGAACCTCTAATATATAGAATAGAATCAGCTAGGCTGTTCGGTAACTGTTAATTCGAACTTTCGAAGTGAGTTCGATCGTATTCTCGCCCGTCATTGGTGGAGATTATTCTCACAACCAATGACGTGGCGGACCGTGATCGACTTCACTTCGATCTTTCGAATTGAACGTTACAGAATAGCCTGGTAGCCGTTACTTTACGGAAATGTATCATACGCTAGCAACTGGATAAATTATTAGTTTCTAATCTGCTGTATTAAATTTGCAGCATGCGGTATGCAGCAAAGCAGGTTCGCAAACGCGGACGGGGGTGGTTTGTTGCGTGTCGTGTGTGTGTTTTGCGCTGCGTCCCTGCTACGGGCGGGAGGGTGGTGCAGCATACCGCATGCTGTAAATTTAGAACAGCGGAATCAAATATTTATCCAGTTGTTAGCGAACTTCTCATAATGGTGCTGTACAAATAAAACATGAAACCCACAATGACAGAAAGCGTACTAAAGAATTTAAAACTAAAACGGAACGGAAATAAAAACACCAAAAATAAAACGGAAACAGAAGTAGTCCCAGTAAAGGACATTGCTCATCTAAAAAGCACGGCTCCGGCACAGCGTTGTTTCGAATATTCCTACCGTAAGCTTTTTGCCACGACGAGTATAGTCAACAAAACGTACCTACGATGCGACGTTGTTTCGTTGGCGCCTGGCGGCTGGCCGTCAACTCGCCGTCGGCGCGCTGTAAGCACGCGAGCGCCTCGATTAGGGAATTAGTGGACCGCGCGCTGACCAACCGCAGTCGGCATTTTGTACTGACGTTATGATTAAATCGTATGTCGTATGATATTATGTTCATATTTAAATTACAACTTAATTGTTGGGTTGGAGGCGTGCTTAGTAGATAACCTTAAGACTGGTTTGCTATCAAACTATGAACCGTACCTATATACTATAAAGAAGACTAAAACATACTCGGTATCCCTAAGGCTAGAAAACTCACTAAAATCGGCTATTTGAAGTCACTAGAGTTATAGTTATAATAAAAAGCGAGTTTAAATACTCCAACCGTTTCGATAATTTCATTGATATTTTTAATAACACGATTTTATCGCAACTTTAGTAACTTTAAATACCAAAAGTCACGGTACCCTTCCCAAAAGAAATCGAGTATACTTACTGCATTCAAGGATTCACAGAAATTTTTTTTGGTAGTAGGTTCATTTTAATGTATACTTAATTTAAAAGCAAGAAAAGATCTTTTACATAAAACATTCAATTCTAGAGGTGACGACAATAATTAAATTGAATTTCCAACAATCGTTTGGTTAAACATACAAGTGACCTTTTATAGTGCAGTCCGCGCGAGCTTTAGAACATCACTTGGGCCGGTTTCGTTTACAAAAGGAGGCTATCTGGTAGCATACACTAACAAAAAGTAGCACTAACATGAATTGATTTTTTTTACCTTTTCTTAGTCATATGTATTCTTTGTTTGCCCGTTGAGTGGACCTCGTTTTGGAATCTTTCACTTGGCTGTAGATCTCAACTTCGGTATTGTCTGGTCTATTTTTCGCATTTGCTTAATCGAAAGACATATAAACCAACTTTTCAAGCTGGATAAAATACTTCTCGGTAAGTACCTTGTGGTTTCTGTGGGTCACTGAAATGTCAAAGCTAATGAATTTCTCTTCAGACCTCCCCTCTGAATTTGCCGGCAGGGAAGACAGGAAAGTTGGGACGTTGCCAAGGGAGGAGTTCCAGTGAATTCGGACCTTAAAATGTATTGGACGTTTACTGCTAGTCGCAACTCTTCGGTTACCGGAGTTCACAGCTGTGAACTGTGCACATTGTTTCAATAGATCATGGCCACGGTTGGAAAATCGGATATCAAAATCTTGGAATTTTCAGTGATTGCATCTGTTACATGCTCGTTGGTTCTGTCGTCTTGTCTGGTAACCCGAAGTGCAACTGCAGGGTGGGTGGCTTCGTATTCCATCCCCAGGTCGGGAAAAGCACACTGGGGTTTCCAATTTCGAAATTCTGTATAGTATCACAGAGTGTGGGTTTGCTCGGGGTACGGCAGTAGTCTTACCCTTTATTACAAGAGACTAATAACATGGCCGTGAGCTTCTGTACACCTCGCTGGGGAAGGCGAGCGTGCCGTGGTCCTGGGTGTGAGTTTCAATATGTTGTACAGGGTTGTTAGTTGCGGAGGAGACTGGGTTGTGATATTGCGGTTTTCTATTCGCAGTACGGAGTAGGAAGCTAGTCATGAAGTAGTGAAATAGAATCAGTAGAGCTGGGGCACAGTTTAAATGTTGAAACTGGTACAATAAGGCATCCTTTTATCCTTTAGGGACAGAAACAAACTAACCTTATTGGTTTGCCTCGTTCTTGCACCTGATTAGACACACCAGCCGGCTATCAGTAGTCTTCATCTGGACTTTTTTCTGCGTAGTAGTAGTCTATACCTACACTTTCGGCTTCAATCGGAATTCGGAATTAGCATTTTTTTTATAATGACTTTCAATATAAGAATTTTCATTGAATTAGAAGTTATACAATGCTGATTAATAAAAGCTTTTCTCAAAACTGTATTAGTTAGACTGTAAAATTTTTCTTTCAACGAATTAGTATTTTGTTTGTCTTTGATCTAAAACGAGAAAATATTCGATTTCATGCATGTTTATTTAATTGCGTGTCTAAATCTAATGCATCTATTTGTCTGAAAATTGCCATCAGAATAATACTTAAACGAAAAAATAATTAAAAATCTTGACATATCTGTGTAAATGTTCCATTACACACCCTTGTGAAGTCTACCCCCCACTATCCTCTCCACGTAGCTCCACTAGTTCAACTCACTTTCATACATCACTCCCAGCACTTTGACATGGACTGCATCGTTGATCCAGCAGCTCCAAGCTTTATCGCGATTAACAATTACTGACTAAGGTCCCTTTTCACCAACGAAACTGATCACGATTACACCTAACAAAACTGATTTAAAGCGTTAAAGCGTTTAAACGAAGTTACAGCTTCATTTTACATTTCACCGCTACAAACAGAAACTAGTTTACACGGAACTCAGTACAGAAAACACAGAACACAGAACTTAGGTTACTTTAAACTTAGGTTACGTGTAACTGAGTTTTTACAGAGCTCGGTGAAAAGGGACCTTATTCTCTCCTACTAGAACGGAGTTTGAAATATCGTCTCAAGATTAACATTAACTTGGCCCTGTTTTATTACACCAGGACAGTGAACTACGCATATCTTTGCACATAATACACCACGCACTTTCGTATTGGAGTTTCAAAAGAGCACAATTGGCCAACAAGTCAAAATTGATACACAAGCACTTATTGGAAACAAAATTATGTCATCACATCCTCATTTTTTGGGATTCAACAACTTGCACCATTACTCTCGTGCAAATATTTTGGAAATTATCTCTGAAATAACACTCGCGAATAGTTGGGAAATAACACTAATACGCGGGGAATAATATGCGTGCGTGTCGTTGAGCGTTACATTGTTCCGGTATTCTACATATTATATCACATGTGGTATAATCTCATTTAGATTCCACCTATATTTTGTACTTTCATAGGTACTTATGTAAATTAAATTTGAGAACTTTCGCACACACACTAATAAACTAATGATGCAAGAAAATTTATAGGAAAACGACGACGTTTACTAAGCTGGGAAATAACTCCCGTGCAAAGCCGGGAAATAACACCCTTACAAAACTGGGACCAGTTATTGTTAAAACTTAGATAATTTAAAATTGACAATTATTATATTTAGCCGTACGCGCTGTTTGGTTGACATCGTTGAAGTAGCAAATGTACATTTTTCATTTGAACAATATCAATGTAAATTACAATATACCCCTGTAAAGTCCCTCTCTCACTCTCATACCCCGCTCCCTGTACTTTGACATGAACTGTCACGTAGTTCGCACATCGGGACCAACCATCGCCAACAGCCAGTCTCGTCATTGTTGGACTTTGGCCCCTCCATTAGCACGCCCCTGAATTTTAACTAAATACCCTTTACCACCATTAGCGGCCACTTTCTTTTTTTAAAGGGGAAATCATCGAATGACTGTTCCCGCCTGGGTAATGCGGGAGCGAGTGTAAGACTCTTACTGACTAAAAACCACCCCGTTCCTTCTCCTGCGCTTTGAGCCAGAGCCCCGGTAACCCATTAGGTTCTCCGCGACATTAGCGGCCACTATCTTTTAATAAAACGCTTCAAACTTTTCAATAGATACGCATTTCACCTGATGACTTTCTTCCATAAGTCTCTTGCATTAAACTACAGATTGTCCCATCCCAATCCCAAGTACAGAATCTCTTGAACAAGATGACGGCCCTTGAATATAAGAATACATCTTTCGCCACATATTTAGTGGACTCAAGTCACTTTTTACCAATACTAATCCAGAACTAGGGTAATTGGTTTCAAAAAAATAAGTTCGTTGTTGGTTGAACATTTTATTTCTTTTATTCATTCAGACAGGCAGGACTAACAAGACTCACATTACTGGTATAAATGAGGCTGTGTGATGTTATATTGTGTGTAAACTATGCACTATCTGAGCGTGTAATGTTAATGCACTTACATCCACTAAGCACTTTGGAATTAGAATTAAAAGAGCACAATTCGCGAATTATCTTTTATGCACAAGCACTTATTGGAAACAAAAGCGTCTCATCACATCCTCATCTTTTGGAACCTAACACCTTGCACCACTATTCTTCTTATGTAATGAATAGGTCACCGCTAACTTCAAACATCAAAACGTCACTTTGCCTAACCTTAGTGTCTATAGCGGAAAATAAACGTTCGTACATTAAAGACGATTTTGATAACTGTAAATTATAGATAAATAATAGTTAATAAGGCGGAAAGTAGTACCCATGCAGATCTGGCAAATACATAAAACCCGTATGCAACCGGGAAATAAGAACCTTGTCACCCGTCCAAAGCTGGGAAATAACACCCATTTGAACCCGGCAATAGCACCCATTCGAACACGGGGATAACACCCGATTGAAGCCGGGAAATAACACCCGTGGGAACCTGAGATAACACTCATGGGATCCATAAATGTAAAAATAGAGCGATTCTAGGACCGACAGTTCGTTGTTGTTGAAGTTGAATCAAATTAAAAATTGGTCATTATTCTATTTTACACTGGATAAATATTATTTAAAAGTTTTCTTCATACTACTAGTTTAAAGCGGGAAGTACCACCCGTAAAATACGGAAACCGCATAACACCCGTACAAAGCCGGGAAATCAAACACGACCGTGTAGGTCTAAGAAATAACACTCGTACAAAGTCGGGAAATAATACCGACATGAAGGTGGGAAATAACACCCGTATGAAGCCGGGAATTACCGTGTCAAGCCGAGATCTAACATCCGTGTGATCCGGGATCGGGATATACCGCTGTTTATTATTTGAGTTAAATTTGACCGTTATTTTATATCACATGTGATATAAATGTATAACTTCGTATTGAGTAATATAATATGTATGTAAATTCAATTCGAGAAACTCACTCATTCTATTTAATCAAAAGGATTTCGTGGGAGTTACCCGTACAAAGCCGGAAAACAACTCCCGTATAAATCATCAATATGGATTAAAATCACTGTAAATTTTTCATTTGAACAATATCAGTGTAAATTACATTACACACCCTTGTGAAGTCTACCCCCCACTATCCTCTCCACGTAGCTCCACTAGTTCAACTCACTTTCATACATCACTCCCAGCACTTTGACAAGGACTGCATCGTTGATCGAGCAGCTCCAAGCTTTATCGCCATTAACAATTTATTACTGAATAATTCTCTCCTACTAGAACGGAGTTTGAAATATTGTCTCAAGATTAACATTAACTTGGCCCTGTTTTATTACACCAGGACAGTCAACTACGCATAACTTTGCACATCATCCACCACGCACTTTCGAATTGGAGTTTAAAAGAGCACAATTGGCAAACAAAATTGCTACACAAGCACTTATTGCAAACAAAATTATGTCATCACATCCCCATTTTTTGGGATTCAACAACTTGCACCATTATTCTCGTGCAAATATTTTGGAAATTATCTCTGAAATAACACTCGGGATAACTAGTTGGGAAATAACACCAATATGCGGGAAATAATATCCGTGCGTGTCGTTGAGCGTTACATTGTTCCGGTATTCTACATATATCACATGTGGTATAATCTCATTTAGCTTCCACCTATAATTTGTACTTTCATATGTACTTATGTAAATTAAATTTGAGAACTTTCTCACACACACTAATAAACTAATGATGCAAGAAAATTTATAGGAAAACGACGACGTTTACTAAGCTGGGAAATAACTCCCGTGCAAAGCCGGGAAATAACACCCTTACAAAACTGGGACCAGTTATTGTTAAAATGTAGATAAATTGAAATTGACAATTATTATACTTAGCCGTACGCGCTGTTTGGTTGACATCGTTAAAGTAGCAAATGTACATTTTTCATTTGAACAATATCAATGTAAATTACAATATACCCCTGTAAAGTCCCTCTCTCACTCTCATACCCCGCTCCCTGTACTTTGACATGAACTGTCACGTAGTTCGCACATCGGGACCAACCATCGCCAACAGCCAGTCTCGTCATTGTTGGACTTTGGCCCCTTTACCACCATTAGCGGCCACTTTTTTTTTATGAATCATCGGCCACATCGAATGACTGTTCCCGCTTGGGTAAGGCGGGAGCGAGTGTAAGACTCTTACTGACTAAAAACCACCCCGTTCCTTCTCCTGCGCTTTGAGCCAGAGCCCCGATAACCCATTAGGTTCTCCGCGACATTAGCGGCCACTATCTTTTAATAAAACGCTTCAAACTTTTCAATAGATACGCATTTCAGCTAATGACATTCTTCTATAAGTCTCTCGAATTAAACTACAGATTGTCCTATTCCAATCCCAAGTAGAGATTCTCTTGAACAAGATAACAAGATGGCCCTTGAATGTATGATTACATCTTTCGCCACATATTTAGTGGACTCAAGTAACTTTTTACAATTTTCAGTACTAATCCAAAACTAGGTTTCTGAAAAATAAGTTCGTTGTTGGTTGAACATTTTATTCCTTTTATTCATTCAGACAGGCAGGGCTAACAAGACTCACATTACTAGCATAAATGAGGCTGTGTGATGTTATATTGTGTGTAAACTATGCACTATCTGAGCGTGTAATGTTAATGCACTTACATCCACTAAGCACTTTGGAATTAGAATTAAAAGAGCACAATTCGCGAATTATCTTTTATGCACAAGCACTTATTGGAAACAAAAGCGTCTCATCACATCCTCATCTTTTGGAACCTAACACCTTGCACCACTATTCTTCTTATGTAATGAATAGGTCACCGCTAACTTCAAACATCAAAACGTCACTTTGCCTAACCTTAGTGTCTATAGCGGAAAATAAACGTTCGTACATTAAAGACGATTTTGATAACTGTAAATTTATAGATAAATAATAGTTAATAAGGCGGAAAGTAGTACCCATGCAGATCTGGCAATTACATAAAACCCGTATGCAACCGGGAAATAAGAACCTTGTCACCCGTCCAAAGCTGGGAAATAACACCCATTTGAACCCGGCAATAACACCCATTCGAACACGGGGATAACACCCGATTGAAGCCGGGAAATAACACCCGTGGGAACCTGAGATAACACTCATGGGATCCATAAATGTAAAAATAGAGCGATTCTAGGACCGACAGTTCGTTGTTGTTGAAGTTGAATCAAATTAAAAATTGGTCATTATTCTATTTTACACTGGATAAATATTATTTAAAAGTTTTCTTCATACTACTAGTTTAAAGCGGAAAGTAGCACCCGTAAAATACGGAAACCGCATAACACCCGTACAAAGCCGGGAAATAAAACACGACCGTGCGAGTCTAAGAAACAACACTTGTACAAAGTCGGGAAATAATACCGACATGAAGGTGGGAAATAACACCCGTATGAAGCCGGGAAATGATTACCGTGTCAAGCCGAGATCTAACACCCGTGTGATCCGGGATCGGGATATACCGTTGTTTATTATTTGAGTTAAATTTGACCGTTATTTTATATCACATGTGATATAAATGTATAACTTCGTATTGAATAATATAATATGTATGTAAATTCAATTCGAGAAACTCACTCATTCTATTTAATCAAGTGAAATCTTGTGAAGTCTACCCCCCACTATCCTCTCCACGTAGCTGCACTAGTTCAACTCACTTTCATACATCACTCCCAGCACTTTGACATGGACTGCATCGTTGATCGAGCAGCTCCAAGCTTTATCGCGATTAACAATTTATTACTGAATAATTCTCTCCTACTAGAACGGAGTTTGAAATATTGTCTCAAGATTAACATTAACTTGGCCCTGTTTTATTACACCAGGACAGTGAACTATGCATAACTTTGCACATCATCCACCACGCACTTTCGTATTGGAGTTTCAAAAGAGCACAATTGGCCAACAAGTCAAAATTGATACACAAGCACTTATTGGAAACAAAATGATGTCATCACATCCTCATTTTTTGGGATTCAACAATTTGCACCACCTGTCGTGTAGATATCATCAAATTCTAGTTATATCTGGTCCTAGTATTACAATGAATGAATGGTTTCTCCTATTGAATCTAAATATGTTTTTGATTAAAATTACTTAAAAATATAATTACTTTGTGACATCGATCTAATCGAATATTTAAAAACTTTACTTAAAATAATATCGGTGTTTGTATTTGAGTGTGTATGTGTACTGTGACTGTCCTGTACTTAGATTGAAAAAGGCAGCTGTGTAAATACAATTAAATATAAAAAAGAGACACCGTTAAATGAACATATTCTCAAAAAAATTGAATATTTTCTCTTGAGTCCTTCGAAACAATCAATTATAAGTCGATTGATTAAGACAAACATTACTTTCGATGAATTCAATTATTTTTTTGTAATGCTGTTAAAATGAAGACAAGATATTACATTTGAATTAAATTTTAGATTTCAGAATGTAGGTTGTCTTTCGTATTTTTAGTAATGATATATTTTTCAACGTTTTCGTCATTCTCCTAATACTTTTTTGGGAATTGCTTTCAAGTAGTTCTATAGTATATACGTAGCTAATGAACGTATCATTCCTTTTATGTCCTTACTGTCTACGATCGCCCTCAGCTCTTTAAGCATTCACATTAAAAATCAAAATTTTAAAATTATCATTTAACTCATTACTTAATTTTACTTCTCAGACGGAAATTGTATACTTTCGGCGTTGTATATTTTTTCTTTTATTATAGAATGAGTAAGTAGACACACACACCATTATAAATACCACTTTATCACACAACTCTTGCGTCGTTTTTCTGTTCACCCTATTCTCAAGTTTAAATTCACGTTATGTACTTACATTCAAATTTAACGAAAATCGATCATAGTTATGAGTTGTGTTGTTTGTTTTTCTTTCATTTTACTCCACACTCCCTTTTCTTGCATCCCACTTCACTCATCCGCAGTCACACAATTCTTTCATCGTTTTTTGATTTTTTCAACCCATTCTTTTGATAAGCATCTCATCTCTTTGTTTCTCTTCTTGTTTACTCTTTCTCAAGTATAATGTTCATCTTATTTATAGTTTCTTTGTCTTTTCTTCTCTTCTACTCATCCTCATCCTCAATTGTAAATTGATATTATTATATTTTTGTTATTTTTCTTCCCTTCTTACAATTTCTATGTTTCAATTTACCTTGTCTGATTGATTTTCTTTTATATTTTCTTTGCCATCCATTCTTACTTTTAAATTCATTATTATCGTAATGATAATTTTTAATATGAAATCAATTACGTACATACAATGAGAATTTTTATATTGCCTTTTGATTGATTTGTTCAGTGTGAGATAGAAAGAAAATGGAGATGAAGTATGATTAAATTCAAAACTTAAATGTGACATGCATGCACGAATGTAGTACCTACATAGCAGGGATGTATGTGGAAACAGAGCTTAAACGTAGCGTGGAAGTGTATTGTATTGCAATGTCGTATGGGTAATGTGTGAAAGAGAGTATTCATGGATGGATATCAATTAAGATGGTGCAAGATTTTCAAATGACAGTAAGGATATTTTGAAAGTGTTGCATATATGACGTTTTGCAAATGATGGTCAGCTTGGCAGGACTCGTATGAAAAATCACCAAGGGAATATTTTTTAAATTCTTAAATACTAACAATGAATGTGTGACAGAACAGACAGAAAAATATTTGAAAGGTGGTTTTAAGTTGAATGAATGGGTAAAAGCAGAATTTTGAAAGTGACGTATAGTAGGAAAGTTAGTGGTAGATTAATATTGAAGGCATGTAAGGAGGTTCCTAATTCATATTGAAGTCATATAAAGATAATATCATTTCGTGTTATTTTAAACTGTCCAGGTTAGGACTACTCATAGTCAGCACGTATGTCTGATAAGATGGAAGAACGTAGTTTCTGTTTTACTAAGAGGACACAAAGTATGACTTCTTGTATGATTTTCAGCATTCAAACTTCTCCATGCTTGGCTGATTATATTCCACTAGTTCAGATTTGGCTTCTTATAGTACTGCATTTAGAAACTCGTTTTATCATAACCAATGTTCTCTTCTTTGCACCAACAAAACTGGGCTACATATTTAAACCCACACACGATCACGTTCGCTTGTCCTTTCCAAGTGGGGCTTACAGTTGTGTAGGCCATCCTTATTAGTCTCATTGAATAAGGGGTACGGTTGCTGTCGTACTCCACAAACCCTGACTCTTGGTATTATACATAATTTCGAAATGTTAAACCCAGAAAGCTTTGTCCGAAGTGGGGATGGGGCGAGGTCACGTACGGTGCAGTCGCACTAGAGGTTACTAGCAAGCCACAGAACTAACGAGCATCAACAAATGGGATCACTGGAAATTCTCTTTGATATCCGATTTTCCAACTCTTTTCCATGTTCTTTTGAAACTTGTGGCAGTTCTACAGCTGTGAGCCGTGTAGTCGGAGAGTTACTTCAGCGGCTAGCCGGAGTAGATGTTCAATACATATTAAGCCACACGGAATTACTGGAACTTCTGCTTTATCAACGGTCCAAATTTCCTAGCATTGTTCGCTACTCTGCGGGTGGATTTAGGAAAGGTCTGTAGGGTTAAACGTTATCTCTGAAACTGCATTGACCAACTACAAAGTCCTTATGCTGAGAGTATCTTTTCCAGGATGAAAATTGGTTTTGATGTCTTTCAATCAAAGGAGAATGGCAGGTTTGTATGGAAGTTTTGTACCGCTATAAAATTTTGTATTAGTCATTGTTTTAACCAAGTGAATAGTCTGAACGATAGATATTTTTATTATGAAGTTTAGAAAAAAATTACATATTTTTAGAACTTGGGGTTCAAAAGTTATTTCACTTTGAAAATGTGCAAAAGGTATGTTAAGGTGGTACCACACTTGACATTGCGTAGTCGCTTCATTTGTCTAAATATTTGTAGACTACGTACAAATGGCGTCCAAATAGTATCTTTATATGTAATGGCGTGCAAATATATAGCAAACAAAGAAGAATAAATCCTCCAAACATGTTCTTTTTTGGCCGAACACAACAAATACGCAACGTCAAGTGTAGAGCCACCGTAAGCAAAATATCTATTTCAAATGACAGATGACAGTTAACTGAAAAATGTCAATGTGCTCTCATGTGGTTGTTTATTTACAAAAAACAAAAATCTAAAAATACTGCTCGCTACTCAAGTGACTATTATACTTTGTATTATTAGAAAGAAAGAAAGAAAGAAAAACCATTTATTTTGCTACGACACACAACAAGAATTTAGAAACCCAAAAAATAACCTATGGTGCGTCGCAGCGCAAAAGGCAATTAGGAATGATCCTGTTAATTCAGCAAGCATGATGCACCTATAGAGTTTTAAAGAGTATGCCTCACAATCTTTTTCATTTCTTAGGTGCCTACGAAAATGCAAATTCATAATGTAAGCGACTGTCATTGGGTAGAAGGCCTACATTTAGCAGCGGAAGTCTTGTGGCGGATATGATAAAACTAATGTCTCACTTCACCTTGAATCTTGCAGGTAGATAGTCTCAAGGGTCTCAAGTTAATTCGATTTAAACTTAGCTTAGCTCTTGAGAAAGTATTTCTTCTGAAAACTGGTTGCTTAGCACGCATGTAAGGATTAATTTCTAATAAGTAAGTCAAATTAGTAGAATCATCAACATTTTCATCATTAAGTCTATAAGTCGCCACTGCTGACCGAAGCCTCTTCTCGCATGGAGGTTTGAGCATTAATCACCATACTAGCTCAATGTGGGTTGGTAATTCAAACTTATAATAAGAAATTATAAGCCCATGTTTCCTCACAATGTTTTCCTTCACCATTCGTCAGCGGTGTCTTTGTACTTTCTTAGATTATTGAATATACCAATAACTCGGAAAAAAGACACATTGAACAAAAGGTACTTTGCCGTTGGTAGGTTTCGAACCCGCACTCTCATGCATGAGAAGCGGGCTTCTTAAACCTCTGGGCCACCACATTACAACTAAAGAAAATGTAAAATGAAAATGAACATTTTTGGTATAAAACTAAGACTGCCTCGTTGGCCGAGTGATCGCAATTGCGACTGCCGGGCAAGGGGTCTCGGGTTCGATTCCCGGGTCGGGCAAAGTATTTGGTTTTTTAAAAAATCTCAGTAGTAGCACGGAGTCTGGAACTGTGCCCGGTATATGGCAATAGGCTCACCCCCTATTACATGGGACTCATAACATAAATAGTGAAAAGTGGGTGTTACATTGTACAGTGGTATAATGTGCACCTCTGCCTACCCCTTCGAGGATAAAAGGCGTGATGTTATGTTATGTTATGTTATGTAACTAAAGCTATCTAAATTAAATATGGCATTTATTTTATAGATTGATTCTTAAAATCACTTTTATCAAGATGGAATATAATAGTTACTTACTAGGTTAAAATAAAACAAATGTATTATTTTGAAATACTTTTATTTCATTGTATTCAGGTTGTTTCTAGGAGTACTTCATCTAAAAAGAGAACAGGCCGTGTCATAGGTACAGCAGACATCAATTGCTGATATCTGTAAACAAGTAAGATAACTGTAAATAAAGTAAACTAAAGTACATTTTTTTCCTTTAGTTTTATATGTTATAATAATAAGTCTGATTCCCTATCTTAAAATGGAAAAGATAAAAATAAATATTTGATTACATTACTTCATTTTATAACATTTATTATAGTTATTCGTATAACACAGATCATAGGAGTTCAAACAGCATGCTAATTAATAAATTATAATTATACCATGAGTATAAACCTATTAGAAACCGCTTATATACTCCACATAGATACATAATTATGTAGGTACATTATATTGAGAATGCATACCTGTTGAAGCTTTGAGAGCCGAACAACATCATCCGGCCTCATCTGTTCTACAATTGGCAATGTTAAAGTGAGGCTTAGTCCATGTTTACATAATACATTACTTCCTGATAGTGAACACTGTGAGGTGGTATGTCAGGTTGTGGTTTTATAGCTTCGACTCTTGTACGGTCTCTCAGTCAGTATGGAACATGATCTTCATCATGGGAAGTAAGCTAAAATAAGTAATATTATTAGAATATGATATTGACTTTAGATTACACTGTATATAGATAATAGTATGGTTAAATTATGCTTTATTACCTCTTGTGGCTGAATCCAATCAAATACTATATGAGCCAGTCTTTACTCCTGTTTGTTGGCGCCTTCAATTAAAACCCTGCGTCACCTTATCATTGCAATGAATCACCCATATACGACACAAACATGCTAGTGACCAATTTGTTTGCTGGACATACTTTCAGCAACATCCCGATACATTGCTAATTGCCAGCAAGCATTGCAAATATGGTCGGTAGGAGAGATCTAGAATAAAAATAATAAAATGATACATTATGGGTAGATAACACTATGCGCCTTCTTTTATTCAGGAACATGGTGACTTTCGATATGTTATGGGTAAACTAGGTACTTACATCTCTAGGATAAGTCCACATTGGGATATTGTTGACCACGTCTAATCTTCACTCTCATTTTCTAGAGCATGCCGTCTCATGTGCGACAAACTCTGAATGCAATTAATACACTGTAAATTCATCATCGCGACAAATAACAACACACTGCACAAAATAATGTAAATAAGTGTCTTTTCGCAATTGTCACAACAATGATGCCAATAATACCAATTTGGGCTACGGAGGAACGGTTGCCAAACTCAACGTATCACCAGATGAATAAAATAACTTCAAATTCAACAAACACATCATAACATCGCATTTGAAACAAACAGCAATGCGCCAGTATTGACAAATTAATTGTCAATGTCATCAAGACAAATGCCAGTTCAACATTGCCATAATATTCAAGTTTGTTAAAATGTTAATTATCATTAATTATCCATGTAAATGTAGATTTAGATTGGATGTAGATTTTTATATTTACTTATAAAAATGTTTGAAATGGAAAGGAAAATATTTCATTGATACATATTAAAATAAATGAGTTTATCAAATAGCGAAATTCAATATGCTCTGATTTCATCTTTACGCATGGCAACTTTGTAAACGTCAATCGCGGTTCGTTTTACGTATAGTGGATTGCTTTTTATCATTATTGAATATCAGTTTTTCTAGGGTTTCCCAAGTTTTAAAAATCTATTAAATATGCTAACATAACGTACTTAGGAGGTTCTATAATGACCCAATTTTTTAATGACAAATCTTTTTTTAGCGAAGCGGTACAAAATCTGCCGTTCTCCTTTATGCGTAAAATATACTGGATCATAATGATTTTGAGATTCACATCTGAGTAAACATTCCACAGCGGGTGTTCACGATAAGCGGGTAAATAAAAATACATATGAATAAGTTTTAAGACACCCAGACCCGACACAACAATTTGTGGATCACACAAAGAGTTGATCCGTATAAGAATCGAACCCGCTGCACGTTGCGCGGCAGCTGGTTGCCCAGCCACCGCGTCAACCTTGCAGTCAGTGTAAACAATATTAATGAGAATTGATTCGTGTGACTTCTTTATTTCTGGGAGCTACTAGAGTGTCCTACTATAGAAGTGAATCTACCTGCATGATGGAGTATATTTACCGATAAAAGAACATTGAACCGATTGTCTTAACCTGTAGTTTTTAACCAATGTAAATATAGTATTTGTGGATAATATTGTGCTAACGAACGTTGGATTGTATATTATCATGAATATTTAGGGCTGCGAGCCAGATGCTCGGTGCCATCATTGCATCCATTGTGAGGTGAGCCGCGTAGTCGAAATCACTGATGATTGTCACTACCAACATTTTGACATTTTCTCTACCTTCTCACAGTAGGGGCACCGGGGGGCGTCGAAGGAGAGCAAAATTGCTCTTCTTCGACGCTGAACTTGAACGGTGGACTTGGGAAAGTCCCCGTCTCCCCATTTTAATTGACCTGAGATGGTGGCGCGCGTTGTGTCCTTGTGGTAGGGCGTGGCAAATAAGGCCGCCACGAGTTCAGAGGCTGCGGAAGAATGAGTTCTTCGCACTCTCATACCCACGTATGAGACGGGACACTGGGATGGTTTTTAGTCAGTAGAAGTCTGACAGTCTCTTTCGTTGTCCCCAGGCGAGGTGGCTCCATGAGGATTTTTCACAATGGGGCATGTAAAAAAAAAAGTTTCAATACTTATCTGTCGCTAGATTTGCTTATAGAAGAAAACTTTAGACAGCGCGATACAAATGGAACGGCTCTACTGGAGATATAGCAAGGCGTCACAGAAAGCCGTAGTGACACAGCGCTTGCGTTATGTTTCGCTATGTAAGGGAGGTTAAAATCCTTGAATCCTCAAAACGGACGGATTAGTAACTCCTTTGTTGCGGCGAGAGTCGCCGCTGGGCAACGATTGCTCACTATCATGTGATTCGTCTACATGATAAAACTATATTATGACAAATCTACTAAGCTTATCTGCTGACATATAAGTTATTGAACCGGCACTCAATTTAACTGGTTAATGCAGTCACGGTAGGCATAAAGAAAGAGTTACAAAATTAACCTGTACTCTAAATCAATGCTCTCTATTGCATGCTCTACTACTGAAAATTGTATCTTAAAAAGTTAAAATGCTTACATTTTTTGACGAAAACAAACTTAAGGAATTTTTAATTATCTTGCCATATATCGGATGAACCATTACTTTTATTTTACATTGACATGCTGAATGTGATATACCTAATTGGTACTCGCTATTCGTAGAAAATTATGTCGCAAACGTAGTTACAAAAAGTTCGACTGTGATAAAAAAATGGCAACATGTCAATATAAAATATGATAATGTTGTATTCCTTAAGTTTCCTGTTTCGTCAAAGCGAGTATTATATGTATATTTACATCATGCGAATGTTTAATGTGAAAACACTTCAATGTGTTAGGAATATAAGCTAGTTTTATTGTGAATTTTTACATCTGTCCTTAAAGAATATGGAGAAAAGTTTATAAAACTTATCAACAAGGATTTAATTACTATCCAAGAATAACATTGAACTCCATCTATACCCTATATTCATATAATCAAAATACAATATCCTCATATTAGACCGTGAAAGCTAAACGCTTAAATGTAAAAAATAACGTTTTTTATAGTCCGTTATCATGAAAATTAAGTAAAAAATCACAATAAAATGTACCTATACATTAATTAATTAATAGTTATTAAATTTCTCATGTAACACTTAGATCTAAGAAAGGGTTTCGAAAGCTTAATTTGATGCAGGTAGGATATACCTACACAATAACTACAGTCGGACCGGGTCTGCCGGAACAGTTCTTGCCATGTAAGAAGTTTTTGCAGTACATGTTAAGCTACCCTCACGGGTACTGTACCAACGATGCTTAGGAGGTCATGTGTTCATATAAAAACCTATCCATCCATATCCCGCTTGTATCAGATTTTCGAAATTCTTATTAATAAAATAAACAAACTTAAGGTTGGTCAATAATACGACTGCGGAATACAGGGCAGGCTTTAAAGTCGGCCATAAAAATAATAATTATAAAATACTGGCCCGCTTAACCAAATTTAAAGATAAAAATGTTATTGGCAAACAATTTCAACATTATACGTCTCGAAAAGATATATTGTTTTGGAATTATGCCCGAGTGGTACCTATTTTGATATGAAAAGTATAACAATGTTTTCATATAATTTGACCCGATTATATTGTGGCCACTCGTCAGACTAACATGAGTTGTAAGGCTGGATAAATTACGTTTTTGAAAGCCTATTGCAAAGAAAACAATTTGTATTACCCACCATGATATCTTGCGCCTGGCATAGCCGTAATAATTCAATTATAAAGATAGGAACAGAGATAAGACTTGATGAGACTAGTTATCATGCAGACTGCATACAGTGTAATTGGGTACTTTCCAACTACATATTGAAATTCTAAACTTTTTTCGAACTGTCGAAAACGATAGTTTTCTATGATTTTTGTACGAGATTTTGTATTGTGACAACACGTTTTTTTAGCGTCTAACACATACTTATTTCTAAAAAATATTGCTGGAAAAATACTAAAACAATTTGATCATAAAATCAAAGAATGAAAATGTGATTATTTTTTAATATTTTATTGTATTGAACTCAAAAGTCGTAATAATTTATTTTTGATTACGGAAAGTACCCAATTGGCTGATCATTAGTGAGTTTTCTATACCGCGTATGTTTTAGTCTTCTATCTTGTTATGGTTCATATTTAGGTAGTAAAAGAGTCTTACTGGGACTACTTTCTTTTTGGTTTTCTTCGCGTTTAGACGTCGCGTAGGTAAGTTACGTCGCGTTTTTTGGTACGCTTTCTGTCGTGGCGCGTAATCTGTTTTAGTTGTACAGCGTCATTATAAGAGGTTCGGTTATCAAAAATCTTTGATTTCCGGGGAGGGTTAAGCAGGAAGACTACAAACATCACTCTTTTTATGTCGTTCAACTATTCTAATCCGTAAATGCCGAAGTTTATAATTTCGACTACCTTGTTTTAACCAAGTGGTATTTGAAAAAGGTCGATCATCCTTAGTGTGTTTCACTTTCGTTTCGCGTTCCGTAACCGGATTGTGTCATTTTGAGGTTTAATAGTGTCGATCGGTTTGCCTGATGGTAATGTTATGTCGAGTAAATTCATGAAATCTAAGAATGTAGCTACGTCATCTGTATTTTCAGATTTCAGGTTGTGAATATTGTGTGAACAGACAGCTTCAGTCGTCTGTACATTTCGGGATACATAATTTCCATCTTTCCTGACTTCATTTGACCACGTGGGCGATATATCAAGTTCAACATTGTCGACATCGTCATAGACAGAAATTATTTCCGTCGTCTGTTCAATGTTAAATTTTAGGTAAATTATCATATTCTTTCTTAATTTCATTTTTGATATTTGTGCCCGCTTCGGCACCTTTTGTCTCACGTTTCGGTTTGTTTTGGTTTCCCCTGAGAAGTTCGAATTATTACAGGTTTTAATTGTCGATAGTCGACCTAATATCATCAAATCAATGGATGACATGAATACGATTATTTTTGAATATTAAAATTGTATAGAAAAGTTGACATAATTTTATTTGACTGAAGAAAATACCTCATTAAATAGATAATTTGTTAATGGCAGAATAGAGCGTGGCAGATGCAATTTCTCCCCATGACCCGCTTCGTGCTCCTCGCATTTTTTCGTGGATCTGTCGCGTTACACGTGTGCGCTCTGTCCGGCACCTTTTATTTTACGTCTCCGTTCGTTTTGGCGGCCCCACCGTAATGGCGCCCGGTGCGGTTGCGCCGCTCACACCGCCCTAGGACCGGCGCTGAGACTGATGTCTAGTGAGTTTTCTAGGCTTATACCGGGTATTTATCATACGAATACCTTGGTATGGTTCGTATTTAGGCAGTAAAACAGTGTTACCAGGACTACTTCCGTTTTGGTTTTGTTCGTTTTTAAACGTCGTTACACTCATTTTCGGGTTCATTTTTGATTGAAACTTCTTCGTACGCTTTCTGCTATTTTTAGTTCCGATAACCGAATGATCCATGAAAGGTATTTTGGAAATATATTTATTATTTATATCTATGATTATTTATAATCATAGATATAAATAATTATCAGAGTTTCTATATTTCTATTATTCGTTTTCAATTTAAGTGAATACGTAAATATGATATTTGATGACGACATCTATGACGGCATCTCTTATAACACGCAATTTTAGAAGAGTAAGAATAACGAAAACAATTTATTGATTGAATTTGTTGATGTCAAGATTTCATTATCCTTATTACCTACCTTATTCGGTGCACTCAAGTGCTCAGAAAAATGCATAAAGCTAGTAGTAGATTTTAGAACTAAGATATTAAAATGTTTGATGTTGCTATAAATATGTGTTTAGACGTAATGTGTAATAGAGACTTAAGTTTATGTAAACCTAATTGTTGGCCGATTCCTTCAGAAAGTTGAAAACACGAAAGAATAGCATTCAGTAATTTAGCTAAAAATCCCTTTATCTACGTACAGCCTCATTGGGAAGGAATCAAAAGGCAATTTTTGGCGTGTAAGTTATGATGATTAGAGGCGGACCCTATGTAATTTAAATATTTTTTAGAGACTTTATTTATATCTCCTAAAGTATTGTATTTTTTATAAAATGTTCTATCAATATTTATTTTTGTTTACCTATCTATTTATCTCGAGCTACGCAGCAAAGTGCGATTTATTTTTCTCGCAATTGCGAAATTTCTAGTCTGTATGTGGAGGTAAAACCATCTGGTAGGTAATTATGTAATCGTGTATTTTCGCAACAGCGAAATATTTAACAGATTTTTGGCAAATATGGTTATGAAGATATGTACGCATTAATGTGAATAAATGTTTGATAATTCTGTGTAACTACTGTGTTTTATTTAATCTATTAGTACCTATTAGTACCTACTACCTAGAGGATTGAAGACAGGACATTCCATTGAAGTTGAATTACTTATCTTGCCTTCGTCCATGATTTTTTTAACATTTGCCTTTATCTGGAAGCCAGGCAAAGCAAACTATCATCACTAGTTATGTTATAAATCCTAAACTCGAGAGGGCGTCAGATGAGCAGATGACACCTTTTTTAAAGAGTATTTCGGAAACCTAGCTAAACTAAAGCTAAAAACATCATCATCATCATAACATTACGCCTTTTATCCCTGAAGGGGTAGGCAGAGGTGCACATTACGGCACTGAAGCCACTGTACAATGTAACACCCACTTTTCACTATTTATGTTATGAGTCCCATTGTAATAGGGGGTGAGCCTATTACCATAAACCGGGCACAATTCCAGACTCCGAGCTACTACTGAAATTTTTTTAAAAACCCACTTGTACTCTGTCCGAACCGGGAATCTAACCCGGGACCCCTTGCCCGGCAGTTGAACTTAGGACCACTCGGCCATCGACTTAAAAACACTGTATAGTCTTTACTAAAAACGTCACATTTTTGAGGAGAGACTAAAAGAGAGTGAACTGTAAAATATATAAGACATCCATTTAAATTGTATTTATTTAATTAATAAAGAGATAACACGTATTATATTAAAATATTTACATGACAATTTAATTGAAGTATAACCTACAATAGATGCGATAGATGTAGAAGAGAATACATGATATTATAATGTCGCAAAAACACAATCATTAAATTATTACACACATTTTGTAATAACAGTTAACCATGAATATTCAGCAACACATAAAATCAATAAATAATGTATTAAATACAAACATTATCAGAAAGTACCTGTAAAAGAAAAATATTAACAAATAATATTATAGATCATAATTATTGGATAAATGATATGAAACTGCGACTATCTATGAAACGAGGATAGATTTCGTTTACAATTTATTTAATAATATAGAAATACTATTGAACTTATATAAAGCTTAGCCAGTCTCACGGAAACGGTCTTATAGTACTTATAAACAGTTTTATTGAGCTTGCCAGCAGATGTAACGAAATGCCATTTAGCGCTTGTCTACATGTAGAATAGAAAATCAAATTATATGGAACTGACGTAAATTTTGACACTTGTCTGTGTCATCCCCATACGTTTGGTTTTTTACTCTCTCTGTAGACAAGCGCTAAAGTGGCGTTTGGCTAAAGGCACAGTAGCTGTAGCCAAATGCCATTTAGCGCTTGTCTACATGTAGAATAGAAAATCAAATTATATGGAACTGATGTAATTTTTGACACTTGTCAGTGTCATCCCGATACGTTTAGTTTTTTACTCTCTCTGTAGACAAGCGCTAAAGTAGCGTTTGGCTAAAGGCACAGGTTCATTCATTTGTTGGGTCAAACAGATGGCTCTGTATTTCGTAAAGTTTTAATCTCGATGGCCATACAATGTTATGTTTTAGTTTCACTACTACCTCCATTATTGATATCAAACCAAAGGGCTTGATTGGAATAGAGCTAAATAAAACCGTTTAACATATTATAAAAAAATGTTTTTCCTTTTTCTAGAATGATAATAATATGAGATTATTTTAGAACTACCAAGTTTGTAGGCGTAATGCCGGCGCCAAACTTGTGCTTACAGAAGTGGTCACTATTTGAAAAATATTTGTTAAATTTTTGTTGTAACTGTCAGCAGGTATGCTCTTATTAAATAACCCTTTGAGGCAGTAGGTAAGACGTAATTTATAGAACATGTTGATTCGCCCAATACATATATCAGAACTGACGGAGCTGAAATGACCAACTATTTTGAAAGAAATTAATCTGATAATAACTGATAATTATGATATTATACTACTCCGCCATTGTACATTTTATGAAAAAACAAGCACATGGACACAAGTCTGTGAGCCTGGCAAACTGGTATTAAAAACTTAACAAGGAAATGTTTATTGTTTAAGCTTTGAGTACATGATCTACATCTAAGGCCTGTCGGTGATGCTGATTACTTTAAGCTAATTGCTAAACTATAGTTATACACTGATCTACAATAACGTAATGGCTATTTATTTAATATATTTTATTAATGTATCTTCTCATTGTTGAAATGTTTATTTAACACAGCGTGAATAGGAATGACGACTATCTTTTCAATTTATGTCTAGTTGTTTAGCTACCAAGGGTGTATAATTCACGCATCACGCTGTATAAATTGTTATGGAAGCAGTTAATATTAGTTACTTGAAAATAAACATATGTACATACGACAAATTAAATTGTGACCCGCCACATTTTTGGGAGTTTGCTTCAAGGCGTCATAAATAACAAAGAATATTATCCAGTACATTGCACTTACGATGGTTTAGAGTGCATTCAGTTAATGCAAGCTGTTGAACGACTAGTACAGTTCTCTCTGTAGTTAAATGACATAACAAGGCGTTATAACAGAAACGTAAATAAGCTTAAGGTGTATCATACTTCCAATTTTTTTGTATATTAATAAATAACATTGTTTACATGCCTTTTGCAATTACTTATGTATACTTAGCTTTAAAAAAGTAAAAAAAAACTGTGACCAAAATATACAGATTTTAAATCATCATCATCATCATTTTAAATAAAAAAATACAAAACAAAGGTTTATAACTTTATATATTCTACATTTACGTTTATACACATAATTATTATGTCTAAATGTGATGCTGACAACATTTAATACTTTCGTTAAATATATTGCAAACATTAATAAAATTATTATGACTTAATTCTGAAATAGGGTAGTTTCCTAAATTTTATTTTAATGTCCGTCTGCTAGATTAATTTAAAACTTTAGACACGTATTTTTTCTTTTCTCACAAAATTAAATAATTTCGACGATATATTAATTTGAAATATCGTGTGACGTCACAGCGTGCCACATTTTGTAGCACGTTATGACGTAACAACCTCCCACTCCTAAACTTACCGCCATTTTATCTAAGTATTGCAACTTAATACTAGAAAATAAAAAAAATCGTGTCTAATATTTTTTCATTATCTAACTGACGGACTAATAAGATTTTTTAATTTTGTTACAATGGAAACTACCCAATTAAATGATATTTATTAAAAGAATTCCAAAGATTGTGTGTATATTATTTTCATCATCAATATGCTATGTAAAAATGAAATATTTGTTGATTTTATAGTAAAACATGAAATCTAAATTCAATATTGAGTAATGTCATACCACCTAAAATATGTCAATTCATTGAAGAATGAAATAGACTTTAAAATGTTCTGTAATATTACTTCATAAGCATGTTACAAAACAGTTATTATACTACGATATTGATATATCTGCTAATACACATATATAAATAGTTTAAAACGAGTATTACTATCTAATATTTTGGGTGCATACTAACATCTAGAATTTTCTAAGTGCAAAATCGAAATCTAGTCTTTTACATTGGCTTATTGAATTTTATTTTACCCTTTTGGTTACATTATCTAGTCAATAGTTTCGTCTTTTTACCCGACTACGCCGAAGCTAAATGATTATAATCTTAACATTAAGAAGAATAAATATTAAATACGTACATGACATCACATGTATAAATAGTTATTGGATCGAATATAAATACTGATGTTGAATTGTGTGCATGTAAATCAGATGAGAATATTTCATTCGTTCACAGTATTTAGAACCTGAATCTTCTGTAGTTAGGATAAAGAATTTGAAATTACCTTAGAGTTAATACAACACCTAATTATATACTCATATAGTGTGAGCATTATAATAATAATTATAAAAAATGTCTTTATATTAATCTAATGGTCTAAAACTGGTTACTGTGGTAAAATTGAAGAATTACTTAATAAGATAATATTTGTAATTACCTTACTCCATATCTATTACCAAAATTCCATGATATTGTAATTATATTCGATGAATTTGCAAATATCCAATGTATTATAATTGTATAGTAAATGTATTGAACAAGTTCGTTTGTATCATTACTTCTCCTTAACATTAATATAATAAGGGATTGTTTACATGATTTTTAATTTGTTTGATTGTATACTATGTGCTTATCCTACAAACGCTCCGTATAAGCTTCGAGGACAGACAGACTTCTCACTTTCAATTTCTACTACCTTTAAGCATTATCGTTGTCTGTGGTGCGAGTTAGTGATACCTGTGTACGTATGGAACATCACAATATGATCATTATACTATGACACTACTATCACAAGCAAGTTATCATTAGTGCTATAATTAATCGAATGTTACGGTGCAGTAAAGACATATCAAAAACTTCAACATTCATAACAGAGGTAAATATTAATATCATTACTCGTCTGAATACACAATACATCGAAAACATACATACGAGTGCTTATTTCAATATCCCTACAAGATATGAACGTGAATCGTGCGATGTCAAAAATATATAATACAATACAATACAATTTTGGAAACGACAGCAGTGAATTTTTACAATGCATACCTACTAAGATTGTTGGTATTTACTCCATGGAAGACATTGACCACTTTCCTCTAAAATTTTATACCACATTAATATCAATCACGGTAGCCTAACCAGGCCTGTCTTAGACTCATAAATAACAATTTAAATATAATATAACTAATTAATATAATGTAAACTTTCACTATTTAGACTCTTGTCTTTCATTTGGTAGTCTTTTATCAGCATATAACCTAATCGAAGCTAGATGCTGGCAAACCTTATACTAAACCTTACCGACTATGAAGAGTTGAAGATATTAATGAATATGTGTTGTCATTTTCTTCGTTCCTACTTCTCTTGTTATTAACGCTTGCTTTGATATGACAATTAACTGTTACAAAATGACTGGATTACAAACTATTTAGAGTCGATTTTTCAATCATCACTTAATTCATAACTGTGAAATAAAATTGACAGTTGACAGTTAAAAGATTTGTCAAATATTCAAATTTATTCCTCAGTTAAAATTTAACTGGCGTTGGAAAAATCTGCCCTTACTGCGATACTCAGACAATTAGGGCCGTTTTTTCAATCATCAGTTAACTCTTAACCGTAGAATAAAATTGACACTTGACAGTTTGGAAGAATTGTCAAATATTCAAAGTTATTCCTCAGTTCAGAATTAGCTGATGATTGAAAAATCGGTCCTTAAATGATTACTTAAACTATACCTTAGTAACAATTTTGTTCTTAAAAAACAATTGCTAAGGATTGGGTTAAGTAGCCAGTGAATGACTGAGTACAGCCGCGGCGGTAAGGGCCGATTCTTCAATCATCAGTTAATTCTTAACTGTAGAATGAAATTGACACTTGACAGTTTGGAAGAATTGTCAAATAATCAAAGTTATTCCTCAGTTAAAATTTATCTGGCGTTGGAAAAGTCGGCTCTTACTGTAACTGTACATGGTGCAGAACTGTTGAACGTGCATCAACAATCATGTAAATGGTAAATATATCAATAAATTCCTACTCAATCTAGCGAATAATAAGTCTTGATTGTATATAACATGTGTGTATAATGTTAAAAATGTTTCAAAATTGTTTTATTTGTAAATGTGCATTGAATATAATATTTCAGAGTTTATACTGCTATAGCTTTCTATCATCTACTGGTCTGTCCTCGAAGCAAGGGATTCATTCAAATATGTTTTCACCTACCTCCATCCATAGAAGGCGCAGCACTAGGGCCCCGAATACTTTGGTATGGATTTTCCAATTTTAGGAAAAACCAATCAAAGTTAGAAGTTGAATGAACAGAAAACTGCATATAATGTCTTCAAGCACTATATGCAGCACTGTTGAAAACTGCAAACCACATAGTTGATAGAGATAGTCCTATATACTTGGACAACTACCTACTTAGAAAGATCGGGGCCCACGGTAAACGATTACCTTAGTATTGCTACGCCACGGATGAGGTATGAAACGGGTCCTAGTTCAACATCGTATGCCTGTCGTAGATGTTGCGGCGCTGCTCACGGACTTGGCGCTTCCACTTGTCCTGTTGGTGCGTCACTCTGTTGAGAACGTTGCCACGCGCTCCCATCTGCTGTGATGGCCCACCGAGCGTACTTTCATCCTGTGGAACCAATAATCCTTGCATGTAATACAAGTTGTTTTACGCAGGCTGCGTTTATGATCTCCACATTGAAATGTAATGGTCACAATGAAGATGACGTGTGACACAAAGCGAATGAAATGTTCAGTGTTTATGGAGACGCGTCCTGTATTAGTGTGAGCGTATTCTGTTGCGTATAAGTCCCCTGTGAACACGGAGCCAATTGCCATGTTGTGGTTCAGCCGCCACATACCAGTAACCAACTGACTCTTGTAAAACACCTTTTCGTCATTGTTTTGGTTAAACTATGTGTCACCCATGTATAGATTACCCGGCGGAATCAGCTTTGGATCCTGTTGCGTATGCCGTAGCGAAGCACGCAAGACACCACGCCCGCCCCACGCCGGAACCGGCACTGACGTACAGTCCGCGCCGCAAACCGTTCAAGAGTGTGCCTCACGCGGCGCACAAAGCTCCGCGTCTCCATAAACGAGGCCTAAGATAGGAAACATCGGCCTCATATACATTTAAAACTGTCTGTCAAATGGACAGACACTTCCTACGTATGTTATTTGCAGTTTTTCAATCGCGCCTTTTTAATCGCCCAAATATAGCTCGCATACGTCCGAATAACTACAACAAATTGGTTATTGTGTTTATTACTTGTTTGTGATGATTTGATACTTGTTTTGTGAAGATGAATTGCGCGAAGAAAATATAAACTAATTCACCAGAAAATTGAAGTTGGGGTGACATACAAGTAATTAGTAATTTTCTATGTCCGGTTATCCTATCCTACTCTTTTATTATAACAGTTTCTCCATCAGTTAGTTCATTAGGATGATCCTAATCCGAATAGATGAAACACACATCAAACGAAGACACACGTATAATCATTTGCTATTCGATTGTACGTAGGAAGTGTCCAATGATGAGTGGGAATGTTACAAGTAAATATTTTACATGAAATGCGAAAGCGTCCTTGCAGTGGCGAAGGCATAGTAACTCTTTCTAACATGAAGAAAGAGCTTTCTATTCCCTGCTTCTTCTAATCCTTAATTTCCGCCATATCGCCAGGACATGGCTGTTATCTATCTATCACCTTTTATAATAACGCCACTGCAAATAAATGAGCTATGGGTGGAAGGAATGACATTGCACTGTTTAGTGAGATGACCGAACGTTTGCAGACAAACAAAACAAAGCACGCAAAATCCTACCGAATTATCAGCTCCATTAGGACCATTTTTGGATTACACAGCGGTAGCTTTCCGTGCAAGAAGGTGGAAAAGAAACTTACATCTTCGTTGGTATGTTCCTGGTAGGACGCCTTAGCGCGTTTGTTGATGAGAGGATCGAGGCAGATAAGGAAGCCCATGTACACCACCAGCAGCATAATCACCCAGATCACTATGATCACTACCACCTGAAATGTATGAAATAACACTTGACTTCAGAGTATATACTGTTGAGAAAGTATTTGATATAAGTAGACAGCACATGATTAATTTCTGGCAATAGGCTAGTTTTTCAGTCAAATTCAATACTTTCAAAAACGACTATGAATTTTGTATGAGATACAGGGTTATTGCGTATCATATTGTATCATATTATATAATATTTTTACGTCAAATAGCAGACTTATCTTCTAGAAAATTTGCTAGAAAAAAATCGAAAAGTAGTTTATCAAATCAATTAATGAATGTGTCATTATTTTTTAATATTGTATTGGGATTGAATAGTCGGAACAGTTTATTTTATCACCGAGGAAACTACGTCATTTTGTGAAATCCAATTATAACAAGACGAGCCTAAAATGTGTATAATGAATAAAGGTATCCTAAGAATAACGTAGACCGAATATTAAAAAAATGAGCATTGAAGTGGATTCAAAGATGGATAGCTCCTGTGAGAACAATACAATTATAGTAGAAATATTGTATCTACTACTAAGTTTTCGCATCCATGGTTCGTGCATGATCTATTTAATTTTGTTTATTTACCAGTGATGCACTACTGAAGTCTAAACCAGATATCTTCTAAAATAAAATGAGACTTCAAACTCAGAGTAAATGCCAACCTCAGTTCCCAAAGTCCAATTCGAAGTATTTATTTCAATTTATTGATCTTTTATTAACCGGCAGTATCTGTCAGTGAAACTAGATGCTGGTTCCAAAGTGTAAGTACCACAATCAAAGTCCTAAAAAGGCAGTGGAAATTAATTCAACAACAAATAAATGGATGTGATTCTGCAACGCGTGCAAACGATTGCACGATGCTTAGGTACATACCTTGATAATGGTAGTATTCCTGTTTTCGTATTTGCATTCACATCGGGGACAGAACTCTTGCTCGCGACCTTTGATCTGATCAGCTACACGTGGCAGGATAACCGATTCACAGTTACTGGTAACAAATAAACACAATAATATAATCAACCTTCTCTCAGGAATAATAAAAAGAGTGTGAAATAATAATAATAATTATGTACATTAACAAATTGGCTCTTTGAAGGATATCATATACAACATTATTTATTATTTTGTGCAATATTCGCCGCAAAACATATATGTAAATGAATTAGCACATATTTAAGTCAGATTGCAGTTGCACATTTGCTTAAAGGCTCATTCATTCGCTTTAGTTAGATTACTATGTGGATTATAATGTAAATTTTTTAATATAACTATTATCATTCTTTTTTCTTATATTTATTGGGGATTATTAGGAATTCAGAAAAAAAATCAATAAAAGCAGAGTTAATGGCTATAGGCTCAGGACTATTAACATAACCGGAAAAACTGAGGGATGCAAAAAGAGATTCCTACTGGAATATGCAGTCAGTACCTATGTACCTTCAATCTATTTATGTATGTGTTCTCTTGTGTACTGTCCTGTGTCTGCATCAATACATAGTATAAAACAAAGTCGCTTTCGCTGTATGTCCGTATGTATGCTTAAATCTTTAAAACTACGCAACGGATTTTGATGCGGTTTTTTTTAATAGATAGACTGATTCTTAAGGAAGGTTTGTATGTATATATTGCACCCGTGCGAAGCCGGGGCGGGTCGCTAGTAAAATTATAAATAAATAGATAACATGTGCACCAATGCAAAATTTCCATTAAGAATTTTTAAGTTATAGGTTTAGTAGAATTTAATGAACAAGTCCAAGCGATAATATTTTATTTTTATTTTTGTAATAAACACTACTTAATTGCTGCATGGTAATTATTTACAAACCAAACAGCTTTCGCCTGAACATTTTGGTATAGACGTCCTCTGAAAACAGGCCATGTGTAATAAACTAATATCCAATTTTGTTATAATATACCTAAATATAAATAGCAACAACGGCAAAGCAACATAAATATAAATTCGCTGAACAAATTCAGATAGCAGTAGCATCAAGGAAAAGGAAAACATGGGAGCACAATTGCACAGCAATGAAAAGGTGCAATCACATAAATTGAATAAACGTTATGAAACTACAATAGCGATGGCATTGAATAGGTGTCCACATGATCAGACCATATTCTTGAAGCGAGACTTATTTTAGCACAGCATACAATATTGTCAAGTTGTTATCGTTTGCCTTTCATACAATTATTAAGGTTAAGTGACAGAACTGTAGTGCAATTGAATATTTTCCAAACCATAAAACTCAGAATCTGTTATAGTGACTTTATATGTTCATTTTGTAACTTGAATAATTTACACTGATTTAATCTTATTTTAAAGTCAAAGTCATTTATTTTAATTGGACCAGCTAGGAGAAGAACAAGCAAGAACTCCATAGGTTACACTTTTTAGGAGAGATAATCAGGTTCATAATACAATTTTCAGTTACATAGTCTGATTCGTCCAATTATGTGAGAACAATGCAACTCTAAAATTCAATCAGAGATATAATATAATCATACAGTCTGGAGTTAACCAGTCACACGGATTTGTAATTTATAATTATCATTATATTTATCTGTAGTTATGAAGAAAGTGACTATGTATTTCTTTATTGACAATAAAAATCTTTAATCAGTGTTTAAATAGTTCTACTTAATTAAATATTTTCTTATAGATGGATTGAGGGATGATGTACCATTGGATACTGGACAACAAATGATGGAAAATTGGATAGACAATGTGAGGAATTAGTTGCATATAAACTAGCTTTCTACCTGTGGCTGAAGTGAAAGGGATGGAGAGTGATATAGGCTACTATGTATCTATCCATCACTTGAACTATCTTCACTTAAAAAATCACATCTATTCATCTGATTTTTGCTGTGTAAGATGGACAAGTAAATAAGACACACTGTCTTTTACATTTATAACATTATAAAGTATGTTCAGCATAGATGACCTTGTAATGTTCAGATGTGGAAGAACATATCATATTCTGCTTAGTTGAAGTGACTTGGTATAAACATAACAAAGAAAATATTTTTTATGATTCCCTTACCATTTGTTAGGTTGTACGTTGGCAGACTTCATGAAAGGGCTACGATCAGCTCCAGTCGTGTTGTTGAGGACAGCAGCTGGGCTCGGGCAGACACATTTACAGCGATTATCTTCATAGGAGTGGGCCTGTAATGTGAAATATATTAGCATGACTGTCTAGAATAATGATAGATTCATAGCCCAAATGTGCAAGGCTTACATGAGCTTTTAAATAGTAGCACGGAGTCTGATATTGTACCAGTATATGTGGTTACATAGTATATTCGGCTTATTAGAAGAGGGAGTATCGTAGTATGGTTATACACGGCCAGTTAGGGTGGGACATTAAGTTGCTATTATCCCGATCTGGCACCAGCACAGTGAGAGCACAGAGCACTTACTAATTATAGGGTACAATAATTAATTATGTCTGGTACAACCAAAAGGGAATTGAATTCATCTTGGGCTGGACCACTTTATATAATTTCCAATACATTTTATCGTAAGATTTAAAACCAACATTTTATAAAGAGTTAGTCAACGTAAACCACTAGGATTAAACTGTAAAAACCTCATCAAAAGAAAAATAAGTAATACGATCACAAGTATCTAATACGACAAAATGAAGGGACTTCATAAAATCGATAATTGAACAAAGAGGTCCAACCTTTAGTTAGAGGTCCAAAGGAGAAAATCAATGATATTTTATCGTAAGTGCGCAGGTACCGGGGCGTGTAATAAGACGCAAATAATGAGAAAAACAACGAGGAAGACAAGACATTATAATAATATTAACTCATACTTACTGTCACGAATACTGCACAGGTCGCAGCGAAAACTATCGCGATGAATTTAAAATACATGTTGGTTCTTAACACAAACGAATTATACACTCAAAACAATAACATACGACAGCACATAGGAGAAGGGACTATAAATAATTCAATTTGTCACTCCACAACAGAACTAGCGGCCATTTTGTGGAATGTTCCTGAAATGTTACCCGATCAATAAAGTCCGTCGTGTAAATATGCTGCAGTGCTACCCAATGCTACCGAAATTGGGTTTTGTCAAGGACGTTGAAAAAAGGGCTTATATTTTTTTTACAAAGGCTCTTTATATTTATTTTCAATCGACATCAATTTATAGTAATTTTTTATAACATTTTAAGTTTTACATCTTGAGTCTTGATAGTACAATGTTGAAAGTTACTAAAGTGCATGCACAGATGGCGCCACATGTATGAGAGATTGTAGCGAATTCCCAATTCATATAAACCTATTGTTACGGGGTTAGTATTTATGTTTTCGCCTAACAGATGTCACTTGAAGTCGCTATTGAAAACTTTTAGATTAGATGGATCAAGCTATCCTCCTGTAGATTCCTGCTAATAAAAAATATGAGTAGGTACATACCTACTAAAAAAAAATATGAATTGAAGTGAAGTGGCTATGGGCGAGGGCGAGTAGACATCTAAGAGCAGAATGATGTGTCAGGAAGGGATCAAGTGATGACTGCGGACGGATAGTAAAACTACTAAGCCTCTTACTAAGTGGACCGACGACGAACGACGACATTATCAGAGTCGCGCCTTTGCGATAGCTTTTGGACACAAGTGATGATTGTAAGTTGTTGTTCGGCGTGTTACTGTTCAGCAGTGCCGAAAGGTGGGAAACGATCATTATTTTTTATACGTATGGCGTAAAAGAAAGTTAATCAATTCAATTTACTCGCACGAGTATTGGCTGCAAAGTGAGTACCTATGAATATGATATAGATAGATCAACTACTACAGATATCCTATATATTTTATCTATGGCTTCTAGGTCACTCACTGTTATTTACCTGATTGAACAACCAAGTTGACACCAAGGGAGCCAATAGCCTCCAAATTATTATTATGCCTTGATGAAATAGGTCCATTTTATAAGCTTCCGCTAACAAAGACAAACCCAGAATAATAATGTGTTATCTCTTAAATTTTATGAGTATATAGCTGAGTTAGTTGTTAAATTATTAACTCATTCATAAATGCTTATTTATGGCCATTAATTTTATTGTAAACACAATCAGAGTATTAAAATAGTCGTGTTAAAGGCTAGGCTCTAAAGTAGACGATAAACAAAATATGGACACTGATGTCGATTTCCACAAGAAGATGGCGCTACTAGTCTCTGAATAGATTCTTTGCGCTTAGACTCGCATACAGATTTTACGGACAACTTTGATAAATTTAAGTTATTTTTGTAAACTAAGAAATATGTAGTATACTGTGTGGTATGGTGTATACTGAAGTGGCAATGGGCAGGCCACGTCGCTCGACGGACTGGCTGCAGATGGGCCAGATAAGTCCTTGAGTGGAGATCGCGGACCAGAAGACGAAGCGTGGGCAGGCTTCTCGCTCGGTGGACCGATGACATCGCCAGAGTTGCGGGGAGCCAGTGAATGCAAATGGAGAGTTGTCATTCGACGTGGAGGACTGAGGGGGAGGCCTTTGTCCAGCAGTGGACGTCTTTCGCCTTTTTATGATGATGAAGAAGTATGGAATGATGGAAAAATACCACATCTTTTTTTACACTGGTATATCAACCTACTGTTTGTTCTCTGCTACTGTGCTTGGTGGCGTTATGGTACAAGAAGTTGAGAAATTCTATTTAAAATTCAAAATTTATAATTCATTTATTTGCATTAAAACATAGTACTATACAGGTGTTAATTTATTATTAAGTGCTTATTGGCCTCATATCGAGTCTAGCCCAAGTCTCCACCGATTCGAAGGACTTCTAAGTAGTCTTTTTTTTTTGAGGGGGGAAAATCATTTAATGACTTCGACTGCACGGTTGGTGCGGTGGTTGGGCAACCGGCTGCAGTGCAAAGTGTCGCGGGTTCGATTCCCGCACGGGACAACACTTTGTGTGATCCACAAATTGTTGTTTCGGCTCTGGGTGTCATTGTGTATGTAAACTTTTATGTTTGTAAACGCACCCACAACACAGGAGAAAATCCTAGTGTAGGGCAACGTTTTTAAAAAAAAAATGACTCTCCCGCCCGGATGAGGCGGGAGGGAGTGTCAGACTCTTACTGACTAAAAACCACCCCGTTCCTACTCCTGCACTTCGAGCCGGAGCCCCGGCAACCCGTTAAGTCTTCCGCGGCTCCAGAAATACCAAGCACAATGACATAGTCACCTACTCTTTGGTCTTCAGTATACGTTGTTTTAGTTCTCACTGTATCTGTTTACCGTTTTAACAACTTAATAATATTTAATGGTGATAAAAAAGAACTAATCATCTGTAATCATACAACAGTAGCTACTTAATTAACTAACAATAATGGTTTACTCACGTAAATAATTGAGAAAAGCTCTACTAGTTTCGAGTCACACAAGAGTAGGATGCGCGATATCACTGTGACCGCGCACGCTGCTCATGAGGAAGAGTCCCTCTATGACTCGAAACTAGTAGAGCTTTTCTCAGTATAACTTACGTGAGTAAGCCGTTATTTTTAGTTAATTCAGTATGTCCCACGATAGTTATTATAAAGATATTTAAGTATGTAGTTACCCTTCAAATCAAAAATAAACTAATCATGGCATTGGAAACTGGATAAACCCCATAATCGTAACCGTTTGGTACACGACCTAAAAATAACAGCATTTGCACAAGCCAATAGAGCAAGCTATAAAAAATTAATTACATTTTTAATCTGCAAAACGTGAGCATACTATGGATTACAAAGATTTACAGCTAACTAAAAGTGGCACGACAAAATGTTATTTATATTTATAAAAATATTATTTGGTCCATTGTAAGACAGAAATAAAATTCTCTAAATATAATCTTGTACTAGCTTTTACCCGCGGCTTCGCTCGCCAGAACTTAGTATTGGAGGAATTTTTTATAGAGGTTATCTTCCTCGCGGTCCGGGCGACCAAGCCAAGACCCTCGTCCCGTTCAGAGTCACAAAACATGACCGTGACCTCCTTACGGATTACGATATCGACGGCTGCAATCGGGGACAGCTTGTGTCCCGATGCTGCTCGCTGGCAGGGTGAGTGCACAACGAGCACCGCCATTGCCTCTCCGCCACGCTCTCTGCTATGTCCAGAGAGACGGGCGGAGAAACGCCCCTCGGAAGCGCGGGCTATGAGCCTCCGCACACAGCCCGCCGCCTCCAGAACCCTATCGGGTTCGCCCGCCCAGTCCAGAAGTCTGCTGCGGGCGACAGACACTCCAACCCTATCACCCCCGCTAGGAAGGCTGTCGCCCGCACCCAGGGTGCACCACGGGGAGGTCTTCTGGCACCGCACCCCTAATAATTGTACTAGGATATCATCACAAAAGGATAAAAAGCCAATGTGACATATACCAATACACACAGCGCCATCTATACCAATACTTTTGTTTTTCCTCGGGAATATCAATTTTTCTGGGATAAAAAGTACCCTGTTATTTAATCAGGACTTCTAACTATACATCTGCAAAAATTCAAAGCAATCGGTTTAGTAGTTACGGCGTTAAAGTGGAAAAACAAACAAACTCACTTTCCGATTTATAATATAAGTAAGGATAGTATGTGATAAAATATAAAATACATAATAAAATACATGTAGCAGTTAAAGAAAACGCGCTGAGGTTGAGGTATATATGACGATATTATTTAACATAATTATTAAATAATACCATACATACAGGAAAAATACTTCTTACATGTAGAAAACTGATAATATTAGTTTTCCAATAATAAGGGCAGATTTTTCCAACGGCCAATAAATTTTATCAGAGGAATAAGTTTGATTAGATATTTGACAATTCTTCCATACTAAAAACTGTCAACTGTCAATTTTATTCTAGAGTTAGAAATTAGCTGATGATTGAAAAATCGGCCCTTAAACTGTCAAAAAATTACGATGTTATTCTACAGTTATGAATTACATATGACACAAATAAAATACCACAAAATAATTTTCAAACCTAACTCAAATACCGCACAACTACGTCCAAAGAGCGTGTATTTGGGCAGTTCCAGTATAATTTATAGCAGCGTCATCCCACAGTGGCCCCAAGGCGTACACATAGCGACTTAATGTGATTTTATAGAGACCATAGGATGCCGATTAGTTGGTACTTGTTGGGGGCGCGCTGCACTAATTTAATTTTATAATTCACTGTAATATATCTTCTGTGACGAATCGACTGGTAACTTATATTTGACAGTGGTCTATTTGATTGGACTTTATTTTTGTTCGATATCTTATCGTGTTAGATAGGTTTTTCTACTTTAAATTGAATTCCAAATCTAACTAATTGTGGTAGATATAGTGTTAGGAAACGTTGATCTACTTAACTAGCTGTAGTTATAATTTTACTTAGGGAAATTTGTTTATTTAATCACCTTACTATAAAATGTCGGGAATATTTTATTTATGAACTTTTATGTTGTAAGTATGTAGTAAGTACCATCATGTACTGTGTGGATAGTGTGACATATTCCTTCAGTGAATTCTTTACTGTACCTAATAGCTTACTATAACTAAAAAAAAAATGAGCAAATTCAAATTAACACAAATATTATTAATAATTTTCTTCTAAACGATGTTTGAAAATGCCGACTTCAACCCGCTCTTTTTTGAAGTCGGTTATATTAATATAATAAAACCTATTCCTAAGTGTAACAAACACTTTTCTGAATTATATCACAATCGGTCCAGCCAATCCCGTGATAAGCCCGCACAAACATGCGTGCGTACATACATACATACACACAGGACATAACATTCAGAACCTCCTTTTTTGAAGTAAAAAAAACTGAAATAAAACATTTTTTTTTAAATTATAGGTATTATTGTCTATGTTCATCACCGCCGAGCAAAGGGTTAAAGGTAGGGTACTTATTAAATTTTTAATAACTTGTCATAAAGGTATCTATGTACCTACTACTTATTTCGGGTACTTACTACATATTTTTTGTTAGATTTATTAGTGTTGAAGTGTTGAAATGCCAATAATGTTTTTTCTTTTTTGACCAGAACCAGACCTGAGCATACGGCGCGTCCCGTACCTCGCGCGCTTCTAAGAGCTACCAGACCATCACAGATGGGGCACAGTAGGGCTGATGTCTGATCCGGAGCCGCGGAGGACTTAACGGGTTGCCGGGCTTTGAAGTACAGAAGTAGGCATGGGGTGGTTTTTTGTCAGTAAGAGTTTGACACTCCCTCTCGCCTCACCTAAGGCGGGAGAAGCCATTTGACGATAATGTACCCTTGAAAAAAAAAGCGCTTTTTTTAAATATCTGACGTATTTTAGTGCTTTTTACAGGCCTTTATTTCTTCACATCTCACCAATCCCACATTCGACAGGTGTATGCAACTAAATACTTCTAAAACTTGTAAACGTAATATTTGGCAACGAACCTTATTAAGACAGTGTCCATGCTAACACCTGAAACAATACCTACTTAAGATTTTCAGTTCACCTGTGTCGTCCAAGAAAGTTGTCGAATGGCTCCCGTGGTGGCTCTAGCAGGGTAACAACGAACAAGTTACCACCTTGTCGGGACGTGGTAACCATTGTAATATTAATGCACGTTTGAGGGTAACTGTCACGACGCGACGGCTGTACGTACTCCTGCCCTTAATCACAATAACAATAACATGGAAGATACAGGATGATGCCTTCCGTTCGCCCTCTAGTTTCGAGTGAATTACACCCGTGTAGGGTAACGGGTAAGGGACGTTATGCTGACCCTTTTGGTGAAAAAGGCCAAGTGTGGTGTAGTCATAATTTTGTGTGTGACTGGATGTATGAATGAGGAAGTCAAAGGCGTATGGGATTGGGTTAGGGATAAGTTTGTGGACACGATATTTTGTTTCATGAGTTAAGATCTCAGTAACACTTTGTTGATTTCAAATTGAATAAATATACACACAAATTATATGATATAAGATAATGGGTACAAAGAACGCCATTCACCAAACATTATCACAAAATTTTGCAGCTCACAGAAAAGCAACATCCTATAGTGTTCTCTCCGCAACCCTATCCCAAAGGCAATTATGAAGGCGAGTGAACTGCAATCAAAAACGTAACAAAACCAAGTTTAGTCGAGGAATGTTCGTTAATATTTCATAAGCTATCGAATTAGGTGGCATGTTAATCACCAAATATTCAACCCCTTATAATTACGGCAAAAACAACAAGTCCTAAACGAAAAAGCTTAATCTAATTTTAATTTTAATAATATCAAACCACCAGGGAAGCTGTTGAATTTCCTCCTGCTTTGTTGTGATGCTGAAGACTCTAAGTACGAGTCTAGTCTTTACCTTATAATCCGGAGATGAATGTAATACAGATTGTCAGGACTATAGTGATAATCTCAGATCGTCTCAAGTCCCTGCTTTGTTTAGTAATAGAGGTATATAAGTTATAAAAATACTCTAATCGTAGACAACGCCACTCATAGACACAAACCTGCCAATTGACGAAACAAGAACTATATTTATATTATTAAAGGTGGAACCACGTCAAAACTTTCGGGAGATGATCCAAACTCTGCAAACAAAAGAAAAAAGCTATCCCACTCAATTTATGTGACGTCATTCAATTACCTGGCACTTAACACCGACGACCATCCATCTCAACTCCAACTTTAAATGAACATAATATTTTAAGAGGAAACAGATCAGTAAAACAATCCATCTCCTTTCTCAGCTGCCTAACACACTCTATTGCTCTCGTAATTTGTAAAAGTTAACTCACTGTGTGCCAAACTTAGGGAAGAATGACCATTTTTGTTTGACACCTCAGAGAGTATAGAATCCCTTGTGAAGACACGAGTGTTTCGTTTGTTGAGAGAGGGGTTCAAGGTCCAGTGAGGCTGGTTAGAAAGAAATGATGATTAGAACCATTTATCATTTTAATACGAATCCCGCCCTTGTTAATAGGGTGTTTGGGGGATTAATAGATGTAACATTATTTTCATTGTTAATTTTGTGGGTTTGTTATATGTAATTTCGCTGTCTCGGTCATTCGCAATGAATTTATTATGAACCTATCTGTTGGAGAAAGGGTTAATTTTAATGTTGCTTTGTTTCTGTTTCATGAGGAGGTTGTAGGTACAATATTATATTAATGTTGTGTACCTACGTGTTGTTTGTGCTACCTGTTTATAGTTTTTGGTTAAACGGTGTGTTACTGGGTTTTTTTGTTTATTCGCTAAGCAATAATTAAATAGAATGTTTGAGTAAAACTTCGGGTGCTATTTCTAGTATACTTACATTTTTTTGCAATCGATACCTATTTTGTAGCAAACTGGTTTTTTATTATGACACAACTTTGACTAAACTGCTTTGCCTCCTATTCATACCATAACTGACAAAAAGTCTGTTCTGCTGACTACTTTGGGGAAAAGCGCAATGTTCTCTTTTGATTCAGTATTAGGATCTTACTGAGATCAATTTATTTTACTAATTCACACTAACTTTGAATTACTTATAGGTAGCATAGAGATGCATAAAATAGATAATCACGGTAGCGGTAGGAATATACTTAACGTAATATATTATTAGTGTTAAGAACATTTCCAAAAGTTTCTTGTAATAGAAAAACTAGTAGAAATACGCGTCTAACTGATAGTTGTAGGTTCTACATTCGATTATCAAATGTCAGCGAAATGGATAGACTACACTTGATCTAGGCATGTTTCTCCATTAAAAAAACCCAATAGCATTCATCTTTTCGGAAAAAAATCTTGAAAACAATACGCTGTTTTAATCCTAAAGTCCATTAAAGTAATTATCCATTAAAAATATATCTTTTAGGTAGAAACAAAACTTTGTAGTGGTTTTCGAAATAGACTGCATTCAGTACTCGAGGTGTACAACGAGAGTAAAAAAGAAAAATACAAAATTCTAAAGCCAAAACCGTAGGAACACTAAACACATATTTCTGATGGTTTATGAAACATGCAAACTGTATTCGTGCGTTGTATTTTATACTACATTTTGTCATCTGGCCACCCCAGCAAGACGTGGCTTGGGTGCGTAAAACGCAAAACATCTAGTAACTTATGTATTTGTGTTAAACTTTTGTTTTTCGTACATTGCCTCTGTTTTTTAGGAAAAGGAAAAATTGTGTATAAAATCCGAATGTTCTTCTGAGGAGTTGACCTAGGTTTTGTGTGTTTTTGTTATTGAGGTCTTTCATGTACCTAAGCCAGGTGAGTTTGCATTTTTTTTTTAAGAGGGAAAATCATCGAGGGACTGCTCCCGCCTGGGTGAGGCGGAAGGGAGTATCAGACTCTTACTGACTAAAAACCACCCCGTTCCTTCTCCTGCACGTCGAGCTGGAGCCCCGGTTACCCGTTAGGTTCTCCGTGACCGTTACGTTCTGCGCGACAGGTGAGTTTGCTTTGAGTACCTAGGTGATAAGTCAGAATTGCAACCAGTCTTATTGGTAAGTAGGTCTTCAGACTATAACTGTTAAGATAGTGTAAAAGCAATAAAATTAAAAATCAATTTGCCAGCACTAAGAATTCTGACAAATTTATTTGAATGACTCTTAAATTGGAGTTTTTCTACATGCCCCTTAACTCAGTAGCGTAGGCAGTACGTATTTTGAAAATAATCGACTTTTTCTTCTCACAAGAATAGAACAACTACTGCTAGCACGCATCGCTCAAAATACATAAGCAGCTGTATGTACTTTTCTCTCGCTCGGCTTGTATACTTTACCTACATATACGGAGGTAAAAATTTCTTCATAAAATACCTCCAATTGATTTCAAATGTACCCCAACCCGTCTTTCGTAAATGCAAAACGTTGGCGTCAACCTTTCAGATAGCTCGCACCTTCGTCATTCAAACTGCGGTCGGTATTACTCCCGAGTTTGTTTTTCTGTTTCACAGCTTAATTATGTGAAAACTGACGGGAAATGCTTTTGTGTTTATACACAGAATTGGTATATATGTAATATAAAAAAACGGGAACGATTTTGTTGCCGCTTTTGCATTGGTTACGCTCCAGAACTATTCGACCGATTTGAACTCATAGTACCTGGTCCCAGTTATGTGTAGTATAGTCGTATATGTAATAATGTGTAGTACGTATCTATACGACTGAAATTAATGACCTATCTCAATCCAAAATCTGTGCATATGGACCGATTTTTGTCATTAGTTGTATGGAGTTTCGTACCATGTGAAAAATCGATCTTAATTGACAATTTTCTTTAAGTTAATGTCGGCCCTTGGTCAGCTCTTACAATACTCGCGGAAAAAATGGGGATGGTAACTAATGTGTTCAATTCTATCATCATCACACGGCCAATTAAAAAGCTTACATTTCATAAATTAACATTAGGCTACTTTTATCCCGATAATCCTATAACTCAGGATGAAAAACTAGTCACTGTTAATGTTGAACATGAGTAAATGATAAAGTAACCATTTAATTTTGGTACCGGGCTTACTTACATACTTACATTTTTTAAGGGACAAACCCGCCACAACCTCCAAAAAACCGCTGAAACTCCTGTAAGCCAGGATCTACAGTAGATACAACAATGAAAACACTACTGAAGATCACTGCAGTCTGGCGCGTCACAGGATATGAATAACTGTATTGGATGCGGCAACGAAATAAATCAGAAGAATTAGAGAAGAAGAAAAATAACGATAGAAACCATGCAAGTATGGGAGAGTCATGCTTCGGCACGAATGGGTCGGCTTGACCGGAGTAATATCACAGCCTCACAGAAAACCTACGCGAAACAACGCTTGCGTTGTGTTTCGACATCTGAGTGAGGTTACCGGAGGGCTAATCTCCAATCCTTGAATCCGTAACAATCCTCAAATTCCTAATCCCCAAAAGACCGGTAACGCACTAGAGACGCCTCTGGTGTTTCAAGTGTCCATGTGCGACGCCTATTGCTTAACATCAGGTGACGTATCTGCTCGTTTACCGGCTTGTATCATAAAAAATGATACATTGTACATACTTATACTCACGTTATTAGCTCTTAGAACAAGCACTACTGCTAGTATTTTGTTAAAACCAGCGATGTACGTCATAAAGTACATCAAGTGTTTAGCTATCCAGAGATAGCCGATATTTGATCGATAACATATTCTCAGTACGTCCTGCTTACCATACGAGGTTCGTGCCATAACTGAGAAGACACACATGTTTATTTATAGCAATAAATATGTAAAACTCAACATAAAGTAGATCACATTACGTGTAAACAGATCTAGTAAGTTGTGTAACTGTGGTACTTGTTTACATGTATTTATTTTGAATTTATTGAGTTATGTTTACTGCGATCACACAACGCGACGTTTTTTTTTAAATTACTAATATAGACTTAGGTACTTAAAGATAGGGTTTGATTGCTTTTAAACGGTAAGGGTTATAAATTTTTAATTTTATTTTTATTTTATACTTTTTATAGGTAGGTATTTTCTTTCTGTAAGTATTTAGCTTTTCTTCCTTAATTTCACCATAACTTTTAAACGGTTTGACCGACTTTCAACAAACGTGCCTAGGAACACCCGCACAGACACCCGTACCCGTTCCTAGACCCGCACGTGTGTAGGAACTTTTAAAATAAAAAAAATAAATTGAAATGACTTCATTCTTTCGGGAGCTATGCGCAAAAAGGGGTATATTTGCGACCGGGGCTAAAAAATAGTGCATTTCTGTTAGTATTGTTATAAAAGTTTTTTTTTTTCGATAGATGCAAACTTCTTTTAAAACCAGAGAAGTGTTACTAACACTTCTCTGAATCACCCTATATGGTTGGCTGGTAGAGAATGCCATTCGGCATTAAGTCCGCCATTGTATACAGTTGTACATAAAGTGTTAAATAAATAAATAAAAGTTTTATCCATAGCCTTTGAAAGGCTGCTACTGTTTCTGGTAAAATAGTTTCTTTATACTAGATGGATTTTCCATAGTCTCCACCCTCGGCAGGTTAGTTGGAGATCGTAGTTTAAAAGGTTGTTATCCTCTCATTTAAAGGTATGTTTGGTATGAGTTTACGTTATCATTTTCTTTATAATTTCTATAATAAGCAAATTGTATTTTATTTTTAAGCGATTGTTGAGCCGATGCAATGCCCATGCTATGAAGTCCATTATTACCACAAGCATTAAACCATTATTTTGTTACTTTTGTGAATTTTAAATGTTATATATTTGTGATTTTTTGATTGACTGCCTCGCTAGCCGAGTTGTCGCAAGTGCGACTGCCGAGCAAGAGGTCTCGGGTTCGATTTCCGGGTCGGGCGAAGTATTAATGGGTTTTTGAAAATTCTCAGTAGTAGCACGGAGTCTGGCCGGTATATGGCAATAGCCTCACCCCCTATTACATGGGACTCATAACGTAAATAGTGAAAAGGGGGTGTTACATTGTACAGTGGTATAATGTACACCTCTGCCTACTTATCCCTTTGGGGATAAAAGGCGTGATGTTATGTTAATGTTTGTGATGTGGCAGTACTTCTTCGAATAAATAAATACCCGATCTCTTTTAAATGTATGTACAGTCTCTTAGTCAGTCCATAAGACTCCAAGAAGAGTAGAGTGAAATGTATTCAACACTACCTTCACTTCTCATAAATAATAATCTTCATCCATCCATTATTTTTATTTGCTTTAACTAATGTATAGCTTAAGTTGGCCCAAGGTGGTGTAATCTTGCCGCAAAGTTTCATTTGTTTAGTTCTAAAAAAGTATGAATAGCTTTATCTAAATGTTGCTACATTAAAAATAATTTGTTTAAAAGTAAATACACGTGGAGTGGAAACAGTCGCACTGCGCCACAGGATATACAATACTATAGAATAAAACCTTTTTCGCACTGAAATTTCAACTTTGGCGAATTATAACTCTAATGTCGGAATACTGAAACGCTACTCAATTTTAAGTAGTGCTTAAGTATAGTTCTATCTCTACAAATTCTTTGTAAAATGACAGAGATGGCACGATATTTGAGCACGACTTAAAATTGAGTAACGTTTCAGTAAGCAAGCAAGTTATTAAGCAAATTATCGCCAGTAAGAATTTTATTATGACTGCACGATTGGTGCGGTGGCTGGGCAACCGGCTGCCGTGCAACGTGTCGCGGGTTCGATTCCCGCACGGAACAACACTTTGTGTGATTCACAAATTGTTGTTTAGGGTCTGGGTGTAATTGTGTATGTGAACTTATATGTTTGTAAATGCACCCACGACACATCCTAATGAGGGACAACGTTATTTTTTAAAAAGAAAAAAATAATTTGTCAGTGTTTGTTACTTGAAGAAGTTTTTTAATACAGAAATCATTTTAGAGCGCCTTGCACCTAGTTAAAATATTTCATAGCAAACATTTGTATCGTGACTTACTTCAAACATGTAGACATATATTAAGTAGTTTATTTTTATTTGATACACGGAATTAATGTACTTTTAATGTACCTTTTGTAATATTATTTACTTACTTATTGCTAACTAAATAAAGGAGCATATGTACCATGAGACACGATCTAAGAAACCCTCCAACTAATATTATAACCGTTAGTTTGTTGCAACTCACATATAATTTTTCACAACCAAAGAATCTATAAAACATGAACACAACCTCAATCCCTATATCTCTAAGCCCACACAACCCGACCTGTCATGTCAAAACATTTGATTAAATCTAGAAATGTGACCTGAAACCAGTCCGTTCTTTAACAACTAAAATATCGTCTACACTTTGACCGTAAGTGTAATAAAACTTTCCTATAAGCTTGTTTACAAGCGTACATATTTACTATTTATGTATTGTAAACGGGAGTACAAAGGCAGTAGCCACATAGGAGTGAACCGCTGCTATTCAAACTTGGGTTCGTGCTCGAAACTATGACAATGCTTCAGTGTACGCCAATGTGAATACACCTTTACGTACAGCTGTCGGGGTCCTAAGATGACGCTGACGATTACATTTTGTTTTTGCTTTATTTTCCTTGTTCTTTTATGTGTACTTCTTCTGCTTCATTTAGGTGTAAGTAAGTTCATTTTTTTATTATTTGCCCAATGGATAGTTAGCTTTAGATTACTATAAGTATAATAGGGTAAGTTTACCAAAAGAAGGAATCTACGTGTTATTCGGTCTTAGACAGAGATATTAATAAAATTAAGGATGACTATAGAATAAGACTTACTGGATACATTTCATAACTACATAAAAAATAATATACCTAAAATTCAACAAAAATGTCTCGAGTAATGTCACCTAAGCATATTAACGTACGTCAACTACTCAGTTAAAACTGAGAAATGTCAACTATTTTACAGTACAACAGAAGTTAGCTACAAAATAAACATAAGGGGGTATCTTAGGCACGTAAAAGTTCACTTAGTTCGGTCCGAGAGCGCAATCTTATCGGCACCGCCAACCGTTATTGTTCCCAGCGGGTCGGCGCGCGAAATTCAGCGCACTACGCCGACACACCTACACTTTGCAAACTTTATTGCTCACAAATTGTATGCATTATTTATTTAATTTGAAAGCGAAGAAACCCAAGCGCGATCATACGCCTCTGCGCGGAATGAGGGCGAGAGAATGCAAAAATATAAATAAGTTCACCTTCCACTTGTAAACGAAACGCCATATTGCTTTGTTTGTTGTGATTCTGTTTGTTTATTGTTATTCTTGAGTTTATTTAATTAAAATATTGAATACTATATCCTACCTTACTTAAGAAAACTCAGATAAAAATTATGTTTAAAGTAAACTAGATATTATATCAATATTTTTAAACGGTTTGATATAAATTATAGACGGTCTGACGGTAACCAGTATTAGAAGGATTCCAAGTCTCAATATTTTAGGAAAAATAATTCACAATCGAAAATCTAAACAACATTATTCTTGTACCCTACACAATTTCTTTTAGTTCACTTAAATGTCCATTGTTCTTCCTGCTTGTACCTTTACTTTCCTACCCCAACGGTCTATATTAAGTGTAATTGCGTCGTTACCAACAATAATGAGTTAGTTAGCCGCACGATTGTTTTAATACAAGCTGGAGTCGGTGTAATGAACGTTATTTGTCTCGGTCGCACTGCCACTCGACGCCATGTTAGAGGGAAAACCTTGATGGATGTCGAACGCAATGGCGAGCTTCGTTTGGCGGGAAGCATTCTTTTTAGGTTATTTTGTTTTTAATCTTGAATAGAAGTTATGAAACAGAACCAAATTTTACTTGAAAAATATGCAAAGTCTCGACAACTGAATGTTGTTTCAGCAAAGCCCCCCAAAAGACAACAATACAGCAAGATACGTAGGTATTATAATCTCAGTGCCCCAACAGCCACAGGCCCGAATTGGGGCCCTATTCTTAGCAAGGAATACATACCAATTTGCGAATGCAAACATAATATTTGATTGTTATTACGTTGGCAAGGATCGGCTCCCCTGCGCTCTGCATGGGCTTAGATAGCGCTAGTAAATCTTAGAAACAATTCAAGTATGCTATGAATTGCTGCACTTAGCCAAGAAATGCTTACAGTATTTTATGACGCTTCAGTCTAACAGCACCAAAAGATATTCCTCTTTGTACTGCACTACGAATGGTAAATATTTGAATACTTTTAAATAATGGATTCATTTATCCAAACTGAAATCTGAAACAGTTAGTTCATATTAACAAATGTCAATATTTCAAACAAATGTACCAAGTCTGTTTGTTAAAATCATGAACAACACAATGCTGTACGGCGCGGACTAACTAAATGCTACTTTTTAAATGATAAGTCCTCGACAGGAACATTCACTTAAAAATCAGAGCAAATGATGCACAAAGCCATGAAAATCAACGATGCACTTCATAAATATCACACGGAACAATAAACAATGAAGCCCAACTTGAATGAATAACCCTCGCCGATCAAAAACTCGAAATAAAAAAATAATACTCATAATAATACATCGAAATATGGCAGGGAGAACGAACAAACGGCGATATACAAGCGACAAAGTTTATGACAAAGGAAATTCGACTTTTTTGCGCAAACATAAGAACGTTAAGTAATATTATCGAGTAGAAAACATAAGTTGGTAGAGTTTGGTGTACATTTCTGGACATATGGATCCATTAAACAGGTTTTGGATCGTTTGCAAATTAATGTAAACAATACTATAGTTAGCCAGACTCGCATTGAAAGAGATTCTGTACTCCATTTTTCATGTTTTGTGATACACTGACGCAAAGAGAAGGGCGATGTTGATGCATGATATTTTAGACAGCCATTAGAATTGTAATTATTTTTATCATACTTCTTTTATTCTCCTTCCAAGCATTTTTGTATAAATATCTACCGTACGTGGCATTAACCTCATAAATTATAGATCGTATTTGTGCACCAAAAACCTAATGCGTTTTCCCTGTTTTGCTGCGTCTTCTAAACGTTGGGTTCTGTACAAAAGTGACACTTTCGAGTGAGACCGAGCCAGTCCTTGACAGAGGCAGACAAAACAATGATGGAAAATAGAATTAATGTTTAGATTCGCTTACGTATGCCGTCAATTTATAAAGGACACGCAGAGGTGAAATTCGTATATTAGGACAAGGCTATTGACTTACGCACAAATCCTCATAACTCACATTACATACTTATTTTTTTCAGCCTTGACATTTAATACTATAAATTAATACAGAAACCTTTACGTATATATTCAGGCCGTAATATTGCGTAGTAAACGTACTACGCCGTAGCGACGCTACGCTATGCTACGCCGTAGTACAAGAGCCAGCGTAATATTTATTAGAAATTTATTAAAAGTTATTTAAAGCTTCAATCTTCAATCGGTTTAAGTAAATCTGCTGTTCATCCGCCTAAAGGCAAAAGCGAAACGTCACACGTTCGCACACAACGTAATCAGATCAGGGGCACAAGTGAAATTAAATCGGCACCGACTTGACCCAATGCAATCCAACTGTTACCCCAAAAATTGCTCTTAATTCATTTTAAGTAGAGTGTAAATTGCGATGGAAAAAGATGCATTAGATAGATATTCTAATTTAAACCCTATAAGGTTGACGTAGAGTTTATAATCAGTTGTTAGAAGTGAGAGGGCTGCTTAAATAGGGGTGACCGGTAGATCAATGCTTATTTGTGTCTAATAGGAAAAAAACAACAGATGTAGGCATTTCACGGGTATAATAATGTACTTAGTTGGATTTTTATGGTGCCTTTGATCTGGTGCGGTCTCTGTTGGGTTCTACCCGGCTGCCCGGGGTCCCCAGTGACCCCGTGTTTGGACAAGGATTGTATGGGCCGTGAGTTTGTCATCTGTTTGTGTGCATCGAGTTTTTGGACATTTAACTCATAAATACATCCACACTTTTCAATATAGTAAAGAAATACTAAGGTATAGTATTATACCTATATAAATACTCCATTGACAGCTTTTTTCCTAAAGTGTGAATAGTTTTGTAACCGTTAACAATGTATCAGTTTTCCAAATTGTTTACAGATTATCTTAGTATTTTTTTTACGTAATATTATATGTTGTGACTATGTCCCTATATTTCAAGTGATTTTATGCATAAATTTTACTCTTTCTACTTATTCATTTTACTTCACAGATTTTTCTTTCTCAAAGTGAAAAAGCTCCCAGAATGTGGTCTCTAAGTCATCCATCACTCTGACTACGTATATGTACATGATTTTTTTCGTGAACGACACTGTATCTGAAAGATTTGACAGATGCGCATCTTAAAAGAAACAAATGTATTAGAAGTAAGAAATATAAAGCAATTTTGACGGTCAGTGCTTTGTTGGGTGGCTTCTGTGCAATATATAGTGAGTTCGTTTCTTATACAAGAGTATTATTTGTACCCGTTGAAATTCATCCCCTAAATTTATCCATACAAAATAAGGAAATAAGGAAATAAGGTCTATAATGTAGTTAGGGCAGAGCAGTCACCGGTGACCGCTTGGGGATGTATGGGTTAAACTGTCAAACACCAAGCGGTCACCGGTGACCGCAACCTATTCTTCTTTAATTGTGTCTATAAATACGGTACTCGACGAGTTAATATATATTCCATTATAATAGTTTTTGTTCCAGGTTTGTTAAATGCATTCACGGCACAAAAGGAAGTTAGGTTTTTTATAAATAGAAGACTGAGTGTGTTACTATAGGTAGATATTTAAGCATTTAAAAAGTATATTGAATTGGATAAAAAATACATTTTGACAACCTTCTACTTATCACGGTCACGCGTCTAAACGATTAAAAAAAAACAGTAGCGTATTGGTCAATGTTTGCATGAATATGATTCCAACTTTAAACTAGTAAATAATATTAAAAGATAGCATTAAAACTACAAAAGTAAAAAAGTAGCGGAAACATTTCAATTACATTCAATTGGATTCATTCCGAATTTCCGATCATATCAAATCCCTGACAGCCGCAAATACTTTTTCAATCTGGCAACTTTATCAGTGGTTGTTATTGGCTTACTGGCAACATTTTGACATAACAACGCGTGACGTAAGAGTATTTGTGAGGATCACCGAGACTGAGGGGATCTATGATCCTATTTTGCTCTCAAACTTAGAAATGAGTGTAAACTTTTTGATCAAATTAAATTGGTTTTGTTTATTGATAGTTTTATCTTCATTCTAGTGTATGGGTATCAGATATAATTTGCTTTTACTAAACATGAAATTTCTCTGTTGACAACACACTCGTGATGCGTTTCGTGTTACAAGTGAAAGTACCAAAGTACAGTCGACAAAGTTGGCGTTTGATGATCATTAGGCGATTTTCGCTCGGCGCGAGCGACCACAGAGGAAATGACCGGTAGATAGCAAGTTTGCCACAGGTTTTCGTATTAAAAGTGTACTAACGAAAACTTTGCCGATAGTACATAGGTTACAGGTATCGTTTACCATTACCATGAGCTGGTCCGTAAGTTTTAGAGCATCTACTCACTGTTCTTCTCTCTAAACAATATTCAAGTCAATAAATTTCTTGCATAATTTTGAAGGTGTACTTGTACTATAATAACCTTCAATAATATGCTTCATCACCAAGCCCACCAGTAAAACTGTGGAATGATCTGTCGTCGGCGGTATTTCTGAACTGATACGACCTCCAAACCTTCAAGAAAAGAGCGTATTCCTTTTTAAAAGGCCGGCGACGCACCTGTAAATCTCGTTTGCCTCCTATACCATAAAAAAACCATCAGGCGGGCTACAGTAATGACAGTAAGCATTATTTCTATTCATAGTAATAGGTATAATATAAGAACTATAAACTTATTAATCTTTCATCATAATATCTAATACGCTAAGAATGGATAAAATTCCTTTGACAAAATCGCTTACAATAAAACACAAAGCAATTATGATAATTGAATTTCATCCACAGCAACTACACTACCATCTAATGGTTAAAATAATTCGATCAGATAAATTTAAGAGCATAAAATTAACACGATCAAAAACAAATAATCGTGACCTCTCTGCCCACCCCTCATCTCGTAACGAGATATAATATAACATAATCGATTATACACCCTAAAACTTATTTCTATAACCCAACCAAATGTTAGCAAATTACTTTTGATAATTGTGTGTGTTTTAAATACAAGGTGATAGAGTTCAATTTGCGTTGGCAGATTTTAAGAATTTGATGCGAGATGTGTGAATAGTTGCACGACCTGCATGGCCATTTGTTGGTCCCTTGGATTGTTAGTCTTTGGATAAGAATTGTTTTGCGTTTTAAAACTAGTTAGGTTCTCTAAAAATGCCGTGGATTGTGTTGATGGGATTTTGACTAGCGGTCGTGACGTCATATAATATATTATAATATAATATTTGACTACACAGTTAGCGCGGTGGCTGGGCAACTGGCTGCCGCACATCGTGTCACGGGTTTGATTCCCGCACGGAACAATTCTTTGTGTGATCCTAGTGTGGGGCAACGTTTAAAAAAAAACTATTTTTATTTTTCCCTATGAATACACATATTCCGCGCTTATTGAAAACAAATGGCGAACAAAAGTACATTCCATTCCAACTATCTCTGTTATCATGGGCCCTATAAAACGGTAGGGCGTTGTGTGTCTAATTTCATTGTTATTACACATACATTTGTAAGGGGTGAATTTTTTGCTAATCATCGACCTTCGATAACACATTGTTCGGAGTCACCAACGGTTTTGTGCAATTGACATCAACGGACACTATTGTTGAAGAATAGTGATGTTTTTTAGTCAGAAGTGTATTGTAACTTGAAGCATATTTAAGTTTAGTCAAAAATTTAGATCGATCTTGTGTTTATTATAGTTATCCTAAAGAAAGAAATAAAGAAAACACATTTATTCAGCACCAGGCACGATGCAGCATAAATAAAATGTAAAAAAGACAATAAAGATGTGACTGTGGAAGCAAGATAAACATTGAGTGAAAAATTAAAACATAAGAATGAGTAAAGAGACGGTGACAACATGATGCCTAAGCTAAATGGATTACCCACTCAGTGTAAGCTAGGCATACGAGTCACTCAGCACTAATTTCTAAAGGTTTCGAGCCTTCGAACGAATATTATATAGTTGACAACATTATGAAAACTTACAGTAGGCAGTGGTTAGCACTGCCTACTGTAAGTTTTTAAGTTACCGCTAAGCACTAGTAACTTAAATTCATAACATAACATAACTAACATCACGCCTTTTATTCCCGAATAGGTAGAGGTGTACATTATGCCACTGTACAATGTAACACCCACTTTTCACTATTTATGTTATGAGTCCCATGTAATAGGGGGTGAGCCTGATGCCATATACCGGGCACAATTTCAGACTCCGTGCTACTACTGAGAATTTTTTTAAAACCCAGTACTACTTTGCCCGACCCGGGAATCGAACCCGAGACCCCTTGCCCGGCAGTCGCATTTGTGACCACTCGGCCAACGAGCAGACTTAAATTCAATTGAATTATATTTTATTTAGGGACAGTATTTCATCTAGTCAGTAATGACACTTATCATATAATTACCCACTTATTCCTACATATAATACAAATACACAAACAATGCCTTTTGCACTTAATTATAATCCAACACACATTATTACGTGTAATACATATTGTACACAATAATAGTGCAAATCATTTGATAATGTACATAATTCCACGCTAAGGATAATCCATTAATTGATTTAGAGCATTAAACATTAATGTTATACTAGCGTGTATTTCAGCAACAAGATCATTGCCAGTTTTACAATCAAACACGAGGCTTTCAGTTTGATCTTCGTTTAAGCTAAATATAGTTGCAAGGACGCGGTTCCCTCTACAGCAAAAGATTTCGACGACAACCTACATACAGATAGTAAATATAGGTAGTAGGTTATTTAGTTATTTTGAATTTGCTATCGGTTGTAAAGTGTATTTACTGTTAATACACCTATGTCCCCGCCTTTTGGAACATAACAAGCGTAAAATAATGAGCCTGTCTTCAAAGAATAAAAGCTGTGACGTTAAAATCGATATGTTAACGAGTTCAAAGTATGCAGCGTACAGTACGGTGCATAGAAACTTCACATTTCTATAAATAAATACACAGTTTAGCCAAGAATAGTGACCCCACCTAACTACTTAATCACCAGGTAGTGGTGTGTGGTCAAACACCTAGTTGACCAGCACAGCGCCCACCATCAATTACCTCCATATTACCAAGAATTGTAAATAGAAAAACAGCTATGAAACAATAACTACCACTTACCACGTCTTTATGGAACCAATAAATGGTTCAGTTTATTAATAATACATTAATTAATGGTTTACTTTCTTTATTTTTAAGTAAATTAATAGGATTCGCCGGAATGCACAAGGACAATTCTACAGAAACACAAAGAAATTTAAAGTACACCTGATGACCGATACTAAAAACCAATACAAAACCTCTAAATCGATCTCGCTTCTGACAGAAATTCAGTAGAAGAAATGACAAAAAGCAAACACAATAAAAACTTCTGAATTAAGATAGATTATTAATTTAATTTCGGTCGTAAAAAAATACAGCATGTTTTATGACGTGTGTTTTAGTTTTAGTCATTCAATACAAGGATAATTTGAAGTATCTTGCATAAGAAACGTGGCAGAACCTGGCACTGATGAGACGGCACTAAATATAAAAACGAGTGTCTCACTCCAAATCGATACCCACAGTGTTCAGACCACGCTCTGTCACAAAGAAAATGTTCAGAAAAAAAAATACAATGCAAGACATATACGTATCGTATCCGATAGGTCTCGCTTGTTGTCTATTTCGAAAGTCTCTTAAAAAACTTGGCGAGACAACTAAGAGACGGTAATCTCTCGGTGATATTGAAAATCAAAGCGAATTTCGTTCACGTAAGAGGGATTTACTTAGTTCGCTGTCTTTATATGAACTGAAGTAAGTGCATTGGCTTTGTGGTACAAGTCAGGGGAGAGTTTCAACCATGTTACGAATACGAAAATAAGTTGGTTTGTTTGATACTTCTTTATAATTATCTTCTCAATTAATATTCTTGAGTTTTTGCATACATATGAGTGGGTAATATGGATTGGCTTCAGAGATAAAAGAACTTATTTCGTGTATCTTTTCTTCGTTATTCAGGTGGTTGAGAATGGCTCTCGCAATGCTAGATTTGGTATACGAAGATAACAAGGTACTGACTAAAAAGAAGGAGAGTAAAATACGTCCGCTGACTTCTTTGCCATATAGTTATATTATAAGGTAATAACTGAGCCTTTCTCCGTTAACTTGTCCCACTCGCATTACAACGCGGCGCGACCGGCCACGTGCGCCGGTTATTTGTCACTGGCTACTAGACGGCGCAATATCTCACATAAAACATACTGGTCATGTTAAAATTTAAATAACAGTACTTGTATGCAGCCATAAGTGGATTAGGTAAAAGCGCAATAAGTGTAAGAACCTCATCCATATATTTATTTGTGCACTTGAAACTTTATACATTTCTTAGGTTACGAAAGCTGGATGATTCTACACAAGTTTAAGGCACAGTCTTCTTGATTTGATTAAACATTTATGATTCATATTTTATGAACTATCCCCAAATGCTCTTCTGTTTGTTTCTGCAGTTTATGGACACTCGAGCTCGGGTATTCAATTTAAAATACGTTTGACTACGCACTCACAGAGAGGTCACAATAAAAAAGACGCGTAGAAAGATGAATTCGCAACGACATCCATGGAGATCTCAAGGACGTATCCTACCTTATTCTAAACCAAACGCTGCATAAATAAAACAAGAAACTTGGCTATTCACGGTTTGCACAGCTTATACACATTATTGTGTAATTAAGTAAAGTAGCTAAGACCACTAAACTCTCAAAATGTCCGCTTTTTTACTACCACTTACACACAAGTTCACGAAATTCTCTCCCTGGCGTAGCTACCGACAAAACACTCGCATATCATTGCAATTTACAAGCAAAACTTTACCTCCTAATTTGTTAGGAAAAAGAAACAAAGAATGCGTCAGCAGTGTGCTCTCTGCCAGTTCGGAATGGGATCATAAACTGGCATAATGGAGGGAACCGCCTAACGACCTACAGAAAGAGTCTTAATCTCCTAAATAAAATATCAAGAAGAAATCACAGGGCAACGGGTGCGCGGCAGCAGGGCAACTTTATAGCGAGGAGCAGGGCTGCCGCGAATCCGCGAAATCGTCATTATTTCATTTCAACTTCATGCAAATCTTTAAAAGTAATCAATAATCGATTTCTATTGTTGATTCGTAACTTTACATATTTTGTGTCCAACTGCAGAAGCCATATTACGTAAAATCTATTACGATTTTGCTAATTCTATTACGGCTCTATGACAAGGAAGAGTGTTTAATGTCACAGGGTAGTTTTATTAACTACTGAAAAAGGTAAACATTCACTGATACTTTTCGAAGATCGAATCCAATATAGTACGTATATAATCCTTGTTCAACAGCCGTAATTTAAAAAAAAATATATGTTGGACCATGTTTTACCACTACTCGCCTGGTGGTAAGCGATGATACGGTCTACGCATTGTTATTATTATTATTATTGCATAACTGGGACCATTCTTTTTGACTTTCTTGAACACTTTAAACTTAAACTTCGTGTTTTTTTATTCCTGGCTGACATAATGAAAGTTAAATGTGTCACCACTCACTCCGAATATAAATAGGTACCTAATGAATATAAAATGCAACGGCAGCAGAAATCAATATTGACCTTGTTTGACTGATTCCTAAAATATCGTCGTTGAACAAGATTCTATTTTAGTATAATGAAAGTGAAATGTATGTATAGTCTATTTGAATATCGAACAGCCTTTTTTGTTTGACATAATTGCGTTTTTTGTGTGAAAAGCCGATAAGCGGACAGACAGATCACCAAATGGTAAGCAATCGGCGCCATGGGCACCTGGAACACCAGAAGCGTTACTAGTGCGTTGCCAGCCTTTTTTGGATTAGAAAAGAAGAAAAGAGGGTAATTTGGCCTCCGGTGCGATTTTTGGATTAAGAATACCAAAACTGGTTACTAAAGTAATGAATTAATTGTGGGAGAGCCATGCTTCGGCACGAATGGGCCGGCTTGACCGGAGTGATACCACGGCCTCACAGAAAACCGACGTGAAGCAACGCTTGCGTTGTGTTTCGTCGTGTGAGTGAGGTTACCGGAGGCCCGATTACCCACCTCTTCCCTAATTTCCCCAATCCCTGAATCTCCAACGATCCTCAAACTCCAAATCTCCAAAAGGCTGGTAACGCTTCTGGTGTTCCAGGTGTCCGTGGGCGACACCGATTGCTAACCATCAGGTGATCCGTCTGCTCGTTTACCGGCTTATGCCATTAAAAAATCGCAAAGAGAACAAATTGTAATATATTCGTTGATTTGTTTTGAGCAAATAAGGACAAAATATTTAACCAAACTCATAGATTTATTTTACTTCATTGTATCTGGAATCCATTGGTAGTTGGAATATGGGAAATAAGTTATGATAATTATAGATTCTTACATATATTCTACAATAAAACTAAATAGTCAACTTAAGAAACTTGCATTTAGACTTTGTGACTAGTGTATATCTAGACGCATCGAATAAAAACTATTTGTACTTAATTTTTTTAAACAAACACTTTAATTCCTATATTTTCTTCCAATTACTTGAAGAATAGAATCCTGAGTGTGCAACAGCCCTGGTATGAAGATTGGACACATATTACAACCAACCTTTCACTTGTTTTTTGTTTTGTTTCGCAACTTTTCAGTTGTAAAATTTTTCGGACACTCATCTCTATTTTATTTCGGCCTTCACGGAAATTTTAACTCCTTCCGTTCGCATTTTTGGTTAGAGAATAACATTTTTGAGGCTATTGTTGAGTGGTCCCCCGACTGAAAGGTAACGAGGTTTTTCTTTTTATTACATGTGTTTTTTCGGATATGACTGCCTCGTTGCCCGAGTGGTCGCAATTGCGACCGCCGGGCAAGGGGTCTTGGGTTCGATTCCCGGTTCGGGAAAGTATTACTGGGTTTAAAAAAAATCTCAGTGGTAGCACGGAGTCAGAAATTGTGCCCGGTATATGGCAATAGGCTCACCCACAATTACATGGGACTCATAACATAAATAGTGAAAAGTGGGTGTTACATTGTACAGTGGCATAATGTGCACCTCTGGCTACCCCTTCTTATGTTATGTTATTTTGGGTAGTTTTTCGGATTGCGTTGCAAATACTATGTTTTTCAGTAATATAAGCTTCAGTGAAGAAAACCTTGACTGAAGTTTTCTACGTTTGGCATTTTATTATATTATAAAATCTCAATAATTCTAATCACTACATAGTATAAAACAAAGTCGCTACCCGCTGTCTATCTGTTCCTATGTATGCTTAGATCTTTAAAACTATGCAACGGATTAAGATGTTTTTTTTTAATAGATAGAGTGATTCTTAAGGAAAGTTTATTATGTATAATACACGTATATTGCACCCGTGCAAAGCCGGGCGGGTCGCTAGTAAGAAAAATATTTCATATTAAATGGCGTGTAAATACAATAACAACCCAATAAATAGAAATTGCCATTTAATACAAATTCTCCGTATTTAATAACACGATATTATCCAATAAGGCAATAGGCAGAAGGTATAAACATATTTGAGTTTTTTGACGATATTACAACATAATACACGTTACTAATTTATTATATTTATACACAAATAGATCTCCTAATGGATTTATTTTAACCCTAAAACTATCTGATTCTCTTAGACACATTTCTCTTGCAATGTTATTTCTCAACCATGCTGTTTTACTATTAAAGTTACATTCATAGGAGTAAATTATTTTAACCAATAGTCCAAAATATGTTTTGTAACCGAATAGACCAACTATAACAGCAATTCCAGTTTTATAAAACTGATAATGACTAGAAATCTTTACCACTAGCTAACAAAAAGTAGGTATGTATCAATCGCTATTAATATTCCAGGGAGTAATGACCTCTTGTCGCCGTAATGGTAAGTTTACCAAGTTATCCACTTATTCAGTTAGTCAGCCTTCAAGTCATAACCTCGCCTTTCAGGACCTCCCCAAGGACTATGAAATATTCTTTTTTTCTACCACAAAGACATAATTAAACCCCAAGGATAACAATTCGGTGCTTCGTACCGTATTCTCCTTTGTGCGCGGTTTACAATTTTAATGCGCGCAAGTTTCGATCCCACGCCGTTGATCGTCCAGAAAAAAATAGCCACTAATTCAGCATGCAATTATTACTCATAATTTTAGACTAGTTTCATACTTAATAATCAATTTCTTGGTTTCCTAATGCGCTTTAAGTACGATTTGACCGACCGTTTTCCTACAAAAGCCTGAGGACATGAAATTATCGTCGAACTAATGACTTAATACGCCAGGAACCGTAGACTAGGTCCTCATTGAATAATCAAGCTACCGGCTATTTTTCTTCGCCGGCTGTGACGCTGTCACTGCTCCTTGGGTACGGATAATAAGGATTTTTAATAAATTATTACATAATACGACCATAGGGGGTTAACCCTCTGGAAAACTTGACGATTTGTGGAAAAACCGTACTTCATACAATGGTAAATAACACAGAAACGAACGCGTAACTCCCGGTTTTTGTAGAAATACCAGGGAAAACGTGCTCTATAATCATTTGAAGTCGATCAGTATCGAAACAATTAATTGAAGCTTACGTTACATGTAACCATTGGATGTACACGCAAAATCTATAATTTTAACACCCCATTGATTCTGATTGCAACAATGTAAGCCCGGTTAAATTACACCGACGCGGCCTCGTGTACGACTCGCCGCGCACTTACGGCAAAATATACTGCAATTTAATACACTTTCGAAGAACCATATATGAGTATGTGGTTGAATTCAGTCATTTCCCGTTTCAATTTGAAAGCATATTATGCTTTAACGTGCCATCAAAGTTGGCTATCAACGAAAATTTGTTCAACGCTAAAATGTATGCAGTCTTAAGCACTCAACTGCCCCCGAAAATTACAACAATAAAGAAATAACAGATAAGTGCTCTTACATTAAAGTTCGAGTACAAAGTACCAATATAACTTGGTCTATCAACTTTCCCAAACTTCGTCTCTGAGGTCTTGTTTTTTGTTGTGGAAGAGAAGAGGGGTAGTTCTATGATATTTGGTTGAGTTGAGTAGGGTAAAAGCCCCAAAATTTGGGCGCGTGGCTTACGCGTGCCTCAGAGTTTCCCCCTCCACTGCCGAAGTTTACATCACAATTAATGTCACCTCACTAATTGGTGATAGCGGTTTGACAGTTAGGCACAACACTAGACCCGTGGTAAAGTTTGTTCGGTTCTACTTAAGTGAAATTGTATAATTTTGATTATTACGGTAACATTGTCGAATTAAGCAACGGTTTTTATTTAGAAGAATAAGAAATGGCGTCGACATTGGTAATGTGAAGCTGACTTTTCAACTATTAGCTGAACTTTGATATTGTAACGATTAAAACTCTTAAATAAAGGTTCGTATACATTATCCAAAGTATCGTTTCGTATCAGATCTATGTGAATGTGTTCTATTATTAACTCGTCGAGTACCGGTTTTATAGACACAATTAAAGAACAATAGGTCGCGGTCACCGGTGACCGCTTGGTGTTTGACAGTTTAAATAGAAGCTCATACATTTTGTTAAATTCTTAAATAACCGCAAATGAAGAATGTAATTAATTGCTATGGGATGTGAAGCTTTATATGCAACAATAAGGCATTGTGCACAAAATCAATTTAACATATATTAGTATATTTATTTTAAGGTGTGAGTACTGATTCATTTATAAAGTAATATGTCATCAAACACTAAATGACGTCTAGAAAAGATTTATCAACTGTATTATTAATTAATTATTCAAACAGCTCCATACTTGACCTTACTTTAAACAAAAAGAAAACTTAGTCCACGCGACGAAATTGCAACTTTAGAACAAAATATATTGAAAAAAAAACATGATTCACATCTCATCGAAGGGTTGGAAACACTAAAACTTGGATGTAGGGTTAAATAAAAAGGCCATATATAGAAAACCGATATGGTCGTCCGTTCAAAATGCATAATCTAATCTATTTGCTATTGGCAGACGCGTGACTCACGACACCGGCTCTCATGGGAGATGTCTGACACTTTCGCATTTTATTTTATGAGCTATGTGAAGGCCAAAATTTTGTGTTCTCACCTCTATGCCCTCCGATATTTGAATATTTGTATCATGCGAATTAAATAGAAGCCATTTTTGAGAATTGTATATTACATTTTAAGGTTCAATACCTACATTTTAAAATGTACTTAAGTAATATTATGGAATTGATGTCTATATAAAAATCATTATTTTGTAGTGTTTTAATAATCATCATTAAAGTATCATAAATGTAATACTAGTTTTCTGTCAGCCATCATCAACAACCAATCAATTTGTTTTGTTTGTTTGCTTTCTAGAGATATAATATTTCGTGATGTTTTATCAAAACTCTTTCTTTTACTACTAGGCAAATCTGTATACCTACACATAGGTAGACATTGTAATCGGCCGTAAATAAACTACCTATATTATTAAAAGCTTAGAAAAACTCTGATAGAAATACAAACTGTAACACCATGACAAATTTCCCAGCTATCTTCACCCTGCTACATAAATTGTGCGTAAAATTGCCGTATAATTTCATAACAGAAGTATTCGAGTCCCGGTTGAGCTGTAAAGAGTCGCCCCGACTTAGGCACGTGTCCGGTAATCAGACAAATAGGGACATGCTCATTTGAACCTCAAAAAATAATCAAATGGGTTTTGGACACCCTTAGCTAAGGGAAACTTTAATAAAATTATTGACGCAAGGATAACTTTTGAACTTATAAGTCTTACTAGCTTTTACCCGCGGCTTCGCTCGCGTCACAAAAGGATAAAAAGTAGCCTATGTGACAATACTTTTGTTTTCCCTCGGGAATATCAATAAAAAGTACCCTATTATTTAATCCAGACTACTAACTTTACGTCTGCAAAAAATCAATGCAATCGGTTTAGTAGTTACGGCGTGAAGTCGGAACAAACTAACAAACAAATAAACTCACTTTCCGATTTATAATATTAGTAAGGATTCATGTAGGTAATTTCTAACTTTAATTTCATATTATTTTTAGAATTGTTTAATCTAATTTTTTGTTTTCATCTGTTTTTTGTTATCGTGATTTGGATTTCTGATGTTGATTTTTATATATTTCCTTGACATTTTTGTAATTTCATTGATGTGATTCCCTTTAATTAAAGGATCACAAGGTTATTGTAATTTCTGGTGGATTATATTTTAGCTTTTAAGTGTATATTTTGTTGGGAGTCCAAATAAATAAATAAATATTGTTTCTATCTTCTTCCTAGTCGTTTTCTTTATTACTGAAGGTGTCTAGTCTGGTGCACGCGTCACTTGATGCACAACCCTCTTCCAAACGCCCATGTCCTCTGCGGTCTTTATGGCCTGGGGAACTGTCAGGCCGGTTAGGGTTTTTACAGCATCCAACCACCGAGTAGGTGAGCAACCACGAGGTCTTTTCCTGTTAACCCGACCAACAACCACAAGCTTCTCCAGATTCTTGGGGTCTCTTCGCGCAATGTTGCCAAAATAAGTTAGAATTCGCTGCAGGCATACAGTGGATAGCCTCGTAGTAATTCCGATCTCCTTGAGAATGGAGACGTTGGTGCGACGAGCGGTCCAGGGAATACGGAGCATACGTCTCCAGCACTACATTTCGAAGGCGTCAACTTTTACTCTCTGTTTTCCTTAGGGTCCAGGACTCGGCGCCATACAAGAAAGTGGAGAACACCAGCGTATGCATCAGCCTCACTTTGGTTTTGCAACATATGTTTCGGTCTTTCCATATCTCGGTGAGTTTCGTCATTGCTGATTAAGACATCTGGATTCTCCTTCTGATCTCCCCGTCGGTGCGATCCCACTATCGATAAGAGTGCCCAGATAAATAAACCGATCCACAAACTCCAGGTTTCTGAGTTTATGTGATGTGATTGTTTCTATAGTTGTCGTTTAATCGAGGGATGATATTTTAGCGTCTGATCGAAGTCGCAAGTAAAAGGAAGGTTTTGCAGGTGATAGGGTGATTTGAATGATGAATGATAGTTATTTTGGTTTTGTATGGATATTCATGTTTTCGAACGTCGGTAGAGGGCTCCCTAGACATATATTGACCAGATTGGCGATATATTAAAGAAGGGCCAAATTAAAAGTACCTATCCTAATCGACGAGCATGCATGAAAATACTGATGACTGTTGATGAAGTGAAAGAGATATTTAAGAATCGTAGCAATTGGCATTCCACATTGAGACACGCGTGAGGTATGTTTGTATTGTGTCATTCATAAAATGATTTCTGTGGTGGAGTTATTACTAAAATACAACAAACAAAAAACAAATGAATAGAGATCTCTTTATCAAATTGTTTTTTTCTTGAACAGTCGTCGTGTATTGTCAGTTTAACTGTTGTTCCTAGAGACATTATTGTAACGTTTTTTTTTTATAAAATAAGCCGGTGAACGAGCGGACGGATCAATGGTAAGCAATCGGCGATGGACACCTGGAACACCAGAGGCGTTTCAAGTGGGTTCCGGCCTTTTGGTGATTTGAGGATTCTTAGGGATTCACATTCAGGAATTGGGGAGATTGGGAAAGGGAGGGGGGGGGGGTAATTGGGTCTCCGGTGACCTCATTTGCACGACGAAACAACGCAAGTACGTCGGTTTTCTCTGACGCCGTGGTATCTCTGCGGTCGAGTATACCCATTCGTACCAAAGCACTTGATGATGATTACTAGAAAGTATTCCTTAGTAACGATTTTTTCCGAAAACTGTATAAAGTAGCCATTAAATTACACTGAGTACGGTAGTATGTATTTTAAGTGCGATTGATGTGTGAAACTCACAAATATCAACTTCATATTACACCCCAACAGCCTATAAGTGGCTACTGCAGACCAAAGGCATCTTCTCACACGGAGAATGTTTGAGCATTAGTCACCACGCTTGCTCAATACGGGCTGGCAATTTCAAACTTATAACTAGAAATTATAAGCCCCAGTTTTCTCACGATGTTTCCCTTCAATGTTTGTCAGTGGTGTCTAAATAATCTTAGAAAGTACATATAACTAACTCGGAAAAAGTCACATTGGTACTTGCCGTTGGTAGGTTTAGAACCTGCACACTCATGCATGAGAAGCGGGCGTGACATTATCAACTTAACTTTAGATTATTTTCCTAAAACTGAACCACTTTTATGAAAGCTCATTTTCTATAGTTGAACATAATAATATTCACAAGCTAAATACTTAACACTATTCCCAAAGATTTCACCGAATAGAAAACGGAAAACCAAAAAAGTCGCCCCTTAAAAATTAATATAATCATTTAAAACAATTTTGTACCACAATTGCGGTGTCGGCATGTCGTTACAGCCACGTGCCGGATCTGAATCGTATCCGGGATCGTTCCGGTTTGTGACTCTAACGGTAGACATTAGATAGAAGTGTTCCATTTATTGTTAACCCTCGATGTATTTAGAATAGACGGAAAGTAACAAAAACACGTGAATGTAAATAGCGAAGGGGAAAATATATTTTCTTAGGGAGTAATATCGATTGCGATCAAATAGAATTTATTATTTCTAGAGCGGAATCTCGCTGGCGTACTTGTAGATAAGGTTCCTGGAATTTCTTTGTGTTTCGCAGTACTTAGGTTATAGTAATGCTACTATGTTTAGGTTACCTTTTTGGTCGTCGACTGGTTGTTTGAATCTAAGTTCAGTGTTCAGACTAAACGTAGCAGTCAGAAATTGTTGTCGATGTTTTTGAGTAGTGAGTAATATAATTGGTAACAAATATCTATATTGGATGTAAGATTCTATGTAAGATGTAAGTACAGTTTATATCTAAGATGTCCAATACTGGAGACTCATTGGCGCATTTAAAAGATGGGCTTCTTTTCCCTGAGTTCCGTTGGATATTATGTAGGTACATTTTTTCTGATACGTTGGTTTCCTAAGTTATTATTAAGTGACAAAATTCCAAAAACGACTACTAATCATTATAATATTGTAGGTCATTTTATATTTTCACGAGTCTTAGCAAAAAGCTGTCACTTTCTCACTGAGCCAAGCAATGCCCGAATCTAAACAAGACGTACAATTATATTGAAAATTTTAAAAAGTTCCTTTTAGTCATTAGGTGTTTCAAATCGCAAATGATCATGGCAATGAGTTTGTATTAACATGGTTCGTATGTATAATATAACTGACGAAAAATTATTTTATTCCCTCCGGGGAATAAAAGGCGTTTTCCATTTCCCTGAGTGGGTAGGTAGAGATGTTTATTTAAATAAATGCTACGTTGCAGTGTTACATCGCAACATACGCAGGTAAAACCAGCGAGCTCTATAATTGGGATTAGCGCTTGCTTTAATACGAAGTTAATTATGATTTTAATTGGGATACGCGAATAACATATTTTACCCAGACCGTACGAGCACGCGGCCTGCGTACCGTCAGTGCAAAACGCGTACATGTTTTTCATTTTTGTTTTTTTATAAACCAACTATTCTTCGCTTTTTTGGTCTCTTCTCTAACGAAGTTATTTAGATTGCTATAACAAAGCGTATGTTAACAAACAAGCCTATCCTACAATACTCATTTTGGCATTTTGGTTAGGAAAGTTGTAAAAATTTTGACTTACTGGTTAGGTGCACCAGCTATCGAAGATATTTACGACCGACGCGTCGGCTTAACGAAGTTTCCAAGGTACGACAAGAACGCGAGATCGTAAACATCTCATCCACAAACCTACCTCGTCAAGACGTGGCTTAACCAGTCTGCGTAACCGTATTTAACTTGCCATTTTTAATCAAATGCCTGCAAAAGGCAATTGTATGGTTGTGAAGATATATCTAGCTGTGGCATGGAGAGGAATGGAGTCGGTTAATAACCCTTGACATCCTGTGCTGTCTGAAGAGCTGATAAAGGGAATAATTACACATTCGGCAGACACTTGTAACATCATTCTTTAATAAACCTGAATCTTTTGAACTGTGATCTATAATCTATTGCAATTATGATTTTATATGGAGGAGGCACGTAGTCTTGCTGTGAACTATCAGTGCCTGTTCATAATGATGAAGTAAGACACCTCTGGGCTCTGCTTAAATATTTGCAGAATGAATTTAAACAGTGCTGTTGACAAAATGGCATAAGAATTGACAAACCATCGACTTTGTCTTATAGATCCTGGCAGGTAATTATCATAATCTCGCAGTATAATTACACCAATTTATATGACATAGCTGGTTTAAAAAAACTAGCGTCAATGCTTGAGGTAAGCAGTTGATGGCACCCAGCTGCGTTTATTTACTATTTCTGTCAGGCTGGATTTTAAGCGTAACCTAACCAAACTGAACCTCAGGAACCAACCTCAACCATTTACTACGGTTTATCTGCGACGTCGTTGCCGTCTCTAATACATTAAATTTTCTTTTGACGACTGGCTTTCATTTGCCGGTCTTTCTTTGTAAAGTATAAGTACCTACAAGTAAAAGAGGTATGATGTCGTGACTTATCGAAATACAAACCTTGCCGCAATATTCCTAAGTAAAAAGTAAATAAAGCGTATTCCTGCAAGAGTAATATCTAGGTTTTGGATGATATTTGCAGACGGTACCACCTTTGCGTTTGTCGGAAGGGCTCGGTTGCTTCCGGCGGGAGTGGGGGCGCCCCACCACATCCGCCGGAAGCTGCAATCCCCCGCTCCACTGTCTTGTTCGTCTCGTTCAAACCTTTCCTGTTTCAACTTTTTTCTGTTATGTAATACTTAATGATATTGTTGATGAGTACTCCTTTGTAGACAAATACTGAAAATTTACACCTACACTTTTGAAAAAAGGTTTAATTAAAATTTGTTTTTTTCTTTTGAGTCAAGTCAAGTGCGAAAGGTCTGTCAGTTGACCGAAAGATAAGCAGGAGGATCTGGAATGAGATTATTTAGCTTAGTCAAATATGACTGGCTAGTCGCGTTCCGTGCGGGGTGGTTTTTAGTCAGTAAGAGTCTGACACAATCCCAACACGAGGCGGGAGAAGTCATTGGATGATTTCCAAAAAAAAGGAAGTCTAATATGACTGGTTGCTGCATAATTGCGATAGTTTAACAAGACAATGATAAATATATGCGGTGAAATATGTGTGTTACTATAACTTCCAACATACTTATTTTTTATCATAAGCGTATGAATGCATAAAATAATATGGGAAGCAAATCTACTACTCTATAAAGATATTAAACGAACAAAAACTTTCCTCTAAATTCACTTAACGTAAACAACTAATTTCCTAGCCACACCAAATCACTGTGCTCTCCTATTTGTGGAGATGTAGTTCAAAGCTTCGTATCAGTGCTCACACAAATAGGGTCGATGTCAATTAGTCGATAATGAAGCCCAGAGCTTGTTTCAAAGCCTAGATTCGGACAGTTAGAAATGACCAGAGAATTTCATTGTAACTCTGCATTAAGCTACTGAGTTGAAACATTTTAACACGCGTTTGTTAAGTCGACGAGTAACAAACTATGTTATAAATTGTAAGAATTGGAATTACATAGTCATGGTGATAATTCTTGTAATCATCATTAAAGTTGGTAATTACATTATATAGATTATACGACCATACAATATACCGTGAAACCTATTTCGTTTTCATGCTGCAGTAAAACAATTTGCCACAAGGAATACTTTCGAAGTATAAAGTAAAACAAAATCAAATATATATTATATGTACATTGTGCAATATGAAAAAAAAAAATATTTTTTAGTTCAAAAAATTTCATGGAAATACGCACATGAAACACTAGACGTCAATTTGTAGGCACTATTCGCATCGCACGTGATGAGAATTTCTTCTTTTGAAATCGTTTAATTAAAATACTAAAACCTTCTCCTAAATGTAATACTTTTCTCAATATCGCATATAAGTCGGTTCAAACAATTGCAAGATATTCGCGCACAAACATACATAGAGGTTAAACTGAGTACTCCTTTCTTTGAAATCGGTTAAACAGTAGACACCAGATACCGTCTCACTTGAAAAATGGTACTAAGAAGAGTTTTCAAAACATCAATGCCCTGATTCGGGAGACAGACCCGGATGAAATTCCTACCTTACGGAACCGCGGAGAACTTAACGGTTTACCGGGGTTCCGGCTCGAAGTGTAGAAGTAGGAACGGGGTGTTTTTACTCTGTAAGAGTCTGACAGTCTAACTGTCCCGCCTCACTCAGGCGGGAGAAGAAATTCAATGATTTTCCTCCCTTAAAAAAATAAGTCATTATACTTGCGATTACCAAAAACAAAGTACTTAAAAACAACAATTACGTCACCTCTGATGGATATGTAAAGAACAATCTTGATGTAAGGTAGTACCAACTTATGTACCATGTTTATGTATCTAACTAAATAAATATATACATGTACTTTTAAGTTCATATCTATAACAAAATCGGCGAAAATGCCATCGTACGAGTAAAGCATCAGAGTATCTCGTGGATCCCTAGGGAAAGACCTCGGCTCACCCTTTCACTGCCCTGGACATGTGGTGTTCATATTATATATATATACCTACAGACAGATACATAGCACACATAGCTTAATTCAGGGTTGGCGAAGTGATATTGAAAGAGAAACTCGGAAAAAGTTAAACGAATTATTTCTATATTTGTCGATGATAATTCTTTTACATTTTTAAGGGTACAAGCCTGTTTGTTGTTGTTTAGTTTTTTATAGATAGTCGCTAATATGCTGTAACATAGTTTAGTTTTCACTTGATATTAGCACACATAGTTTGTGTTTGTCGCTAATGTGCAACGAGTTAAGGCCGTCGTCGATGTAACCGCACTTTTGTGTACTTTCGTTAATGGATGCTAGGATCTAGGCAGGAAAAAATTTAAACTGCATCGTTGCATTACTCATTATTCATTCTATTCTACCTACCATCAATTAGTAAGATACATGCATTCGTTAAAACTCGTGTCAAGGTTATAGTTCCAAAATAAATAAGAACCGATCACAAAACGTTAGTATGACGATATGTAAAACTGTTCGTAGTATCCCTTCGAGGCAAAAACACATTAAAATAGCTCGTCATGTTACATAGAACAATACTCGTAACTTAAACTGTCAAACACCAAGCGGTCACCGGTGACCGCGACCTATTGTTCTTTAATTGTGTCTATAAAACCGGTACTCGACGAGTTAATACCAAAAACGGTGACTGAAACATTATAAACTATTACAAACTAAAGTCCAAAACAATGTCAGCCCAAATCTATTTCCGTAATATACCTTAACTCTGTTTTAGCCTAAACTAAGTCAATTAAAAACAAAAATAGAGGTTTTATCCGATAAAGGTGACTTAGAACAAAACCGGTACAAAAGAACACTCTTAATTACAGTTCTAATTCGCGATAGAATTGTTAATCGACGGCTAAGTATGGCGTGGTACATCGTCCAGTCGTACTTCCGTACCTATCTGCGGTACCCTAAAAAGGGTACGGTGATGGGCCGTGGTCTGACGCAAGAGATATAGCGAATTAAGTTTTTTTAGTGTACTTTTTTATAGAGAATATATTTTTATGAAATTATGTGTCTTTTATACCAGTCTACTTTTATTTATTTAATTTATTTGATTAAAAATATTTATTTGTAATTGTTATGAAACTTATAACGACAAATGTTTTGTGACTGTACTGTCTACATTGCAGACTATGCCTAGATCCATATAATTGTACATAATAATAATGATTAAGTTTAAATACCAACAATTGTATGGTGTGTAGTATCGCCTTACTTACTTCAAAAAAGGTAGTTCAATAAGAACTACCTTCAGTATTTTATTACACTGAGTAAAATCGAACCAGTTTTGAAATCGATAACAAATGTTACATTAATCACTAAAATCGCTACAGCTTATAACTTAACCCTAAACCCACGAATCCCCGAAGGAGCCGCGGTGGCGATAAAAGCCTCATGCATTATACAGGCTGGTCCGAAATCGAAAAATTAAAACTCCCGCCATCTGCCGGGTGAGAGCGTAATTAGTGGGGCGTTTGATGCACCAGCACTAATTATGAGCATTGTGATAAAATGGGATGAGTATCGCTTGTATCATGAGAGTAAAGCTATTTTAGATCATGTTAGCTTTATGTAAAGGGGTTGAATGTAGTTTGATGTACGTATATAGGTTGTGCTATTAATGTGTCTCGATTAGTGATGTTCTGAGTGTACATGTAGATGTAGGAGTGATTTTTAAGGATTCGTTTTAAGTAGGTGGTTATAATTACTTATTTGATGTATTTTATTTAAGATCATTTTTTATTTTATTTTTATTAACGCTTCATGCACAAAGTGTACACAAGGTGGACTTAATGCCGCAGGCATTTTCTCCCAGTCTGACCTTTGGGTGATGCAGAGAAGAGTGAATGGTAGGAGCAAGAAGCAAGCAACGATTTAATTGAGAAAATAGAAGATTATACTAACATATTTCAAATATGAACATAAATAAATATAATAATAATATATATACCTACACACGAGTACACTACAATATACATACATACATACATAGACTCACAGCATATAATATAAATATGAACATAATTACTAATACTCCGTAAATAATTATTGTGATGATTCAGCCAACCTCTTCAAGAGAAGCTCACGTACTTTCTGCTTAAATGTTAAACGTGTCGACACCATCCTGACATCCAGGGGGAGCGCATTTCACAGCAAAATTGCCTGCACGAAAAAGGAAGAATGAAGGAACTCAGTGTGATGAGTGGGACATTGGAGAAGACGGTTATGGGAAGAACGAAGGTTTTTATTGTGGTTTGCGCACAAGTATTGAAAGTAAGGGGATAGATAACTGGGTAAAGAAGGTGAACAAAGAAAGGAGAATAGAGTGGTCAGCGCCCTTTGCTCCCTGCAGATTACTTGTGTAACTATAGATCTAATCAATAAAATTGTTTTGTTATTTGTGCACAGTTTTAATACTGGTTCACATTAGTTGTTTAATGGGGCTTTTGTCTAAAACGACAGTTGATTCATTAACGGATAAGAATGCTTATTTAATTTGGACGCTTTTTTTAAGGGAGGGGGGAATCATCCACTCACTCAATGACTTCTCCAGCCCGGGTGAGGTAAGAAAGAGTGCCAGACTCTTACTGCCTAAAAACCACCCCGTTCCTAATCCTGCACTTCGAGCCAGAGCCTCGGCAATCCGTTAAGTCATCCGTATCTCTATATCGACGTCAGTCCTATTAGCCAGGCTGCTTTATATTGTGTGATAGCAGAAAGAAACAAAAATAAATTTATTTTGACGTATTCGAGTAGTTGATAGGGTGTGAAAATTAAAAATGGAATCAGTCCGTCAGTTAGACAGTGAAAAATATTAGACACGTATTTTTTTATTTTATCATACAAGAAAACAATACTTTGATAAAACTGATTTAAGTTTAGGAGGTTGGGAAGTTAGGAGTGGGAGGTTACTACGTCACACTTTTCTACGAAACGTAGGAACACGATATTTCAAATCAATTTCAACTTCAGAGCGTGCCTGATATCCACAATACCTCGCTTCACAAATTTAAAAATATTATTAGGAAATTGTTATTTGCTCGGTTTGATGATGAGGATAATATTGCATAATGTATCTATTGTTTAATTGCATTGATTCTTTCTTTATTACTAAAATTTATCTCTAAATACGTTTTGGATTAAAATTCATTATAAATTAATATCTACTAGTCGTTGCATGTCATATTATGTGCATATACGTGTGGAAGCATAGTCAGCCATTTACTGTTTTATATTGTTTTGTGTACCTACTGAATCAATAAATAAATAAAAAATATGATTATCGTCGTAGTTTTGTAAGAAAAGAATAAATACGTGTATTATGTTTTAACATAATCTACCAGAAAAATGCGTATAGTACGTAAAATAAAATTTAGGAAACTACCCAATTCAAGTCACCGAATAATACACAAGTGAAGTAACTCACATGAAAGGCATTCAACTTGAACTTAACCAAGACTTGGATTATGAAGTTTAAAGTTGAATCGCGGGTAATTCCTTGTCAGCCATTTTCAATGATAGGTACTGACATATTAAGTTGAGTTACATCGTTATTACGACCATGAATAATAACATGAAATCATATGAACTTTGTCTGAACCAAAGTTTATTTCTGTATTGTAACTTTCGTGAGACATACTAAATAAATTATTATGTTTACGCAGCGCGACAGTCGCCATGTCACGGGTTGCGAAATGCTGCTCATGCATATGAGCCTCTAGCATGGCTTGAAAGTAGTCGAGTTCCTCGTCAAATTATTACGTGAGTAAGCCGAAAACATAATTAAAGCCGAAAAAATTTATTTCAATCGAGTTATGATAGATATAATCAGTAATTGCTATTGTAATCAATGCAATGAATGAACTTTGTCTGTACCAAAGTCCATTTCCATCGACATTATCAGTAATTGTTATTGTAATTAATATTGCAAATGTGAATTGGGATAAAGACTGTCTTGATGATTAAGTACAATAGTTCATCTGTACATTCTTCAAAAAGATAAATAAGTACTTACAACAAATGTAACTTCTATTTGACCGACTTTAAAAACAAGAAGGAGTTTCTTAGTTTGATCTATTTGATTGTGCGCAATTGTCTCGCATTTGACTAAATCGATTTTGAAGCGGTTTTCAGTAATGTGTTTGGTACACTATATAGCCCAATGGTAAAACGCTACTAAATTTGATCCACGCTTAAGTATAGTTTTGCCACTACAAATTCTTTACTGCTGCGACGTCGCTGCGACCGCGCACGCTGCTCATGAGGAAGAACCCCTCTGTGGTTCGAAACTAGTAGAGCTTTTCTCAGTATGTCACGTGAGTAACCCGCGATTTTAGTTAATTTAGTATGTCTCACTATAGTTATTATAAAAATACAAATGCTTTGTAAACTGAAACGAAACTTAAGTACAATTTGAAATTGAGTAGTGTCTCAGTATTTAGAAGTTAGTATATTAACAAAACCGACCTAGAAAGAGGGTTGTTGAAGTCGGTTTTTAAACGCAGTTTCTAAAAGAATTTTCGGTAGTTTAATCTCATGTTTACAGCGAGATACCTTATACTAGCAATCATACCAGACTCCGTGTCGATACAGAGAATTATGAATACAAAAAATCTCCTCAATAACACCTAGTGATAATTTTTTGTTTCGTGCTAAGTACCTCGTTAGCTCCCGCTCTACTAACAACCACGGAGCAACAACTTAACAACCAAACAAGGCGTCTCATATTTAATGAACCTCCAATGAGAAGAAAGCTGCAATTTTTAAGTAGCTTAAAAACAAACTCAGGGGAAATTAGTCGATAGTTTTGAGCCTAGAAGAACTTTTGCAAGTACAAGACCTTGTCACGTGAACTTGAGAAGTTGCAAAGTTAACAAGTTCTTAGGCAACTGTCTCGATACTAGGAATCTAGCCTTGATGACGTCGTGTGGCTTAGGACTGGCATTACGTAAGCTCCCGAAGACTAGGATTAGACCAAAGCCTTCAGTTATTTGACGATAGTAATTTCGTATCTTGCTATGGTATCGCAATGGGTATTAATTTACGTGAGTTTGCAAGACTTATTATTTTTGTTTCGTCAGTTTTATTTACGCAATTTGAAGCGTAAATAAATATGTTCAAACTATGTGAGCAGTTAATAACATAATGTTACTAAAATCCTAAAATTTTCGTCACAGCCACGGGCGGTCTGCTATGCGACGGGTTAGTAGCAAATCTTTTCTATACAAATTGTGTTTACAAATCTGTCAACATTTCGCTGATAACAATATTGAATTTAGATTGATATATTCGTAATACTGTGTTATTAGGTAATAAAAAATAATTTTCTTTGTTTTAGTTTACTCTCTCGGTTTCATATTGTTTGCTACGATGCGTCGTAGCGTCGTAGCGTCGTAGACGCGTCGTAGCACTGTACACTTTCGATTTTATACCAAAACAATTTAGTTGAAAATCTAAGGTTAGAAAGAAGTACATTAAGAAGAAGAAAAGAAGACGAAGTAAATTTTGATCTTACTCATGGAACTCATAACAAACTAGTGAAAAGTAGGTGCAATATGGTACTTATATGCGCACTTAGCCCACTCCTTCGAAGATTTCAATAAATCAAGTGAATAACATTTCACAAAATAATTCTAGAGTAAAACGAACATACACGGTATAACATCGAATGTAATTCGGTTTGTCCATAACGCGATTTATTACGAAACTCAATTAAATTTCCGACACCCAATTTTATGCGTGGTTAATGTGGCTGCGCCAATAATATTCGGAAACACCAAAATGTAACTCGATCCCGATTACAACAACCTACTATTAAAGCAAAATTTCACAATTTTTTTTATCGAGTCAGGTGTGACAAAAAATTTCGACGTAAAATCGATTTTATAACACAATAACTCGTTTTTCAATTGCATCACACAGTTAAAATATCCTTTATAGGTGTGTTACTAACTCCGAAAACACTATCAAAAATTCTTAGTTTGAATACCTGAGTGGGTATTCAAACTAAGACTCATCGCGTCTCAGTCGCGCTCACGACCACTCGACTATCAAAGCAGTTCAAAAGTTATAAAATGTACCACTATAATTGATACTAAAAATAGAGCGCGCAATACCTGAACGTACGAAGGTTTGAAATGGCATCGCAGTGCATTAACTCCGCGTGACCTTGTCGACGTTGCCACGCGAGCAGACATCACTGTATAGAGACACCTAGCCCTGCTCACTGACAATGTTACGGTCTATACATTATCGAACTTGTTCTACTAATACTTTACCTACTTCACAGAAACATCATGCGGTTTTCGAGAACTCACCGACCTAGATTAATCAGGCTAATTGCTACCGTGACCACCAATTAATACGAATTCTTGTCGGCTAGTTTGTCTTTCCTGTTAATTTGAATACAAGCTCGTCATCAGATTCTTTATCTTGTAAAAATATTTGTTGTAGTTGTATAAACGTAAGGAATTCTATTCCAACACGCATGTTTCGCGGCCTAACACGCTAACTTTACGTGTGCGTATGGGTACGCAGCACCTGTATGGCACGGCGATGCCAGTCTGGCTTCGTCCAGAACTCAGTCCCTTGCGTATCGATTGTCGCGCAATTAGCCAGCGTCGATCGTCGCAGGCCATCCGTCAACCTTTTTAGAGAAGCGTGAAAAGGTAACAAGCAGGAGAAGTGAATGGACCAATTAAATAATTCAGTAATTCGTGAACCCGCCGCCGGCGACGTAAACATGCGTGAGACGGTGAGGGGGGCGGTAGGCGGGGGCGAGTGGAGGGGCGAGGGCGTGGCCCGTGACGTCACCGCTTTCCTGCTTCAGTCGGTCACTACCCGGCGAAGCGGACGGTCGCGGCACCGCCGCCATTTTCATCACCCGAAAGTACGATAAAAATCGCCAAAATTTTCGACCGGCAGTATCACTCACCTTCAAAGGTGCTGAAATTGGAGGACGACCCGTGGGGGTCATGTGCGATGTACTCGCCGGATAAGATGAAATCCGGCGGGGGGCTCATGGCGCCACCAGGGTGCTTCCCGGGCCGGTACAGCCCCACGTACCGGAGTTCCGACCCGCGGCGATGCGTCCCCAACCCGTCCGTGAGTACTCTACTTTATACAATAGCCTTCACTGCTCTACCACTGAACTACCGCGGTCGGCAAGCGTACGGCCCGCTTGTTGACGTCGCACTCGGCCGCGTCTCGAGGAAAACATCACCGTTCATTATAAATAAATACAATCTTCACGCGGTCGGAGACGTCTTTAATCAAATAACTCTAGGGTCTTTACTTTCGATACATTTTATTTATGTTTCAGGACGTTCTAACTACTTCTTTTCCAGCATATTATGTATATGTATATATGTTGCAAAGCGATGTGACGATATTCTCGCTAGCGCCTGCCATAGCGACTACATGGAGCTCCATGGGGGGATTGTTTTTCAGCGAAATTGATCGTGTGTTCGTTTTGTATAGTTTTCGGTTCAAAATATTAATACGAAAATAACATGACACCTACCACTAAAATATTTCAAAGTCGTCGTTATCACTTGTGAACTATATTGAAACTACAAAACAATTCGTGAAAAGAAATTGTTAAATTAATTTTCAAACAAAATACTACATAGAAAAAATGCAATTAAAGACACAAAATTAATTAGATGATATCCAATATTAAATTTAAAATAAAAACATTTAGGTAACATCGACATTTTAGTATACACAAGCCACTTTAAAATTATACAACGGTTTCTACGGTAATATATTTAATACTGGTATTTTAGAGTTTATTTTCGGGTAAATAGTTTTTCCCGGGACGGGAAATGCTGACGTATAGTAAAATGCCGCCGTCGGCTAGTTCTTTCAACATCTACTCATAAACTGTTCAACAACATAAATAAAATAAACAACAAATGAGTTTTAAACATAATATAAAATTTATACATTTAAAATATTTTTTTAAGAAGAGATTTAAAAAAAATTAACACGTTTTAATATTTCTTTTGTGAGTATTGGTTTTGATTAAAATAAAAAATGTTGTATATAGTCTATAGTTTTTATTAACTTTAAAATCAGTGTTACGGTAATTGGACTTTGAAAATTCAACTTTTGGTAGTATTAAATTTTCATTTACCTACATATATTAAAATAAACGTTTAAATAGTATTAAAATTTTACATACGTTCAAATAAACTCATGGTTAGCTTACTCGTACTAAATAAAACTGCATATTGCTTAAACTTATCTTTTAATATTATAAATACAAATAACACTTACCTATTAGTTATATCCGTAGTAGTATTACTATTCATATTAAACTTGAGTTACATTAATATATTGAACTCGACTGGTGCAATCTAATATTCTATTTACGGATAAGTCGGTGTATTAGTTTACACAGACGGCGCGATCATGCTATAATAATGTACGTTTAATATTAGACCATTGCACTATTAATATATGGTAGCAATTCTATTAACCTTGTTCTTTTAGCTCGATAAAAAAATGTGAATAACCAAAAAAGTTTTATTAAATTAAAATATCAACTAAAATTCAAATAGAAAAAAAGTATTCAAGTGCTTCAGTTTCAATAAAAGTGTTTAAAAAATTAAAGGTTCATTTTACGTCTACACGGAACAATGTCGTCCGTATAAAAATGTAGACATACGTTTCTAACTAGTTCTTGGAGCTACTCACACATGTGTAGGTTTTCCCGACGTTTACTAGAATCTAAAAATAAAACCAATAAGGGATTGTTAAGCCTAAACGACCGTTTAAAGGGTCAGGATAACTTTACCTTAGAATTCCCGACGTTTGAACAATTTTACAAACACTGAAAGAAAGTAGAGGCATTAGCCTAATGATATAAATAGCTCCAGTACGACACATCGATTTGCATCGGGTCTTCAGTACAATTTATATAATGGGCTACAATTTTCTTTACAAATTACCGTAATACTACGGCACTTTGGTAAGCGGCCGACGGCTACGCCGTAGCCCGTAGCGACGGCCGTAGCGCCGTAGCACCGTAGCCCGGCCGACGGTTTCGTGTAGGCGGGGTAAATTACACTCATATTAGGAAAAAACCTTTTATACCGAATACTTAAATACTTAAATAAAAAAGATTATGTTAATATGTTCACGATTTTAAGAATACCGAACGCAATCGGCTTAATACATCCTGGTTAAATAATTGAATACTTTGTCGGCATTTCAACGAAACGCTAAAATGTATTTGATAGAGGCTTTAAACTTTTTTGTTTCATTTATCCTTTATTCATTACGGATTGTCATGTCATTAAGCGTATTATCGGCTGAAAACTATTCAAGCGAACACTTATATTAATTATGATTGGCGTGAATTATAATGAAGTTTTTCAGGTTTCAGCCGGCGGGAGGCGGCTTTTTGAAAATTCACACCTCGCTAATTGGAATCTACGGAAATAGCTTTCAAATACATTTTCATCAGTTTCGTAATGAGACGATTTTATTTAGGTTCATTTCTTTCGGAGTTGCTTTGGGATTCATTAATAAAATTAATAATTCATTAAAACTTCGAATGTTAAATGGAGACGTAAGAGTAAGAAGAAGCGGCATTAAATCCACGTGTTAAAACAAATACTAAAATGCGTATTAATAATTAAAACTGGATTGATAAAAGGTGAACGAGTCGCAATAAATCGAAATATTACTTTCATAAACTATTTAAATCGAGTGAAACACAATTGAAATCGAAATTAACGGAACGCCTCTATTTAAAAACAAAGTAATCCCAATGACAATAAACGAAACGTTGAAACGTGAGCCACAACTATTTAATTATGAATACTAATACGTCCAACTATTGATAGACATTCATTCATAGAATATTTATTTTATTACTTATACATTGCAACACTTAACAGTGTTACCCTTTTAAAAAATTAATTTCTGTATTTTTTCTACTATTTTCTCTTATTTTTTGTCTTTCTATGATACTAGACGCACTACGGGTAACCGTGGCGGTTTATAATCGCGTGAGTTTGTTAAATAAGGTACAAACTGCTGCATGTGCGGCAGTTTGTTCTTTCCCGCGACTGATCTTAAAATTGGAAAATGTTACAAAACCGTGGCAAAAAACCGTCGTCATTTCATAGAGAACTTAGTGGTAGGACTTAAGGTTAATATGTGATATTGTGGGGGATTTCGCGGTTTATAACCGCGTTGTGGGTTATACCAGCACGCGGAAAAAGGCTGTAGTATGGCCTACACCTAAGCGCATATTTACCCGCGTTTTTTTTATAAAAACACTTTATAGGCGTTCTCATATTGAAAATGTTGCCAGCAGTAATTACATATATGAACGACCAATCAAATCGTTGAGATATAAAAGAAATTTAAAGGTTCTTTTTGCACAGGAATAAAGTATTTTTTATGAAAGGTTGTTAGGTTTTTAAGTTGACGTAATGTTACGAATTGGGCACGTTTTGTGTGACGCAAACGGGGAGTTATGGAAATTTCGGTATTATTTTTTAATTCTTGTTTTGTAAAATTTTTCGGACAATGGTTCCTTGCATATTTTTTGCAGTATTGTTTGTTATTCGTACATTTTAGTAATTGTATTGTCTGTTGGCCCTAACTGATATTTTAGTATTATAAGAGACACTTAAATTTGAACTATTAACTTTATGATTTTTGCCAAGTTTACTGTTGAATATAGGTATGCGACTTTGTTAGATAAAATTATAGGTTTGCCTGTATATAGTGATTGGATATGTTGACCGTACGTGAGTGTAGTTTGTGCTAGTTCTCCAAAATTACATGATCATCATTATATTAGTTAAATATTAGGTATTATTATTAACAAGAAAACTTAAATACTCCTAACCTAAACCTGTTTAAATATTTCTCAAATATTAGCACACAATCGCTTACGGCAAATGATAGGTTTTTTTTTTATTTTTTTTTTATTGGGACAAGCCCGCCACAACCTCCCAAAACCGCTGCAACTCCTGTAAGCCAGGATCTACAGTAGATACAACCATGAAAACACCGGAACACTGAAGTCCGGCGCGTCCCAGGGACATGAGTAACTGTCTTGGTTCCCGCAACGAAATGAATCAGAAGATATTATAAGAGGAGAAGAAAAAACTATAGTTTCCACTTCCCTCGGTGGATTTCTGCAGGAGACAGAATGAATTAAGCCTAAAGGCACAAAGAAGAGACTGTACAACTGGGTGAAGCCCAGTCGCCAAATGATAGGTTAAAGACTAGCCTCTTTTTGTAATAAAACTAGCCTCCCGCTCCGGCTTCGCACGGGTGCAATATGCCTGTATTATACAAATTATCTACTATATAAAAATAAGTCGGGTTTTCCTTCCTGACGCTATAACTCCAGAACGCACGAACCGATTTCCACGGTTTTGCATTCATTGGAAAGGTCTCGGGCTCCATGAGGTATGCTCCATATATATTATAGCAAAGAAAATTCACTAATCACCAAACGAAATGTTACATAGAACGAAGCCATCTGGTGGCGAAACGGAGTTCGCCGGGTTTGCTAGTTATACATATAAACCTTCCATAAGAAACACTCTATCTATTGAAAAAAACAGCATCATAATCCGTTGCGTAGTTTTAAAGATCTAAGCATACATAGGGACAGACAGGCGGCGGATAGCGACTTTGTTTTATACTATGTAGTGATAAAAATAAACATAGTGGTAAAATATGATGATTATGAAATAAAACTTCTGTCTAACATTTCGAACAATAACAAATTTAAGACGTAACGCTATTAAATACCATCACAGGCCTAGCTATTATATACTTTACAATAAGACATATTTTCAAATATTTTCAATACAAATTTTTGACTGACACACACAAACAGCTATTTCTGTGATGTTATCAAAATATATCAGCGGAATATATTAATGTATTTAATTAAATCGATACAATCACAGAGTTCAAATATATATTATAGTATAGCTCTCGTCTGTGGTAGTTAGCTATACTATAATATCCAGTTGGATATAATACATAACATCACGCCTTTTATCCCCGAAGGGGTAGGCAGAGGTGTACATTATGCCACTGTAACACCCGCTTTTCACTATTTATGTTATAAGTCCCATGTAATTGGGGGTGAGCCTATTGCCATATACCGGGCACAATTCCAGACTATTACTACTATTGAGAATTTTTTAAAAACCCAGTAATATTTTGCCCGACTGGGGAATCGAGCCCGAGATCCCTTGCCTGGCAGTCGCACTTGCGACAACTCGGCCAACGTGGCAGTCTTCGATATATTAAACTGTCAAACACCAAGCGGTCACCGGTGACCGCGACCTATTGTTCTTTAATTGTGTCTATAAAACCGGTACTCGACGAGTTAATATATATTATAGCCACACGCCTGACGGCATTATTACTACACATGTAGATCTCGTTTTAGATGGTAAACTATAATTAACACCTTTGGTGTTTCCTGTTTAGGAATTGGAATATCTATTTCAGATATAACTTTAACTGAAGACGCTGAGTTCAAGACAAAATTAGTTATATGTTCACATCCGCGAACATTGATTCCATTGGATTGAACTAATATAGGGACTTTCTATATATAACTATCTATTTTCTATGCATTTGGTTGTTCTATTTTGGTCTAACAACATTTATTTACGATATTGTGTTATACATATTTGGAATCAGCGCATTTTTTTCATTGAATAATGTGTATATCTCAAATGGGTAAAATTTTTGAATAATTTACTGGTTTTCTGATGTAATCAAGTGAGTAAAATTTCTTTCCATCGCTAGTCTTCTCGTAGGAGAATTACATTTGATGGAAACTTAAATGAAACCTCTTTTCTAAATGTCTATCATATGTACAGGAGCATCATAGTCCCGTGGTGGACTTTTGCGGACTGTTAATGTTATTATCAAAAACTCTTTTATTTAATACGATTTAAATTCATTACGGGAAAATAGTTGTATTGTAAAATCAAACCTAATTAATAAAATATAGTTATTACGACTACATTACAGTAAATATTGTTCGCTGTTTACTCAAATACATACATTTTAGATATGAGCAGTTAAAAAAATATTAAAAAAGTATACATGTGTTACTATCTATTATTTTTAATGAAAACGAAATAAATATACAGCGAAATATAGCAATAAACATTATTATGAATAATGTAATGATCATTAAATTTATGTATTCATTTTTACTCTACAAATACTCTTGTAAAACATTAACATCTAAATATTTGCAAAAAGTAAATCGACAAACACGTTCAGATGCATCGACAAATTTTATAAAACCTGCGGTTGCAGAAATAAATTAGTATTAGTAAAATTTGCCATTTTAAAATAGTAACCGATTAATATTTCACCGCGTGTGAATATTGAATAAATTTGGTTTTAAAATTTACACTAGTGCCGTTAGAAATTTAATGCCGTTGCCGTTTGCCGTTTAGCAATTTAGTTTGTGGTATATTTTATGATACGTATTATCATTCCGTGACATATCTAGTTTCATGCGTTGAGGCCGTGAGTTTTATACGAGAGAATCGAAACCTTATGCTAAACAGTACATTCTTGCTGGTTGTAAGAATAAGTATGACATTAGGTTAAATTGGGTATGTTCGGTAAATTTTACCCAATATATGGCAATAGATTGGCCGGTTACACAAGTATGTTTCGGTGAAAAGTGAGCTATGCTCGACGTAATATGCAATTCTATTTACACCTTCCTGGGCAAAACAGCCATCTCGTTATCTATGCTGTATAAAACGGCTTACAGTTTAATTTAATACATGTAAATACATATAATTGTAAAGTAAAAAGCCTTCTTAGTTGGTTATCCTTGAAGGGGAATTCCCCTTGTGAAATTCTTAAGAGTGTTATAAGGGAACTTATACCGAGTTTTCGGCCGTTACGTTTTTAGTCTAATTGTAATAAGGGGTCTATCTAATGCTACCTATTACAATTGTAAAAGATAAACTTTGGCTCGATACGAAGATTGATGTGTGCTACATTTCTCTTAACCAAAACAGGCAATAAAACATTTCTATTATTGTGAAACAAGTGAATTTATTTCTGCAAATAGGCTACTACAAGGCAGCACTTTTATATGTCAATTTTATCAAGCGAACGATGAGGCCGACATTATCTAACTGACTACTCTGAGAAGAAATCCCGAAACAAACTCAGAAGTCCGTCTCTTTTAAAGTCCAGACAAATGTGTATGAAAGATTATGTGTGAGAACCGTGCAAGTTCTTTCTGTAGTGTCCTTTTGAGGAAAGAACCACAACAGTTTGAGCGGACCCATTCTGAAGGCAGTATGCATGTGTCGGTTTACAATCAGCTCAATTAACAGGTGATTCTGACTGATTCGACGAACAATACCAACCTAAAGAACATTTGCGTGGGTCGCACAAATACTCAAACGTATATATATTGAAATTATACGGCTTATTACCATGAAGTACCTCTAGGAAAAAATTTCAACTACATTGGGCTGGTTAAGATCTTTGTTGGCATGTAACTATGTTATCCAATAGTTGTCGTTAGTAGGTATGTCATATATTTCTGTTAATTTTGAATGCCTCGTCATTATTATTTATACGAAAATACCAATACCGTCAATCATTAAGTAGCCATTTGAAAACTAGACGGTTAAAATGAGGCTCTTATTGGATGCCAAATTTGTACTGCTCATATCTCACAATTCACACCATCAACCACATTACCAGGTACTCAATACGCGTACGATAGCACTCGTTGTGCAGATAATATTAATAAACAGTTTCATTTAGCTTATTGGTTAGTTTGGGTCTTTAGTAATTGGAATTTTATCCCCTTCTTGGCCAGATCGATCTGATATATGGTATAGGTACACTCTTAATTTTAATGACCATAATACTAGATATTATAATGCACCGAATTTTGTTGTTTATACAATATTTGTTGTGTGTGCATGTGTTATATTACAAAAAAAAAACTGGCTAGATGAGGTAATACCAAAAGTTTTAGGCATATTAGAAGATAGAACTTAAGAGGTCCAAAATTATTGTAGGTACTCAGTTATAGAACTTGCAACCAACAAATACCCATTTTAGTGAAATTTGACGGCCGCAATTCCTTTTACTTTTAAAGCATAGGTAAAATGTACATTTTCGACCATCCCTATTATAATTATGATGACTAATTTTTATTTTAATGTCCGTCTGTTAGATTATTTAATACATTAGACACGTACTTTTTACTTTCTTACGGAAACGATTAGTTTCGAAGATATATTGATTTGAAATATCGCATGACGTCACTTTTGAGTACGATTTATACTCTAAAATGACGTTATTACCTCTCATTTCTAAACTTTGATTCCTTTTACTTAAATATAGTTTTCTTATACGATAAAATAAAAAACTTGACGGACTAATTAGATTTTTAATTTTCATATCCCTAAATATCACAGTGGACAATATACTAAAAAAATTAGGAACTTCGAAACTGTGAGCTTCGTTTTTTGATACTTTAAAACGTACTTTGAAATATAATTTCCCATACTTCAATACAAAGTAAGTAATTACATTCAATTCTTGTTGCATTTTATATTTTCTTATCAACAGGGAGTGTTTATTTTTTATTATTTTCCTTCATTAAGTGAGGTGAAAGTAATAAGCAGTTATTACAAAAAATTGCATAGTCCGAAGAGCAATTACGACACTATCGGTAACCAGTCATTGTAACAGTACCTACCTACCTTCAATTGCATGAATTATTCTTCTATTTTGAAGTTTTTAATTTTCATGTTCCGTAGCCCTTAAAGAGTTTTTTGTTTTTTTTTGTTCTTGTTTTGTTTTTTGTTTCATATCCGTAATGTAGGTATCTAATTTATTTGAACATAATCAAAATTTCTGTACATTACCAATAATATCTACGACTAAAATAATATTAGAAAAACTGATATTAAATTAATATTAATATTATACATATATAAGAAAACCTAAAAATAAACAGACAAGGAAAGAAAACAGAAAAACAATAGTTTTGTTTTAAGAAAGATTTAATGAGTGCTTTTAAACAGGTTGTAATCTCCATAGTGTTGCTAGCTACATTTTACTGCATTATTATGATTTTTTTTATGTATAAAGGCAACCCTTTAGCCGTCTTCTTCACATATTACGTTGTAGCAATTTTAAAGTCAAAGTCAAGTCAAAATCATTTATTTCAATTAGACCAGGAAGGCTATTTTGTACGTCAACAACAAAAATTTAAAAGTGAAGCAAGTTCTTCATTCCAAGGTGTAGATTCAAAGGTTCCTGTATATCGTATCTGAACATATTGTGACTTCATAACGCGAAGAAAGAAAAAACATTATTTATACGCGTCTTAGGAAACGCAAACGCAAAATGAAACCTAATAAAAAATCTGCACAGTAGCACCCAATCAATTATATCCAAATACTCAAACGCCATTAAATTTTAAGTTCCGCTTAAGTATAGTACTATCACTACAAATTCTTTGTAAAACGACAGAGACGGCACGATATTTAAGTACAATTACAAATACAACCTTTCAGTATTCGGCCGTTATACTCCTAGAAACAAAATAAAACACTCAAATTTATTAAAAAAAAAACAAAGGAAATCGGTGAGCACTAAAGTCTAAATCGATTTGTAACATCGAGTTGGAATCGATTTGTACATTAACGTGACGGTATTCGACTAGCGTGACTACCATTGCGACGCAAAATTGATTCACCATTATGTGAGTTGCATGAGTCGAGTTATTGTCCGATACTTCGATTACCCACCAAATGCCTGACGTGATTGCGTTGTAGGTTACACGCGTACACCTGTCGTAATCGAATTTGAACTTGATTTTTCCATTTTAATAACAATAATTGGACGAAGGTTTGTGCTTTGTAGTTTGTCTATCTTGCTAGTTAGTAAAGGCCTCTTTATGAGATACTAGCTTTTACCCGCGGCTTCGCTCGCGTCACAGAAGGATAAAAAGTAGCCTATGTGACATATACTAATACACACAGCGCCATCTATACCAATAATTTCTTTTTCCCTCGAGAATATCAAATTTTTTCAGGATAAAAAGTACCCTATTATTTAATCCAGACTTCTAACTTTACGTCTGCAAAAATTCAAAGCAATCGGTTTAGTAGTTACGGCGCGAAAGTGGAACAAACAAACAAACAGACTCACTTTCCGATTTATAATATTAGTAAGGATTGTCAATGTTAGTTGTTGGTACAATGTGGATTAACAGGTTAGCGAGTTTCTCCTAAAAAATTGCAGCAAATGACAGTACCTATTGTATATCCTCAAGTTTTCAGGTAGTCGCAAAGGAGCCTGCTACTCCGTTAGTAAATATAAGTATATTGTTTACCTAAAGCCGTTGCCTATCTCCCCAATATTTTTGTTTTCAAATCTGCATCTACATCAGACATCACAATATTTGCACATTCAGAGTACCTCCATCGTCATACACTACAAGATTATCGGCAAACATTCTCATGTCGGATTCAGATCCCCTTTCAGTAGCTTTTACCCCACTACACTGCAACAGGAAAATATAATGCACCTGCTGAATGCATGAAAGGTCAAGTTTATTTTATAAAATGCTAAAATGTTCTCGTAGTTTTTTTTGTACCGACTACCTACCCGTAGTAGTTGATACTTACAGCAAAAATGTTACCGTAATTCTAGGAATTATTTTCGCTCGAACATTTTCTGTGAACCGTAATGCCACGTGGTGGGTGAAAGTTGTTTACTCACTTGATGACGCTGCCTCGTTCCTTTTCCACCAAAGGTCGGCGAAAACATTAAATTCAGTCAATAAATGTAATGTTGAACATTCGAACATTACCATTGTGACCGACATTAATAACTTAAAACCGAACCATAAATTGATAATACTCTTGGTTTTTACCAACAGCCAAATAAACAAGATAATTGATTCAAATTAAATGGAAGTTAACACTTCGGAACCGTTTCTCTTTAAGCAAATAAAACATCCACGCATGGAACGGACTCCACCGCTCTATAGGCACAAATCTCCCGTGTAGGCATCTCTGTTTTATTGCATTTCTACCCTAACTTACTGTCCTTTTCCCACTTGTTCGAAAACCCCACAAAAGAGCGAGACAGATAGCGGCAGTCAGTGTTATTTTATTCATGTTTGAGCCGACGTAACGTGAGACGGGTGTAGCTGTTTTACAATGGGAAAGAAAGAGATGGTTGAGGTTTCTGAAGGTCGTCTTTGGACAAAACGCGGGCGAGGGAACGTTAGCAATTGTTATTCTTATGTACGTCTATGGTCGTAAAGGAGGCATGTTTATAATAAAAAAATGCACTTATTGAATCCTAGCCTTTTGAGATATGTAAACGAGTTTATTGTATCGAGATATTGGGATGCTGTGAGGTAATACATAGAGAGTCGTATTGTTTTATTGTTATTGGAAGTTGTTGATATTATCGTGTGTAACTAAGACAGGTTCAATGAACTGAGACGCGAGTGATAGGAAGGTAAAGAGGAAAATTGTATGTTATCCTCATTTATCTTTTCAAGGCAACATTATTTTGTCTTATGAAGATGGTTTTACGTGTTATTTGTTTAAGTATTTTATTTTTATTATGAGTTTCTTAAAATAGCGAGCGTGTTTAGTCGGTTCAGGGGTATGCAGACATGCGTCTTTGCATATATAGTTCAACTTCTATTTTTTATTGTACTTCGGTATAGATTGAAGATAGTTGTAAATTTTTTAGAAGGAGTAACATATTAACATAGCGCGTATAATAAAGGTGTAAGTAGAAGATACAACTTTTACTACTTAGGTTTTTTTATTGAGGTTAAGTTAATTACTTAAAGAAAACACTTCTTTATTTTTGAAAACAAACAAAACTTGTTTATTTAAATAATTTAAGATTTCTTTTTTCTTTTTATTTAACTTAAGAAGTTTGTTACAGAGATTTCATCCTTATTGACCTTAACGATCGCTGCAATAAAAGTACAGGGTGCAAACTTTGACAGATTTTAGTCGTTTCGATTACTGTGTGAGGCAAGCTAATTTTGAATTAAGAAAAATAATGGATAGTTTTATTTGAGTAAAATTTTCTATTTTAAGTATTAAGAGTACTTTCCTTTCAGGTGGCATTACAAAATTCCACCCTGTATTTAAACTGTCAAATACCAAGCGGTCACCGGTGACCGCGACCTATTGTTCTTTAATTGTGTCTGTAAAACCGGTACTCGACGAGTTAATAGAGTGAGAGGGATAGAAAATATATGATAGAGAGGGATAAACGAATAACAAATGTAATCATAAATTATTTTCTACTATTGCATTCAAGGGTTATAGCGGCTAAAGCATTTACTGGATAAGTAACTGATTTTTATGCTTTTATACACGTCTATCTTGTGATATCTAGGCTTCGTCTGCCTCGTTGGCCGAGTTGTCGCAAGTGCGACTGCGGCAAGAGGTATCAGATTCGATTCTCGGGTCATTCAAAGCATTATTGCGTTTTAAAGAAAAGTCTCAGTAGTAGTACAGAGTCTGGAGTTGTGTCCGGTATATGGCAATAGGCTCACCAATACATGGAACTCATGACATAAATAGTGAAAAGTGAGAGCTGTTACATTGTACAGTGGCATTAAGTGCCGTAATGAGCACCTCTGCATACATCTCCGTGCATAAAACCTTGTGATGTTATGTTATGTTTATCTAGGCTTCAAAAATGTATTTAATTTCTACCTCTGGTGTGGTCAAGTGGGCCTGAGTGTTCGATTCTCAGTTGGGGTAAAATGTAGCACAGAGTTCAAATACTGTTAAATAAATTATGTCGCTAAGGTTATCTTCAGTTAAAATAGTACAATGTAATCGAATAATCGCCATAATCGATTCCACCTTTGTTCGGTAATCGGTAGGTATATTTGAAAGCCTTACGCGATAATTAGGTACTGATATAATTAACTTAGATACTTGTCTTGTGTAATCACGAGGCATGGTGACCTTCGATTCCCGAGCTTGACTGAAAATTAGTATATTCCATTCGTTTTTCAAAATCAATAAATCTTTTCATTATAACATTCATGAGAGATACTAAATTAATTATAATATTTTTTGGCTTACGTGCTTAATTATTTGACGAGGAACTCGACTAGTTTCAAGCCATGTTAGTGGAGTACCTACAGAGCGACACTCGCCGTATCGTAGGTTGCGGAATGAATATAACTCTCTATTTTTATTGGGGGAATATCATCGAATGACTTCTCCCGCCTGGGTAAGGCGGAGGGAATGTTAGACTCACTGACTAAAAACCACCCCGTTTCTACTCCTGCACTTCGAGCCGGAGCCCCGGTAATACGTTAAGTCCTCCGCGGCTCAGTATCGGCATTAGCCCTATTGGGCATGGCGGAATGGCAGCAACGACTGTCGCAACCGAGGGCTGGGCTCGCTGCCATTGCAGCGGTAAGTCCCCTCTTTGAGGAGTGGCTTGAGAGACGCTACGGCGTCCTCACCTACCGCCTGACGCAGGTCCTCACCGGACATGGCAGTTTCGGGAGGTACCTGTGTCTGATGGGGCGGGAGGAAACGCCCGGGTGTCATCACTGCGAGGACCGCCCTGAGGACACGGTGGAACACACGGTGGGAGAATGCCCTTCGTGGGCTGAGCACCGCCGTGTCCTTAGGGAAGTGATCGGCGATGGCGACCTCTCGCGTCCGGGCCTAGTAGTGCCATGATGCGGAGCGAGGGGGATTGGGATGCCGCTCCTCCTTTTGCGAAGCAGTCATGCTAGCTAAGGAGGAGGCGGGACGCTTGAGGCAGCGAAGCGCTGCCTCCTCGCAACCCAGCCATCGCGAAGGACACACCGGGCGTCGGGGATCGCGGGACGATCTCCGGCCACCGTAAGCGCGGGCCTGCGGACGGCGAGCATGGGTGGCTCCCCGTCCGACCAGAAACAGACCCGAGCGTACGGCGCGTCGCGTTCCGCGCGCGCCTCAAAGAGCCATCAGACCACCACAGATGGGGTCCAATAGGGCCGATGCCGATTCGGAGTCGCGGAGAACCTAACGGGTAACCGGGGCTCCGGCTCGACGTGCAGGAGAAGGAACGGGGTGGTTTTTAGTCAGTAAGAGTCTGACACTCCCTCCCGCCTCACCCAGGCGGGGGCAGTCATTCGATGATTTTCCCCCCTTAAAAAAAAAAAAAAAAAAAAAAAGCCCTATTGGGCCCCGTCCGTGGTGGTCTGATGGCTCTTTGAGGCGCGCGCGGAATGCGACGCGCCGTACGCTCGGGTTTGTTTCTGGTCGCGCGGCAAGCCACCCATGCTCGCCGTCCGCGGGCCCGCGTATATGACCCTCTAGCATGGCTTGAAACTAGTCGAGTTCCTCGTCAAATAATTACTTACGCGAGTAAGCCGAAAGACATAATAATTAATCGATATTTGTTTTCGTTTGTAACTATGTTAAGTAAATTATGTATATCCATCTGTGTTGTGTAAAGTTTATACTCAAAAACTTGATTTGACAATAGACAGTCACCTAATCTGAAATCTAGTAAAAGTACACGTTCTAATAGTACTCACTCTGCCTACGCTCTTATAAAATAACAGTCGTAATGTTATAAGTTATAATTAACAATATCACTCAGCAATAATTTTCATTTCCTCAAAAGAGTTTCACTTTTGCAAACTAAAATCAACTCTATCACTTCGAGTTACAGTTTATTATTGTTCTGCAATCTTGTCACACGAATCCCTTTGTATTCCGTATCGACTTTAGGTCCTTAAGGTCGACATTTCTTTGTCCTATTATCCACTCGTCGCTTGTTTTAGACTGTAGTTTGAAAGTACTGTGGATACGAAAGTGAACTCTGTGACATTTATTAAAAGAGGAAGTATTTTTGAGAAAGGCGTTTTATAAATAATAGATGAGTATTTATTTGATGGGTTATAAAGACTGACTCTTTGATCGAGTCTCGGTTTCGAATCCAAGGTCGGACAAAATGTTATTGAGTTCTTTTGATTTTGATATTCTACTTTTTGACTAAAATAATATTGTTTTATAGGTAAATTATAATTTATACGTTTTCGAAACTTAAGATTCATTGATATTGATAAGTTTACAAAAACCTGCTTGTCGGCAGATTGATCACCTGATGGTAAGCAATCGGCGTCACCCATGGACACCGGGAACACCAGATGCGTTACAAGTGCGTTACCGGCTTATTGGTTAGGAGTTTGACGATTGTTGGGGATTCGAAGATTGGGGAGTTTGGGGAAGTGGGGGGGGGGGGGGGGTGTAATCGCGCCTCCGGTAATCTCAATCACACGACGAAACACAACGCAAGCGTTGCTTCACGTCGGTTTTCAGTGAGGCCGTGGTATCACTCCAGTCGATCTATCGGTAGACGGTAGGCTATTTATCGAAATATAATCAAAACTTAATAAAATGCAAAAGAAAACCTCCAAAAATAACAAAAAAAAAACTATTCAATAAAATTAAAAACAATAATTAATCACAAAATAAACATTAAATTAAAATGTAATTCTTAAATAATATCGCTTTCCAATTTCAGTCGTTCCACATAGAATATTAGGTTCACAATTCTTGGCAGGGATTTTTCAGTGTTCAATTACATATTTTCCAATTTCAGTCTTAATACATATTGTATTTAGGTTCATAATTCTTTAGGGATTGTCCAGTGTTCTTGCACCTGATACAGATTGTTTTTCTTTAATCCCCAGGTCAACATGGAAGCGAATATACACACTTATGTAAGTACATACATATAGTACACCCTTCTAATATAGTCTCTATAAAATTTTATTAAAAATAATATGTATTTTTCTTCTATCTTCAAAAAAATGTCTATCTATAAAATTTCCACAAGCCTATTTTAGTTTTTTAGTTTTTATTCTTTACAAATGTTAGCTTAAACAATTAAAGACGAAATGTTCTTTAGCTAAAATTTGTTTAAAACAAACTGTGTTGAAATAATCTAGGTGCCCTAGGTACGTAATTTTAGACATAGATGTATATTAGTGCCTATATTTTCCTTTAAACTAAAATCTTTGAAATACTTCCTTTAACTTTCAATGTGAATGTTTAGACAGTTAACAATTTAAATACAACGGAAGCGTAAAATAATAAAAATATTTATAAAAATATCATTAAAAGTAATGAATATTTCACTTTTAATCAAAAATACAATATAAAGTTTATGATTTTTTAATTAAAATAACATGTTAAATCATCGATTAAAGGATATATTACATTGATACTTAAAATATATTTCGTTCAACATTCGACCTTAAACTTTGTAGTTATCTACTGACAATAGCATACAAAGTAATATAACTTTTAAGTAATAAAACTATATACACAACAAAGTCCATTTTTATCAACTTGAAAATACACAAAAATCTCTAAAAGCAATGTCAATGTCAATACAAAATCAACTATCTGTACAAGGAAATAAAGTCTAAATTTTATGCTGTCGCGATAACAGACACGTTAGTGGAAACGGTGTGACAGCTAATTTGTCAAAGCAATGCATCAGTCAAAGAGCATTATACATATACATATACATACATACCTATATTAATACATATACAGGTATGTAATACTTGAATAATCTCTGGGTACTGACGACTATGTACCTATATTAATTGCACTATCTATTACGTAAAGAGCCACGCTTCTGCAGGAATGGGCCGGCTCGTCCGCACTGATTTATTTGTCTATATTTACAGTTACAGCGGTAAAAACCCAATTACCATAAATAATAAAGGATGAAATAACAAAAAGATACACAGTACACACAACGAAAATGAAAAGTAAAACAGTTTTAAAACATTCATAAGGTCCTTTCGCAGCACTTCAGGCATTACGATAAAATCTCCTACCATCCGTTCGCAAACAGATCACTAGTTGGATTAGAATCCAAGAGACCATTGATCGCGGCCAGAGTGCGAGGAATCGGTGCTTTAGCCCGTGCTACGGTACGACACGAGGGCACGTCAAACGACCTGTGCTCTTTACCCCGGTAGTAATTATCTCGAACGTAAAAGCGTGTTGGTGACTCCAGTAGGTCTGGAGCGTCACGGCCTTAAGTGCAGTCAAGGCTCTCTCATTGGCTATATATCTCTAGACAGTAAACTCATACTGAAAAGGTACTCCAAAGATAGATGAATAAACACACTTGAGCATTTATAATATTAGTACGGCTGTACTTATGAAAAGTGGCTAAGGTTCCAGATTCAATAGAAAATGTTGATAACACAAACACCTACATGTATGAAAAGACGTTTCTGTTCGATGCCCTTGCCAGGCAAAGAACTATTGGTAAAATAATTGAGTGTCTAAAATTAGGACCGAAGTGTAGTTAAAAGAAAAAATTGTAATTCTCAAAGAAGGTTGAGAATACGATAACTGAAACCTGATTATCATTGCGAAACTTTACAATAGAATAACACTTCAACTCTTAGATCAATTCAGATTAAAACAAAACAGATAACAAACAATATAACAAAAATTCCTCACCCTTATTATAAATTCAAAAGTTTGTTTGTTTATTTGTCTTTCCCTTATGTCTCGTTCTTTATTGTATGATTTTTGTTTCGACTGTGGAGAGAGCTATGACGACAAAGCCACGGAAAGCTAGTCGATTCAAAGTCAAAGTCAAAATCATTTATTTCAATTAGGCCAGAATGGCACTTTTGAACGTCAACAAAAACAAAAATTAAAAGGGAAGCTATTTGCTCATTCCAAGGTATAGATTCCTATGGAGAAGAACGAGCAAGAAACTCCATAGGTTACTCTTTTTCAATCAGGTTCACAATTTACTAGTTACATAGTTTTGCTGTTTGGATTGTGCGAGAACAATGAAACACTAAAATCCAGTCAAAGTGATCAAAAATCGAAAATAACCTTAAGAATAAACAACCTAATGAATTCTTGAAAATGCAACATAGATACCATAACAACGCATTTTTGTTAAGTTACAGTTTAAATAAATACATCCCCTACGCTAAATTCTACCAGGAAAACCAACAGTAATTTTGACATACGTAGCTACATTAAAAACCGCCAATCATCGACCCTAAGTCAGTGGATATAAAACTCCACATACCGTCTAGTTAGTAAGCTCGGTTCAATTAAACTAACTGTAGCCTATCACTGACTAACTATTCTCACTAACTGCACTTTTAATATTTAACCAGTTTTGTTGTGTGAGATAGCCACACGTGACGAATGTTTGGTGGACAAGGCTCAGTCTAATAACCAACCTTTATGATCACTCTTATATTTCTTAAAAAATAAATTTATAAGTATTGTTTGAATGATAGCATGCTGTATGAAAAGTATATCAAGTTACTGAGTTAAGTAGATTTTACGAATATATTTCGATTAAACCGTAAATTTTTTATACAGATTTAGTACAAAAATTAAATAATTTCAATTTATAGTCGCAAACTAGTATTATGTTTTACGAATTAAAATTACTACAGGTGATTAGCAGTTTTAAAAATCTTCGATTTTCACTATTAGGCAGCTAACAGCCATTTTCAATAACCTATCTATCTGTAGATTTGCTTACTAGAGATAGAATTTTGACACATTTTGTATGGAGCTAATGTCAAAATTCTATCTCTAGTAAGCAAATCTACAGATAGATAGGTTATTGAAATTGGACGTAAGAGAACATGTTCATTTGACAGCCCTTGTTGCCACACCGAGGGCAAGAAAACTCACGAGTCGAACGAAATGTCATACTTAAAATAAGTCATACTATTTTAGGTCAAAGAAGACAGAGCATATCTTTCAAAGTAAAATTTTGTCAATTAGACGAGCCAAGTTAAAACTGAAACGACACCAACTTAGTAAGTAAAAAGTCAAGTATAAAGCCTGCGAACATCACACGTTTTCACACGACATTAGTGACAAAGTATATTAACTGCAGTATTAATAACTTCGCCAACTGACGGACCACATATGTACTAACAACTTACCATTAATAACAAACAGTTACATTAACCGGCTATATTATTCAACAATCACAAACGCGTCACCGTTTGCGATCGGCCTTATTCGGGTTAAGTAAACCATCAGGCGTGACATGATATTTAAGCGTTTCTATATTAGGCTGTCTAGACGCGATGAGCTGCGGCCATCAGGCCCATCAGTCAGGTTTGATATCAAAGCTAGGTGTCAGACCGACTTATGCATTGACGATTTAGGTCGCGACAGTAAGCGGGGAACGATGAATGTGATGAGCGATTTGACGGATCATGCACAGATTAACCATGATGGAGTTTCATCGATTGAGAGAAGCTTCACTCATTGTTAGCGAATTTAGTTTTAAACTTTTGTTTTACAGTAATCCGTGTTCAATGTCAACCGCATCCATTTCATACAGTGACGTGGTCGGATTTTATTTTTAAACTGTTTAATTTAGCTTAGCCGGTTTGTTTTATTCTTTTTTAGCTGACTTTTTTGTTTGGGTAATAATTGACAATAGGTTTAATGGATATTACGTTACGATCAGCGCAACTGATGATTTTTCAACAGATCGTAGGGAGAAATACATATATTTTATTTGGAAGCAAGGGAAGTTTATAACTTGATTTCATAAGTGAAGAAACTCATTGTTCAGGACATTGTCAATTTATCTGTAACAAATAATTTGGTATGTTTTGTGTAGATTAGATACTAGTTTTCATTTAAAGCCTCAAATTAAAAGTCCAACTGAACATGCAGCGGAATATTAAAATATGATGGACGTGAGCTGTAGTAGGTAACGCAACAGCTTTCGAGTCTTCACGTAAGTTTGTTTAAAGGTTAATTGAAAAGGTCTTTGACATGCGAACGCTTTCATCCCTGAAGACATGTGGGTGTGGTCGTTCGTAATTTTAATAAAACATTTGACAATTTCTGAAGGACATTTGCATTTTCTCTCCTAATTTAAGTTATTTTTCTGTCCGTTTTAAATGCATTATATCTTCTCCTATATGTATGCACTATACGGCTTTCTCGCTATTCCTAAATATCACACGCCCGAATACTGAAAGGTTACCCAATTTTAAGTTTTATTTAAATATAGTCCCGTCTCTATCATTTTAAAAAGAATTTGGAGTGACAAAAACACAACTATATTTATGCGCGACTAGAATTGAATAGCATTTGAGTATTTCAGAAATAGTCAGCCAGAGTAAAATAATGTTAAAAAGATTTATTACTAGTCTTATTTCTTCTTCTTTCTTTATTAGTAAAATATTATAAATGCGAAGGTTTGTGTGTATGTTTTGTTACTAAATCACGCCAAAAAGGCTGAAAGTGTGGGAGAGCCATGCTTCGGCACGATGGGCCGGCTCGACCGGAGTGATACCAGGACCTCACAGAAAACCGACGTGTAGCAACGCTTGCGTTGTGTTTCGTCGTGTGAGTTGCCGGAGGCCCAATTACCCTCCCCTTCCTCAATCGCTGAATCCCCGACGATCCTCAAACTCCTAATCTCCAAAGGGCCAGTAACGCACTTGTAACGCCTCCGGTGTTCCAGGTGTCCATGGGCGACGCCAATTGCTTACCATCAGGTGATCCGTCTGCTCGTTTACCGGCTTATGCCATAAAAAAGGGGTCGGGGTGAAATTTGGAATAGCTAGAGATTCTGGTCTGTAACAACACATAGGCTACTTTTAATACAACGAAAAGCCGCTTAACAAAGAAAATTAAGAACCTTCGTTACATGGAACTCAAAAAATGTTACATATTTTCAATATTAATATTAACCAAACTACTTATACGTGATAAACAATATGTCACATTGCGGTCGTAGGTAAGTACTAACCAACTTAATCACTTTTCCTATAGTTATCTTGTATCGCGCATCGCTGTCAATGTGGCCACACGTTCATTAGTGATTCCTAGTGATATGACGTCAGCATTGCCAAACCGTCTACCGGCCGGTTAGCCATTGAGTTAGGCTGCAAGGCCTTATTATTTCGTATAAATTTTAGGTTATGTACATCAGTGATAGTCCTATATCATATTCATGATAGCTTAAGCACTGATACTGCCTCTGATACTCATTGATACTGCATCCTCACTGATACGTCGTAGTGGCCGGAGGTTTAAGACGTCCGCATCTCATGCATGAGGGATGTTCGAAATCTACCGACATCGAGTACCAATGTGGCGTTGTTTTCCGTACATGAAATATGCCAGCATTAAAAATGCATAAAAACTTTTTTGTTATATTGCATATATTTTGTGTAATGGGCTTTTAGGCCCGGGAATGTAATGTGGCTCGATTCAAGTGTCCGGAAGTGTATATGTACTTTCTAAGATTATTTAGACACCACTGACAAACGGTGACGGAAAACATCGTGAGGAAACCTAAGCTTATAATGTCTAATTATAAGTTTGAAACCCGCATTGAACAAGCGTGGTGATTAATGCTCAAACCTTCTCTGTGTGAGTCGAGGCTTTTGGTCAGCAATGGCCACATTTAGGCTGTTGATTGATATTGTATCTTTGCATAAATACTCTGATATGTTGTTCAGAGTGCTATCAATTTTACCGTATTGGATTTGTCTTTTGATTTCATGTTTCTAACAGCATTGTAACTTTCTTGAATGCCGGCTACATACCTTCCATTTTACTTGTACAGTCCAACTGTACAGATGAATCGTAAGGTGTGAAGAGCCATCAGTTAAACTGTACAGTTTTACTTGAACGTATGTAAAATATATGAACTCACAATTGTTAAATTGAAGGGTGTAGCCTACATTACTGTATTAACCAATTACAGCCATGTACCAAAAACTTCGTACTACTTTTAAGAGTATACCAAGTTTGCGGCACACTTAAAGTTAACGTGTGCATGGAGCTAATATTTTAGAAACGAACCACTTTATTATACGTTCCTCACACACTAGTATTATACTGTCAATCACCCGAAAAGTGTGAAAATGTATAAGAAGAATACGAAGAATGGCAGTTGAATTGAATGTTGAATTCTAGTTTCCATAAATTGTTATTGTGTTTGAAATCCGTCATACAGTTGTCGTGTAGTTAGCATTGTCGTGTAATAGAAAGGATTGTCGGAAAAGAGGTCAACGCACCCATATACACGATTCAGGAACAATTTTTACAATGGAAACAACGAGGCAAGCGTGAAAACGGATCAGTTGGCCCGTACGTTTTGGTAGAATGGAAATGAACTTTGCTGTCCACTCGAACTTTTTCGTTTTCATAGTTACCTAGTGTTTTAAAAATGTCCGTGTGTATACTCGTCGAAATATGGCAACATTTTACCTTTGTAAAGGATTTTTTAAAACGTGCGTAACGTGCACCGTGATCCGTGTATTTTAATGCACCTTAATTTCCTTTGACGTTTCATTGGAAATTTATTGCTACTTTTCTGAGCAATATCGTGATTTAAGCTTACTTTTATATTTCACATTTCACGAAGAAATACTTAATGATAATATTCAGTTCTTTGAATTCACTCAATACATTATATTGGAATACACGATATAAAGTTTACACTGCCGATTGTAATTATTAATTCATGTTTATTTTAACATTTTCTGGCAGTATTGTTTGTCGAAATACATCTCTTTGTTCTGAAGTAATTTGTTTCGTCGTGTTGAAGAATTAATTGATTCAATAAGGGAGCGAACATAATTACAAAATTTTTTAAACCACTATTATCTAAACTAGATACCTAGTCTACTGAAGTCTGCAAATGGTGACGCTCTTTTATAAGGTGTTACACGGATGCAGTTATACCATAACATCATACTAGACTCTACTTAATGAACAAATCTGACAAACTTCAACAGAATTTCAGTTTCTATAGGCGGTCATTGCGCACCATCATAAGCCAACAGTAGCTGCACAATGGCTCCACAGATTCCAAGTTCCATTGCAAGTTCATGGAGCCTGGATATAGTTGGCAGTTAACAATGGCGCCGTATACCGTACCGTATTCATGGCTTTCATACTAGTCCCAGGGGCGCAAAGTTAATTTCAAGTTGCCAAAGTGCCTGTGACGTTCCCTCATTTATTAAAATACTAACGTCTTGGACTTAATAGGTTTTGGTAACTGTGAAAGTTGACGGAACGTTGGTTGACGTCACAAGTTGCTAGTGCTGGGTGTATTACCATCAGACAACATTGTGTGGTGTAAATTATCCTATTCTTTTTAACTGTATTGGAATACTGCGAGATAGAGAGACTGTAACTCTGTTTTGTTAACAAACTTAAATCTTAAAGTTCTTTATCCCAATTGAATGTAACTACATGTATTATTGAAATTTACTTATCACTGCAACAAACTTATTGTCATCCTTACTATCCTTACTAACATTATAAATCGGAAAGTAAGTTTGTTTGTTTGTTCCGACTTCACGCCGTAACTACTAAACCGATTGCATTGGATTTTTGCAGACGTAAAGTTAGTAGTCTGGATTAAATAATAGGGTACTTTTTATCCCGAAAAAATTTGATATTCCCGAGGGAAAACAAAAGTATTGGTATAGATGGCTTTGTATGTATTGGTATATGTCACATAGGCTACTTTTTATCCTTTTGTGACGCGAGCGAAGCCGCGGGTAAAAGCTAGTATAACATAAATATCTCATGTACGTCTCTTTCCACTAGTTTTATCATATCAAATTCAAATTCAAATATCTTTATTGCAGTACACGGTACATTTAGATACATTGCTTGCAAGATGTTAGATGAATGCACAGTTCACTATGTTCCACAAATCAAGGCATGCAATTATTAATCAATCTTTCATAAATCATACCACAACCGTCTTTTTACATTGAAATTTATCATTCAAACAAAAATATTAAAAGAATCATATGTTCCAATTCTAAAGTCCCTTTTGCAACTAATATGACATAAAATCAGAAATAGTAAAATCGAATATCGGATTCACATCGGCCTCGCGGCCGCGTATTAACATATTCACATATTTTTATGAAGGATTTTATGACATACCTACCGTTTTTACGAGGTTTGGTTTTCGTCCTGAAGGGCGTTGAAGGGTTTGACCGATTTGTTTATGTAATGCTATAGGGTTTTGTATATTTGAATTTTCTTTTTAAAACGTTGCCTCACTCTTTGATTGCCTCCTGTGTCGTGAGTGCGTTTACAAAAATACAAGTTCACATACACATGACACCCAGATCTGAAACAACAATCAAAGAGTTAGAAGAATTGAACCCGCAATGCGTTGCATAGCAGCCAGTTGCCCAGCCACCGCACCAACCCTGCCGTCAATTAGATATATGTATATTCGAACTCAGTCTATTTCTTTTGTCTTTGAATAGTTTCAAATTCCATGGTGCTACTGTAAAACCTTAAAGATAACAGTAGTCTAGTAGTCTTAAAGATTCTTAAATTCGAATAATTTAGTGTATAACGATAAGTTTATGTAATGAATAATCTTCGTGTATTAAAGACATTTCTGAGCATTGTAATCAAAGACAGATTTTATATTTTCTAAGAACTTTTGCAATGTGAAGAAGATACTTAGTGTTCCATAGCACTATTTGTACATATTGCTACCATGGTAGGTACAATGCTATACGAAATGATAGGCATTACACCCCCATACTTTCTTCTAGAAGTATGACATGGTAAGGAATTCAACCACACTAATTTCATTCTATAAACATAAAAACATATAAAAGTCCCAATACCTGTTGCAAATAAAACAATAATAATCTAATATCTAATTGTCAATCATCATTATCCCTGTTATTCGAATATTCATTGCGACCTTCAGTTAAAGACAAAAGACATATAATTCCACTTGATGTTCTTGAGTCAGGCTAAATCTACAAACGCTAATCGTTGACATTGAACAGAAATAGTTGGGCGCCGAGCTATGATTAATTGACAAGTTGCAATGTCATAGACGTGAAACGATTGGCAACAGTTAAGATTTCATTGTGCTACTGAGAACTTATATGTATATTACATTGTGATCTAGATTTTATCTTCCACTAGCTACTTCCGCGCGGTTTCACACGCTCTACTCAGCGCCTCTTAGTCGTAGCGTGATGTTTTATAGCCTATAGCCTTCCTCGATAAATGCGCTATCCAACACAATAAGAATTATTCAAATCAGACTTGTAGTTACGGAGATTTGTGCGTTAAAATAAACAAACAAAAAACAAACTCTTCCGCTTTATATAATAGTATAAGATTTTGTGACATCATCATCATCAACAACCAGTGAGAACCCACTGCTAGACTATGGGTCTTCTGTACAAGAGGGATTTGTCAACTATACATCATTATGGGTAGACGCTGCCACCAGCTATTGCTTACCACCAGGCGAGATGGGGCCAAACGTCGGCCCATCAAATACAAAAAAAATCTAATTTACAGTATCGGTTTTGCAATCTCTCGACTAAAAAGTTACTTTTAAATCTATCTTTTCGTCGTCTACTATTATTACGATTTAAAAAAATATCAAACGTTCTGTAAATTATAGGCCTGTTTGAGGAACCCTGATCAGACTAGTCTATAAAACAGTTAATATCACTGTTTTCATGAAGCATAATGTTATTTTTTCCTTGATCATTGATCTAAATAAAAAGGCGAAAAGTATGTTGGTATTAAAGTTTTTTCATTCTTTTTATGTGATTAATAAGCTATGAGATTTATTTATTTTTTAATTTAAAAATACTTTGCCTCACACAGGATTTTCTTCTGTGTCGTGGGTGCGCCTACAAACATCCAAGTTCACATATGTATCTACATATGACACCCAGACTCGGAACAACAATCAGTGGATCACACAAAGAGTTATTCCGTGAATCTGAGGAACGCTATTTATATACTTAACACTATTCTTGAATTGTACATCAAGTAATAATGGTAATATTTCTAAATTTAAAAGTTGTGAAAGTGTTAAGGGCCAGTAGAGTACGCCATGACTTGACCTCGCGGCGTTCTTTAACCGCGTCCATCGATCGTCACATGTCGTTGCCTTAGGCTATGGTGCAAGAAAACTAATCAGCTTATCAAATGTCGAGGACTTTATCGTTTCATTGTTGGAAATATGAACAAAGTCATATCATTTGAAGAAAAGGGTAGAATACATTAATTAATTATAGAGCATTTTATTAAGTTTAGCCAGTTTGATATGTTATAAGTTTGTGATGAGCGGCCACCCGAATTTTAAAAGTCTAGCCACGTAAGAACTCAGCAATATTTTACTTTGCCCAAAAATCAAACTGAAAATTCATGATTGCCATTGATACTAACTATCGTCCAACTGAAACCTAAGAGTACGAAGCTAGTCTAATACTAAAAGTTTGGCATATTTAGAAACACCGTAAGAATTCATCAGTATTTTGAACCGACAACTTTTTGATTGGTTACTTATTAAATATCTTCATAGGTTGTCAGATTTAACTTATCCTGAGGACAAGAATACGTAAAAACTTAGTAACACTTGTTGGGTATCAAGTGTAGAGAGAAATGAAATGTGCGCTCAGAATGCCAACTGTCTTACCTATGTTTATTAAATCATTTCATTTATAAGTGATATCTATGTACCTATGCTTCCCCACACACTTGTGCTTTATCAGAGAATCCCTCTTCTTGTTAAGCATTAGCTGTCATCATCATCATCATCAACAGCCTATAAGTGCCCACTGCTGTAAAACCTATTCTCACACGGAGAAGGTTTGAACATTAATCATCACGCTTGCTCAATGCAGGTTGGCTTAGCATTAGCTTTGGACTTACGATATTCCGTCACACTTTATTGAACTCAAGCACCAGGCAAATACATTATACCACATCTTGAATATCGAAGGCGAATTTAGTAATTCAGAATAAATAATTTAGATAATATATTCCAAAAAACGTGTCCAGAAATTAGGTGTAGCATGTCATATCGATTGCATATACCGTGGCTAGTGGCAAATTATCGTCCATAGTTGTGATTATAATAGTTGGCTTAGTGGTAGCATATGTTGAATCCCACGGCTGGTCACGCACGCCTAGCAATTAGGACTGTTTGCCAAGTACTAAAGAAGGGTTCGGCTTTCTACGATTACTGTAATTTTATAATTAATTTTCGATTGTTATATGTTCAATCGACGGTGCAATCCTTTTGTTCTTTTTTTACATTTCTAAGTAAAGTTCGGTTAATTAGGCAAGTTATTATTGCTGGTTTTTGTGATAATGTGTGTCCTTAAATTGCAAAAGGATCTTTTTGTTAGGATGAAGTGATTGTTTGATTTTGAATGTACATACGTATACATTGGTCCTGAAGTTACTAACATTTCTAATTGACTACAGAACTTATAGTTATTTTATAATTCCTTAAACTATTCCTCAACAATTGTTTTCGGAACTTAATCGTTACTAAGGAGTACTTTAAGTAATCTTTAAATGTTTCTGAGTAGTACAGTTACCAGTCAAAGTGTTAAAAACATAAACAAAGTAATATTTGGTGCTTGAACCCCACACCGCTGAACACCTGTATCTGTTTGAACGCATAATACTTAATTTGATAATTATTATCCCTGTTAATCAAAATAATCATACAGTATAGACCTAGAAGCTGATTGCAAACCAAGATCTAAGCTAAGTTAGGTTTAGTACTTATTATACAATGCGGCAAGTATGAAAAATTCCCTCGTTGAGCTAGTGGCCGCAAGTGCGACTACCGGGCACAGAGTGTTGGGTTCGATTCCCGGGTCGGACAAAGTACTACTGGGTTTTTTAAAACATTCTCAGTAGTAACCCGGAGTCTGAAATTGTGCCCGGTATATGGCAATAGGCTCACCTCCTATTACACGGGACTCCGAATATAAATAGTAGACAGTGAGTGTTAAGTGTTATCTTGTGCACATTAAGTGTCGTAATACGCACCTCTGCTTACCCCTTCGATGATAAAAGGCGTGATGTTATGTTATGAACTAACTTAGCTTAGCTCTTGGTCTGCAACCTGCTACAACCTTCGCTAAAGTTACCTGACTGATTTTATATGGAGAAAGTACAAATAGATTCTTCATCAATTTACCTATACAATCGATGCCTTAAAGTTAAGGTTCGCCACATATGAACGTCGCCCCCTTAATGTTATTTGCCGTTAGCCGTCTACTTGATTGGTCAAACTTTTATAGGTCTGTTTCTACTTTGAAAGTTCCCTTGGCGTGCCTGCCAGCCGCAGCCGCTCACTTTGAAATATAAACCCTGTTATTGTTTCAAATAACGACCATTTTGCAATGGTAGTTATTTTTGTTTTTATTGCTCAGTTGAGTGAGAGAGTTAATACACTTAGGTTTTGTGCTTTAGAGATTATTGTGGCGTGGGTTTCAGGGTTTGTATTTGTTCTGATTGTGCCTTGCAGTGAGTTTGTTTTGTTATCCTTGTTATTGCACTTCTATATAAAGACATTTCAGTAAAGTGTAGTATATGTGTTTAGTAAGTCAATAAGTATTGTATTAAGGCTTTTATTGCATCAGTTTAATTGTCTAGTTTTGATCATCATCATAACATAACATCACGCCTTTTTATCCCCGAAGGGGTAGGCAGAGGTGCACATTTCGGCACTTAATGCCACTGTACAATGTAACACCCACTTTTCACTATTTATGATATGAGTCCAATGTAATAGGGGGTGAGCCTATTGCCATATACCGGGCACATTTTTCCAGACTCCGTGCTACTACTGAGATTTTTAAAAACCCAGTAATACTTTGCCCGACCCGGGAATCGAACCCGAGACCCCTTGCCCGGCAGTCGCACTTGCGACCACTCGGCCAATGAGGCAGTCAAATTTTGATATATCCTATAAAAACTTACTAGTGATATGAAATAACCAATCATCGTTGTTTATAGATTGCATCACATTTGTGATGCAATCACTACTATTTTCAGTAGAAACACGGAAACACAAATTTGGAATCGTATAAGAAAAACAAAAGTCTCATATTTTATATTGGACTCGTAACATAACTGGATAAAAGTGGTTGATCCTTTGTTACCTATACATGTGTATCCCTGCCAACCACTCTGCCTTGAATAAGTTTGATACAAATTCGTACTAACAATGCTACACCTGAAATACTAGGAACTGAAATTAAATTAATTGGGCAATTATTTGAAATCGTCTTTATGATTAATAGCTGGTTAAAGGTTACACCTAAACTGAAGGCTTTTGATAAGTTGGCGAACGAAGGTTGCACCTTAATATAATATTAATGATATTATAAGGAATTTCGGAAATTGTACGTATCGTTAGAAATTTCGATTCTCGGAAACATTCATACACTTTTGCTCTTTTTGACAGATGTAATGAAAGGTGCAACTGCTGTATAGTTTTTCAATATTCTCAATACGTAGGAGTCAAACCAAAATCGTAACAATTCCCCAGGACGAACCGAGAGGAACTTCAAACAGAAAGAACTAAAGAACAGCTTTTTAAACTGTCAAACACCAAGCGGTCACCGGTGACCGCGACCTATTGTTCTTTAATTGTGTCTATAAAACCGGTACTCGACGAGTTAATCCTCTAGTATTGTATACGGTACTGTTGATAAATTATTATCAGGTGTGTTTTTATGGTAATTACCTATAGTGAAACATACTAAATTGTGATGGAGAGGAGGCTGCGCGACGTCGCCGCGACCGCGCACGCTACTCATGCGGAAGAACCCCTCTGTAGTTCGAAACTAGTAGAGGTTTTCTCAGTATATTCACGTGAGTAACCCGCGATTTTCAGTTAGTTAATTTGTTATCAGGTCATCCATCGCTCCATTGCCCCTACACCATAAAAATTAAAAGTACTGTCTAGAATTTTTTTAATGATATCGGAGTAGTTACTATGTGCAGTTAGCCCAGTTATTTGGTATATGTGTAAGATAATAAAGATTGACTGAATACGCAAATAGCTGTCATTGTTATACTGTACAGGGTGGAATTTTGTAATGCCATCTGAAGGGAAAGTACTCTTAATACTTAAGATAGAAAATTTTACTAAAATAAAACATTCCTTTATTTTTGAAAAGAAACAAACTGCATTCGTTCATTGTTTTCCTTTCATGAAAATAAGACTTTGACTGCCAATAAAAAACTGTTGAAGGTAAATCCTCCGCTAATGCCGGTCACCGGTGACCCCCATGGCGTTTAACGTGAAGTTTGTTACAGAGATTTCATCCTTATTGACCCTAACAATCGATGTAATAAATGTACAGGGTGCAACTTTTACAGATTTTAGTTGGTTCGATTACCGTATGAGGCAAGCTAATTATTGGAAATCTTCCTACAAATCTTAAGTATTAAGAGTACTTCCCCTTCAGGCGGCAATACAAAATTCCACCCTGTATACAAGGTTTTTAACGAAGTCATATCTTCTGTAACTAGACCCAGCTTAGTAGCTAATGAATGGTTACTGTACCTATATTGAATCAATCTTCATTTTAGTACCTATAAACCCAATAATTGGACTAATTGTCTAGACTAACGTCGGCCCATCAAATACAAAAAAATCTAATTTACAGTATCGGTTTTGCAACATCTCGACTAAAAAGTTACTTTTAAATCTATCTTTTCGTCGTCTACTATTATTACGATTTAAAAAAATATCAAACGTTCAGTAAATTATAGGCCTGTTTGAAGAACCCTGATCAGACTAGTCTATAAAACAGTTAATATCACTGTTTTCATGAAGCATAATGTTATTTCTTCCTTGAGCATTGATCTAAATGAAAAGGCGAAAATAATGTTGGTATTAAAGTTTTTTTATCCTTTTTATGTGATTCATTTATTTTTTAATTTAAAAATACGTTGCCTCACACAGGATTTTCTTCTGTGTCGTGGATGCGCCTACAAACATCCAAGTTCACATATGTATCTACATATGACACCCAGACTCGGAAGAACAATCAGTGGATCACACAAAGAGTTATTCCATGAATCTGAGGAGCGCTATTTATATACTTAACACTATTCTGAGTTGTACATCAAGTAATAATGGTAATATTTCTAAATTTAAATGTTGTGAAAGTGTTAAGGGCCAGTATAGTACGCCATGACTTGACCTCGCGGCGTTCTTTAACCGCGTCCATCGATCGTCACATGTCGTTGCCTTAGGCTATGGTGCAAGAAAACTAATCAGCTTATCAAATGTCGAGGACTTTATCGTTTTATTGTTGGAAATATGAACAAAGTCATTTCATTCGAAGAAAAGGGTACATTAATTAATTATAGAGTATTTTATTAAGTTTAGCCAGTTTGATATGTTATTATTCATTTATTTATTTATTCATATTGCACAATGTACATATAATAGGAAGTATTACATACAACTAATTCAGTACATTACCCAGTTAGGGCGCACCAATTTAATTAATTAGTTTGTGATCAGCGGCCACTCGGATTTGAAAAGTCTAGCACATTTCTAGCACACTTCTAAACCACGTAAGAACTCAGCAATATTTTGCTTTGCCCAAAAATCTAATCGGAAAATTCATGATTGCCATTGATACTAACTATCGTCCAACTGAAACCTAAGAGTACGAAGCTAGTCTAATACTAAAAGTTTGGCATATTTAGAAACACCGTAAGAATTCATCAGTATTTTGAACCGACAACTTTTTTAATGGTTACTTATTAAATATCTTCATAGGTTGTCAGATTTAAGTTATCCTGAGGACAAGAATACGTAAAAACTTAGTAACACTTGTTGGGTATCAAGTGTAGAGAGAGAAATGAAATGTGCGCTCAGAATGCCAACTGTCTTATGTTTATTAAATCATTTCATTTATAAGTGATATCTATGTACCTATGCATCCCCACACACTTGTGCTTTATCAGAGAATCCCTCTTCTTGTTAAGCATTAGCTTTCATCATCATCATCAACAGCCTATAAGTGCCCACTGCTGTAAAGCCTATTCTCACACGGTGAAGGCTTGAGCATTAATCACCACGCTTGCTCAATGCAGGTTGGCTTAGCATTAGCTTTGGACTTACGATATTCCGTCACACTTTGTTCAATTCAAGCACCAGAAAAATACGTTATACCACATCTTGAATATCGAAGGCAAATTTAGTAATTCGGAATAAATAATTTAGATAATATATTCCAAAAAACGTGTCCAGAAATTAGGTGTAGCATGTCATATCGATTGCATATACCGTGGCTAGTGGCAAATTATCGTCCATAGTTGTGATTATAATAGTTGGCTTAGTGGTAGCATATGTTGAATCCCACGGCTGGTCACGCACGCCTAGCAATTAGGACTGTTTGCCAAGTACTAAAGAAGGGTTCGGCTTTCTACGATTACTGTAATTTTATAATTAATTTTCGATTGTTATATGTTCAATCGACGGTGCAATCCTTTTGTCCTTTTCCATACATTTCTAAGAAAACTTCGGTTAATTAGTCAAGTTATTATTGCTGGTATTTGTGACAATGTGTGTCCTTAAATTGCAAAAGGATCTTTTTGTTAGGATGAAGTGATTGTTTGATTTTGAATGTACGTATACATTGGTCCTGAAGTTACTTAACGTTTCACCTAAAGTGTAAAACATTTCTAATTGACTACAGAACTTATAGTTATTTTATAATTCCTTAAACTATTCCTCAAGAATTGTTTTCGGAACATAATCGTTACTAAGGAGTACTTTAAGTAATCTTTATATGTTTCTGAGTAGTACAGTTACCAGTCAAAGTGTTAAAAACGTAAACAAAGTAATATTTTGTGCTTGAACCCCACACCACTGAAAACTTGTGTTTGTTTGAACTCATAATACTTAATTTGGGAATTTTTATCCCTGTTATTCGAAATTACCACACAGTATAGACCTAAAATCTAAGAGCTAAGCTAAGTTAGGTTTAGGACTTATTATACAATGCGGCAAGTATGAAAAATTTCCTTGTTGGCCGAGTCAGCAAAAGGTCGCAAGAGAGAGCGCAAGTGCGACTACCGGACACAGAGTCTTGGGTTCGATTCCCGGGTCGGAAAAAGTACTACTGGGTTTTTTAAAACATTCTCAGTAGTAACCCGGAGTCTGAAATTGTGCCCGGTATATGGCAATAGGCTCACCTCCTATTACACGGGACTCAGAACATAAATAGTAGACAGTGGGTTTTAAGTGTTCTCTTGTGCACATTAAGTGTCGTAATATACACCTCTGCCTACCCCTTCGATGATAAAAGGCGTGATGTTATGTTATGAACTAACTTAGCTTAGCTCTTGGTCTGCAACTGGCTACAACCTTCGCTAAAGTTACCTTTGATTTTATATGGAGAAAGTACAAATAGATTCTTCTTCAATTTACCTATACAATCGATGTCTTAAAGTTAAGGTTCGCCACATATGAACGTCGCCCCCTTAATGTTATTTGCCGTTAGCCGTCTACTTGATTGGTCAAACTTTTATAGGTCTGTTTCTACTTTGAAAGTTCCCTTGGCGTGCCTGCCAGCCGCAGCCGCTCACTTTGAAATATAAACCCTGTTATTGTTTCAAATAACGACCATTTTGCAATGGTAGTTATTTTTGTTTTTATTGCTCAGTTGAGTGAGAGAGTTAATACACTTAGGTTTTGTGCTTTAGAGATTATTGTGGCGTGGGTTTCAGGGTTTGTATTTGTTCTGATTGTGCCTTGCAGTGAGTTTGTTTTGTTATCCTTGTTATTGCACTTCTATATAGAGACATTTCAGTAAAGTGTAGTATATGCATTTAGTAAGTCAATATGTATTGTATTAAGGCTTTTATTGCATCGGTTTGACTATATCTAGTTTTGGTACATCCTATAAAAACTTACGAGTGGTATGAAATAACCAATCATCGTTGTTTATAGATACATTTGTGGTACAATCACTACTATTTTCAGTAGAAACACTGAAACACAAATTTGGAATCGTATAAGAAAAACAGAAGTCTCATATTTTACATTGGACTCGTAACATAACTGGATAAAAGTGGTTGATCCTTTGTTACCTATACATGTGTATCCCTGCCAACCACTCTGCCTTGAATAAGTTTGATACAAATTCGTACTAACAATGCTACACCTGAAATACTAGGAACTGAAATTAAATTAATTGGGCAATTATTTGAAATCGTCTTTATGATTAATAGCTGGTTAAAGGTTACACCTAAACTGAAGGCTTTTGATAAGTTGGCGAACGAAGGTTGCACCTTAATATAATATTAATGATATTATAAGGAATTTCGGAAATTGTACGTATCGTTAGAAATTTCGATTCTCGGAAACATTCATACACTTTTGCTCTTTTTGACAGATGTAATGAAAGGTGCAACTGCTGTATAGTTTTTCAATATTCTCAATACGTAGGAGTCAAACCAAAATCGTAACAATTCCCCAGGACGAACCGAGAGGAACTTCAAACAGAAAGAACTAAAGAACAGCTTTTTAAACTGTCAAACACCAAGCGGTCACCGGTGACCGCGACCTATTGTTCTTTAATTGTGTCTATAAAACCGGTACTCGACGAGTTAATCCTCTAGTTTGTATACGGTACTGTTGATAAATTATTATCAGGTGTTTTTATGGTAATTACCTATAGTGAAACATACTAAATTGTGATGGAGAGGAGGCTGCGCGACGTCGCCGCGACCGCGCACGCTACTCATGCGGAAGAACCCCTCTGTAGTTCGAAACTAGTAGAGGTTTTCTCAGTATATTCACGTGAGTAACCCGCGATTTTCAGTTAGTTAATTTGTTATCAGGTCATCCATCGCTCCATTGCCCCTACACCATAAAAATTAAAAGTACTGTCTAGAATTTTTTTAATGATATCGGAGTAGTTACTATGTGCAGTTAGCCCAGTTATTTGGTATATGTGTAAGATAATAAAGATTGACTGAATACGCAAATAGCTGTCATTGTTATACTGTACAGGGTGGAATTTTGTAATGCCATCTGAAGGGAAAGTACTCTTAATACTTAAGATAGAAAATTTTACTAAAATAAAACATTCCTTTATTTTTGAAAAGAAACAAACTGCATTCGTTCATTGTTTTCCTTTCATGAAAATAAGACTTTGACTGCCAATAAAAAACTGTTGAAGGTAAATCCTCCGCTAATGCCGGTCACCGGTGACCCCCATGGCGTTTAACGTGAAGTTTGTTACAGAGATTTCATCCTTATTGACCCTAACAATCGATGCAATAAATGTACAGGGTGCAACTTTTACAGATTTTAGTTGGTTCGATTACCGTATGAGGCAAGCTAATTATTGGAAATCTTTCTACAAATCTTAAGTATTAAGAGTACTTCCCCTTCAGGCGGCAATACAAAATTCCAACCTGTATACAAGGTTTTTAACGAAGTCATATCTTCTGTAACTAGACCCAGCTTAGTAGCTAATGAATGGTTACTGTACCTACATATATTGAATCAATCTTCATTTTAGTACCTATAAACCCAATAATTGGACTAATTGTCTAGACTGACAATTCAATTTGACGTTTCAAATGTCCCTAATTAATGGATTAATTGAAATGAATGCTTTGAATTTGACTTTGACTTTAAATATACGTCAGTGTGAACGCATCCTTAGGTATTGGTGTATTCAGATAATAGCATTAAATTAAAGCTCTAAATATGTAATGACTTGGTCGGCTTGTGCTTTATTAATCAGCAAGGTAATGGTCCTTAATAACGGATGCAAAGTGCCTCATATAAATTGTAAAAAACTTATCCTGTAACGCGGTTTCTCTTCTCCAAATATAAAAGTATAATTGTTTCCGTTTTTGTAATTATTACTAAAGAGGAGAGCCATGCTCGTCGGCACGAATGGACCAACTCGACCGGTGTGATACCACGGCCGAGCAGAAAACCGACGTGAAATAACGCTTGCATAGTATTTCGTCAAGTGAGTGAGGCTACCGGAGGCCCAATTTCAAAATTTATTCCAAGCCCTTATGTAAGTGAGAAAACACCAAGAACATAACATAAAATCACGTCTCTTATCCCCGAAAGTGTAGGCAGAGGTGCACATTACGGCACTTAATGCCACTGTACAATATAACACCCAGTTTTCACTATTTATGTTATGAGTCCTATGTAATAGGAGGTGAGTCTATTGCTATATACCGGGCACAATTCCAGACTTCGTGCTACTACTCAATAATACTTTGCCCGATCCGGGAATCGAACCCAAGACCGCTTGCCCGTCAGCCGCACTTGCGACCACTCGGCCAACGAGGCAGACTAAAGGTCTTAAATACTTTCTCTCTATAAAGTAGACCAATATTAACGATGCATTTTGTAAGATTTCGTAAGTGACGTCTCACGGGCATTATCTGTATTGATTTTAGGTCGATAAACTTTACTCAAGGTAAAATCGAATAACCGAAGTCGGTAAACAAACAACGTAAATGAACTTGAGTCAAAGAATAAACGTATTACAAAATAATGTAATCGATTTGTGTTATACTTCTTGGAGCTTTCAATCTGAATAACAGGTGAAAATGTCATTTATATAAATAATTTTTCGTGTTTTAGTATAGTTTTGTAGGTAGCCGATAAATTTAGCTTACATATTCTATTACTACGAGAAGACTAGTATGGGGAAGATTTGGGTATTAACCATCACCACGCTAAATTCATAACAATATATATAAAAAATAAATATTTCCCTACACATGACACATGCCACAAAGGGGGGTTGCATCATGCATGTAGCAAAGACAGCTAGATATTGTAATAGCTACTTACTTAATATCCACCTATGAAGTCATAGTACGGTCTTCATTACTATTCCACTCATACGTTCTTACCTGCTAATTAAACCTTAGGGGTTGAATCCGGAAAACCCCTCTTGTAAGAAACATAACCTATGGTTTCTCTGTCAATCATGGAGTTCCCTATACTTTTACGTAACCGCGTACCATTTTGTATGACTAAAGTGACATGTAAGTAAGAAATATTTAATGCAGACAGTGATTTTTCTTGAGTAGGTATTCTTTGTACGCTTTTGGAGCGTTAGGGTACAATTTAGTACAATCATTCTTTGAAGTATTACGCATAGGTACGTATAATTTGGCCAGTTATTTGATTTAGTGAGAGTGGTCTTATTACTCCTTCGTTACGGTTTATTTCAAGAACTAGTCTCTTAATTCCGTAAATAAATAGAGTCAAAATCACGTACTAATGGCTTGACAAGTTAATAAAAATGGGTATTATTAACTTAAATATTGTCGTCATACATAAAATGACAATACATACAATGACGTTGAATAAAAAGACGACACAATCTCTTGAAACAACGACTGTGGCACCTCGCTACTATAGATTTACAAGCAGAAGCAAGGTGCTTATGAGCACCCGGTGGATCATAAGAAAAAATGCTCCAAATGCCACGTGTACACCCGTTGGATCGTGGTAACGTAGTAATCCATTTCTCACGCAAACACAAAAACCACTGAAATGTTTGTTCTTCAACCATTTCTAAGTGACATTATAGCTGCCTTTTTTCAACGATTTATGATTAATAAGTTCTATCTAAAAATTTAACTAAACCTTGACAAAAATACTTGTACCTCTTTTAATTTTGTAAAACGCCTTCATAATTTTTTTATCAAAACCCAAAACATAAACAAAACAATCCTTTATCAACTAACGAAAGATTTAACTATCATTCGAAAGATATGAATGTACAAATAAATTGTACAATATTACGGCACATTTGTGCCCCTAGCGTTTGTTAGAGTGGCACTTGATATGATCGTTGGAACTACAATTATAAACACGTGGCGTGTGCTTGCCTTGTGGACGTTCCTTCCTTCCTGGGTGAAACACGCGATCGGTAGCATCGCACACCGATTTGTTACTTCGTTTTTCCAAGTTAGGTATTTTTCTTTTATAATGATTGTATGTGATTCTATTATAGAATGAATTTTTTTTCGTTTTGGAGTTGGTATGACCTATTATTTTAGTTTGATAGAGTAAGTTGAGTAGATAAGAAAGAAAGATCAAATTTATAGTTTAGAGATACATTACCTAAAGTTTATTGTGAAAAACTTAATAATAGTATATTTAATAATTCATTGAAAGGATGTTAAGGAAACGGCTAGTAGCCTAAAAGTATCCTAAACTTGGGAAAGTCAAAGTCAACGTCAAAGCATTTATTTCAATTAAACCATGTTTTGGCACTTTTGAAACGTCAACAAATACAAAATAAATAATAGTCTGTCAGACAGTCCGTCAGTGAAGCTAGATGAAGCTAGGTGCTCATTCCAAAACGTAGATTCGAATGGAGAAGAACGAGCAAGAAACTCCATTCGTTACTCTTTTGTCGCGGAGAACCTAACGAGTTACCGGGGCTCCGGCTCGACGTGCAGGGGAAGGAACGGGGTGGTTTTTAGTCAGTAAGAGTGTGACACCCCCTCCCGCCTTACCCAGATGGGAGCAGTCATTCGATGATTTTCCCCCCATAAAAAAAATTCGTTACTCCTTTAAAAAAAGTACGAAACATCTTTTAGTAAGAAAGTGTAAGCGTTAACAATCTAACATTGTCAGTCACTAATTATTAAATAAGTTGAATTCTAGATAGTAACAATCACAAAAAAAGTATACCTAATTACGTAATTCAAAAACTAAATTGGCGTAGCATACTCATAAAATTGTAACTGACAACCACAACACGAGTAATATACCACTGGAGTACCAATGTTTACGCTTTGAACCACGTCTATCATATTTGGTGAATAAAGACCGCTAGTTAATATGCGATGGTTGGTTCCCATGACATATGTATGATGATCCTGACCACGGATATGGCTCCTACTAGATTATTAGCAACGTGCGCGGTCACTGACGTTGCCGATACCCACAACCGGTGGTACAGGCGATACCGGAACCTGTATAAATAAGTCTAGTAGATTGTGGTCGAAGTGGTTGCATGCATTCCTGCAATCTATAATCTGTGTTTGTACATTTTTTTGTTTATTTTATTATGTGGTTTCAGTTTATTCAATTTTAATTAGTGTTCGGTTTGTGGTCGTTAGTAATATAATGTAGAGGTATTTGAGGTTGTAAACTTGGAAGGGTTTTCATTGCTATATTTGAAACGATAATACAGTGAAACTAACTTTGTAATAAATTCCTATTCGTTAAGATGAACAGTAAATTGTTTACGACATTGATGGATCTAAGAATCCGCAAAAAGCTGACAAAGTTATTGTCAGACAAGTGTTACTACTCGCTTAAAGATTTTTTTGATGATGAAAGTTTCGTTTAATATAAATTTCTGTTTTATTATAAGTATTTTTGGATCACTGCCTCGATGGCCGAGTGGTCGCAAGTGCGACTGCCGGGCAAGGGGTCTCGGGTTCGATTCCCGGGTAGGGCAAGTATATCTCGGTTTTTAAAAAAAATCTCTGTACTAGCACGGAGTCTGGAATTGTGCCCGGTATATGGGCAATAGGTTCACCCTCTATTACATGGGACTCATAACATAAATAGTGAAAAGTGAGTTAACATTGTACAGTGGCATAATGTGCACCTCTGCCTACCCCTTCGGGGACCATTTGTGTTGTGCCTAATTCTGAATGATTTGATTGAATTTTGTCCTTGTTTATACTAGCAATACCTATGTTTTTTTCCAATGTGTAATTATAGAAATGTTAACTAGATGTAAGCGTACATATCAACTTAGACAATGTATTCAATTAACTCAATAATTTTGCAAGCCGTAAGGCAAAATGTACCGGGACTCCCCATAAGTTACATTTTTGGCAAATAAATTATTTCTGATTTCTGATAAAATATAAGATTTATTATAAAAGGTACGTTAATAATATAAAAATGTCTTAGCTTAACACTCGAGTCCCCGCTCCAAGTGACTTAACCTGCGTCGACAGATTGTCAATAGAACCAATAAACTTGTCCAAACTTTTCTAACTAGCTGCTGAATGAAATATATCGATTTAAGGCATTTGCCACCCCATACATCAGTTAGGGCTGATATTGATAGTCGGTGACAAGACCCGCTTTGACAACCCCTACACGAACACACTTTTACGTACACAACCAACATTCGACCACCAAGCAACATTGAACAATAACACTGTACAATAAGGTTGATTTTGCCTCGTCTGTCTATAAACTTAGGGTTGTCGCAACACTCGTACGGCATCTAAGAAAATGTTTTCTTTGAAACCGTACTGAGGTTTCTGTTGGAGGCTTACGGGCTTTATATATTTTTTTCTCTCAAATGCTGTCTTTTCATAACTGTCGGGTTGGGGGGTTCGAATCGGTCAGAAGATTCGGTTTCCTAATCCGGTCTCATCCGCTACTGTTGCTACTGGTTTAAATAAGTTTGGATCTTTGAAAAGTTTTGGTTTTTTAAGTTTATTTTCTTGTTGCTTTATGGATTTTGTACTTTTTAGGGTGACAGGATTTCTGAGTGGTTGAATGCGATTTTGAGTTATGGGGACTTTGGACCTGTTCGATGTGTAAAGGTTTTTTAGTTTGGTTAAGGACTCCTTGATTAGATTTACGACTTAAAATACAGTTCGACTAAGTCAAGGTTTTATCTGTAAACTTTTTAGGTACACCGCTTTTATGTTCCATTCATTTGGTACTCGTTTCTCGGATTTTGGTTTTAATAAAAAAAACTTTACAGTTATTAAAAATACTACCATTATAGGATTAAAAGAAAACAGTGTATGAAACAAAAAACCAAACTAAGCTTAAAAGCTTTAAAAAAAAACCGATATTGAATTTATCAGAAAACTGAACACAATCTAAAAATATTATAAAATAATTTCGTATCTATATGTGGCTTACCGAATGCTTACAACCAGCGCGGCCGCACCGGAAGTTTGTAGTTAAACAAGATGGCCGCTGGTCGGTCACGTGACCACTACCCGGATTCACCCCGACTTCCGGTGCTCGAAACATGTCAAGTGTATTGCAGGTAGTTATCGTTTGATAATTATCAATACAATTATAAACACCCCTTACCACGGATGGCACGCATCTGTCATGATTTTTTGGTGGTCAGGTGGTCACCGTCGTGTGACCATTAATTAATTTGTTTTATGAAAACATTGTAGCGAGTAATCTTTTCATATTATGTGTTGTGCCATTTCACCGTATGTGTTGTATTATAATAACATTTGTAAAGACATTGATGTCTTCCGTCTCGATTCTCTTGCCTCTTTCAAGAAGAACCTGAGATCTTTTTACACACTTTGAACTAAAGTTTTTGTTTCCATTTAATAATGTAAGATTTCTCTATTATGCATGCTGTGTTCACATCTAGTGGGATATAATCTTAATTAAGTTTGTTGCCGTATTTTATACGTATGTTTGATTGTATTCAGTTTTGCGAACCAAATAAAAATATTACATAATAAATTTAGTTGTGTGGGGTTTTTTGTTGTGAAATTAAAGCCCCGTTGTTCTAGATGGTTTTTTATTTATTGGCAACTTCACTGTTACATAAATTTACTATAGATGAAAGGGACTGTGTGGTTATCGTCTTTCAGACCTCCCCTAGCTGGCTAATTCCAGAAGACCGCTAGGCTATCAAACTGGAGTTAGTCGTACTTAGGTTTAGAGAAGGCTACTAGGCTACCGACCTCTGATCCTCTAGCTAGTAGAATGACAATTTGTTCGAAGACAACTCTGCTTATAATGGCGGATGGTTTGCATGTGTGTTCAATCTTCATAATAGTTGTCTGTAGTTGTAGTTGTTTTGGATATATTATATTAGATGGCGCTGGGTGTTCGTTACAGTTGCTTTTTTCAAACTTGTGCGTTTTATATTGTTGTGTTGTAGGTGCGATGGTCGGTCGGTTGGTATTTTCGTAAGAGACAAGGTATAGTGCCTCTTGCGAGTTGTTTTTATTACCACGTGCGACTATACGTGGTAATGGCTACTCTGATTGGCTGTCCCAATTTAAATAGCCAATCAAAGGGCTAAACGCAGTGACGTTTCGATCCCAATGGCGTAAAAAAATGTTGCATTAAGTACTCAGTTCAAATTGTACGATAAATGGTCTAAAATTCGAGACAGACTGACATACTCCATATTATTTATTTTGTATTTGTTGCCGTTTCAAAAGTGCCAAATTATGGTTTAATGGAAATAAATACTTTGACTTTTGACTTTGACTTTGAGATTGTTACTTAAATCGGCCAATTTAGGAGATTTGAAGTCTAGATAGATACTGTAGTTTTTATAATCATTTAGAACCTATGACTCAAGAAGGTCGTTTGAGCACGTCACTTCAAGTTCAATGATAGTTACGAGATCGACAAAAAAATTATTTTAGATATTGAAAAGACAATAGGAGCATCCCTATCAACCGAATAATGGTAATCGCTTATCAAAGCGTCTCCGTAATAAAGGAATGAGTAGGGATTATAGCAAATAATCCCTATACCTACTCATTGCTCGTCGCTATAGACAGACTATAGGATATTCAGTGCATATTACCTATAAAATTATAACATGGTATACTTGTATAGAGAGTACATGTTTTCAGCTTACTCACGTAAGTACCTAACTGTGTAACTATCGTCGCGTCGCGTGTCCCGGAATACTGGTCATGAATGAGCCTCGAGCATGGCTTGAAACTAGTCGAGTTCCTCGTCAAAGAGTTACGTGAGTAAGCCGAAAATATAATAATTAATAAATCACCTTGTCGACAGAATTTCATTTTTTTTATGGCATAAGCCGGTAAACGAGCAGACAGATCACCTGATGGTAAGCAATCGGCGTCGCCCATGGACACCTGGAACACCAGAGGCGTTACAAGTGCGTCATCGGCTTTTTGGGGATTAGGAGTTGGAGGATCGTTGGGGTTTCAGGGATTGGGGAGATTGCGGAAGGTGAAGGTAATTGGGCCTCCGGTAACCTCACTCACACGACGGAACACAACGCAAGCGTTGCTTTACGTCGGTCTCCTGTGAGGCCGTGGTATCACTCCGGTCGAGCCGGCCCATTCGCGCCGCAGCATCGCTCTCCCACACTTAAAATTTCATGGGAATCTTGTGTTCTAGTACGACCCACCTGATAGTAAGGTACCGTGGCCTATGATCGCTTGTAATACTTAGTGCATTAGTAGCGCCATGCCACACCCTAAAAAAAAAAAGTGCTCTCTTCTTGAAGAACCTCGTATTGTATTATAGGTACTACCACTGTCTCGTTGATCTAGTTGTCACAACTGGGACCGGTAAACAAGGTCTTACCGTCGATTCTCGGGTCGGGCAAAGTGTTATTGAGATTTTATGATTCAGAAAATTTCTTAGGAACAAGAAGTATGGATCTGAGCTTCGGTATGTGAAAAAAGAGTAATCCTAAGTAAATATTGGTAACTCATCTCATTACTTGTGAAAATAGGAAGTTATATTTTACACCTCTGCCTATCTCTTCATAAATCAAAAACCGTGGCAATTATTTTTAACAGGCACATTCAGCATATAAATGGCCGCTGCTGACCGAAGCTCTCTTCTCACACGGAGAAGGTTTGAATATTAATCACCACGCTTCCTCAATGTGGGTTGACGATTTCAAACTTATAATTAGAAATTATAAGCCTAGATTTCCTCGCGATGTTTTACTTCATAGCTTGTCTGTAGTGTATAAATAATTTCAAAAAGTACCTATGACTCGGTAAAAGTCACAGTGATACTCGCCGTTGGTAGGTTTCGAACCCGCACTCATATGCATGAAAAAACGACCACGATAATTGATAGTATCCAATAATAGATAAAACAAGAAAACGAGATTATTACCACTTAAAATTGGTTCTGAGTAAACATTAGCTCTCGACCGTAGACAGCGGCTGTCGCGAGGCAATCGACTGTTTGCATGTACTTAAGTTTACATTGCCGCTTGACATCGATGTACACGTAATGAAATCCCAACAAAATAGACAATGGAAAGCGCCAAGTTCGACTGTTTAAAAATAGTTGTTAGATCTATTCATATCATAAAACTGTAGAAGTTTAAATTTTGTACAATTATTGAAAATATTTAAAAAATAAATAGTAGGGGTGTTACTAGATAAACACCGAACTCAAAACCGGATTAAAAAGAAATTGTCTGTCTGTCTGTATGTATGTTCATGCGTCACTCAAAAACTACCGGTCCGATTACGATGAAACTTGGTACTTTAATAACCCAGGCACCACACTGGGTACTTTTTAACAATAATAATTTTTGAACTTATAATTTTACAGTAACGTTGTATGTATGTAACTAGTAAATAATAGTATTGTGAACCTGATTGAAAAAGAGTAACCTATGGAGTTTCTTCTCCATAGGAATCTACGCCTTGGAATGAGCAAATAGCTTCACTTTAAATTTTTGTTTTTGTTGACGTTCAAAAGTGCCATTCTGGCCTAATTGAAATAAATGATTTTGACTTTGACTTAATGACTATGTAATGGTACCTGGGTACCTTATTTGTAAAATACTCGTATTTATGAGAAAAAGGCTTTTAAAATATTTGGTGTGATATAGTATCTCTCTTGGAGTAGCAGTGAGTGCGGCTGCTGAATTTCAGGCCCAAGTTCGATGCTGTAGGTCAGTCTAGAAGAAGCAATAGTCTTTCCTTTGAAAGCCATTAGATGTGATATTTTTTAACTTTTTACTGCTACATTATTAATTTGTGTTTATTTATTGGAGTTCAAGGAAAGTTAGATGTTTTTCAAAGTTGTGCATTTGATTTTCTTAAGGTCAACAAAGCTTTTTATAAAACATCATCAACAAGTAGATTCCAAATAGTTATTTATTTGTTAAAAAAAAAGAAATTAAATCAAAACATAAACACAACAAACTTACAATTAAACAACTCGAAAACTATATTCGATTTTATAAACCAATAAAACACAACTAAAAACATTCAATCGAATTACAAAAAGAAAAAAAGTATTCATAAATAAAATAAATCAAAGTGACAACACACCTGTCCAAGTATTAACCCTAAAAAGACTGCGTAGAAATTAAATCCAGTGGCTCCTACAATAAAAAGCCGAACGTTGCGTCTGGCTGTCAGTCCGTTTGTGTCAATCAATTATAGCTGGTAGCGCAGATGAGGCACGCAGCGTCCCAAGCCACGCCTTCTATCGATCGTACCCGCCCAAATGCGCTGAATTGCTTCATGCGCCGAACTTACTCTTGTTTCTCCTAGTTATGCTAGAGGAACGTGATTTTTCAGAGCATTTCATGGGATTTTACGTATTTTTTAGTCTTTGACAAATATTTGTTGTGTTTCTGTTAAATGAAAAAAATGTGCGTCCAACATTCTGATGTAGGAGCCTTTTACATTGGACGGACGAAAAGTTTGCAGGCAGTGGCGTGTTCTTTTAGGGTGCTGACTTTAATGGCTTAGACTCACTCGAGCGCCGAGCGTCGCTTCTGTTGTTTTTTATACTACTCAGTGCTTAAACTGTGACAATATTGACAGATACTTATGTACATTAAACGAAAGTTTTATAAATTATTTTTCTTGGAATTAAGTCATAGTATACCTGAGTGTTTGTTGCCGATATAGACTTTGTAGGTGTGAAATGTATAATTACAATGACATGACAGTAATAACTAAGTGTTACCTGTATGGTATAATGATTTCATTCTGTCTGTTCTATGGCGATGATAATTACATAGTTCACCTACCAATCGAAGCCAATCCTTGAGTGAAGTAAACAACACTTTCTGGTGAATGTGATCCGTATGGCACTTGTTTGTATTTATTGAATTACAGCGAGTCATATAGTATTTGTATTTGCTAATAAATCAATTATGAAGGTGTTTGTTTTTTTAATGGATACACTTTCATATTAAGGACTTATGCTTTGTGACTAAGTTAGAAGTTTTAGCCGGACTTGTTGGTTGTTAGGTTGCAAACGTAGTCGCGTTTACCTATGCTTAGGTTTGATTATCGGTTTAAGTCATTCAGCGGTATTGTACTAAGATTCGAAATATGATCGATGTATGGTAATAGACTAACTTAATTAATATAAAAGGTAATAAAAATCGGCAAATATAAAGCATGATATTAAAATATGTATTAAAATACTTTTTATACGTGAACTTAATATATTATTAAACTATGCGATGCAAGTGACAGTTCCACATTTACGTTTATTTAGTGGTGTCCATTAAACCAGTATTAATTGAAGCCATTGAAGGGTTAACTTGAATGCAAAACGTTGCGTTCCAAATTCAAATGATGTCAATGTCAATAAAATAGAAAGAGGTTTTAATGGTTTTACTTTTTTTTAGTTTGTGTGTTGTTTTAGGTTTTTGTATTATTTTGTATTTAATGAGTGTGGCTGAGTGAATGATTTTGAAGGCTTGTTTTATCTATAATAGGTTTTTAATTTGGGATACTAGGATAATAAAATAAGATACACATATTGTGGTTTAATTTTGGTCACAGAAGATCTTTTGCTCCTATAAATTGATCAATTAAAATATTTTTTAGTATTTGTATTTAAAATATAACTAACTAAAAACTAAAATATTTACACCTTAAAAAGTAATAATAATAAAAATTACACCGAAAAAAAATTGAGTCAAAATTCTGATCTGTATCTTGCAAAATGAATTAATATTTTTTGATTTTGTAAATCTTAGCTTATAACTTTTTACCTATTGCATGACGAAAGCCCCTTCTTCGATTACATACATAGGTAGTAATTACCAATCCTAAGGGGTGAAAAGAGGGTGGAATGTAATTACCTAGTCTTTCATAGATATACCTAGTTGCATACATACTTGTACATGCCTACGTAAAACGTAAGTTTATTATATTCATGCCGTAACAATTACTTTATAATGCCGTAATAATGCTTTAATTTACCCTTTTTTTAATATATAAAGCTAACGAGTTTGTTGGTTTGTTAATCTGCGGAACTATTAATTGTACGATGTGATTTTTTCTTTTGGATAGTGCCTTTATCGAGGAAAGAAATCCATGTCTTATCTTATACTATTATATAAAGCGGAAGAGTTTGTTTTTTTGAATGCGCTAATCTCCGTAACTATAAGTCTGATTTGAATAATTCTTTTTGTGTTGAATAGCGCATTTATCGACGATGGCTATAGGCTATAAAACATCACGCTAAGACCAATAGTAGCCGAGCAGAGCGTGTAAGTAGCTAGTGATCAATAAAAGTCGAGCAGTACCGGGTAAAACCGCGCGACAGTAGCTAATACATAATAAGCCTTAGAATAATAAGCTTACGACATAGTTTACATAAAAGTGTGTTTCATTTTATAATGTGTATCTCTGCCATTACTTCGACGAAAGCAAGGCTTCCTTTAATCAGTATACCGACAGCATATTACAGGTGCCTTTTAGTGTGAAAATTGTTGATTCTAGTAAAACAGGCCAATGACAATTAATTAACTAATGTTTTAAAGATGGCGTAATAGTGAAGCAGTAATTAAATTATGTCAGTGTTTTGTTTTTTTTGTCAGTGTTTCTTGTTCTACTTTGTGTAGGTACAAGATTTTCTGAGTGGGTATTATTACATGTTGTTTTTTAATAGGAGTATTCATAAGGATCTTGGTGGCTCGGAGGTTTTATATTTAATTTTTAAGGGGGAAAATCATCCAATGACTTCTTCCGCCTGGGTGAGGCGGGAGTCAGACTTTTACTAACTAAAAACCACTCCATTCCTTCTCCTGCACTTCGAGCCGGAGCTCCGGTTACACGTTAAGTTCTCCGCGGCTCCGAATCGACATCAGCCCTATTGGGCCCTATCCGTGGTGGTCTGATGGCTCTTTGAGCCCTCTTCTCATTGATGAGGGTGCGCGTTCGAAACCTACCAACAGCGAGTACCAACGTGACTTTCCCGACCCGGGAATCGAACACGAGACCCCTTGCCCGGCAGTCGCACTTGCGACCACTCATCCAACGAGGCAGGCTTAACAAAACACGTGTCTAATTTTATTTTATTATCTATCTGCATTTTTAATTTTTATACACTTTTTTCTACCCTATTATACAGTAGGTACCTACCTGAATAAACAAACTTTTTTGAAAATGAAACCTAACTAGATCGAGTTATCGCCCCCGGAATCCCTAAAGACAAAATTTCAAGAAACTCATTGGAACTGTTACCGAGTTCATTGATACACAAGAATTGCTCGATTAAAGGTATCCGATATCGACTATGTATACATAAAACCTCAGTACATAGAAAGAAACTACAGAAGTGCGAGTACACCACTATAAGTTGTACATTGGTGGGGCACATATAACCAGTAACATCATTGACAATAACTATTACACTTACATTAACCGTTACAGCCAACCACTAATGTAACGTGTTCGTGTAATAAAGCGGGACACTCACTCTACGATTGACGATTATGCGACTAAGAGTCGATTAGTAGCAATTTCGGATTGGAAGAAATTGCATTCGATTTTCTTTTGAGAATTGTATTGTTTTTTTATTGATTTTAAGGATTTTAGTGTAAACTAGCGACCCGCCCCGGCGCCTAGCCTTCACACGGGTGCAATATGCATGTATTATACATATAAACCTTAAGAATCATTCTATCTATTAAAAAAAACACCGCATCAAAATCCGTTGCGTAGTTTTAAAGCTCTAAGCATACATAGGGGCAGACGATATACGACATATTTTGTGATGTAGTCGTTGTTTTGAATATTAAGGTTCGTTTTCCGAGGGTATTATAATGATTTCAGATCCAGCGATCTGTGACCGATTAACAAAACTATCTTCGATCGGAAACGGATCGTCGAATACCAAAACTAACACTGAACTACCGACAAAATGACTGTTACTGACAAAAGAGGTTAGGTTAGGTTAGCTACACTTTTCCAAAATTTGAGGTGTGGTACAAAAGCAACAATATCAAAGACAGACGTTAAAGTAATTTTCAACGAAAAACTCTATGATTATTAAGCCTATGCCTAAACATAAAATCAGTATAATATGAAATTATAACTGAATAAATAATTTTAATTGTAAACCTGCATAATTATGATACCTATCTGCAAATATATATTTTCATAACAATTCCTTGTACTTATTGCAATGTTTCCAATGACATGTTACATTTCTAATAAACGACGTAATAAACTTAAATTGCACAATTAATTTATGTAAGTCGAGTAATAACTACTTACGAACTACTTGACGATACCATGTTGATATTATTAAAACAATATATGACATTTTACATTTCTTGAAGAAAACTTTGCTATGTTTTTTAAGCAGTAGGCACTTATTCCACAGTTCACATTCGCAGAAACCGGGTATTTCGAATTGTTTTCCAAAACCTCTGATAGTACTTTTTCTTTGAGTCTAGGAAAATATAAAAAAACATACGAATTTATTGAATGGCGGCTTTCTTGTCTGGTATTTCTTCGTATTTTGTTATTTATTGTTTTAGAAGCCATATTCATAAAATTTAGTTCGAAAAAGAAAGTAATTATTTTTAATCCTCGAGCCTCGTAGTTTATATCTCATCATAGGAAATATAACTATAATTAAATTTAGCTCCGAGGTGCAATAAGAGAGCGAGAGTAACTATATCAACTGCGTCCCGTAATTCATAGCTGAGAGCAGTCGCATCAAATATTCAGTGGCCACATCGGATCCCTCCTTAAAGCTATGATTTCCATCTTTATTGATATCCTCAGTCATATGAAATTAGAACAATGATAAGAATCAGCACAATTTTCTGTGTAAAAAGAACACCTTTGTCAAGTTAAAAAAAAGCATTATGTATTTTATTCATTCGTCTTAAAAATTAGATGCCTATAATTTTTTTAATAAAAAACACACCGACATTGTTACGCAAGTAATCTAATCAAAACTGCGATGCTTTCAAAACAAAACATCCATGCGACAAAAAAAAACTCTATACACAAAATAATTACATTTTCACGCGACGAGAGTGGCAAGCTTTATCCGCAGAAACCACGACTATATCGCGGAGTGAATGGCGCGTCTCTAATGAAACTCATTAACCGTTATTGTTATAGCTTCCCTGCTGATTACCCGCTCGCATTAACCGGGGCTGGTATAATAGATATGTACACCGTACAACGCTGTATGCGTTTGATTTCAGTAAATGCTTGCTTCAGTAAACAAGACAATGGAATAGATTTTGTAGATGCTAGGGTTTATCGTTGGTGCTTCTTATTACTCACATTTATTTTATGTACTGTATAGCAATAATACATGTGTAATTACATAGGAAACAACCCTTCAGTTTACAACGCAGTCTGTACATAAGTCGTAAGTTATATCACAGCTTCCAAATAGCGAAGTAGCACTAAAGATTTTAAGTAAAAATACAGGTTTTATAGTTCCTAGTCAAAGCGTAGCGAGGTATAAAACTGGTCCATGTAAAACACGATGTACTAAGCACGTCGAATGCCTCTACACACGGAATTCGAAAAATAACCCTTCGTTTCTGGCTAAAAGCCTAACTAAGTTCTCACTCGACATGCGAATAGGAAAATCCCTAAAAACCGAAGCGATAGAGTGCACCCCAATTATCAATTCAAATCCCTCTTACACCCCTCCCGAAAACTCCGCTTCAAACATTAAATACATATCTTTAAATTGGTCGTAAGTACCACCACCCTCATCGGGCATTTTTATCATTATCATAATCTTATAGTCGTCTCCTTCGCTCATATTGGATTTCAACGGCTTAAGTATCCCCATCTCTGTCTGTCTTAAAGTCCGTTGAATTTAAGGCTCATTCTGTCGTGTCAGATTGAATTCTCCGAGACTATAATGTTTCTGTAATTGTAGAATGAGTTTCGTGAGATACCTATTTTTTGTTTCGTGTGAAAAATCGCAGATGTCGTTCAGGTAATGGGCTCCTTTAACGGCGGAATTAGGTATTTTATATGACGTACGTACGTCTACCGGTGGGTACTATTATATTATATTTTTAAAGCTAAACGTGTCATTCGCCTTCGTCGTATGTTCGTTTATAAGCTTTATTATGTCGTAGCTAAAATCGTTTTATTTGGATGTTAACGTTATGGGTACTTTATTCTCTTTCACGTTCATAGAATTCCCTTTAATCATACTATATAAATAAAGGTAGTAATGTATTTAACTAAAACTAATATACCACTAAATATTCCAGACTTAACTCAGATCTTTTTCGAAGCTCATAAAGTATACTTAATTCCATTTTACAACTACATAGATTACTCACATAGGATTTTGTAATCACACTATTAATGAATCCCAAACCTCAATGTCTATCCTAAAGCCGTATAAACAAGGCCCAAAAGCTATCAGGCTAAAAATATTTAACAAAATCCATCTATTGATGTTCTTTTGACCTGCACTCAAAATTGCCCTAAAACAAACGTTCAGTATTAAAAGTTTTCAGCGGAGGGTTGCGGGAGGAGGGTCGGCCCTCCCTTATTTAGTCACGCCATTAAACAGCCGAGGCAAAGGGCTGGGTATTAATTATTTAAGGGCCTTGTACAGGAGGAAGATGTCACTCAAAGTGGTAGATGGTCATATTTCGCGATACAACCTCTGTTGATACTTTCGCTTGATTGAGAATAAAACCTTTGTATTATGTGTATAATCTTCTGAATGTATGTATATAAGAGCGGCAATTTCCGTAGACCATTCTTTCATCTGTTTCTGGAGAACATGGGAAAATAGAATTCTATGCTGTCGTAAAGATTTCAGTGAAAAGTATTTAAACACACTTATGGACTAAAAACCACCCTGGTCCTACTCCCGCTCTTTGAGCTGGAGCCCCCGGCACCCATTAAGTCTTCCGCGGCGACGTATCAGGCATCTACTCTACTAGACACTAAACTAAACGAATACTTGATTATATTAGTTTTACATGTCAACGTAGTACATCCTACCTTTGCCTAATACTTGACAATGATAGACTGGGAAACATATCAAATTTTTGCCTCTTTTCGTGGAGAAAATAACTAACATAATCACATGACCAATCTACCCGAATAATTGTAAAATTGCGGGATAATATCATACAATAAAACCTAGCAAATATCAACAACTGTGTTGATATATCATGTTTAATTGCCTTGTTTGTTTTTCTCAACTTTATTTATACACAGCGATCAATCATGGCGGTGTATTAGGTCATATGATTATCAGGAGCTCTAGTTATGAGTAACCATAAACACTGCGAATTAATCATGTACCTACATAATGGTTTAGTTGTTTGGAACGACAATGTCATAAAACTTAGATTTTTTTCATTTCAATATTATAGAGGTACAATACATACAATTCGGATATTCTTAATAACTAATGTACTTATCGACAAATTGAACTGTACTATAGATAAATAATTATTTAATGAACTTCGTTTAAGAATCAGACTTCAACCCCCTCTTTTTGTAAGTCGGTTAATTAATAATTATACTAAAACCTTCTCCTTACTATAACAAACACTACTGACAACCGCATCAAAATCGGTTTAGTCAGTTATGAGATAACTGCGCTTAAACCTACATAAAGACTGAGAACCTCATTTTTTTTTAAGTCAGTTAAATGTTAAATTTATTTATATTAGAAAAATTTGGTTGTTAAACATAAATCTCAGTTTCTTTACTGCAGTTGGTCCTAGCTATTTTACTACAGATAACATCGCATAACACGGTAGCAACACAAAGTTTAAAAATTACGTAGACAATAGCATCACAAACTGAAATTGATGAAACATTTATTCAAGCAGAAGTACTAATTCTACTTGAACATTAGCTGCCCTAGAAACAAACGAACGTCGCCTAATAAATTTGCAAGTATCTGTTAAAATATCCAAAGGTCCTTTCGTCAAACTTGTCATTTTCAACTATTATTTCTTCGTACAATAACCTGGATAACATTTATGAAGCAGTACTTATTGCACTAAGAAATGCATGTTATAATTGGCTCAAAATACAGTCTACAAATTCTGTAAACTGTATTGTGGCTTACAGAAATAGCCCATCAAACCGATAATCTGTTAAATTTCAACTTTACTGCAAAATGATAAGGTTAAAATTCTATTGAAATTGTACTCTGGACTGTGTACTGGTGCACGAACAGTTGCTATTGTCCTAGTTTATCGGTCTAAAAACCCATTAAGATCATTTTGTCACGTTATATTTACGTTACAAACAACAATGTCGTTGATGAATAACAACCAATACATCACAACACTAGTTGAATATTATTTAGAAGAGAGAGCAAACATATCGGTATGACAAATAAACGATTACTGTGTTAAGTTAACGACAGTCATCAATTACCAACGTATCGAATGCAACACGCCCGTTAACCGAATGAAATTTTAAGTAGTGCTTAACTTGGTAATTTGCTCAGTTGTCTTATATTTTATTTTGTATGCGACGTCGATGTTGTGGGAAATTGAACTCTATTAGAAGGCATTGGGTATATGCGTTTAAATGGTACAATTTTAAAGGCACGGTCGATGTCGTGTAGTTAAATGAAAGGCTCAACTGAAAACTCCTTAATTTGAGGGGATTGAAACTGTTAGCCAATAATTTTGTTTACTGACGTGATAACTATTTATATATCAACGTTTCTTTATTGAAGTTTTGTACTTATTAATAAAATACTGTAGGTAAGACAGGAACATTTGTACTATAATTTTGAAATCGCGGTTTATGGTGGTGCTACGATACTTACCCTTATACGCAATAAAGTTTCAACATACGAGTTGTTTCATGTAATAACTTTCATGAGATATACTAAATTAATTGATATCTTTTTCGGCTTACTCACGTAAGTATTTGACGAGGAACTCGATTAGTTTCAAGCCATGCTAGAAGCTTATAATCACGAGCAGCATACCTTAACGCGCGACGCGGGACTGTCAGGCTGCTGCATCAAATAATTACGTGTGTAAGCCGAAACACATAATAATTAAGATGTGTTTTTTGTATACAGATATTATAGTATTAGGAATATCTCATTTTTTTATTAAATAAGGTATAATCGTTCATTCTTAGAATTCTTAGTAGACTTGTTAAAAGAGATTAACAGGTGTTGTTAGTTTATTAGGTAGGTACCGCGTTTAATCTCGTGTGAAGTGAGTGTAATCCTAAGCGAAGGCAATAAATTTTCTTTGTACGTAGGACCAGGTACCGTGGATGCCTTTATATTTTCTCTACGCTACAAGACTTCGCGGTAATCGGGTTACGTGACATTTTCACTTGATTACAACAATTCTTCTCCTAAAATACACGAACGAAACTAAAAATAGAACTCGTGTAAATACATTTTTGTTTCATTGTTTTTAAATTTACGTAACCAAATGTAAAATGGTTTGAATAAAATATAATTATTCACGTCAATATTATTGGAAAACTTCGTCCAAATAAACGTCGGTAAAATGAAGCATTCAATAAAATGTACGTTACCTATTATTAGTTTAAACATTACTACAAATAACAAATGGCAAAAATAAACACAGGCCTGTTGGAAATTCTTCCCTTATAATTTATTTCGTATGAAATTGCATGAATAGTCCTCGAATATGCCAATACGCCCAGTTGTGAAACAATACCGTTGTTAGTTCGCTGGTGCATGCAAAAATCAAGTGTTTTAAAAGAACGAGGGTTTTTCTTTCCAGAGTCGGATATTGGAAGACGCATCGTTGATGTGCAACTCATGGTCACCACGGCACAACGTAAGTTCTAAATTCCAAATTTCCCTATAACCAGAATGTTTTCTAATTACCTAATTTCGAGTTTGCACTGTAACATGCCTAGCGAATAAGCTTGCGTTCATCTTTGGCCAAAGATGTATGTATTTTCCTACTTTTAGTTTTTCATTTTGCCAAGCGATGACATTTTATTTCGCTGATACTGTATGTATGTACATTGCTGACATTTAAAGTTTTCTTTCTTTTGTAGAATTAAAATGCAGTTCAGAATTCCTTACACTTCAGTAGAACTAGTCTGATTTGTTCTTTGTTTTATAGACAGTTGATTAGACTTTGGCGTAAAACTGTTACGGGTATGACGTCACACATACGTCACTTTTAAAGTAGGTAAGTTCCTTTGAAATCGGTTCCGTGAAACAGTGGGGTTCGGTACAATTAGCCTGAGTTACGTGACCAACGATTTAATATGCTTTAAAGGTTTTTCAACCATTGACAAATTCATTAGCTAGTCATTAGTTAGGTTTTAGTCTAGAACTCAATTTGTAAAGACTAGATTTGTGTTTATTTAATAAGATAAGTAGATCCCTTTAACTCGAAATGTGATTGACTTGTCTTTTGAGGGTTTATTTATTTTACGAACGCTGTATGCTGTAGATTAAAACATATAGGTACTTCATACTTATTATTATTACCTTAAAATAAACAACAAATACTTGATCACTTTTAAACATATCAAAAATAATAATGCGCCTTAACTACTAATCATAAAACGTTACGTAAGTAGTCAACTATTCATAGACAGTACGCCTGAAATACTGCAATTAATAATCGTCTAGACTACAGTTTGAAACTCATAGGTATGAAACGTATTTATCATCACAGGTATAATAACAGATACGAGTATTACAACAATAACAAATAACAGTTATTCTCGTGCTTAAATCACGTCATCAGTAATCGCAATTCAAATAAAAGCCAGTTATTCTATATTGGTAGAATATTATGTGGTATTTAAAAACAGATATTGAGAACCGTGACTTAATACCAGCAGTTCGTGAGAGTTCATTGCTGGTACAGACCTGCTTGAAATAGGGGTTTAGACCTATCTGCGCTTAGCAAGCGGGTTTTTAAATAGGACAAGCCCGCCACAACCTCCCAAAACCGCTGAAGAGCAGGGATAGTGTTTGAAGTCTCTGTCGTGACCACATGGTTAAAAACTGTGATTCTACGGGACAGTTGCAAGAAGAACAGATAGATTATTAGGAGGCTATGAGGTGTTGTGTAAAAGGATAATCCAAATACACTTCAATTGTCTCAAAATATCTTAATAATAACGAGCATACGGTACGGTACGGCAGAAATTTAAACTTATATTAAATTTCTCAAATTCGTGGATTGTGAGGCCATGAATCGCATTGGCTCATTGGATATTAAAATTGAAATATATTTCGGTAAGGATATCTTCAGCGAGTGTTAATATTATTTTCTCATCGTTTATTATTGTATGAATCTCACACAATGATACGGTTTTATGGAATTGTTTGAAAATAATTTCGCCTTCGAGTCATGTATACGGTCTTATAGGGCTAGCTTTTGTATGTGATTTGGAATGCGTGAAATAGTCATTTTAGCTATAGTTTTATGTTAGGCGTTATTTTAGAACTCTCTATGAGAGTTATGCGTGGGTCCCAAAGATTTATTGTAACTTATAATTCCATATTCAAATAACTTTATCCTAGGTTAACTTTCCGTTAATTTTCTTTTATCTCTTTCGGGGTGATTTTCCAAATTCTTCACTTAGTTTTCCCTTGATCTGATTGATTGATCGATTGTTGTGATTCTGGCAATTTAGTATAATATCCACAGCTGTGTATTCATCAGTTTGTCTTTATATACAAAGGTTTGCCATATTCTTCCCACTCGGCATCCAAATCAGTCGCAGATATTAAGTGCATTTTAAACTACCTAAAACGAATAAAAGAAGATCAAAAGGCGTCCATCGAGTAGTAAATTCTCTTAGTTCAATACAAAACGATATAAAACATCGTATTCTTCGAGAAACAGGCTCAACTTTGTCTTATGAAGTTTCATGAATGAGTTATTGCGGGTGAATGACCCTTTGTTCACTTTAATAAGCGCGGTACGTTACAAATCCTTGCTAAGATTAGCTATGTATTAATTGTCGATCGCTGATTGATATTATACATTTGAATTTTAAGCCTGAATATGTGAAATGGTGGTAAATAAGGCGTGTCTTTTGTCAGTTAACTGCACTTACAACGTTTTGAAGACAATCCTCATGCTCGAGGTACCTTACCTTTCAGGCCACAACGACGTTTGCATTACGATGACGCATCATATTTCCAACCAAACTTAGAGGAGTTTGTCATAATCTCTACACTTGGTCAGTAAGTTGGAGATTTATCATCATCATCATCAACAGCCTATAAATGCCCAATGCTGACCAAAGCCTCTTCTCACACGGAGAAGGTTTGAGCATTAATAACCACGCTTGCTCAATGCGGTTGGCGATTACAAACTTATAATTAGAAATTATAAGCCCAAGTTTACTCACCGTTTGTCAGTGGTGTCTAGATTATTTTAAAAAGCACATAATATAACTCTGAAAAAGTTACATTCGTACTTGCCGTTGATAGGTTGCGAGCCCGCATCTTCATATATAAGAAGCGGGCGTCTTAAGCCTCCGGGCCACCACGTCAGTTGTAGATTAGATTTCGAAAAAGTCAATGGTATCTGTCAAATCTGCACTCTATTCATTACTTGTTAACTTCTAACCACACACACCACACAGTTACATCATACGAGCCAAAATCAAAAAAATATATACTATTCTACCACACACTGTTTTTATAAATTCTCAGTAGTAGCACGGAGTCTGGAATTGTGCCCGGTATATGGCAATAAGCTCACCCCCTATTACATGGGACTCATAACATAAATAGTGAAAAGTAGGTTTTACTTTGTACAGTGGCATAATGTACACCTGCCTACCTCTTCGGGGATAAAAGGCGTGATGTTATGTTATGTCTCCCACACACCGCTTGTTATTATACAGGTCGTCAGACTCTTATAGTAGGTACATGTATAGAGAAAATTATATAGCAGAACCATATAGTACTTTGTGATTAAGTTTTCGTGGAATAGATTGAAAATAAATGTATGTTACCAAATATCGTGATATGGCATGTTGAAGGCTACACAATCTAGTAACTAGTACATAACAAGATATTTATTCTGTCTGTTATGCTTAAGTTCGGATTTTCTGTAAATAATACCTCTGCGTTTGCAGACTATGGGTAATAAAATATTCAGTTCTTAGTTTATTTGTCATAGACGCCAATATGTAGACGGTTCTTTAAAAGGTACATGTTTTAAGCAATGAAGATTATAATATGACAACCGGCTCATTTAACATTGCTAACTAATTCAGGAAACAGAACTTGAAATATTATTATGTTAAAATACAAATAATAAATAAAAACAGACTTCAACCCTCTCTCTTTTTTTGAAATCGATCAAGTAATATACTAAAACTCGATCAAAATCAAAACATAATAAAACCGCATCAAAATCGGTTCAGACAATCCCGAGATAATACCTTTTTTGTTGGGGATTTAGGGATTGGGGAAAGGGGGGGGGGGTAAAAAAGTAAACACACGATGAAACACAACACAACGTTGTTTCACGTTGGTCTTGTTTGAGGTTGAGGTCATAAATGATAATTATAGTTCATTAACTACAGAACAAAATATGCATCACGTGAGTTTTTAAAAATACAATTTGTTAACAGTAACTTACGCCTGTACTCTCTGTCTGTCCCTTAGTAGCTAGTTCTAAGATATACAATCTCATTACACACCCAGTCACTTAAGTCGACACTTAAATCAATTTACACCTTTGATATGCGCCTACAAAATGCAAATTATACCCAAATACAATTTACATGAATAATAATTTGTAATTAACAAATTATTTGTATATTTTATGATGGTGCCCTGTCTGCTTACCCCACGTAGTCTCCCCCAGTAATTGCAGTACTAAGTGCACAACGCATAATCTGAGACACAACCAAAGTACAGTCGTCGACAACTGTGTTAAGGAAATATAACGTATATTTTTTTATTCAATGAAATATTTATAAAAAAATATGTAATTATTGAAATAAAAAGTGAGTGTATTTAATTTTTTGTTAGGGATTTGTTGAGTACAATGATATATTTAATGGATATATTAACTAAAAATCGGGGGTTATTTACATGAATATATTGAGAAAAGCTCTACTGGTTTCGAGCCACAGACAGTATATTCACGTTAGTAACCCGTGATTTTTAGTTAATTTAGTATGTGTCACGATAGTTATTACAAAAAACGATATAATACATGTTGATTTTCAGAACTCTTATATTGTTTTCAAGTGTTACAGCATTTTTTGATGAAAAAAACATGTTTTTAGGTTATGGATAAATATTGTAGGTATCGAAAAGCCCACATTCATTCAAATCCAATCCAATTTTAGCCTACTTGTTTGTTAGGTTGACATATATAGCTCTTAACCGTTCTGTCGCCGAATTCACTAGCGGCCTAATCGACCGGTCCCCGTATCTCTGTGACATTTGATACAGTCAGTCGGGATCATGTCGCCTTTCAACCCTAAAACGCGCAACTGATGAGTAATAATAGCAGGGATTAGACCGGGACTAATGCCTTCAGCTTTTAGTGATAAGTTTTGGTGGGTTTGCGTCTCTCTGATGTATTTTCTGAGAGATCTATTAGTTTTTATTTTGATTTTATAATACATGTTTTGGTGTTATTAGTAACAAAACCACTATTAAAATTATTAGTAATAGATATTAAAATGGAAAAAAGTTAAATAAACTATTTGTTAGAACACATCTATATCTATACATATAATAAATCTGTAGAAAAGTAATTTTTGTACATTGAAGAAATTGACAAAAAAAATAGCCAGCGTGTTAAAAGATAACCAACAGAACCCATATCCATCATTTTTGAAAATTTTGTCTGTTTGTCTGTTTGTCTGTTTGTTTGTGCGCGCATCACGTAAAATCTAAGAATTCAATGGAGACATCGCTTACATACAAAAATTCTACGCAACTCGAGGTATAACTTAGTTTTTGTTTCATCGAAATCGGTTCACTCTATCAGAAGATATTATTAATTTAGTGAGTTCAAGAAGTAAAATATTACAACACGCAATTCAGTATAGTACTCAAAACGACACCTTTGGAAAATTGGTTTCGTTTGGTCATTGGTTTGAAGTCCGAAGTAAAGATACTACTTGATATTATAAACAAGTAATTTTTTTTTTCTTAAGTTGGTAAAATCATCGAATGGCTGCTCCCGCCTGGGTGAGGCGGGAGGGAGTGTCAGACTCTTACTGACTAAAAACCACCCCGTTCCTTCTCCTGCACGTCGAGCCGGAGCCCCGGTTACCCGTTAGGTTCTCCGCGACTCCGAATCGGCATCGGCCATGGGCCCCATTTGTGGTGGTCTGATGGCTCTTTGAGGCGCGTGCGGAACGCGGTGCGCCGTACGGCGCCGGGTCTGTTTCTGTTTGGACGGGGAGCTCGCCCATGCTCGCCGTCCGCAGGCCCGCGCTTACAGTGGCCGGAGATCGTCCCGCGATCCTCGACGCCCGGTGTGTCCTTCACGGGGGGGCTGGGTTGCGAGGAGGTAGTGCTTCGCTGCCTCACGCGTCCCGCCTCCTCCTTAGCTAGCATGACTGCTTCGCAAAAGGAGGAGACGGCAACCCAGTCCCCCTCGCTCCGCATCATGGCCTGCACTAGGCCCGGACGCGAGAGGTCGCCATCGCCGATCACTTCCCTGAGGGCACGGCGGTGCTGAGCCCACGCAGGGCATTCTCCCACTGTGTGTTCCACCGTGTTCTCAGGGCGGCCCTCGCAGTGATGACACCCGGGCGTTTCCTCCCGCCCCATCAGACACAGGTACCTCCCGAAACTTCCATGTCCGGTGAGGACCTGCGTCAGGCGGTAGGTGAGGACGCCGTAGCGTCTCTCAAGCCACTCCTCAAAGAGAGGACTTACCGCTGCAATGGCAGCGAGCCCAGGCCTCGGTTGCGACAGTCGTTGCTGTCATTCCGCCATGAGATCGCGCCGGAGTTCATCCCGCCACGCACCTATCTGGCGCGGCAGCGGAGTTTCGCCCCGGTGACGTGCCTCCGCGCGCATGCGATACACGCGCGCGAGCACCTTCGCCTCCAGATCCCACGGCGGTAATCCGGTAAGGAGGTTCGCCGACTCCCCGGAGATCGTGTGGTATCCGCGGATCATTCGGATCGCCATGACCCTCTGTACCATGAGCAGCGCCCAAGCGGGCCGCCGCATCAGGTTCGGCGCCCACACAGGGGCGCCGTAGAGGGCCATGGACCGCACGACCCCGGCGTATAACCTCCGGCAGGAGGCGTTTGGCCCCCCGAGGTTGGGGAGGATGCGTTTGAACGCAGCCCCCGTCCTCAAAACAAGTAGAATAGACTATAGGTATTTTGAAATCTGGCCTTTACGGTCACCTTAAGTTTAAAACATCGTACGAACGACCTTTTTGTAACATATGTATTTGAACGAAACTTTCCAAAATCAGTCCAGTATACAAATAATCACTTCCCTGAGGGCACGGCGGTGCTCAGCCCACGCAGGGCATTCTCCCACTGTGTGTTCCACCGTGTCCTCAGGGCGGTCCTCGCAGTGATGACACCCGGGCGTTTCCTCCCGCCCCATCAGACACAGGTACCTCCCGAAACTTCCATGTCCGGTGAGGACCTGCGTCAGGCGGTAGGTGAGGACGCTGTAGCGTCTCTCAAGCCACTCCTCATAGAGAGGACTTACCGCTGCAATGGCAGCGAGCCAATTATTCAGGGCTAACGCGTGTTTGTTTTTACCGACTTCAAAAAAAGGAGGAGGCACTATGTTCGAATGATGGTTTCTTTTTTTATGTATGCTTGCCGTTGCATGAAATTTTTAATTTATCGTCATGGGTGTCGTTTTCATGGTTTTCGAGGGTAGTTAAACCGATAGTGCTGTCAAAATGTAAATCCAAGATGGCGGCTGCACGAAATTTTTAATTTATCGCCATGGGTATCGTATTCATGGTTTTTGAGGGTGGTAAAACCGATGGTGCTGTCAAAATGTAAATCCAAGATGGCGGCTGCACGAAATTTTTAATTTATCGTCATAGGCATCGTTTTCATGGTTTTCGAGGGTGGTAAAACCGTCTGTGCTGTCAAAATGTAAATCCAAGATGGCCGCTGCACGAAATTTTTAGTTTATCGTCATGGGTATCGTTTTCATGGTTTTTTAGAAAATAATGGTGTTGTCATAATGCCAATCCAAGATGGCCGCTGCCCGAAATTTTTAATTTATCATCATGGGTATCGTTTTCATGGTTTTTGAGGGCGGTGAAAATGATGGCGCTGTCAGAATCTAAATCCAAGATGGCGGCTGCATGAAATTTTCAATTTATCGTCATGTGTGTGTTTTATCTAAACGATGTTGTTTTGTTTTCGACAACCACGCGAACGAAGTCGCGGGCACAGCTAGTACCTAATAAAAAGGAACATTTTGGTAGACCAAGTTTATTCAAATTAATAGAAATATGAACTCAAAAAATATAGAATAAACAATTTAGCTAATGGGGATTTTGTAAAAAGATAAAAAAAATATCACATGATCACATCTCGCCTTGTCTATAGTTTCCTATAACAAAAAAAGCAAATCAAAAGGATACAATTGAAGATCCCTCGCACTTTATTGTTACTATGAAATTCGCAATTTAAACTATGACAGTAATAATTGTTGTTTGACAAGGGCTGTGACTGTACAATTGAATTAAGCTGGACCCCTGCTTGCTCCCCTTTGATTGTTATATCAAATTGATTAACTTATGCTAGTTCATCAGTTTATTTTCTGTATCGAGTGAGTATCGAATGAATGAGTAAGTGAGTGAAGCTATTTTCGATTAACCGATAATCATAATTAAATTTTAACAGCATTATTTTTAGTGCATGTCAATTTGGTTTTTTTTATTATTATAACAGTAAATTATACTGTCGAAAACTGAAAATGTAGAAGAGATCTTTTATAACAATGACCTGGCGGACTGTAAAATATGATGAATCATGATGAGTAAACATGATGGGTAATCAGAATGATGACAAATACACAATTATATTTTTTCACTAATGTGACAAGTCCACCGCAACCTCCCAAAAAGTCAGGATCTATAGTAGATACAAACATGAAAATACTGGAACACTGAAGTCTGGCGCGTCTCAAGAACTTGAATAACTGTCTTGAATCTCGCTACGAAAAAAATCAGAAAATATTAATAGAGGAGAAGAAAAAATGGTAGTATCCGCTTCCTTCCGTGAATGTATGCCAGGAGACAGAATGATTTAAGTCTAAAGGCACAAAAGAGACTGTATGACTAACGTCTAACGTCCTACGTCGACTGACTTGACGATACAATTATAATATAATGGAACTATGAATCAATGACATCTCTCAATAACAAAACACTTTTTTTTATTATTATGTTTTTGTCTTGCTCACGTAACTGTTTGACGAACTCGACTAGATTCAAGTTTCGCGATGCTACTGTGTGGCACCGCGTCGCGGATCGCGGAATTCTGCTCATGAATATGAGCCTCTAGCATGGCTTAAAACTAGTCGAGTTCCTCGTCAAATAATTACGTAAGTAAGTCGAAAAATATAATAATTAATTTAGTTTGTATCACGTTTTAAGGTAAATGAGTTTTTTAATAAAACTTCAACAATCTATTTGTATTGAAATCCCAAAATGGATAATGAAAATATTTCTATAGCAATTTGCATTGTCTGTTTCCCAGTCAGTTCATAAACGAATAAGCTTTTAATATCTCGTCTGCTCTATTTAAAATGTCCGCCATTATTATTTAGGTCGCATTTGACATCCGATAGTTTGTCGAACATAGTGTTGATTTATTTTGTTATTTTTGAACATTGATTTATTTCTTTGTTATGTTTAAATGACTTTTGTCGATGACTGTACATTTTTGTGTTATTTGGAATTGATACTTTTTTAATTTTATTTCGTTTTTACGGGGGTAAGTAAGATATCATAGCCTTGCAGATTTGGTTTCGTATTAAGATAACAGTACCAACTCTATTTATTTATGCACAACACACAGGCAGTACACAGGAGAACACATATATAAATAAATTGGAGGTACATAGGTACTACATATTCCCGTAGGAATCACTTTTTGCCGTCCTTCGACGGGAAAAACTAAGACACATTGTATAACATGGTATGAACAAAAAAAACTATTTTTACTCAACTGCCAAAAAGAGGGTTTTTTGATGATGTCTTTTGTTATTAACCAAATTATGGCAATAATTACAAACTTTGTTGTTAACGAATGCAAATTAAAAAAAAATCTAAATAAAACAAAACAAAATACTATCTGCGACACTTAACCCTTCACAGCCGTTGGTGTTCGGCTGCAAATTATGCGACGCTTCGTATATCAAATGGGCACTTGTTAGCAATTACAATGAGGGGTTATGCGAACTAATGGCTTCACTGAGGGCAAGCCCAACAACCTTCAATTCCCACGCTCAATTGCTCCGGATTATATTTTCGATGTCCAAATTTGGACACCATCGTTGGAGGGTTGATTACATTTTTTGTGTCAGAAACTGTACACCTAGTGTCTATAGTCTCTATTTCTGTTTATTGGCAGTTTGCACATGAATAAAGAGAGAAATGTTCGGTACAACCCGTAAATGTACCAATGACTAATAGTTATTTAACGGCATTAAAATAGTTTCAAATACTTTTTCGTACTTCAATATATAAAATTATTCTTAAAAAAACAGAAAGTTACTTACATCCAAACCACCACACATGTCGACGGAGGTAAAACAACGCCACATTTTCTTTTTTTTTCTCAAAAAATCGTCGCCTTTTCCCCTTCGCAGGCCTATTCCATTATCGCATCAAAACACCAAAACACGGAGAGCGAACAGAAACCGAATCGATTTAAGCCCACAAAATTCCAATGCAAACAAAATCACCGGGGGCCTGCCAAATAAAACTAGCAGACGTGCTTGCCAGTGCCAAACGAGCTGGCTTTGGCAAACCGGAGAACTACCGGCTTTTAAGAGGTCCGGCTCCATAAAACTGCCTGTTTGGAAGTCGGCCCGCGAACCGGGCATCTATCGGGACTCTAGCCTCCAGCCACATTTGCGCTTGACTTATGGAATGGGCTCAGACTTTTTAATGTTAAATGGTTTTAAGGTAAATTGTCTGCGGTTACACGATTGGGGCTTTAAGTGTCGGTTTATTGGAGTAAATGTTCAATTATGTGGGAGTCATGTTTGTAGTACATAGTACGTCTATTACTTAATGAAGTGTAGCGGCTAGTTGATTGACTGTCATTAATAGACCTTTTCAAGAGTGATCGCGCAACAAGAGGTCTCTTGTCGAGTCTCCGAGTCAGCCTAAAAGTCTTTTCGATCTTCGATGGTACCGCCCCAGCCTCTTAGCTATACTATACTGTGATATTATAGTATATATAGCTATACTATATACACTATAACACAGAACATTATAAAGATTATATGTTCTGTGCACTATAACATCACTGAGTTAAAGTACTTGAAACTAGGTAGGTGTTACATTTAACATATTTTAACATATAATGTGCTTGACCATCCGTATGGACAATAATAGGCATAATATTGTGTAGCAGCTGGTAGGTGTAACAAAACTTGCAAATATGTTGGCCTCTTAATAAAATATCAATTAATGTTTGGACACAAGTCGTTCCTCTAACATAATGCATATATATCTCCAAATAACCTCTAAAGCATCACAACATAACCGTAAATACAATAAAACGAACACATAAACACAATTAACCGAAACCTCTTCTATTTAAACACGCATATTTGCAATCAGCGAAGCATTTAATCCCGTACGTAGGTATACGAATTCAACAAATATCAATTACGGTGACCAATTGAATTTCAAGTCCGGAGCCGGGATCGGGGTGTAAAAGCGGCGTAAAATAACAAGTCTGGGACTAACTCATGGGTCAGAATTTCTCATAAATTATTTAAAATAATCCGGGAAAAACCCCTGTCCGCGGCAGCCTAAGGTAGTTGTATTTTATTTATTTACGTTCCACATATACCATTCCAAATTAGTACTGGTAAAGGACCTTGCCTTGTGTGTGTAAATTTTTGTCATCCCGTGACGAAATTAATTTTACGTGTAATGTAATTATGAAGGGACTGTGTTTATAACGCATTTGTTAGTTCTTGCAAAAGGTCTATTTTTTGTATATTTGGGTTAGGTTCAAGTTTTTACTCATCGTGTTACTTTTAATTTCGGATGTATGTATTGTAGACGTCTTCAAAATATGTAGTTAGTAAATAATATTGTATGGTAATATAATTTCTACAACTTATCTAGTCCAGTAGGTTGCAATTAGTTTATATTTATTGCATGCTTGCGTTTTAGTTAAGTATTTATAAATTACTTAGAACATACTTTTTCAATCGTAGCATAGACATTGCTTACTGGCTTTATAAAAGGTAATACCTATTGTACTAGTGCATAACGTTCTTAGTAGTAACAAAAGGATTATGTCATTTATAGTTTGCATGTCATTGATTAAGTTATAATTATAACAATATATTTTACACAAAATCAATGTGTTTGTGATATTTATGAATGGAATATTGAGTATTGTAATATAAATAAATGTTAGACATAAAAGTTATAGTGATTAATAAAATGTACTTGAAATATAGTCGTATTATGTATTTTCATTTTTTATATTATGTAGAAATCTGTATATGTTGAAAGTCTCATAATAGAGAATAAAAAAGAAGTTCGTATTTAGAATGTCCCTTTTTATGAGAGACTTGACTTAAAACTTAATGCATGATAAAGCCTTGTCAATTGTTTGATTGTACAAATCTATAGTCAACTGTAATGTAAATGCATCTACTGTAAACAACTGTTCCGCTGAGGGAGCGAGATCTCGCTAGACGACTTGTATAGCTCTGTTTCTTTCCCTCAATGTAACCATTCTGACTTTAGGACGTTATGATAACCCCGCAGGACGTTCAGACTGGTTTAAATAAAAAGTTTTCTGTCCAAGATGGTTAGCTGGTCTTAATAATCTGCCTCTTTTACCCAGGGTGACCTATTTGGCGGGCTGAACGATGGTCTACTGAGCAGGGCGGAGGCGTTGGCAGCAGTGGACATCAGCAAGCATCAGTCGGGTCCACAACCAGGGCCCCCACTTCCACAGCTAAAACACGACATGGTGTACCATCATGGAGTAGGGGGCCCATCACCACACAACGCAAGACCACATCAGGTAATGTATTTATAAACGTGTAACTTTTTCACATAATACTTTTTTGTGTAAGGGATTGTGTAAAGTCAAAATGCTTTTATTTCAACTAAACTATACACAGTTACTTCAAAAATATTGAAGTATATACCTACAATTCGCTCATCACCTGTTGAATAGTACGCAGAATTATAAATGAACCCAATTCTAATAGTATTAATGAAACAAATGCAGGGAGCATTGATAACAAAACACATTTTCAAAAATATGATCCGAATGTTCAATTTCATTTTTTAAATAGGTCCGCTCCACATATGTTTAGATAAAAAAAAGAGTTAGGAATAGTTGACGTCACTAGTATCGTACCTATTTTATGGGGGTATAATCATCGATTGATTTCTCCCACCGGGGTGAGGCGGGGGAGTGGCAGACTCTTACTCACTAAAAATCACCCCCGTTCCTACTCCTGCAGTTAGATCCGGAGCCCCGGCAACCCGTTAAGTCCTCCGCGGCTCTAGTATCGTACCTATAACAACCTGGTACACTACAAATTAGTCTCAAAGGTCTCAAATGAGTATTTATTATTTTTATCGAGATAACAAAGAAGAGTTCGAATATGACTACGTTCGGATGATTGTATATGTTTATTCATGGGATAGGTATAGTCTGAAGTAGTCAGTCAATATTAGTTGTAGTTGTCACTGCATCAAACCCTTTTTTGCTAAGCTGTAATTTCCATATTTTGTTTACACTAAGATGAAAAGGTTAGTTTAAGATGAATAAATTGAGATAACTTAACATTTCTTCTTCTTCCTAGTCGTTTTCTTTATTACTGAAGTTGTCTAGTCTGGTGCACGCGTCACTTGATGCACAACCCTCCTCCAAACGCCCATTGCGGTCTTTATGGCTTGTAGAACTATCAGGCCGGTTAGGTTTTTTACAGCATCCAACAACCGGGTAGGTGAGCGACCACGAGGTCTTTTCCCGTTAACTTGACCAACAACCACAAGCTTCTCCAGATTATTGGGGTCTCTAACTCTCTATTCTCTACTCTCACTTAACATTATAAAGACAATAATAAAGCTCACTTATAAGAAACCTTGTACTGATCTCACTTCTTTCACTATATGCCTATTTATGAATACCTACTCAAAAACACCCCTTCATAACTTGACGCCCTACAAAAATCCATACATATCATGGAGAATTGAGTTTAACATCAATAAAACTGAGATGATATCGTAAAGTCGATGAAATTCTTCGCAAATACCACCGCTCTGCGCCTTCCTTCGATTCATAAAGAACCCCAAGTGTATGGTGATTCGTAAGGTCGGGTTGCATCATATTTTCCACACGGATTTTCGGTTTCCCGAATGTCTATAATATCTGGTAGTTTCCTTTTTGGGTTTTAGATCAATTACTGGTATTTATACGAAAATGAAATACCATTTTGTCTGATTAGCTTTAGTTTTAGTTTATAGGTAACTTCTTTCCACATAATATCAATAATTTTTCTTTTAAAAACAACGCTGAAATTATCAACATTTCAAATCACTGTTTAGTATGTTCTTTTAAAACAGAAAGACATTCATTAATTCATCTCAACTTATCAAAGAAACCACAACTAACAGAACAATTTCAATTAGGTACAACGTAAGCAAAAAAAAAACGAAAAAAACATTCAACATTTCCACCATATTTGTAACAAAATAACAAGGCACAAACATAAATAACAATAACAGGTGCATTTCTATATGCGTGTAGGAAATCTTCAGATCTTTGGGTCCCGTCTCCTGGGACCCGAGGGGTTCGTAGAGGTAAGAAATATGGGCCCCGTACTATAAAAATGAACTAATATTATGCACTATACTCTGTAATGGCATATGGGATTGTTTATACGATACCTTGTACCAATAGGGTTCGTCTTTGTAGTCTATTGTAGCAGTATTGTATTATTACTCGATGCCGTACATAATCATCTTTTTGGCCCCTAGTTTTGGTTGTAAGTTTAGGATTTTTGTGTGTTCCAGGGCCTATAGTGCCGATGATATAGTAATTCTCGGACTAGTATATTAGTCTTTTTAATCGATTTGTTAAGAAAAGAAAATGATTTAAGAAGTAATCTTTTGAGACAGGAGTTTACGGTACGATGACGTCTCATAAGAGAAATATCACATGTAGTCCACAAGTCGTTTTGGCTAAAGTATTCTTGATAAAATATTTTAAAAAGTTTTGGAAGTGTCCGTATTTAATATTTCTTAATAAAATTTCAAAGGTTTAAACAATTCTTTTAGTTTAACTTGTTATAATAAGCCTTAATAGCAAAGTAAATATGAAGTAAAAGAAAATAATATTTATTTCAAGAAGATAGTTAGTCGGTTCTAGAAGTGTACACGAAGATGTTGATCTCATAAATTATTTATTAATATCTTTTGCTGAATGAAAAATAGTTTTTAAATTACGCTCTGACGGGGAAAATGAATGAACAAAAGATGTACAGTTTCATAAATATTTGTTCTGAGTAAAACATGTGAAAGTTATGGTAGTATATATTATGGTAAAACATCGTAATGGTCAAGTGACCGCTCCATAAAGATATGAGATTTGATTTTTGAACATGATAAGACAGTAGTTCGATAGATGTTTTAAAACTACCATCACACACAATATTAGGTATAAATGTGAAAGCTTCTTTGTTTTTTCCGTCAATCGCAATGAAACTACTGGATTGGTTTTGATGAAGTTGGGTATACAGGCAAGGTATGGGTATGGTATAGGTGATAAGATACTTTTATACCGATTAAAATGCTCCCATAGGATAAAACAGAAATCATATTCAAAGCGAACGAATTAGGGGCCAACGACTTTGAACTTAAGATTGTATTCGTAATTTAATAAATTACTTAACTTTGTTTTTTTTAATTACAATGAAACTGAAAATAGTAACTGGTAAAAGTAATTAAAATTAATAAATTTAGAAAGCGAGGATAAACCTTTTTGTATCTGAAAAGTGTTTATTATTTGTAGCTTCAATAATATTGACATATAAAAAGGCATACAATACCCACCGAATAATAATCAGAAAATAAAGTGCTTACTGAAAATGTATGGAAAGTAAGTACCTTCATATCCTGCCATATTAAATAATTGATTTCATTAAAGACTACTTAAACGCCTCATTGTTGAAAACCGTATCAATTGGAAATTACTTAAATATGGATTTGTAATGAACTTCCGTAGAATTTACGTACTTAAATTCACATTTATTATAGAAATTCCGTTCATTTATTAGTGTAATCATTTTTGGTAGGTATACACATCATAAGTGTCCTGACTTTTAACGTGAAATGAGGTTTTCATTTAGAAGTCTGACATAATTTTCTATTTAATTCTGTGCCCATGACGTCATATCGTTCTGTTAACGCCATGTATTAGAAGGATAGAATCCTTTTGTCTTACTACAGCACTCTTTGATAGTAGAGGATACTTTTTAAAATGCGATTTTTGACTCACCTGCCCAGCACGGAGATTTTAGCAGACCCTCCTCATAGGCAACGAGTGTTGTTGATCTGGTATAACACGGAGAACCTATGTGCTGATAGCTTTTTAAGATTAATAGTTTTATCTGTATGTTGAATATCAGTCATATATCATTCATATCTTTATAGAACCACAGGAACGTGCTTTTGGTTACAATCAGTTAACAAACTCGTAACTAAGTCTGTCAATTTTTTTTTTAACTTTATTCAGAAAATATGCTTCTATGTTTTTCCGTTGTGACATTGTCAGTAATGAAGTTTTACAAAACCTAATCTCGATAATCACCGATAGTGGTGGTTAGACTGCCTCGTTGGCCGAGTGGTCGCAATTGTGACTGCCGGGTAAGGGGTCTCGGGTTCGATTCCCGGGTCGGGCAAAGTATAACTGGGTTTTAAAAAAAATCTCAGTAGTAGCACGGAGTCTGGAACTGTGCCCAGTATATGGCAATAGGCTCACCCCCTATTACATGGGACTCATAACATAAATAGTGAAAAGTGGGTGTTACATTGTACAGTGGTATAATGTGCACTTCTGCCTACCCCTTCGAGGATAAAAGGCGTGATGTTATGTTATGTTATGTTGTAGTGGTTAGAAAAAGACTGAACGTACTTCAGACCTTATTGCATTAGAAAAAGTGACCTTCTATCAGTGCAGTTACTGGAACAATACCAGATAGAGATTTTATGTCTAAACAAACTTTATTACTACAATCATATACTAATACAAATAAAACATCGCGTTTATGCAGTTAACATGATAAATATACACTACAAATGTGTTTGCAATTTTTCTTGAACCCCTACGCAGGAGGGTTCGAACCCACGTAATGCGTTCTTTATTGCCCACGGTACCCAAACGGCAGCAGTTTGGGGTCCCTTCATGTCACTAATCTGTAAATGTAGTTGTTGGGGTACTTGGTACCTTGTGGAGTGATGCTGGGTTACGATCAACTGATGTTTGCTTGAAATTGAGGGACGAGTTAGCTTATGAATGACCCCCTATTTCCTTTGGTCACGCCATCAATTGAAGATTTGATCATTTGTTATTCGTAGATTGTCGTAGAAAAATAAAGTGCATTTGGCTTTGTTGGCGGGTCACAAGCAGTCTTTGATAAACCTGAATCTACTAAACTGTGATCTTTTTTTATTATTAAAACCGTTGCCCCACACTAGGATTTTCTCCTGTGTCGTGGGTGCGTTTACAAACATAGAAGTTCACATACACAATGACACCCAGACCAGAAACAACAATTTGTGGATCAGACAAAGTGTTGTCCCGTGCGGGAATCGAACCCGTGACACGTTGCACGGCAGCCGGTTGCCCAGCCACCGCACCAACTGTGCAGTCAATCTTTATCTTTAATCTTATCTTATATATCGTTATCGTTATCTTTAACCTTTTATTTTTTTGGTTGACTAGGGAATCCTTCCAAAGGCGCCTAGCTATTTGGGGAATAAGACTAGGCAGTGTGGGGTTTTTACCTCACTAAAACCTCCCCGGTAGCCACCATCCGCACTTGAAGGATGCACTGGGTCCTCTTAGTAGACCGCCTACAAGAGAAGATAATCATAACCCCTTAACCATAGACTAGCACAAGATTGAACCCCTTAACCATAGAAGCAATCACGAGCCGTTCATAATCTAACTAGACTCAATCATCAGCAATCAAAGGACTTTACTGAAGTTAGTCTTTTAATCGAATGTTGATTGGAAGATCATCACTTTCGTCTTCAGAACTGGTTTCTACTAGTTTTTTTGGAACAGAACATGATGTCTAGAGGTTATCTTCAACGCGTTTGACAATTTGACAGACATTTGACACAAACTATAACACTAAACAGAAAAAGGTGAGCGGTTATAGATACAGTTAAAGTGATGACGTCATTAACTGTTTGTCAAATGGTGCTGCATATTTTTGACCTAACCGATACTTTAAAAGAAATGTCCATGTTTGTTATTGTTTAAAGTAAGATGAGATAGATGGTGTAACCTAACCTAAACTACTTATGCATTCTGATAATATTAACCTCTTGACTGCCGGTACTATATGAGACACAATAGAAAAAACATTATGTCTCGCATGTATCTGGTTTTCGGCACACGACGTTTTAAAGGTGATTCGTGTAAAAAAAAAACCAAAGACTGTTCAATTTCGTGGTCTTCATCGGTGATGCTGCTTGGTCTTTGCCCGGCCCGATGAGGAACCGTGCTGCCCGGTCTCTGTTATATTTATGTTGTCCATTACTGAACTCTTACGACGCCTGTGGAAAGAGTAAGGCGGAGACAAATAAATATATGGAACTCTTTCGTCACGACACGACTTGTATTTCCTTTTGTATTTAGCCTTTTATTTTAATAACCTATCTCAATCCTAAAACTATGGGATGTAAAAAGATGAAGACAAAAAAAGGCGATCCTCATCCACAGATTTCGGATTGAAGTGTTATTGCAATCAGCAGTTTGATAGTCTTTAATATCAACGACATCAATAACAATAATGGTTTCTAAACAATCTTAGAAAGTACACATAACTTATAAAAAGTCACATTGGTACTTGCCGTTGGTATTTCGAACCCGTATCCTCCTGCTTGAATAGCGGGCGTCTTAAAACCTCCGGGCCATCACGAAATTCAGCCTTATTTAACCGTATTTAGCCTAGAAAAAAGAGGAACCTAATTGTGTACAATTACAGTAATTTGAATCAGGTCAGTGCAATTACTAACTAGGCATTACAACCACGAAAAACGCAGTTAAAGGCCCCGATACCTTTTAAATATGTACGGCACACTAAGGGCAGGTCTAGCCTCCTAGATACCTTCTGACCTTAAAAGTAACTAACTACTGAAGTGGAAAAATGCACCTAAACGCTTTTGCAGTTAAGTGCAATATTGTATCGAGGCAGTTCGCCTTGAAAAACGTCATGAAAGTATAATATGGTGTGTTAAATATATGTAGTATAATGGGTGGAACAGAGCTTCTTCTTTCAGTTCGTCTTTGGACGATGGCGAGTCTACTTCTCCCTGCGAGATATTTGGTTGATTGGGACCGTTTTTTCTTTTATTTACATCTTTGCCACGTAAGTCTAAATATTTGTTACTTGTGGCGTCTTTATTGTAAGGTGAGTTTGAATCAAGTTGTTATAAACTATAATTATAAAGGAAACAGTCATTTTTTAACCGTTAATGCTTAAGCTAGTAGCTTTTAAGATCGATAAGCAACTGTATGGCGTTTGGCTAGAATATAAATCAGTTTCTTTTGTGGTATAATGCGTCTTTGTAACATGATACGCGTATTTCGTAAATGGCCAGCTTTTGCAATTTGCAATTTTGCTGTGCGATTTGTTTTAAACAACCTCATCTGTGTTTGTTTAATAAACGATATTCTCATACACAACAAAAAAATTATAATAATACAAAATAGCATACTTTTCTTAATTTCACAAAATTTTTTCAATCCACTCTTAGATTCTTGGTTCACTAGGGGTTACACAATCCACCCCCTAAGATATGAGAGTGGAGATAACCCTATTCGTGCACCAAACGTTAGAGTTTAAACAACAAGTAGAAGTTGTACAAAGGGTAAACAAGGGTAGCTTCAGTATTTTACTACGCAATTGTCACTGCGGTCACAAGGGACCTCCATGACAGTTTTTTTTGTACTTTTGTTTAAAAATCGACCGTGTAATGCGAAGGGTTTATTGCTTAGGGTACGCTACAGTGGGTACCGGACGCACGGCTAAATTGTTTTTTTTTTCAATTTTTTTTTTCGTGTGCCAAAGATAAGTTTGATGACGCATTGTGTGTGCTTGTTTTATTTTATTTTTTTATTTGTATTATTTTCATAGTAGGTCAGTTAGTATAATAGAGTAGCATGTGTTTCATGTAAAAATACTATTTAACTTCAGTGTCATTTACTGTTTTTTGTACACCAAATTTGGAGATTGTCTCAAACCCAAAAAATACCATATACCTACCATATGGCATACGTTTTAAATCCATAAAATTCAATACAGAATGAAGAATGTTCCTTCAACTTGAATATTTATAGCGTCTGCAGCTAAACCAAGGATATAGTGCAGTAATTAAAAAGTTTTAATTCCAGTATTGATTGCAGCTATACTATGAGGCCTTGGAGAAAGTCGAACTGAATAAACCAATGCATTGTCCGCCTTAACTATCACTTTGACCTACAACTTAAATCTCTGTTCACTTTTACCTAGATTATTTAAGAATATGTCTTTGTTTAAACAGTAAATTGCACTATCTACTATATATAAATAAGTCGGGTTTTCCTTCCTGACGCTATAACTCCAGAACGCACGAACCGATTTCCACGATTTTGCATTCGTTGGAAAGGTCTCGGGCTTCATGAGGTTTATAAAATGTTAAACAATTTTTTTTTTATCTTTATCTTTTAATTACCAAACGAAATAAAACGAAGCCAGAACTGGTGGCGAAACTGAGTTCGCCGGGTTAGCTAGTTAAGAAATAAATGACAATATAATACCACCATTTTCATCTTTATTATCGTGTACTCGTTATTGACAACTGTCTGATATTGTCTCTCCATAGCATGCCTTTTAGTTCAAACTTCAGATCTTCGTATCCAAACAGTATTGAGCTCGGACTTCAGTTCTTCTATTCTAAATATCTTCTGATTATCGTTAGTCTACCTGGCAGGAGCTGTTATGTCCTCACATCTAAACCAGTTCTTTTATAAAACTACTAGTTTCTGCCCACGATCTCCCGTTCCCGTAGAATTTTCAGGATTTTTTCTGTCTTAAGAACCTTCTCCGATTAGTAACAAGTGCAACAAAAAAGAATTAGTGAAATCGGTCCAGCCATTCACGCGTGATGCCGTGACCAAGGGAAAAAGGGATGCATTTTAATATTAGTGATGAAAACAAACTATCACATGATAAAAAGCAAGATGGTCATAAATATCAATACTCACTGTAATATTATAATAGTACGTAGTAATCATTCAAATAAATCTCCTACTATGTAGTTATATATCTTGTTTCATTTGCAATCACAGTATTTTAGGCCCATGTAAGATAATATACAGGTTAACTATACTTTCTTTCTTTGTATTTATTTTGAACATCGTGTCTGTCAATCAATCATAACATCACGCCTTTTTATCCCCGAAGGGGTAGGCAGAGGTGCACATTACGGTACTTAATGCCACTGTACAATGTAACACCCACTTTTCACTATTTATGTTATAAATCCCATGTAATAGGTGGTGAGCCTATTGCCATATACCGGGCACATTTTCAGACTCCGTGCTACTATTGAGATATAAAAACCCAGTAATACTTTGCCCGACCGGGAAATCAAACCTGAGACCCCTTGCCCGGCAGTCGCACTTGCCACTCAGCCAACTAGGTAGTCATCGTGTTTGTATACTTCCAAAACCAAAATCAAGTTCTTTAAATCCTTGTACATGAGTACTGTTTAACCTTAACCATTCAAGAAAAGGTGTACATCTTATTTCTGCTTAAGCAGATGTATGTTATGTATGATAAGGTTATATCGTATAGTTAAATACTCTGCTCAACTTAATATGAACTGCAAATACTCGAACACCGACGCCAACACTCTTTCAAACTATGCAATTGACAAGGAAGAGTATGAGTAGGGTGAACTCATCTAACTTCATGACAAAGGCATTTGAGTAATAAAATACCAATAAATTATTAATTAATTTAATTCAGTCTCCGCATGAGTTTTAATCAGTCTTTTATGAGGAATATTAGCACAAATAATCAGATTTTTTCTAGAAACCTAAGAGTTCTACCAAATTTACTAAACCGAATTATTAGGCGAGTCACAGAATTAGATGAGTTCACTATATGAGCTCTGTACATATGTAGCATCAGAGAATTCGGTTTGAAGCTAATTCAAATTTAGGTGTCTAGCCTTGTGCAAAGCCTACGCAGCAAAGCAAACGCAGCAAGGCGTTCCACATTGCAACACTTTGGCAAGTTTACACAGTGCAGTACTGTTTGCGAATACATAGTTATGTAGTACGGATAAATACACAAATACCTGTAATCAAATTCCCCAGACTGTGCACGTACAGACGTGTGTAGACTCACCTTTATTACAAAGTGCAGCCCAAACTGACTGACTGGAATTATTTTATTGATGAGGATAACTTTTTTGATACGTTAAATTAGTTTTTCATTTATTTATTTATTTATTATTCCTTTAGTTTTTATTAAACTTAGTTCTAGTTATTTATTATTCAGTTTACATTACATACTATTAATACCTCATATTGCTACATAAACAATAAAGCACCAAATCACAAGGCTACTTTTGTTAAGATCTCAATATTTCATATCCCGAAGAAAAATACTTTTCATCTGAAGTCAGAAATGACGAATTGTATATTGAATTTATTACAAAAACAATTAACAAATGCGCCTAATATCTCGGTGGTTGATAAGTGTTCACTTCGCCTCCTAGGTGCGCCCGTCTTCGAGGACTCTTTTCCAAGTTTTATTGAAGAAAAAATTCAAAATTTTTCTGTCGTTTCAGAAAAACTATATAACATTAGAATGCATTCGGCTTATACTATTATTCGGTTTTGTTGCTTTGGTCCCAAATTTATGTACTTTTTGCGGTCGACCCACCTCTGGTCTGCACCCCTTCTTTTAGAAAAAATTGACCAAATTATTAGGCGAACCCTGTCCTTAATTTTGAATGTGGCTCTTGATGACCGAGCTTGGACACAAGCCACTCTGCCTGTCCGCATGGGTGGGCTTGGCGTCCGTAAAATTTCCAGTGTAAGCCTACCGGCTTTCATATCTTCCGCCCATGGTACTAAAGAATTAACCAGGAAAATTCTTTCTCAATCACTGGTTAATTTTGATGTACCATATTTAGTGGAAGCTGTGAATGCTTGGAAAATCGCTTGCCCAAATATTGACCCCCCTGTCAAATCACTCTCCCAGAGACAATGGGACGAGCCGCTCTGCAGAAAAGTGAGCGAAAATCTTTTGAACTCCTCTTGTTCAACTGCAGAGAGAGCTCGCCTTTTGGCTGTGGGTGAGGGAGTCGGGGTTATGGCTTCTTGCTTTACCTTCGTCTAACCTAGGTACTTTGTTGGACGACACCACGTTCCGCGCTGCAATTTGTTTAAGGCTTGGAGCTTCATTTTGTTCACCTCATCGTTGTCGTTGTGGTGAAGTTGTCAACAGCCTTGGACACCACGGCTTGTCATGTAGCCGTAGTGCGGGCCGTTTTGCTCGACACGCAAGTATTAATGACATAATTCGTCGAGCTCTTGCCTCCGTTGGCGTGCCAGCTACTTTAGAACCTAATGGCTTGGTACGCGACGATGGCAAGAGACCCGACGGTATGTCATTATTTCCTTGGAAGATGGGTAGGGCTTTAGTATGGGACGCCACTTGCGTTGATACTCTGGCGCCATCCCATCTTCCAAGCTCAGCGTGTCGAGCCGGTGCTGCCGCTGCCGCTGCCGAGAACCTCAAACGGCGAAAGTATAATAGCCTGATTGGCAATTATGCCTTCGAACCGTTTGGGGTTGAAACTTTAGGGCCGTGGGGCCCAAGTGCACATCTTCTTTACAAAGATATTGTAAGGAGGATGGTTGACACTTCAGGTGATCGAAGGGCTGGCTACTACCTTGGGCAAAGGTTAAGCATTGCCATTCAACGTGGCAATGCTGCCAGTCTTTTGGGCACCCTACCTCACGGTAGCGATGAGGAAAATATTTTCTTTGATGCCTTATAATTTATTTTTTTTTTTCATTATTATTATTTTTTCATTAGGTATTATTATTTTTTCATTATTATCATTTTTTCATTATTATTATTTTTTAAGGTGTAAATATTTTAGTATTAATTAGTATTATATTTAAAGATAATTATATATTGATAGATACATTAACAAATGTAAACCTGTAAATAATAAAATAATTCTTATTGTATGTTCTTTAACATAAAATAATTTTTATCCCGATATTCGTACAGGATGGGGACCAATACAAGCTACACCGATATTATATTATAGTTATTCTGAAACTACAGAGTTTCCAAAGTGTGCTTTTAAAAGTATTGCAACTATTGACAAAACCAAACTGGTCTCTGACATGACACATTTATCAAAATACAAAATATAGGAAATGAAATGAAGTGTTAGTAGTAATCTGGTTAGCTTTTATCAGAAATATTACTAGATTCTTCTCTTCTAAGTGTTAGCTGTAGGCAGATACAATACCGTCACCACCTCTCGCATACTACAGCCTTTTTTACCACACTTCATGATAGTAGCATGGGAGGAATTTTGTACCTGTGTAGGAATTGTATAGTGTGTACTAGTAGTAATAAATGCTTGTTCTACCCTTCACCTCTTCTTTCAGGGCTGATTCATACACCCCCAATCATCATTTATCATACTCGGTTTCATTGAGCCGTTTTTTCTCGAGCATAATAAACATGCAAACAATTTCTTAAGCCATTTTATATATTTGACATGTTACCTTTTACTATTACTTTGTTTACATGTTAACGGTTTTTAATGGTATAGTAAACATACCGAGGACTGAAGGTCGACAGCACTTATAAAACAATTAGTACACAAGTGTAGGTCGCGGAAAAATACTTTCTATCACGCCAAACTATCGAGCTTACTGTTTGGCTCTGTGAGTCAAGTGGTCGCAAGCGCTACCATCGAAACGTGGGTCGATTATAATAAGTTTTGTTCCATTTTGAAATTCTTACCAATGTTATCTAGCCTTACAATTGTCCCATTTATAGCAACGGGCTCTTTCCCTGATTACTTGAGTCTAATTTTGCACCTGGTAAAATGAGCATGAGGAATAATTAGCTTTGTCTGGCTATGGTACTATCATCAGCTACAAGGCGTCCACTGCGGAACATATGCGTCCCCCAATGACTTTCAGATAAACCGGTTGGAAGCAACCTGTATCCAACGGCTCCCTGCCACTTTCTTTAAGTCGTCCACCTTGTGGGTGGGCATCCCAATTCTATGGTTTAACTCAGATATAAAAGGTTTAAATGAGATTACGTAGAGGTTACTCACGGATCATCTGAATGCCCATGGCTCTCTGTGATGTGTGCAGCTGGCATCAGGTTCGGCACTCACACAGGGGCGCCGTAGAGAGCCATGGACCGCACGATCTCCGCGAACAACCTTCGGCAGCATATAGCTTCATTTTAATTTTTTTTGTTGGCGTTCACAAGTGTCTTTCTGGTCTAAATGAAATAAGTGAATTCGAGACAGCTTTTGATAATTGGAAATAGGCTAGTCTTTTGTTTTATCATACCCAGTGGGTTCATCATCAGTACGTTTATTTTAATGGAATAGGAGACAAACGAGTAGACTGATCACCTAATCTAATAGTAAGTGATTAGCGCCACCAGAGGAGTAACAGGTGCTTTGCCGGCCTATTCCTTTTGAAAATCAAAAGGAATACGCTTTTTACTTGAAGGTTCAAAGGTCGTATCGGTTCGGAAATACCGCCGACGACAGATCATTCTACAGTTTTGGTGTGCGAGGCAGAAAACTAGGTACGTGAGAAGCGGCGCTCAGTTGTGGCCTGCCAACCATCAATATAATGGGGAATTTGGGGATGCATATGCTATCGTGAGGTTCGATGGCAAAAAGACCCGGAAGGCATCAGGTCAAACAATTCCTTAGAGCACCCCCCCAGTGATGTAAGCGATAGAACATTCATAACGAAGCTACATCTCTACGCATTGTCAAAGTGTCTAGCCGGTTTGCACAGCGCACATTCTATCATTTGGTGGGGTGTTTTATTCTAGTAGGTTTAATTTCCATCTCCATTTAATGGACAAAACTCACCATTAACACAAATGGGTTATTTAAAACAATAATGTTACCTAATATCCCTCATATTTGTGTGAAAGACACAAACGATCTAGAACAGCACATCGACCTCATTGTTACACATAATAATATGAAGTTAGAATTCCACGAAGTGTTTATTTTAGACAGGATAATGTTAGGTACAAAGAAAATCACCCGTTTGAAAGAATATGTCTTTGAAGGCAGAACTATTAAGTATAAACTCAAGCATGTTAACGTACACCTTACCGTTATAAATTATTGTTTCAATCAAGATTTTCAATTTCATTTGGTTATACCTAAAGTCGTAAATCTAATCAAATATTTTTGATGTGAAAAGGCGGCATACCGATACGGATCAGCTGATGGTAAGTAATCGGCAACGCCCTTGGACACTCGAGAAACTAGAGGCGTTGCATTGTCGTTGTCGGCCTTTTGGGGATTAGGAATATGAGATTGTTGGGGATTCCAGGATTAGGGAGATTGGAGAGGTAATTTGGACTTCGGTAACCTCACTCAGATGACGAAACACAACGCAAGTCTTGTTTCACGTCAGTTTTCTGCTCGACCGTGGTGGTATCACTCCATTCGAGCTGTACCATTTGTGCCGAAGCATGGCTCTCCCACACTTACATTGAGAGATCGGGATAGGGTATCACCCGCTGTTCTCTTTACTTTAGGTTAATGCACTTCCAGGTCTATAAATAAGCCTACTTACATAATCTAAAGACATTCAACCAGGTTGCTGATCGCTATTGCACGGCTTGACGTCAAGGCAAAGAATATTTTATGAAGAACATACATTAATATGTGACTTTAAAGTTGAACTTTATGTATGACGTGGGGCATGAAATCAAGGCTTGTGATATGCCATTACTGAAATTGTAACTGTATTTGCATGTGACTAAGTTTTATTTGCATTTATTGTTTATTTGAATGGTTGATTTTGAGCTTAAAACCCAGGTTTTTGAGAGGATCGAAATTGTACATAATAGTAATCTGTACATATAATAAAATCCCAGGAAAATCAAAACTGTACATTGAATATATTTTTCAATAATACTTGCGGTGTGATTTACTATCGATACTGAAGCCAAAAATATGTATGTCCGGGATAAATTCAAAAAGTACTACCTACATGGATTGACTTAAAATTTTGCATGAAAAAACATATAGGCATATATTATCACGCTATCACTTACGGGGGAGGAACTATGAAGAAGGTTTCAAAGTCACCATTCTACGCGGACGAAGTTGCGAGTACAGCTAGTGATAGATAATTAGGTCTCCGAGATACATCAACTGATTATTACAAAACTCGCAAAAGGCGGCTTATAACTTAACAAAAACAATTTCATGAGATATAAATTATTCGAATAATTTCAAGCCACGACTGGGACCCATAATCATGAAAAGCCTGTACGATGATCCACATATGACACTGCAAATGTCGGAAAGCAAATCGAAAAATTATTACGTTATCATTCGAAATTAGAGTTTGTATGTGAATCTTATTACTCAAGTAATAAGTTTCTTTTTAAAAAAGAATATAATTGACTTTTCCATTCATATTTGATCGCAATCTAGAAATAGCAATTGATAAAAATCCAAACTTATTTTTGTACTTCGTAGCATTATGATTCCATTTTTGATGAGGGCATGTACCATCACGCTATGCCAGAGACACGCGACTTTGAAAAAGGCTTTTTATTATACGAAATGATTGAAACATACTTATAACTAAAGAAAAGATAAGAATCACTCTTTCCTTATCATTTAAAAACAAAACCTTTAACTGCGATGCTCAGAGACATTTAGGATTACTTAAACCATTCCTCAGTAACTATATTGTTCCGAAAATAATTGCTAAGGACTGGGTTAAGTAGCCTTTAAATGACTCTGAGGTCTTAGTACGAGTTTATTTTAGGTTAAAGCCCCGTCCACATGCTTGGCAAACAATAGCAAACACCAAACAACAAACAGCAAACACCAACATGTGGATGGGTGTTTGTATGTGTGCCTGTTCCTGTTGTTGTTTCGACACAGATCTCGAACAGTGGCGAACACAAACATAGATCAAAGGCTGTTCGGCAAACAGTTTGCGATGTATCCACAGGTTTGCTACACATCGATGTTCTGGACTATATTTGTTGTGTTTGGTATTTGTGGCAAACAACAATCGTGTGGATAGGACATAAAGTAATCGTAACGAGTACACTGTCGGCGCTCTGATTGGCCACCACCAATGAACCAACTTATCAGAGGTCTCACGATGTTTTCCTTCACCGTTTGTCAGTGGTGTCTGAATAATCTTATAAAGTACATATAACTCGGAAAAAGTCACATTGGTACTTGCCGTTAGTAGGTTTCGAACCCGTACCCTCATGCATGAGAAGTGGACCTCTTAAACCTTCAAGCCACCACGACTTCTTGGTGGTACACCTAAGCCTTAGTAAATACAGGCATACATGTGTTAAAATCGTTATAATCTCATCTTTTATCTTCAAACCTGTTTAAATAAGAATATATTCTAAATTCCATTAGCTCAGGCAGGACTTTCTAAATTCTAGAATATAACTTCCAAAATGCAGTTCAATGAACCTCTTTAATACCTACCTACTCAGAGACGGGTGCATTACAAATAGCTTCGCTTAGACCACTGCCTACCCATTTCCGGAAGGCATCCCTTCCATAATAACGCCACATGTAAACCCAGCGAAACAGTCAAAATACAATTCAATAGTAATCGTATCCAATCTCAAAATATAGCCGACCAAAATTGAATCTTACTGTCATAAAAATAAAGGTTAAGAGATCTTTGACGGTTGCCAAGGAATATTCAACTTTATTGCGTGGTAGGAAGAGTGTGTGAAGTTTGTTGTACGACTGTCTATCAAGCGATGGGGTGGGAAATAGGAACGGTGTGGCTATAAAGTAAGAGTTATTGATCAAATTATATGAAAACACTTCTGTAGAAGAAATTACATTTTAATACATTTTTTTTTGTAATCAATAGTTAATTCCTGGCTATTCATTAAATTAATATATTAGAGCATTACCTAAGTACAATAGATAAAGTACCTAATTACTTTATTTTATGAATTTGAAATGGAATGTATGTGCAATTACAAGTTATAGTTACACAAAAATCCTTGTAGATGTATAATAAGGATGCATTTTATAAATACGAATATGACATAGGTATCTATATGATGCCCTTATAGAGGTACATATACATATACACCAATTTCATAATGTTATGACTGCGTTTCCAAGCTATAACTAAAAAAATTTACACAAATAACAATACATTTCTACGTTCAATTTCAGATAAATATGTCGCCCGCTTATTCTAACTAACGAGATGTTTTCGTGGCCATACCGTCGAACAAATTTGGCCACTTGTCCCAATCATAATGTAGCGACACAAATCACTATTAAAGGAATATAATTTATTTAATATCCACTTGCAATTGGATTGTATAGAGAGGTACAAACTATCGATAAACAAAAAAATATTAGAATTGAGTTGGTCGATGAATGCAGTTTCAACTTTGCATTGTTGCCGTTCGTAGTGAACAGACGTGCGCATTAGCAATAAGCAAAATTTGTGACCTCCTTTCACATTGTTACTTATTACTCAGTTTTTTTTTTTCTACAAATATGGAAACATAAACGTAGTGAACAAGTGAAGACAAAATGGATAATAGTCCCAGTAATATCCGTGCCTGTACCTCGCAAGTGAAAAGCCAGCAACCTAGCTTCTGTATAGAAGTGGTATCCACGTCGGAACTCCAAAAATGGATGTCAACCATCGAGAAGCAGTTAAACGAAGTCTGCATTATTGCCACAGAAGGCAAACTCAACTCCGAGCAAAAATTAAGAATAACTAATTTGAGCCGCAAAATAGAATCAGGTGTATCGCAAATAGCAGTCTCGTATCAGTCTTTGAAGCAGAAAGCGAAACAAGCCCTCTATATAATTGACGACCTTAGAGAAAAACGTGACCTAGCGGAAGAAATTATGGTGTTGAAAAAGGCTATCAACGACTCTGCCGCAACTAAGAACGTCTCTTTTGCCGATATGGTGAAGAAAGGGCCAAATGATTTTGTGCAACCCCAAAAGCAAAATTCTGTTGCAATTTACCCAGTGAGTAAATTAGTAAAGTGCAGTGACGAAACCAAATCTCTGGTACAACAAATCATACGGCCTGACCAAATGAAGCTACACGTACGTGGAGTCCGAAAAATTCAAAACGGAGGCATAGTAATTAGCACAGACAACAAACAGGATGCTGAGAAGGTCAAGCAGGCAGTTCATCAGTCGTCATCTGGTCTTGTCATCGGTGAGCCCAAAAAACGCCAGCCACGAATCACTGTGGTAGGCGTCCCGACTTCTTTAGTTGACACTGACGTATTGAAGTACATCTACGAGCAAAACATTGCTGAGAAGTTCCCAGAGATGACCATGGAGTCCTTTTTAACAGCAATTAAACTGAGCCACAAATCCGGAAAGAAGGATGCGCCGACCTGTAACCTTATCTTAGAAGTTCCAGCCAACATTCGCAAGGTCCTTATAGCTCAGGAAAGAATATATATAAATTGGAACTCTTGCCCTGTAAGGGATTTTACATTAGTCACCAGGTGTTATAACTGTCAACAGTACGGACATGCAGCTAAATCATGTAGAGGCCCCTCATCATGTGGACACTGCGGAGAAATAGGCCATTTAACACCGGCGTGCACGAAAAAAGGAGAATCCCCTAAATGTGCAACATGTTCTCGGTTTAATAAGCCCAACAATCATAAGACGGGTGACGCAGAATGTCCGGCAAAGAACATAGCTCAGCACAGGTATATCAACTCGATTGATTACGAGGGCGCGTAATGCGTCATAAGTTGATTGGCCTCCTTATTGCACAACAGTGACACTACATATTATGTCGGATTAATCATCACTTTGTTGCTATCCAGCATTTGTGCTTACTCAAACACAACCAAATGAATGACCGTATGGACTTTAGTGTTGGCCTACTTAGTTTATTTCTGCTGATGTAGATAATTCCTCGTCGATAGACATAATGTTGCTGTTTTAAACAAATGTTACTTTAGTTGTTATTTTAATATATTTATTAGGTATATTATAGTATATTTTATATGAAGATTAGTTTTATATGTATGTATGTATATTAAAATAATCATATTGTTTTCTGTTGTATAATGTTAAGTATACGGGTCTGTAGAAATAAAATGTGTTACTATAAGAATTATATTTAGAACTCCTCTCGCCTGCGATACAGGATTGTCCTAGTGCAGGCAAATAACATTGTGAGGACAATTGTACGTATTTACGCTCTGTTTTTGTATTTCGCATTTTTTGAATTATGAATAAAAATTTATTATTATTATTATTATTATAATATTATTCGCGTATCTCAGGTGTCCGATTTCAGAGAGGCTATGAATTAGATAACATTTTTTATGCCAATACACTATCAACAATATGGCTGGTAAAAAATCATACACGTACCGCAAATAAAATGAATTGTGATAAAGAAAATTATTAACAAATTATTTACTTACATGCTAAAAGTTACACTCACAATTATTGGGGTTTAGGTCATTTAGACAAAAATAAACAAAACTGGTAGTCCCTTCGTTATTCCTAGAATAACTAACTAGGTGTTAACCTAGCCAATTTGTCATCTATTCAAGAACGACCCAATTGCTCAATGTCAGCGCTTAAATTAAAATGTTCTCATTCCGTTAAATTCAGATCGCTATAAAATGTTGTTTAAACTTAGCACGATGCTCCACTGAGATTTATAAGGTCAAAGGCAAACCGAAGTACAAATAGATAAGTACAAATTAAAAAGGTTTTGTAGCGAGAAAAGGGGAATCGTCTATTTAGGAAATAGGAAAAAAAACGTGTAATAAAGCGTAACAGACGTGCATTGAGGTTTCATGTAATATTGAGATTGAGACGACGAAAGAGATGATATAAATCCAAACTTCTTACTATTCCTATAATGGGGATGATGACAGGGTATGAAAATTAAAAATATAATTAGTCCGTAAGTTAGGTAATGAAAAAATATTAGACACGTATTTTTTTATTTTGTCGTATAATAAAACAATACTTAGATAAAACGAATCAAAGTTTAGGAGTGGGGGCTAAAACGTCATTCCTTAGTATAAAATGTACTGATAAGTGACGTCACGCGACATTTCAAATCAATATATCTTCGAAACTATTCGTTTCTGTGAGAAAATAAAAAATACGTGTCTAATGTTTTTAAATAATCTATCAGACGGACATTAAAATAAAAATTAGTCGTCTACCCCATTATCGGTAACATACAATTCAATTTCCGAGCCTAAATGAACCTCCATACTTACTCCAGCGACTATTCGACCAAAGACTAAGTCAGATTAAGTTGAAATGTCACAACCATAACTACGGCAGTAGGTATACCGCACAGTTGCTCGCCGCATTTTTTATACAGTCCGGAGTTTCTTTCAAATTCATGGATTTTTTGATACATGACATGCGCGCCCGGTCACGAATATTGTACTGACCTTTCGATGTCATCATATCCTGACCTATTTGAAAAAACAATTTGTATGACATTTGTAATATAGTAGCAAAGGTTGATACAATTCATTTCATACCAATCCGAATAGACTTCTAAGATTTTTTGTAACTAAAAAATTTTAAAAAGGTTTTGTAGAGCAAAGTTAATGAATAATAACAATAAAGTTGATTATAGTCATTGTATTGCTTCTAACTAAGTGGTCATTTTATACGAGGAGCATAATCTCAGCTAATTTAGCAAATCACACAGTCGCGCTCGAAAAGTAAACTTTAAAGTATCGACATTTACAAAATTATGAGGCGTCCCACCACTACACAATGACATACGTGTGTCCCCTGTTACATGCGTGTATCAAATATGAGGGGGGCATACACTCGAATTATGGCTGTATGTTGCACCTGTGAATCTAATGTGGTTGGAGCTTAATTAACATTCTAGAATTATGAATTTCAAATGAAGGGGTACGAAGAATTGAGTCTTGATAATTTTGTATTAGTAACAGTCATTACTCATCACCTTCATTGACTAGTCAGTAAAAATATTTTACACGGCGAAGTTCGCGTTAATTTTAAATAGTGAAAAAACTTTAACTTCCATTCTTCACATCACATCAAATCACAAAGGCTTAGTCTCCCACGGAGAAGGTTTGAGCATTATTCGCCACGCTCGCTTAATGCGGGCTGCCAATTTCGAACTTATAATTAGAAATTATAAGCCTAGGTTTCGTCACGATGTCTTCCTACACCGTTTTTAATAATCTTAGAAAGTAGATAATAATAAGTCGACAAATGAGATTGGTGCTCACCATAGGTTGGTTACTCTCATGTGTCATAAGCATGCCTACTTTTTTTAAAATATTCCAATGATTTATATTGATGAATAATTAGCTTTCTTATGTACACAGTAGATATGTAGCCAATCATACCTAAGCATGATACATAATTTCAATGAACATCCTACTATCCTACTAATATTATAAATGTAAAAGTTTATGAGTATGTGTGTGTGTGTGTGTGTGTGTGTGTTTGTTACTCTTTCACGTCAAAACGGCTGGAGGGAACGAGATGAAATTTGGAATTGTGGTAGATTATGGTCTGGAATAACACATAGCCAACTTTTTATCACACGCGAGCAAAGCCGCTGGCAGAAGCTAGTCTTTATTCAACAAGACAAGCAATTGTGGAATCTAGAACTAATTTCCGTGCGTTTAGGCGCTTTTGCCATACCTATTTTTGAAAGCAAGTATAACAGCTTACACCATAAGACCCACTTAGATTTTAGTCAAATTTCCGTGGTGCTTGGCGACTGGGCTGCACCCAGTTGTACAGTTTCTTTTTTATGCCTTTAGGGTTAATTCACTCTGTCTCCTGCAGTACTTCACCGAAGGAAGAGAAATACATTTCGTTGCGGGAACCAAGACAGTTACTCATGTCCCTGGGACGTGCCGGACTTCAATGTTCCGGTGTTTTCATGGTTGTATCTACTGTAGATACTGGCTTACAGGAGTTGCAGCGGTTTTGAGAGGTTGTGGCGGGCTTGCCTCTTTTAAAAAAAGACAAACAAATGATGTTTTGGTCGACCGTTTTTCGATGACCAATAATATTCTCTTTGAAAGTAGATGTGCGAAGGAAAATTGTACATTGTAATAGTATCTAAATTGCAACTTGCCTTTCTATCACGTCAAAAGTCCATTCCAAATTACATGTACCTAAACCACATTAAAGCAAGTCGACCAGTAACTATTGACGGACATGTAAGTAATATAGTACGAGAATATATAAGTTCTCAATGTCCTAAGTATAAGTCATAGAGGAACCAAAGTCTAGACCTCATTTCGTATATGCTCTTAATGTGAAGACACTTGAATAACTTAGGAACACTAAGTTAACTTCCTAGTTATAACCATCTCGTAACTTAACTTTGTCCTCGTTATTAACTTAGTAATTAAGAGATCTGCACTCAAGAATTTGGTTTGGAAGATTCATTTTATTTTAGTTTGTGCGTTTTAAGGTTAAGTGTGTAAAACTGATTGTAGTTTGGTTGATTTCTTTATACTGCAAGTAATTGAAAATTCGCATAGAAGTCTCCTTTTGTTCTAAGAGGTAAACTTAGTTTTAAATGAGTGTGTATTTAATTTTAGAACACATTTATGTATGTACCAGTTATTGCATGAACCTGTTGAAGTATCATCCCCTAAATTTGTTCATACAAAAAGTTGTATCTAGTTATATACTATACTATAATGTAGTTAGTGGAGAGCGGTTATCAGTGACCGCTTGGGGATAAATGGGTTTGGACTTACTCAAAAGAATTCTACACAAAACAAAACAAACTTAAAATGTTTCAAATACTTAGTTAACCATTTTTCACAAGCGTTTCATCGACTGTTTTGCTGTTGGGGGTATAATTAAAAAAAATCAGACAAAGAGTTCATTTGAGAAGTTATTATAGGTACCATATAACAGGTCACAATATTTAAGATAAATGAAAACAAATAACAAAAGTCAAAACTAAAAAAAAAAACTAACAAAAAGAACATAAAAATCAGACGTATAAATAAACTATACTACACCAAAGTCAAAGAGAATACCGTAAAAATATACACACACATAAATATCGTGCAAGAACATTGCAATAACGTGAGGAGCACTAATTGTGAGTTACTGTACCCTCGGGAGGCACGCAGACATGAACTCCTAGACTTGGAAATAGATAGTGCACTTTTTTCCTCAAGTACCTACGTACCGTTGCAAAACCCACGTGTAGGGGGTTTATTGATTAAAGAACCCGTGTTGGGGAATTCAAAGGTGTTGTTTGACAAAGGAGTTGCGATGGGGTTTTTTTTTGTAAGAATTGACCGCGCTTTGGCGTTAATATATGTGACGTTTTGATTTTATATGTATTCCTTTTAAGTTCTTGATTTATTTTAAAAACAGTTATTTGTTTTTGTTTTCTTATATTATCTATGAACACTGGTAGGATAGCTTCATACATGGTAACCATCAATTGTTTCTACTATACTATACATATTGAAACTTTAACAAAACTCAGTTGGTTTTCACAGTTGACAACGTACCGTGCATTATTAATAAATCTTTAGCTACAAAGGGCAATGAATAACATTTGATTAGACGCCTAACAAAAGAAGTTTCATCATAAAAAATCAAAGCGTCCTATCCAACAGGGGATGCATCGAAATATTTATAGCGAGCGCATATGCGACGGCTACACGACAAACATTCATTTCGGCAACAATGCCGGTCAACAACTTAAGCATATTGGCTGAACACTCACTCCCAATCAACGTCACAACACTCGCCCCCATCTATAAAAAACAAGTGTTTGCTCTCATAAAGAATGAGTGCAAATCTGCACAATGATTGTTTATGTTTCCATATCGTCCCGAGTACCATTGTTGCGCCGAGCACCCTCCTTTTATTTACAATAAAACGTACGATTTAACATGAATGCAGAAGTTAATACGGCGGACGAGTATAATGGTGACGACGCCCCTCATAATCCTCTTAATCATTAAAATATTGACAGGGAACTCACGACTGCTTCTGTCCACAGATGGGCCACCATGGCATGGAGGGGCTAGACATGCTCGACCCGCTGACATCGTCCTCGATGACCACCTTAGCGCCGATGGGAGAAGCAGCACCACCTCACCACCAGCTACATGGGTACGGAGCGATGAACCATGTCATGAACCACCACCACCACGCCGGGGGGCTAGCGCACGCACCGCCTGCTCACCTTGGCCACCCGGCAGCAGCACTACATCCAGACACCGATACAGACCCTCGTGAACTCGAGGCATTCGCTGAAAGATTTAAACAACGAAGAATTAAACTGGGAGTTACGCAAGCAGACGTCGGCAAAGCTCTTGCCAATCTTAAACTTCCTGGCGTAGGAGCTCTGTCACAGAGCACAATCTGCCGCTTCGAGAGCCTTACACTAAGTCACAACAACATGATAGCCTTGAAACCAATCCTGCAAGCGTGGCTCGAGGAGGCAGAAGCGCAAGCTAAGAACAAAAGACGGGACCCCGATGCGCCGAGTGTGCTGCCAGCTGGTGAAAAGAAACGTAAGAGAACTTCTATCGCAGCACCCGAGAAGAGAAGTTTGGAAGCTTATTTTGCGGTGCAGCCGCGGCCCTCCGGAGAGAAGATAACAGCGATTGCGGAGAAGCTGGACCTGAAGAAGAACGTAGTGAGAGTGTGGTTTTGCAACCAGCGACAGAAACAGAAGCGGATGAAATTTGCGGCGCAGCACTGACCGGCGGGCGGCGGCGCGGCTCTGCTGTACCCGGGCCCCGGGTACGGATACTGAGCACCGCCGCTCCGGCGCGCCCCGCCCCGGCACGCCCCGACAAACCCTCACACAGCAATAAGGATCTCATTCCGATCTCATTCTTAAACTCCCTTTGAGTCAAGCAATTTAGTCTTTAGTGTAGATATTATACCATTTTTAAGTTTGTCTATACACTTTCCACGGATTCTTATATAGTTTTCGAGACACAGGGTATATAATAATCGATTATATACATATCATTACAGTGAGTAGATGACGCTTCAATCGTTCAGTTCGTGCGCGCCGTCTTTTCAATGTTTTCGGAGCATCGAATATGTACATGAATAAAAAATGAAATTCAGGATTTTTAAGAGAATGTGCCTTGCAAATAATCAATATTCTGTGTTTTAATATTAGTAACTTCATTGCTGCGAGTCGCAGGAGTCGGACAGCCGGACGTCCGGTGTCCGGTCGCCCGGGTGACGTGCTGCGCTCGGTCGGACGGTCGCTTGCGAGATGTGACCATCCTTTTAAATGTAGTGTTACGTATTCATTTCCCTGACTTTGCTCATTGTTTAGAAGTGATCGAGGTCTCGCAGGCGTCACCTGCCGCCGCTCTGCGCGCAGTCTAATGTTTAAATATTTAATGATAAATTTGTTAGGCGTTTTGTTCTCATTATATTGACACTGTACAAAATAATTATAAGAAATTATATTTTCAAGCCTAAGTTGTAGATAATATTCGGTAGGATTTTGTACTATATTATGATTATTTGTTTAACTTTCTGTTGATTTGTTCATTTTGTATGATTATGGACATTTTCACGAGATGGCACAATTTCTAGTTTAAGAGGTTATTAGTGACATTTAGCCAAAATAGTGTTAACAATTCATTTGTAAATAGATCACCTTTCGATTAACCTGTAGGAGTTAGTTTAATACACATAGTTACTAAACGGAAGGAATTAGTACAACGCGATTGGATTCATGCACGAGGACACATAATGTTTGCGTTACTTCACACTTTTGTAAACAACTACTTAGATAAATTAGGAGTCCATGTAACAAGAGTCGCTCGATGCCAAAATTTTGATTTGAAACGTCAATGAATTCTAAACTAAAACGCGGCCAAAGTATTGACGATAATTGTAATGAAATAAAAATACATTTGTTACGAATTATGTTTGATAACTGCATGGATCCAAAATGGTGTATCGCACCGCAGCTTAAGTAATAGAAAACCCGAAAAAAAAACATAAAAATTTTGCGAATTATAAATAATATTTTTAAAAGATATTTTGTAAATATAGATTTAATAAAAAGACTTAAGTAATAATGAAACGTGCAATTTAGACCTCGGTAATTATATGAAGTAACTGCTAGGAATTTAAGGTATCTACCACGGAAAATGAACGAACACGTATTTCTTTATACACCTAACGATCTAGTCATAGCTTTATTTACATTTAGTTATTTATTGTTTTAAACTATTTATTTTTAGTAATTTATTCATGTTAAATGTATGTACAACATTTTTTTTGTATTCCAATGTAAAAATACCAAACTTTATATTTATTATTGAGAATTTAAGGATATTTTGTTAAAAATTGGGATTTTGAATGATGTACGATATCTTACGTCACTACTTGCCTCACTACGACCTAAGATTTACGATATGAAGTCGTAAATTAATATTAACTGTAAATTAATTTTGTACCAAATAAGGAAATGAAATTAGGGAGTTTAAACATAGAGATTTTTGGAATAACTATAAGGTAACATTTTATAAACGATTTAAATAATAATCCTTTGCAAATAGTGACGTAAACAAAGTACAAAAAAAGTATTTTTATTAATTATTTTTAATTTGTAAATAAAGAAAATGAGAATAATTAATAATAGAACCGAAAGTAACTATTATTACTATTAGTTCCGGTAACTAAGTCAGTAATAATTTAAGTAGACATTAGAAAAAGTTTCTCTTGCAATTATTAATTCTTAATTAATTATGGTCATTAATAATAAAAAGAAAACAATCTTATTTCGAAAACCAATAAACAATAAATTGAAAATAGCAATATTAGTAAAAAATACTGTTGTTTTATTGCCTTTCAATCCCCGAGGGTTCATTTATATATAGACAGAGACAGCGATATACATTATGGTCAATGTAACACTTACATATCACCAGTTCTGTTATGGGTCCCATACTCCATGCAATAGGTGGTGAAACTTAAAACCACAATTATATGCGACACAATACGATTGTGGCGACGCACATTGAAGTTTCACAGAATATGACGTCATATGCATAGACGATCGACAACACAGATCCTGCATTGCACATGTGCAGTGTGCGAATAAAAATGGATAGAAAATCTCAACGAACAGCTGTTGGGCAGAAAGTCCGCTAGGCACGATCACCTTGCCAGGTCCGAGGTAAAGGAGGACCTTTTCTTAGGAAACTTTACTTACTGTTCTCTAAATGACCTTGTTCACACTGAGAATTTGTCGGAATATCGAAAAAACAGGACTTTTACACTTGCAACAAGCATTCTATAACAGGAGGAAGCAATCTCTTAACATTTCACTGTCGATAGAGAATATTCTAGAGAAAAAACAGTTGGCACAATAGGGTAGATGCCTAATTTATATTTTAATTCCCGTTTGGTAGATTATTTTAAATCATTAGACACGTATTTTTTATTTAAAAAAAATAATAATATTTTAATTCCCATTTGGTAGATTATTATAAATCATTAGACACGTATTTTTTATTTTCTTACAGAAACGAATACTTTCGACGATATCTTGATTTAAAATGTCGCGTGACGTCACTTCTATGTACATTTTAACTTTGATTCGTTCAATCTAAGTATAGTTTTATGATACGACAAAATAAAAAAATACGTATCTAATATTTTGTCATCACTTAACTTACGGACTAATTTGATTTTTAAATTTCATACTCTGTCATCATCCCAATTGTGCACTATCACAGAAAAGCCGGAGTATCTCTATTAGGTACGAATCTTACAACCTCTACAAACTAATACACAATTCGTAGAGGTTTCGTAGCTAATACATAAGCTTCAATAATAGAGTAATTGACAGGGTATGAAAATTAACATATCTTATAAATCCGTCAGTTTGTCATCAAGTTTACGATACTTAGATAAAATTTGAGTTTAGGAGTGAGAAATCAATAAGTAACGGTTCCCTATAATTAGTAAATGGCGACGTCACAGGATCTTTTAAATCAATATGTATCCAAAACCTTTTAATTTTGTAAGAAAAGTAAGAATACGTGTCTAGTGTTTCAATACGAACTATCAGATGGGCGTTACATAAAAATTTAGGAATCTATCCTACCTAGTATTTTCTTAATAGTTATCATGTTTAAAAACTTATACTTCTGTGCACTCTCTGTGTCTTCACTCTTATAATCCTAGAAATGGATTTAAAAGATATCCGAGGCATGAAACAACTGATGATAAAGGATTGTAGTAATGTTCTACAGTCGGTGGTGCTGTAGGCAGGGTCGTTCCGTTCCCTACAAAATGGTTGATCGGACCGATTGCTGGTCTACACGTCATAACCATGAACGGGTGCCTTCTGCTGAAGCAGGTCGCCTCGCTCATCATGCTGGTGGGCTGATATAGTAGTATAACATAATAAGATTATAATAATTATATAGATAACAATATTAGGTACTTTCTATAGTGATATTAGTGGTTAGCGTCGCATGTGAGATCTTTATAACAATTATTTGACCATGAACACAATGTAACTGTAATATGAAAAGGGCACGAACACAAATCCGTGGAGAAATACAATTTATTAATAAAAAAAGGATTGTAAATAACATAACATCACGCCTTTTATCCCCGAAGGGATAGGCAGAGGTGCACATTATGCCACTGTACAATGTAACACCCACTTTTCACTATTTATGTTATGAGTCCCATGTAATAGGGAGTGAGCCTATTGCCATATACCGGGCACAATTCCAGACTCCGTGCTACTACTGAGAATTTTTAAAAACCCCAGTAATACTTTGCCCGACCCGGGAATCGAACCCGAGACCCCTTGCCCGGCAGTGGCACTTGCGACCACTCGGCCAACGAGGCAGTCATTTTTTACTTATATATCAGTGTTTAAGCTGTGTACAAGGTACTAATTGTCAAATGTGTGCTTATGTATGTTTGTGTGTATTTGTGTTCGGTCTCGCAAATTGTCGATGTCCAATTGTATCATATGGCTAGGCCTTCTGCACAACACTTAGTGTGATAAAATTATATAACTGTATGGAAAATTAATTAGTATTTAAAAATATTTGAGCACAGTTAGCTCAGTGGCTGGGTAACAAGCAGGTATGCAACGAGTCGCGAGCTCGATACCTGCATGTATAAATTCAATGTGTGATCCACTAATCGTAGTTCCAGATCTGGATGTGATTTCTACGTAAATTCATATTTTGGTAAAGTTAACTGAATAAATCATACTATCGAATTTATTACTCAAATTATAATAAAAAAAATTCTATACTATATAACAAGAAATAAGAGCCGTACTTAAAATATACTAAAGTAAGTAAATCTTTAAATAAAACTGAAACATATCTGAAATAAAAAACTGTAAATTAAACTATACGTCAACTCCATACAAGACTAAAACTCGCATAACAGCAATAACACGCAACTGCATAACATTGTATCATTGCATTCCCAGAATCATTACATACATTTGCACATGCACACACTATCTAATTGTAATACCCATGTTGCGTCAGTCGTCAGTTCCATGTAATATCAGGTAAGCCTATTGCCTCCTATCGAACACAATTTAATAATAAGCTTAGCACAATTTCTGAGTATTTCGAATATCGTAGAGTAATATTACATTTATGAAGTTGATACGTAGCCGGTAGCAGTTGGTGTTAATTGCAACCAATATATCTCTGAACATTTTGAGTGACTTTCGAGCTCAATCATAATTGAGATAGTCAACTTCGCAGAGGATATTATAGAGTTTGCGCTGTTTTAGTTCGATAGAATTACCTCTATGATTATAGCAGTTACTAATATAATTATTTTTTTGTTTTCAGCTGATTATCTCTTATTTCAAGATTTGGCCTGACCTATCAATATTTAAATTATCGAATTAGATAAATAATATAGCAATACAATACCCTTCTTTCGTTACATTTTTTTATGAGTGGGGTTAATCGTCCTATATCTGCTTTCGGCCTTGGGTGAGGCAAGAGAGAGGATCAGACTCTTACTGACTTAACCACCTCGTTCCTAATCCTGCTCTTCGAGTAGTTTTGTCTTTCGCAGCTACGTATCCGGATAGTAGTCCCACTGGGCTCCATATGTGGTAGTTGTGATCATCACGCGATCTCCGACAGCCGGACTACTCCTGCGACGGCTGGAACTGCCACGGGCTATTGTTGGTGATGACGTATGATATGATCGTATATTCATATGTCATTCGACAGATTGTATACCATCATCATATCTTATAAATACACCTTCTTGTTGTATGTAGATAAACGTATTTTGAATAAAATTGCTCAAGTTTTAATGGTACATTCTCTATTCAAAACACGCTAGAATTTATTATTTTGAACTAAAATACTCAACTGAGGCTGTGATCAACCACTCAACCATTGATTTCAGCTTATGAGCTTATAGCATATGTGCCATATTAGTATTAATAAAGTAGGTTACCTACATCGATTTCTGAGTTAAAAGCAATTTTCTCATAAAGCAAAGTATTATCTTTGAGTGTGTGAAAATATAAAGTTGTAATAGATTTTTTTAACGGAGAGTTTCGTTTAAAAACTGGAGAAAAATTACATTTAATATTTCACGACTACTTTTGTATTCACTAATTAAGCATATATTTTAAGGAACGCATTAGTGAACTCATGTAACTTTAATAAAGATTATATCTATTTTACTCTACCACGAATACAACATTGTATCCAGCGAAAATATGTCCACAAGACCCATTTTATATGATTATTTAAATAATTTATCCAACGCCGTATATTTAGGTGTTATAAAAATAATTACAGTCGGCTTATACAAACAAAGGAAATATAATATTGTAATGTAAAACATTTGAAAGGCAGAAAGCTACGAAGCTACGAAGCTACGCCGTAGTACTGCTACGAAATACGTAGTATGTTCAACACTGTAACTTACTTTGACGCGATTAGTTAATGCCACATTTTCTGTAAATAAGTTACACAAAATATGTATGTAGAGAATTTTATAGAAGTTTTATTATGCTATTTACGCTTAAAGAGGGGAAATTCAAAAGACTATTTTTAGTAACTGTACTTATTCTTTATTGTTATAATATTAGAGATAGAGAAAACGATGGTGATGATTGATGCCAACGAGTACTGGTGCACTGAACTGGTAAAGTTTATTACACGCATAATATGACAACCGTCTCAAAAACCAAAAACAATACCAGATCTAAAGAGCGAACTCAAAACATACTCTACGATGACGACCCTGAAAGAAATTAAAAATAATAAAAAGAATACTGTTTACTGTTTCATGGCTCCGTGTTGCATCTAATTTCGCCGGCTAGGTCGTAAAGACAAGGGTAATCGCTCGCAGACAGTTGATTAGCTCAAAGCGTCCCACCCGCCTCACCGCCTCGCGAGCGAGCTTTCAAACCGGTACGTTTGTGCTTACTTTGTACCAGACCTGGTACAATGTAGCTACGGTTGCTAGGCTTGTGCTTAAATTAAATGGACACGAGTATGCTTTGTTTCGAAGTTTGATTGATTGTATTCTGTAGTGAGTGAAGAACTGCTACGGTGCTTGAGATGCTATTGAAAGTCAAAGTCAAAGTCAAAGCATTTATTTCCGTTAAACCATAATTTGGTACTTTTAAAATTACAAATACAAAATAAATAATAGTCTGTCAGTCAGTCCGTCAGTGCGTATTATTTTGCTAATGCTATTTTAATTGTTTGGCATTTCGGTTATCCTCTATTCGTTGTTCAATACTTTTTAGAGCGTTTTTATTGAGTCTATGTAATGTATATTGAAAGATTCATTATTTTATATTATTGATCGAATTATAGCCAAAATCCTAATAACCATATTCAACCCAAAATCAGAACTGATTCCAGCCACAAGATCTCGTCTACAAGCAGTTTTTTTACATTTGACAGGCTGACGTTTGACCACTATCTCGCATAGTACTAAGCTATGATGCGGTCTACGATGGAACTCGTCGTTTCATAAGCAACTTATTCAATCGGGTCTTGAAGATACCAAGGTTATAGGATATAGGTTATATTAAATACTAGCGACGCGCTTCGGCTTCTTACGGGTGCAATATGAATGTATTATATATACATATAAACCTTCCTTAAGAATCACTCAACTTTTTTAAAAAAACCGCATCAAAATCCGTTGCGTAGCTCTAAAGATCTAAGCATACATAAAGACAGACAAACGGCGGGTAGTGACTTTGTTTTATACTATGTAGTGATAATGGTTTTATGTATAAAATTGTACTGATGTACAATCTAGTAAGCACTAGATTACAGTTGAAGTGGCAATGGAGAACGCGAAGAAAATAATAGCAGATATTGTTAAGTAAATGACTTAAACATTGACAAAAAAAGCGTTTTAGTCTAGAGACGGTTGGTGCGTAACGTGTCGCGCGTTCAATTTCCGCATGGAACAACTCTTCATGTGATCTACAGATTGTTGTTTCGGGTCTAGGTGCCATGTGTATGTGAACTTGTATGTTTGCAATCGCACCAATGCCACAGGAGAAAATCCTAGTGAGGGGTAACTTAAAAAAAAACTGTGTGCAGATGCATTATACTCGTCGTTTTCAAGTTTCGGGTAAGTGACTGACTTTTGAAAACAAAATTCATGCAAAAATAATAATATTAGCTCAAGCGGAAACTGGGAAGTGGAGTTTGCAAGATTTGACTACAGACACATTACAAATAGGAACATAAGAAACTGAAACATGTTATAGTATATCTAAATAGTAACACTGCCTCGTTGGCCGAGTGATCGCAATTGCGACTGCCGGGCAAGGGGTCTCGGGTTCGATTCCCGGGTCGGGCAAAGTATTACTGGGTTTTTTTAAAAAAAATCGCAGTAGTAGCACGGAGTCTGGAACTGTGCCCGGTATATGGCAATAGGCTCACCCCCTATTACATGGGACTCATAACATAAATAGTTAAAAGTGGGTGTTACATTGTACAGTGGTATAATGTGCACCTCTGCCTACCCCTTCGAGGATATAAGGCGTGATGTTATGTTATGTTATGTAAATAGTAACACAAAGTAGACCACATTTTCCGAAAGCCTGGATTTTTTAAAGGCTTTTTTGATAATCTGACTAGAATCAACCTAAGTATTAATGAAACTTAAATACTTTCCAGCGAGCAAGAGTTGAGTATTTAGATTAATGATTACGCATTAATGACGAGCACAATGAACATGATATCGTTAATTTTCCCATTCTAACCAAATGTACTGGTCTATGCGGTACTCTTTCTGGGTATTTCAGAAGGAGGAGGAGGAAGGAGGTCATTTCTTAATTCCGGTTTATAATTTTGCAGTGTTGCAAACATAAAGTACCCGTATTACTTTATGTTTGATTTTTATTAACTGCTATTTATTAAACTAAATACTACTTATTAAATAAAAATAATAAACTATTTATCAGACAAGACCCACATATTTGAACTAGTAGCTTAGTTCATTATTTTAGAGATTCAAGCATAAGTTAATTACGTCACATTCACGTATTCAATCACAAAATCTACAGCAAAAAAACGAAACGTATTCAACCCGAATGTTCCAAAAAACCTTCGTATCTTTTTTACAGAACTTTAGAATATTCTTTTGGAAGTTCAAGCCACGTAGTTGGTACTGGTAGGCTGGAAGAACGTGCGGTTAATTTCATGTAACGGTAGCTGGGTATGCCGGCGTAACGTGGCTGAGTTAGAACCGCGTCGCGCCATACGTCACCTGCCCCTTGGGAGTTCTGTAGCACGTAACGCAACGTGCTTGCAGTGCGACGCGAGTTTCAAAATACGTAGTCTAGTTTCGACTTTCTTTTATTCTTTTTGGTAGGTTTTTTGGGTACGAATGTAAATTTTAAGGTTATAATTATAATTTTTGGTTGAAGTTGCGTTTTGAATTACAATGGTTCACGATTTTTTTTGGAAAATTAAAAGCGTCCGTAGGTAGAGCATGGTTTTTTTTAAGGGGGGAAACCATCGAATGACTGCTCCCGCCTGGGTGAGGCGGGAGGGAGTGTCAGACTCTTACTAACTAAAAACCACCCCGTTCCTTCTCCTGCACGTCAAGCCGGAGCCCCGGTTACCCGTTAGGTTCTCCGCGACAGATAGAGCATGGTAGGTTATTAGTTTGGTCTAACTCTGATGTACTGATATATAAATCACCTATAACTAAGCAGAGTAGTTTGTATTTTAAGAAGTTACATTCATAATAATGCTTTCGTCTATCCTATTGTAATTTTTTTTAAATCTATATTTTAAAACGTTTTAATTTTTTTTTTTGGAATCATATAGTCTATTATTTTTACTGTATTGATAGTTTTTGTAGTAGAGTAGTTTTGGTAGATTAAATATCATTGTCAAGCGAAAACGAAGCCACATTTAATAATTTTCTTCTTGAAATCACGTTTAGGGATTTTGGTGTACAATAAACACTAATAAACCACCCTATCTTAGTTGTAGGCATTAATTAAGAGAAATGCATGAAGAGAGAGAAGAGATATGATATAAAAATATAGTTAGGTTATGTCACGTGGTAAAACAAGATGGCGTCGTGAGGCACGTGGTTTTCAACCAATCAGCGCGCAGTGCAGATTTGACGGTCCATCGAGGATGACGCCTAAAATTCTCGTGTAGGTCTAGACTGAGATTTACCTATATAGTACACCCACATTCCTTCAGTTGCATGGCGGCCATTTTGATTTCTGTATTGCCTAACTCTTCACACACTCGTAGTCTCTCTTTAGTTATCGGTAAATCGTGAAATGGATAAATCCAATAGCAAAAAAATTTTATTTTCTAAATAATTGGTGTTCGAACCTGAATTATTGTGTTAATGGAATATTAGCCAAGTGTAAAATTTCCAAGCTCACGTTAAATGATTATTTTCCAAAAAGTTCAATAAAAAAATACCAAAACAAAAGGATGTAAAGTATGCGGTACCTACTAAGTAATTAATTGTTTGTCATTGCATTTTTAAATGACACATGAGTAAGGTATTGAATTTGGTCATTAGTTATTTTAGTATTTTTTTTATAAAGGATGTTTTAACTACTCATAATAATAAATTGGTCATGAAAGGTTTTCTTCAAACGCCGTAATAGTTTACCTCCTAAGGGTATCGTTTTGGTATACAGGGCGATACATTTTATTGTCGGCCGCCGCCGAATTATACAATATAACTACATGCAGCTCTATTTGTAGAGGTAGTAACTGTTAACCGGCTTGTAAGCAAAAAGAAGCCATCCAAAACACAAAAAAACAGTTTTAAATAAAATATTTATAATGTTCGTTTTTGGTCTAACGACAAAAGACAGACATTAGTGGAAAATAAAACTACCGAGCTTAAGATAAAGATATTCATATGCATATTTATAATTTGTAAATATTCTAAAACTCTACAAAATACTACGAATTCTATTTAGATAATTTTATACCGTTGTAGCGTTGCATAGTTGCGATATTGGCCTACGCGGTCATTTACAGGTTTACTCAGTCTTTAACTGTTCGGAACAAAATCGTTATAAACTAATAGTTTAAGTTATCACTAATATCTCTAAGTACGGCTGTTAAGTCAGATCAATACCCATTTACATTACACATCACATTAACAGCCTATAAGTAGTCAACTGTTGACCAAATGCCTCTTCCTACGCGAAGTAGGTTTCAGCAATAATCACCATGCTAGCTCAATGTAGATTGGTGATTTCAAACGTATAACAAGAAATTATGAGACCAAGTTTTTTCTTTATGTTTTCCTTCGTTTGTCGGTGGTATTTAAGTAATCTTAAGTACACATATAACTCGGAAAAAGTTACATTGGTACTTGGTAGGTTTCAAACCATGAGAAGCGGGCGTCTTAAATCTCTGGGCCACCACGACACCAAGATTCCTATTAACTTTGAATTTACTGTGTAACTAACTGTTAATATATAATAATATGATTTCTGTTTAATCCCATAGGTGCATTAACTCAGCATAAAAAGTCCTATCATCCAAGGCAGCCCAAACCCTGTCTGTATACCAAATTTCATAAAAATTCGTTCAGTAGTTTTTATTTTATGGCATAAGCTGGTAACCGAGCAGACGAATCACCTGATGGTAAACAATCGGTATCGTCTATGGACACCCGAAACACCAGAGGCGTTACAAGTGCGTTACCGGCCTTTTGAGGATTAGGAGTTTGAGGATCGTTGGGGATTCAAGAATTGGGGAGATTGGGGGAGGGGAGGGTAATTGGGCCTTCGGTAACTTCACGCACACGACGAAACACAACGCAAGCGTTGCTCACGTCGGTTTTCTGTGAGGCCGTGGAATCACTCCGGTCGAGCCGGCCCATTTGTGCCGAAGCATGGCTCTCCCACACTTATTATACTAGTGTGACATTGTGATAAAAAGTAAATTAAAACAAAAAGTTAAAAAATATATATTTATATGATATAGTGTCTAATATTTATAATTAATCTAATCTAATTTATGTCATCACCCTCTTTTCAAACGACGTCAAAGCAATCGGCACATAAGCTAATAAAGTTGTTTACTCAATTGTAATGCAAACGTATAATGTTGAGTGCGGCGTTTACATTAAAATTGTATAGTAAAAGAGCCTGCAGCATTTAACTACACCATGTTTGTTCCTCTTAATTCCGAGTACAACCAGTTTAAATAACGTTGAGCAGTTGTTTGTACTCATTCATTGGTTGTTGGGCAACGACTGCGGTTTCTGCAGTTTACTTGCTTCGACGATTTGACACTTAATAGTATGACCTGCCAGGCTGAATACTGCTGTCCAATTGAATCTATTTGATCTTTTACATTTTGTTGGCAGTTTAAGGGTTAATCATTAGTATATTTTTGTTTTAATTGCGGTTGCTTGGTTTTGAGATTTACGTTTGCAATTTTTGCTTAGTAAAAAGTTTGTTACGAAATTATCACTCAAGATTTTGAATAAAAACCAAAATTGATATTCAAAAACGTCATACACAATCTAAAAGTCGTAAACCCAACATCCCCTTTCAATTACAATATTAACTACACATTTCTTCAACCAACAGAATTACCCTTAATGATTGGCCTCAGGCATTCAGGGCCCCACAACAGAGGATGTCAAACAGTGGTTCATCCAATTAGACGGTAGAGTAAACATCTGCAGATTAACCAAATAATGTTTGTGTTACAATGGATCTCGATACATTCGATATTAGGGGGCTGATCACGAACAAACAGCTTGCATCGATTGTGCCCACAGTTCCGACAGACCATGCCCTCATGGCCTATAACTATGTACCTGTAATACCAATACGTGGCATGTATCTTACGTAGATATACAGCTATGATATCGCCATTGTTGCCTGGGTACACTGAGCTTACTTAACGATAATTGATCTGGCATACTTAATCGTTTTGTATGCCTTGACATAAAGCAAATCCGTCAATATTGTAATATCTTAATGTAGTATTATGTTCTTTGTGATAATGCATACAGTAGTAATGACGGATGAAGATGAATGATTTGGTCTATAAAATTTCAATATTCTGTGTCCATAAACAAAAAAGCCAATCACAGTTATGTTTCGTATTTGCTTCTCTGTGAAGACAATTAGAAAATGGTATACTTATCGAGCTCTATAAAGATGGCAATAGGGTAGATGCCTAATTTTTATTTTATTGTCCGTCTGGTATATTATTTTAAATAAAAAAAAGACAGACACGTATTTTTTATTTTCTTGCAGAAACGAATACTTTCGACGATACATTGATTTTAAATATCGCGTGACGTCACTTCTATGTACATTTTATACGTAGACATGACGTTTTAGCCCCTTCTCCTAAACTTTAATTCATTTTATCTAAGTATTGTTTTAATATACGACAAAATAAAAATTACGTGTATGTAATGTGTGTATTTTCTCATTACCTAACTTACAGACTAATTATATTTTTAATTTTCATACTCTGTCATCATCCCAATTATATTATGAATACTAATTAAATGAAGATCATTTTACTAATAAGTCGAAAGTACGTTTCGACTTTTTACATAGTTTGAAGTTATGTATTCCGACCAACGAGGTACGATTTGCGTGGCTGTTATTTAGTCACAGGTTCCAGCATCATACGTCATCTATCTGTAACAATAATTCACACAATGGTTGCTTTGCTTGCCCCACCCAAACAGGGTAATTCGCCGGTGTATCTACCACTTTATTACGGTATGAATATTTGAGGGGTGGGCAGGAGTCGACGTGGTTTGATTTAGTGCGTTACTATGATGATATTTGAAGGGTCGTTGTGAGTTGATTGTTTTGCAGTTATGTGAATGATATTATTGTGAGGTTTGGGGAATAGTCGAATCAAGTGGTTGATGCTTTCGATATATACCTTTAAAGCGAGTGATTGGTTAAAGACTAACAATTTTATTACTGTATAGCAAGTATGGTTGAAATTAAGAGGATATATGCTTTCATTATGGTTTCAGAGGTGGCAATAAAATATGAATCGCTTTTCAATTTGTCGAGTTGTAACATTTCATGAAATTTATATTAATAAAATCACCAAATTGTATGTACGCCCGTATCTGTCGACTTACTTTTGTGACGTGTTTGTTATCATTAGCACCAAGTTTGTATAAAAGAAAGATACGATACATTCATCGAGAGCATCGAGAAATAGCAACCAAACAAAATCGGGGTGGACCGCTAGCTGTATGTACCTAATACTTTTGTTTTTAGAACATTTTACTATCTAAATTATCAGCACTGATTTTTAGCTGAGTCTTTTAGCAAAAAACGTGTCTAGGGTTGCAATATACTTTAACAACTTAACTTGGATACCTAAAGCTCATCATTAATAATTATTACACAGCTTTCATAAACCTCTGCCTTCTCCTTTACCACATCAAAAACTCAAAGCGGGAGCAATTCAATGACGGCCTTTGTAAAGTTCGGTCGAGTACCATCGTTTGATTTTCAAAGCAAGTGTTCCGGGCAGCACAATCTGTAATCTGTGCTACAGAGAACGCATTGGCTTCACACACATTGCTCCTATTTGACGACAAAGTGATCTGCCATTCAGTTAGACGTTCATCCCTGACGTCCGTTAATGGCTTAAGCAATCTAGTAATTTTGTTTCGATCACATTGTTTCGGTCAAATTAGGTAGGTTAAATTAGGTCTTGCATTGTAGTACATTAGCGATGTGCAGATATCGCTATACCTCAAGATCGACTGGAAGTAATATGTGAAAAATGACCTTTAACTATTTTGTATTTTTGTATAGTATCTGTCAGTCTGTCTGTGTGAAAAGCTACGTGCTTGTTCCAAATTGTAGACTCGAATGGAAAAGAATGAGCAAAAAATTCCATGGTTAGGTACTCTTTTAAAAAATATAGGCTTGACTACCTAAATCACATAATATAAAAACAATGCAGAGACATTGCAACGTACAGCACAGTACAGAATTACAGAACAGTTGATGGCACTGAATATTATGGGACCAATTCCTCTACATTAAATTTTAAAATACCATATCGTCTCTAACATAGTGCTCACACATACATACTAACAATCTGAAATAATGCTACTATACAATGAAAAAAAAAATCATGCTATAAGAAAACTAAGATTGCCTCTATTAGAATGAAAGTGTTAACTTATTCTTCAAATCTGAGTCACTACTGATTATAAATATTTTAGTACTGTCCAGTGAAGCCGAACCAACATGTTGCCAAGCATTCGTGTATTTATTTATTCATTTTATTTATTTTTATTACAGAAAACTCAACAGCTTATTTAGTAAATGCTACATCTATAATAATGACAAGGCATGGAAACTTAAGCCAATAACAGAGTTTTTCAGCATGCGTCAGGTAAAAGTAGGAGAGTGAACAATATAAAATAAAATTAAACAATCACGAAAAATTTATATAAAGCAATAATTAAGAAAAATAATAATGCTACGACTTACGAAAGGATACCTTTGACAAATTAAATATATCCACACTCTCAAACTTCTCTTAGTATTGTAGATAATCTATCTATTTGTAGTATGCTTTTTTACATAATTAAATGCTACTTGGTGTTTTATTATAACATGGATAATATTATGGGTATCTGAAGACTTCTATCAAGTTGCATTGGAACGCAACCAATACCTACATTTTATGCGTCTTTTATAAAAATCGAAATATACTTAATAGAGCAGTTTTTGAAAATAAATTTTATATTCTTTCTCTCATAAAGTTGGGCATACTATGGACGAAGAAGAATAGAAGAAGAATCAATCTCAGTTACGTTTTAAATCACAACACAAGTGCTCTTTTTGTTTCAAAATGTAATAGCATTATAGAATAGAACCGTAAAATTCCTTCGACCATCCACTACCTACGTACATTTAACAATAACTGGTGATTTAGTGACACCCTCCTAGAATTTAGAGTTCCCCAGGCGAGGTGGACACCCCAAGCGGTTTTGAATTGATTTATTTATAGCGTAGTGAGTACGGGTTCCGTACCAGGTATACTACTTAGCTTTCTAAATTGAATTGATAGGGCATTGTTCGAGCCCGTTCTTAAGATTGTGATTGTGTTTTGGGGAAGAATTTTCTAGATTTTCTTTATAATGGTTCGTTTACTTTGAGATACTTTTGAAAAGTAGTTCCGTTATTGTGAGCGATATTTATTGTTTTGATTATTAAGTTAGTGGTAAAAATATAGTAGAATTCTATTTCCAATTATTGAAGTTGGATGATTTTGATCTTTGTTTAGTAGTTACTACAGTTCGTTTTCTCCTAGAAAGTGGAGAAAACTGTAGAAATACATAAACTCCACGGTAGAAAATTGTCAAAAATGCGTGATTTATCTTCAAAGTGACTGCACGACTTTGACTGCACGGTTGGTGCGGTGGCTGGGCAACCGGCTGCCGTGCAACGTGTCGCGGGTTCGATTCCCGCACGGGACAACACATTGTGTGATCCACAAATTGTTGTTTCGGGTCTTGGTGTCATTGTGTATGTGAAATTGTATGTTTGTAAACGCACCCACGACACAGGAGAAAATCCTAGTGTGGGGCAACGTTTTTAAAAAAAAGAAAAAGAAAGTTGTGATTGACTTCGAAATAATTCGAAGTAATAAGATAAACATGTAGAATTATTTCGAATTACAACAACCATGAAATAGAAAACAATCCTTTAGAGCATAAACACTTGATTTTATTATTATTTTATTTTTTAATAATCATTAAGTATTTCGTTTAGTCCTGGTGTATATGCGCAATCAAAACAACATTCGGATGAACGACTGCATTTTTGAAAACTATATTCTATTGTACTTTAAGTACTTCATACAGTTCCTAAAGCGAGAATTTATATCGTGTAGGTAAAACATCAAGACTAGTCCTATATCATGACTTCCATTACGTTTGGCGGGTAGTTATGAAAGCGACTAATACAGTAGCAGTACAAACACAAGTGCAGAGACGCAAGACAATGTGTAGAGAGCTCGGTCGGCGTACAATGCTGGGCGCTGATCAATTTTGAGGCTACTGCATAATCTCATACTGCTAACATATGCAAAATTTTACATTTAGTGATTTTTTTAAGGGGGGAAAATCATCGAATTACTGCTCCCGCTGGGGGGAGGCGGGAGGCGGGAGTGTCAGACTCTTACTGACTAAAAACCACCCCGTTCCTTCTCTTGCACGTCGAGCCGGAGCCCCGGTAACCCGTTAGGTTCTTCGTGACGCATTTAGTGATTTAGCATCTTCGTAGTCACTTGATACTTAGCTCGAGAATTGACTGTTGGACTTCGAGCTTCTACCAACGAGGGTTGTTATATTCTCCACTCTTTACGGGTAAAGAGAGATCGCTATTAAAAACGACCAGGGGCTTACTCTTACATCCAATTGATATTGATGTTGTGAAATTTCGTACTCTTCAGTCGCAACACAAGAGCCCATTGCATCCGTATTGCGTTGATGTTGTAAGAACTGAATAGTATTGAATTTTTATAATTTGTGTCTCAATTTCATATAATTATAGAAACTAGATGTAAACAATGTATTCAATTAACTCAATAATTTTGCATCCCCTAAGGCAAAATGTACCGGGACTCTCCATAAGTTTCGATCTCTCCTTAGATTAATGTGGTTTTTAGTAAACACTCTTATTCTTGATGACCATACACTTTGAAACAGCTTAACATAAAAATATTTTATGTATGACTTGCTATTGTAGTATTGAATGACTTCAATTCATATATGGCTTAGTAGAAAATACACTGTTTTAAACAGAAAATAGAAATAGGTAAAGTGACTTAAATACAGTTAAGCCCTTGTTCATGAGAGTACCAACTGACTTGCAGGGAGTTGCACTCGGTTTCAAGCTCCGCCAACATGGCTAGAGCAGGCAAGTGTCGATACTTAGACAAGAGATGTGTCGATAATAATTAAATATTAATAAACTTTTGAACTGTCATGGACATTAATATTATATTGATTTCTCTAGAAGTTTTGTGCGTGTTTCACAAGTTTTTAGTGTTTAAGTGATGGATATCTGAACATAATTTTCATACAAAATGTGTTTATTAGTGTACGTTAAGTCGATAGAAACTTACTATGAACCGTATGGGCCTTAAATTACAACATATGAAAATTGGTAGATTTGTGTTTTTGCAGTAACTTTATATTTACTATTCTTTTTATTCTAGCAGTTAACAGTCGCCGGCCGGTGCGAGTGATAAACAACCTCGGCTTAGATTCCTAGGTTGAGCGAATTATTATGTGTTACTGACATTCGCAGTATAAGTATCTTCTCAGCGAGAACACGGAGCATTTGAAACAGTTGGTAGCATCGATTTTTTTTTTACTAAATGTAAAGTTGCAACAACATTTTCATTTACATATCGATATGATTAAAAGATAATTAGTTCTCATCCTTATTCACGTAAAAGTTTGATCAGGAGCCCTCATTACGATTTTTTCATGTGAATACTTCAGTAGGCTAGCCCGTGATTCTACCGACGCTTGCGGGCGACTGCCATGCTACAAACTTAAGGTTTTCTTCCTTAATGGTTTTTATTTCAAAGATGTTAGGATTCAAAATCCATTTGGCAAGGACAATATAAATATTGTAGCGTATCACCTACTGCTGTAACGTTTGGAATCCGCTTAGCCAATCAATTGTGTGACAAAATGACATCGAGTATTTTGTCCAAGAATGGCTTGATTTATTTCTTTTATGAATTGTACGTTGAGGCTTCGTATATTCTACGCAAAGATTTAGTCGAATGACAACCTTACAATAGAGGTATATTTGATTGTTTTGTTTATATCAAAGTGTTTTAGGTTATAATAGTACATCAATGTACGTTGTACATTTTTATTATCATGCATTATCTACTTCGAAAATTCCTCACTTACGTACCAATATTAAATATCTTTTGACGTCATAATGCACGTTTTTTAATTTCGCTAACAAGTATAAAATAAACAAAATAGTTTTTAATAGGGGATGGGGCGCAAACATTCCCTCAAGCGATCGCGTGCCCCACCAATAAAAAAATTGTTACCTCTGCTTATTAAAAAAAAAGTTACAACCACAGATTAAAAAGTTCCCCGCGTCTGTAAAGTCCAATTAGACGCAAGTGAAAATAAGTCCACATGGGGACAACGAATTTTTATTTCTTAAGTCGCCGAAGAAAAATTCTAATTTCTTTTTACGACATTAAGTTACTTAGAAGTCGGAGGGACTGGGCGCGAAGGACTAATTAATTTTTTTTTCGAAACCGCCCGAATAACCGCTACCAAAGTTGGTGCCCGCCATAATTGGAAAATTTACGCGCCGTTTCATTACTCCGGGCTGTTTTTTAATCGCCATCTTTTTTGCAATTAATTTTTACCATTTTTTATTGCCAATCGAGTTCAAAAAGTTTTTTTTTTATTTTTGTTCGATTGGACGTACCTTTTAAAACATTTAAAAGTTCATCAGGTTTTTAAATCGTGATTATGATTAAATTGAACCCTTAACTGGCTATTTTATTTATGTACATACTATGTATATATTGTATTGATAACAAAGTAGGCTTCGTACAGAAGGTACGTAACTATTTCTGTATTATATCATTCAAATTCATCACCTGGTTTATTCCAGTGGTCAGCCAATAAAATCTCTCAACATTTTTGTAAGATAAAGAGAGCCCTTGTTCTCTCCAAATAGCCAATGAAGGCAAGAGATAAGAAATAGTGACATTTCCCAGGAGCTTTCAGTTACCTGTTACCTGTAAGGTCGTTATTCCCAAACTTATATAATAAAGTAATTGGATGATACCGATGTATGATTTTTTTTACGGCATAAGCCGGTAAACGAACATACGGATCACCTGATGGTAAGCAATCGGCGTCGCCCATGGACACCTGGGACACCAGAGGCGTTACAAGTGCGTTACCGGCCTTTTGGGGATTAGGAGTTTGAGGATCGTTGGGGATTCAGGAATTGGGGAGATTGGGGAAGGGGAGGATAATTGGGCCTCCGGCAACCTCACTCGCACGACGAAACACAACGCAAGCGTTGCTTCACGTCGGTTTTCTGTGAGGCCGTGGTATCACTCCGGTCGAGCTGGCCCATTCGTGCCGAAGCAAGGCTCTCCCACAGTTAAAATATGATTATTATTGTTATAAAACTGTTTGCCTCACACTGTTGTACTGTGTCCACGGAAATATCCATTATATTCTATTCCGTTTTCCAGCCCACTGCTTTTTCCTTGGTTAGTTTCACCAAACGCTCCCATTTGTGCAGTTTTTAAAACTAAAAGTTAGTGGCTTGTTCTCCCGCCACGCCCGGGACCTACATTCATAATCTGATCCAGGATTTCACCCAAATTCAGCTCGCACTTAATTCGTTCTGGGAATTAGTTTCGTACGAACGTAATTAAGGAAACTTTTCGGATTAACCACCTTGTTTTTCCACTTGTAACGACCAACGTAACTTGGACTTCCGAGCCCTCTTTGTTTCCTCACAATATGTACGGGTGAAGAGAATCATTGTTCTTGTATTTGGGGGTCTGTTAAAATCGGTTGGTTGTCACAACATTTTTCGGCCACTTATTTAGTTTTAGTTTAGTTACGGTGTTTCGGTAACTCGCCGCCCCCAGACAGTGAGATATTCGCTAATTTCATTGTTGGAAATTTGTTTTGTTCCCGACTTGTTTCCTCATGACTTGCGGTGACAACGGCTGTTAGCGGCCATATTTTTTAATACTAACTCGACCACGCTGTAGTTACTCGTAACACAGAGTTATCTGCAGAACAAGTTTAATGATAATATTTTTGACTATATCCATTTTTATCACACATAAAGAAAATGACTGCCTCGTTGGCCGATTGGTCGCAAGTGCGACTGGCTAGCAAGGGGTCTCGGATTTCAGGGTCGGGCAAAGAATTACTGGGTTTTAAAAAAAACACAGTAGTAGCACGGAGTCTGAAATTGTGCCCGGATATGGCAATAGGCTCACCCCCTATTACATGGCACTCATAACATAAACAGTGAAAAGTGGGTGTTACATTGTACAGTGGTTGTTCAGGGAGCGTGATGTTATGTATGCATGTATAAAGAACAATGTTGACTTATTGTGTACCTATAATGTCATTGGAAGGTAATATTTTTATTTTCTGAGTATGTAGGAAATAGAAGAAATTTCCAGTGACAGAGATATAGAAAACTGCAATAATTATCTCTAACATTCATTTGCAGGTATAAGTATTCTAAAGGGATAGTCATTTTCCCATACATTTTATATGGATGCATTCACTGGCCGACCGGTTCAAAGTGCTCCAGGTCGGTTTGTAAGATATTGATAAGACAATGGTGCATAATGAGTCACATTACCGTTTGAACGCATGTAAGGTACTATTTCAAGCTGCCTTGCTGTTCACAAATGCATGAAATGAGTACATATTAACTAGTGTGCTGGATAACTGCCGCGTTGATCGAGCGGTAACAAACGCGAGCACGGGTGCTTCAGAAAGAAAGAGGGGTAGTAAAGAATAGGGTAGATGTTTTTATAATAACTATCGTGAGACATACTAAATTAACTAAAAATTGCGGGTTACTCACGTGAATATACTGAGAAAAGCTATACTAGTTTCGAACTACAGAAGGGTTCTTCCTCATGAGCAGCGAGGTCGCGGCGATGTCGAGAGCTTTTCTCAGTATATTCACGTGAGTAACCCGCGATTTTTAGTTAATAGGGTAGATGCCTAATTTTTATATTAATGTCGGTCTGGTAGATTATTTTAAATCATTAGACACGTATTTTTTATTTTCTTACAGAAACGAATACTTTCGACGATATAATTTGATTTGAAATGTCGCGTGACGTCACTTCTATGTACATTTTGTTCGTAGAAATGACGTTTTAGCCCCCACTCCTAAACTTTGATACGTTTTATCTAAGTATTGTTTTACTATACGACAAAATAAAAAATACGTGTCTAATATTTTGTCATTACCTAACTTACGGACTAATTATATTTTTAATTTTCATACCCAGTCGTCGTCCCAATTATTGTCTATTTCTGTTATAGATAATTCTGAATTGTAAAGGTACGATGTACCTACGGTATGTCCTACCTACTAGTACCTACTACTACTACCTACCTAGTAGAAAAGCATGATTTTATCGGCCGAATCACAATCAGTGTCTCTTACAATACAGGTTCCCCTAGTGTAAGAGACAGGGTTTCACAGTGTCTGCGCATAGATTTATGTCTTTTAGATTTAAGATTTGCAATCATGTATTTATATCTACGAGTATGTATGTTTGGTGGTAAATAAACTATTATTATTATTATAATCTGTTTGTTATTATAATAGGATTTACATTTTACAACATGACTGTAAAGTAAGTGTCACCTATACGTAAAGATCTAGTGTTATTTACACTATTTATAAAATTTGTGTGGGGTTTAGATATACTACACCAAATAGGATACTATTTATGTAGGGAATTTGGGAGAATCCTACACGAACGGGAAAGAACGAGATTGCGCGTACGAACTCGCGGGGTAGGTAATTCTTTGCTTACCCTAAGCTAATTAAAAACATGTTATTTAGATATTAAATAACTTATGTAACTAACTACCTTTCCATCTTTAATCCAACAGTTACCAAACTGTAGGTAGGTACAGCTCTGCTATCATACGAAAGCGTGTATTCTTTCAATCATTTCTACATAACTGGCACCCTAGAGGTTACAAAGCCAAGGAGTAGCGTTACTTTTGAAAAAAAAACAAAAGAAAATTCAAGGGAATGCCCCACATAAATTGTGCTGCTCGTGGGAGCTAGCGTTTGCATACTCGCCGAGTAGGAACCACTTGATTTGTGACAGTCCAGGATATAAGTTCGCGATTTTCAGTGTTTTATCATTTTATGATGATGACATGATTCATTCTGTCTCCAGCTGTAATTCGCTGAGGTAAGTGGAAACTATAGTTTTTTTTCTTCTCCTCTTCTAATTTATTTCGTTGCGCGATCCAAGACAGTTATTCATGTCCCTGAGACGCGACAGACTTCAGTTTTCCGGTGTTTTCATGGTTGTATCTACTGAAGATCTTGGCTTATAGATCTTAAAGATCTTGCAGCAGTTTTGGAAAGTTGTGGCAGGCTTGTACCATTAAAAAAATTGTGATTAAAATATAATAGTCTTTACATTTGATTGCTTAAGTACCTCAGTGATAACTGTTAACACATGTCAATGACCTGTGAAAATCCTCTCTTATGCATCCTCTACATAAGTGGGTTTGCCATAATGTCCATGCTTGGCAGACAGGTTGAAGATTGCAGTCTAAAAGGACGCTGTTTGGTCTCTGTCAAGGTTGTAGTTCCATATTTCGTCCTTAAGGCACCCGCGGGCAGTATGGTGGTGATTACAAACGTAGGTATTCTATTCCATTGTCACCACAATATTAACGACCATCTCATTTGTTCAACAATAATCTCATTTGTTTTTTTTTTTTTTTAATCTTTATTAAGAAAAAGGCTTTAATCGCGAAGCGATGATGCCAGCCCCATAGTGAAAGTAAATAACAAAAATAAGTAATAACTAATGTCTTAACTTAATTAATTTAACAATTATACAACATATCTTAAAAGCTAATTTGGATGTAGGTTTAGACAAAATCAAGTTACACATACCGACATCTAATCTCATTTGTTAACAAAATACAATATGCGGACTACACGCCTTAAAATACCCATGGGAGTTTTTGTACCTAGGTACTGTTTATATTGCCAGGGTAGATACGTTCATAGGAATGTAGGTATTGTAGGTACGTATCTTTCGTTTGATTTTCAAATTCAAAGATGTAAGTACTTAGTTTTTTATGGGACAAGCCCGCCATAAGGTTTCAAACCCGCTGCAACTCCTGTAAGCCAGGATCTATAATAGATATAACCATGAAAACATCGTAACACTGAAGTCCGGCGCGTCCCAAGTACATGACACTATTTTGGATTCTGCAACGAAATAAATCAAAAGATAATAAGAGGCTATTAATGACTGCACGGTTGGCGCGGTGGCTGGGCAACTGGCTGCTGCGCAATGTGTCGCGGGTTCGATTCCCGCACGGAACAATTCTTTGTGTGATCCACAGATTGTCCGGGTCTGCGTGTCATGTGTATGTGTATTGTATTCAGTTAGATTGTCCAAAGGAGATTAGAAATTACTTTTCTTCTTGTTTAATTCTGAGTTTTTTCGTTCGGATCCAAGCCAGGTTTTCATGTCGCTGAGATTTAGTCATTTGTACGCTTGTATCTAGTGCAGACCCTGGCTCACAAAAGTTACAGCTTACAGCGGTTTTGGATGAAAAAAAATCTAGTTTTTAATTAATGATCGAGTTCTTAGTTCTCGTAATCTGGTGCAAAAGTGGGGGTTATATTACATTTTAAGAAAAATATTTTTTTAAGCTTGATAAAACATCTGTCCCATAATATCATAAGAAGTGACCACCCTAATACCACGCACACACTCTTACACCCTTCATACGTCACACATACGCGATCCGTTTAGGGCCGCGCGCACTATCTACTCCCGGCGCGATAGGAATCTGATTTCCCGCGTGGTGCCAACCCTGGATGAGCACGATACTTAAGCTTTTATCATGTATATGTCTTTTTGATGCTACCGTTCTGATTTTTGTTTTCGAAATAAAACATATATATTAGACATATAGTACGACTTATTATTAATGTTATTTTTGGAAAGGAATTTTCAATAAATAATCGAAATGTTAGTGACATATTTCTTCGTACACCTATTATATAGTGAATTTAGTTAGATACAATTGTGATGTTAGTATTTTTTGCATTTTGTTGATGCATTTTTTGAATCATTCATGCTAAGCCTAGCATGAATGATTCAAAAAATACATACGTCTAATTTAGAAGATTTCTCTCAAATATCTCTTATTTCATAAAACGTGGCTTCTATGCATATAGAAAGTCGCGGAGAACCTAAAGGGTTACCGGGGCTCCGGCTCGACGTGCAGGAGAAGGAACGGGGTGGTTTTTAGTCAGTCAGAGTCTGACACTCCCGCCTCACCCAGGCTGGGCCGGTTCGACCGGAGTGATACCACGGCCACACAGAATACCGACGTGAAACAACGCTTGCGTTGTGATTCGTCGTGTGAGTGAGATTACCGGAGGCCCAATTACCCTCCCTTTTCCCCAATCCTTGAATCGTCAACAATCCTCAAATTCCTAATTCCAAAGGCCGGTAACGCACTTGTAACGCCTCTGATAAAAAATAAAAAAATGAGTAAAACAAATAACTTATATTTGTCCAAGTTTTATTACAAATAAATACTATAGATGCTACAATACAAATTATATTACTCACAAAATTATCGTCCAGTAAAGAAACATATAAAATTATAGTAAAAATATCTAAATAACACACATATCGTCAATTCTTTGGCGAACTTTAAAAGGAATTTTATTTAAAACCAAATCTGAAAAGACTTAGGCAAAAAATTATACTTATGTTTAGTTTATTATTTACAAAAGTACCAAAAATATTAATTATGGCACGATTTTTATTTATAGAGAAGCCTCATAATCTACATACATCGGAGAAATTAGGGAAACAAACAATACCATAGCATTCGTAACGTGTGGATAATTTCAACATTAAAATTTGTGTTCCTTTCTCCATTTGTCGAAATTCCCCACATTTTTATAGTTCTCTATTTTTGCCGGTGTATGTATTTCATTTCACACTATTTTATATAGATCTAAGTACGAAAATGCAACTTTAGTAAATGCAGTCTGGAAGTATAGAAAATAAAACATAATAATATGAAGACGATGAACATCTAAACATTTCGGAAACGCGAATTAATAAGTTACCTATAATGTATTTTTCTCTTATAAATATTTCATTTCAGGCAGTGAGAATATCAGAAAGCATTATTAGGAAATGACGTCCGGAATCCTTAATATTATATTACAAATATTTTACTTTATTACTAGGTAATAAGGCACTGTTCATACACAATAAATATGCATTAAAGGTGATAATATTTCTGTTTAGTTATTGGATTATTCAGATTGTTGAAAATGCAAACTTAGATTTAAAACAAATTGTCTTATTACTTGTCTTTTCTTTACAATTCGGTATTTACTTTTCTTAGTGTCATTTGTTTGTGTCTAAGTGCATTAAAGGTTCGGTATATATGTGTCGGATGCCTATCATAGGCGTTCTGGTGTAAGCCAGAGCTCGATTTTAGGGCCTTTGTTGTATCTTATCAAGGTCAATGATCTTCCTGCAATTCTACATCGTGCGAAATGCCTTTTGTATGCGGATGATTTGAAACTTTACTTAGAAATTAACTCTGACCGTGTCAGCTTGGCACTTCAGCAAGATATTGATGCAGTATACAAGTGGAGCGTAGACAATAAGATGGAGTTTAATCGAGTTTGGATGAACCAAATGCTATGCTATGAAATTTGCTCGAAAGCGAACCCAATTAACTTCCAATACAGTTTAAATAATAGCAGCTTTACAAAGTCGACAGTCATGAAAGACTTGGGAGTCACATTCGACTAAAAACTCACTTTCCTAGACCATACCTATACAGTAGCGAAGCAATTCTTCTAAAGGTTTAGGTTTCGTTTTGCGTAATAGTCGTGATTTTCGCATTGCTTACACCATTAAGATATATTTAATGCTCAGCAGCTAGCCAAGTGCCATTTAGCGCTTGTCTACATGTAGAATAGAAAACCAAATTATATGGAATTGACGTAAATTTTGACTCTTGTCAGTGTCATCTCCATACATTTAGTTGTCTACTCTCTCTGTAGACAAGCGCTAAAGTGGCGTTTGGCTAAGGGCACTGGTTCGGTGCAAGTTGGAAACCAACTCGTATTTTAGGAACCCACACGAAAGTCATTCGCTTTTACGTGCCAGATAATTACTGCCGAGGTTAAAAACACAGGCTGTTTGCCGTGCCCTCATGTCGTACTGTCGCACGCGCTAAATCACCTATTCCTCGCACTCTGGCCGCGCTCAATGATCCCCTGGATTCCAATCCAACTAGTGATCTGTTTGCGGACGGATAGAAGGAGATTTTATCAGAATGCGTGAAGTACTGCGAGAGAAACTTGTAAATGGTGTTAACTCCTGTTTTAAATTAATTTTTACTTTTCTTTATCTTATTTGTTGTGTAATATTTATGTGTTGTATTAGTTAGGATTGCGCCTTTTGTTGTTGTAAATGTCGGTTACTGGAATTGGGTTTTATACCGTTGTGAATGTTTCAAAATAAATAAATATTTAACCTCCTGAGTAAGAAATGTTTAGTATATAGAATAAATACAAGTTGTTGCGTAATTAAAATACTTAAAAACCCCTTGGATAATGAGTCTTATGCATATCGTATCGTAAGTGTATCGTTATGATAATATTATTATTCCATTCGTTCGGAAAAGGATACAACATTGTACCTACGTCCCACATGTGTTTTTGCTCTCGTCTTACGAGCGTATTGCAATTTGCTTACGATACGACACCGTGAACGAAAGGCCATATATATAGAACTCAGGGGCGGGAACAGACCCTTTTATTTCAGTATATTTTCAACATTTAGCTAGATATGGGTACCAAACCTATGAACTCGTTTTCTCTACATGTATCTGGCTTGTTTTATCATGTCACCAGTTTATCTAAAGCTGGCAACTCTACTGGGTCCTTCAGTGGGTTCTAAGACGATCCTCTTGAAACAGCCCTCTGGCAGCTGGTCTAGAATCTCCTTGATATTGTCTACCTCAAGACGAAGATGGCTGTGCTCATCCTCGTATTGTTTCATCCACCTGTTAAATTATAAATTCATTAAAATTTGTTTATTTTCGAAAAAATGAATAGAGAACATTGTAAAAAAATTGCAATTAAATTAATAAAAATTTCTACACTTCTTTAGGATTTTGTTTACTCGTAAACTTATAAGTTTCATGGTGGTAGATCACGTACCTTTGGTGGTTATTCTTGGCTTCAGTCAGGCTCTTAATCTTGCCATCCAAATCAACCGCTATGAGGTCACTCTCTGCCTTGTCTAAGCTCTCCTCTGTAAATATTTAGATAGATTATGTCACTTTTTCTCATGTAAAATGATCTTCCTATAGGTACCTATATAATAAACTTCTTAAATTTTTAATTAATAAAGATCATTTCTCCTTGGTGCGCCCTCCTGAAGTCCTTACTCGTTCTCATCTTAAATCCTATCTTAAAATTGTGCCCCATAATACCGACTTCTACTCCTACTCCTTCTCCGTTCATGCAGTGAGACTATGGAACTCGCTCCCGCCGAACATTCGGGACGCCAAGTCTATCTCTATCTTTAAGAGACAAGTGAGAGAATATTATCTTTCCTCTTGAAATACAGATTTGTTTTTCTGTATTTATTTATACATATATGTATTATAATTGTTTTATATTAATTAGTTTTATCGTTTATTATTATTATTTCTATTGGTTTCTTTTTCTTCGGTCTTATTACTTTTTTTTATTAATTGATTTTTATCTTGTTTGTGTAACACACGCTGTGTCTCATTGTTGTTATTTCTTTTCCTGCCACAGGCCCACAGGAAGAAATTCCAGTTGGAATATGTGGGGCTTATGTACTCTGTTTTTTTATTATGTATTGTCCTCTGTGTTGAATGTGTGTACATAAATAAATAAATCATAAAAAATGCTTGACGTGTATGCCACCGAATTATATCTGGTTGGTTTGTACCAAGAATTGAAAACAATCTTACGAAGTACTTACGAAGTCGGTTAAGTGCCTGGTCGTCTAATGTGGGCAAGTTTTGCAACTCATCCATGATGACCTTCAAGTCCTCGAGGCCTTTAGTCACTTGTTTCTCCGCCTCCCTGGCATCAGTATTCGCTTGGCCAACCTAGAGTCAAAATCAATATGAGTAAATACAGAACAGCGTTCATGTTTAAATGTTCGCCCCATATGAGTATCTTCTTCTGTGTCGAGGGTGCGTTTACAAACTTAAAAAAAAAGTTTAAAAAAAAATTGGCTAAAGATAATTATATTAATAAAGTCTGACTGAGTTATGGTCTGAGTTTTTTTTTTGTTTTAAAAACGTTGCCCCGCACTAGCATTTTCTCCTGTGTCGTGGGTGCGTTTACAAACATACAAGTTCACATACACCATGACACCCAGACCCGAAACAACAATTTGTAGATCACACAAAGTGTTGCCCCGTGCGGGAATCAAACCCACGACACGTTGCACGGCAGCCGGTTGCCCAGCCACCGCACCAATCGTGCAGACACCAACCGAGTTACTGGTACACTTTAATGCTAAAGTGTTAAACCAATACAAATTAATACAACAATGAATCGTGAAGCAACATTTGTATTTAAGTCACTATTACCCGCTAACTTGCATACGATTAGTTATTGTATGTTCACATGTGTTTGAGCAAATAAATATGATATGGTTTGATTTAAGTCAACTCTGCATCTGCCATTACTAGAGCCCAACACTTTCCTTTCCAATGAGTGTTCTAGCCGAATCAAGTAAGTACTTATATAGATACTAGCTTTTTTACCCGCGGCTTCGCTCGCGTCACAAAATATTAAAATGTAGCCTATGTGACATATACCTATACACACAGCGCCATCTATACCAATACTTTTGTTTTCCCTCGGGAATATCAAATTTTTCCGGTATAAAAAGTACCCTATTATTTAATCCAGACTTCTAACGTTTACGTCTGCAAAAATTCAAAGCAATCGATTTCAGTTACGGCGTGAAAGAAAAACAAACTAACTAACAAACAAACTCACTTTCCAATTTATAATATTAGTAAGGAAGTAAGGATTAAAATAAAACAATTTGTTACCTTCATTTTAGCATCTCTAGTAAGTTGCATGTTCTCCGCAGCCTCTTTCTCCAAGTTTCCAATCTGTGTTGCTGTTTCTTGTACTCGAGCTGTTCAAAGATATTATTAATTTAATTATGTAAACCTGCACGGACTTGGATGCAATGCATTATCTACTAGATAAATCTTGGACACTGATGCTAAAGAAGCTAGGAATAAAAAAAAATTTAAGGGACTGTTGTGAAGCATGTCTCGAATAAACCTAACCATTTAAATCTCCAATCTGCCTGTCACGGCAAACCCCTTTTTTGTGTATAACTCTTGAGAGTTGTTCTACAGTACTGTTAAATACTAACTGTAAGATATCAGGAGTTTTTCTAACACTGGTCCCCCTATATTTCCCTGGTCTCTTCATTGTGTATTCTTGATTTCTCTTAATCTATATTTCAACTGAAGCTGATTGCCCAGCCACTGGGCCAAGTAGCATTGAATGGAATAGAAAATAAATTCAAATTCTGACTTACTGGATAGTTTCTCAGCTTCAAATCTGAGTTTAGACGCTTCAGACCTAGATGCTGAGGATTTCTTCCTAACTTCAAAGGCCGCCTGAAAAATTTCAAAGATTACGTTTAAGTAGATCTAGTACATTTGCATTATCACTATATTCGTTAATCATCAAACGGACTAATCGTATCCGTTTGTTCGTTTGATACCCCTTCAACGTGTCTATTACTACTTGGCTATAATAGTCAAAACTCTCATTGTCCCCGAGCCTTTCAAAGTAAAAGTTTTAGACTACATACATCTGACGCCTTATCAGCATATTCCTTCTGCGCCTTCTGTGCTAAGTCTCGTGCCTCCTTCGCCTTGTCACTGGCAGTATACAGTTGTTCCGTGATGCTATTAATGCTGTCATCTGCAGCAGCTATCTTCGCTTGCACCGCAGGCACGTCCAGGGCTGCTTGTTCGGCTAACTGACGCGACTCTGTCACTTGGTCACTGAATTCTGCAAGATTAATTACGTTATTGGACTTTATATTCTTCTTATTGACAACAGCTTTCTTTACAACTGTATACTTATTAGATCCAAATTATGATAAAGGTTCAAAACAGAATCAACACATAATGGTCAGATCGCAGAACTAATTTGAGATGACCGCATTGTAACAATAGTTTGCATTTGAGATTATAAACAACCAGTTTTACCAGAACCAGTATTTCATTTTGATAGATCGAAGCGAGTGGCTTAATCACCAGATGTCTGGATAAACCAGTTTGGCCCCCAAGTCTAAAAACTACTTTTTCAACCGTACCTTTCAAAGTTTTGTAGATTTCATTAGCATCCTTGAGCGTCTGATTGGTGAGTTCCACGTCATTTCTGGCCTGTTCCTGCAGCTCATCGAGTTTCCCCAGAAGGTCGTTCAGCTCGTCCTGTCTATCATGACCCTGGTCTAAGAGACCACGACCTTGTTTTATGGCATTCTCTAGCTGCTCCAACGTGTTTTCATTGTCAGCCACCAAACGTTCCAATTCAGCCGATTTCTCATCGATCTAAAATTACGGGAACAGAAAGTGTAAGAGAAGGTAAGGATATAAATGTTTTGGTGTATAAATAAAGTGAAATATATTAAAGTCTGTTTTAATAATAAGTATCGTGGTGTTACTTAATATTGTTGGTTTTAAATAGTGGACGCAAGTACCAAGAAACCATTTTCAGAAATTTGGATGGAAACGGAGAGACTCGATAATTTTATGAGCAATGATGTCTATAAGCTAGTCTCCCATTGAAGGTTGAGGTTAAGTACACATATCAAAAATCTTACTCTATTTGGAACATAGAATAAAGATTATTACCGTCTTGTTCATTTCCCTGGCTGTTTCCTTCAGTTTACTGAGTTTGATATCTGGTAGCAGTGTCGTGTTCACCTCGGCGTACAACCCCAGAGCTTCATCGTACACATCCTTTGCTCTCTTGAGTGCTTGGTCAGCTAATTCAGTCATACTGTTCAATTTTCCTGACGCTGCATTCAGCTCATTTGTCAGGATTTGTACCTCGTTACTGAAATTGAGAGAGTATTATAGTGATTATACGGATTTTTGAACGACAGATAATGTGTGTGTAACATATACAGACATGTTACCTCTATTTTAATGTTAGTCATTGTGGTGTTAGGTACTACTAATGTTATAGGGACTGCAATAACCTTCTGAAGCATGTGATGTATTGATAGGAATAGTTAAATTATGGTGGAATCATATTGATTTTTAAGGAGAACGGTTCTCCGTGTAGGAAATATTAAATCAGCTATCTATCCCTTATAATCAAACCAATCAAGTTATCCAAATGAATGTTGTTTATTCTCTTACCTAATATTGGCCTGCTTTGTAATTCCATCCTTAGCAATCTTATTAGCGGCAATAGAAGTGTTGAATGCTTTGTCAGCTATTTCTCTAATGTTTTTCGCTTCATTCTCAAGTTTTTCTGCCAGAAGCCTGGATTCTTTGGCCAGAGCTGACATATCGACTGATTGTTTGCCAAATTGGTCTGATCTATTGCGAGCCTTCGATAAAGCAGCAGCTCCTTCGCCGTCCATGTACTCCAATGCACTCTTAGTGGACAAAATATAAGTATTACAAAATAGAAAGTATTTAGAATTTAGGTCTTCAGTCAATTAGCCACTTTAGACTTAGAATAATACCACGTGATCTATATTTCCTTTAAAATATTGTGTAGTTATTATGTTCTATCTGTTAGTACATAGCAAATGAAAGTATTTTGCAAAATGCATTTTAATACTAGCGTCACCAAGATACTAGGTCAACAGAATAAATAATGTTAGAGAGAAAGCATCCACAAAAACATCTTACATTGATTTCTTTCTGTGCAGCTTCAATAGTATCTTCTGCTTTAGACACGTTACCCTTGCTCTTCTCAACTGCTTCTTTACCGTCATAGCTCTCGTCTTCAATTTTGAACAGCATGTTCCTGTGGAAAGACGAAAAAATATTATCTTCATAGTTACCAAGCAAAAGATGTCCATTGCAGGACATTAACCTCGTCCAGTAAGTCTCAGATGTTTACGATAAGATCTGTTACCTAAATTCGATTCTAAGTCAGAACTTGAAAGCCGTTAGTAAATAATGCAGTGGTCTATAAGATATTGTGGTCACATGGTTGCTGGAGCAATTAGTATTATCATGGGTAAATTGTAACTGGCTTCACAGATCCAATAGTGCTTACGTTTTTGCTTTATTAATTTACTTTAACCAAATTGAATGATTATTAATTCGATTATTAATCATGTCACAAAGTTTCCATTTTTGATTTCTAATTACCTGACGTCGGCGAGTCTGTCAGCCAGTTCAGCGAGGTTATTGGTGAGGCTAGCTCCAGGTCCATTGCCCAACTCTGCCTGAGCATCCTGCACCAGACGCTCAATGTCACCCCTTACTTGTTGCAGCTCGTTGTCGAAGTCAGCATTCTCAACTACAGTTGGAGACTTGGATATCTTCGCTAGGATCTGTAAAGAAGATTTTGTGATTAAAGTATTCCAAATTTAGAAAATAATCGTAATGTTTGACTAAGTAATATATATAAGTCAGGAGACGAGAGGTGAGTTTGAGAGAGAGAGACTCTGAGAGAGAGAGACTTCTATTGCGTTGAAAGTAATCGAAACGAGTACGCGTCCGGCATTCTGATTGGCCGGCTCCGACGAACCAGCCAATCAGAGCGCCGAACGCAGTTTCATTTCGATTATTTTCAATGTATCACAAACTCGTGCTAAGGCCTCAGAATTATCTATCTTATACCAGTATGAGCTGTATAGTTTGTTTATTTGAATGAGCTAATCTTTTGAACTACTGGTTTGATTTGAAAAAATCTTTAGGTGTTGGATAATCCATTTATGGAGGAAGGTTGAACGCTATAAAACATGACGCTTCGACCAATAGAAGCCGAGCAGAGCAAAGTGAAACTGCGTGAAAGTAGCTAGTAGGTATTATAATAAACAGAAATATTATAACAAAATGAAAGTATAAGGCAACATGTTATCTTCGTTAATTAAATGACGACAAAACGATAATAAGTTATTACCATCCAGTACAAAGTCAAAGTCAAAGTATTTATTTAAATTAATCTTTAATAAGGTACTTTTGAAAGGTAACAAATTGAATTGTCCGTCCGTCTGTCTATCGGTCAAGCTAGGCACAGAAGTATGAGTCCTATTAATATGATGCAGGTCACATGATGTAGTTCACAAACTTTTTAAAAAGAATAACCAATCTCAAAAGAGACCTTCTATAGTTCTACGAATGGTTCAAATTAGTATATCTCCACAAACTGATAACAGACTTCAAATCTATGGCATAGTGAAGATGTAATTCATCTTTTTTTAAAAAAGAATACGTTGCCCCATACTAGGATGGTCACCTGTGTCGTGGGTGCGTTTACAAACATACAAGTTCACATACACATGACACCCAGACCCGGAACAACAATCCGTGGATCACACAAAGAGTTGTTCCGTGCGGGAATCGAATACGCGGCACGTTGCGCGGCAGCCAGTTGCCCAACCACTGCGCCAACCGTGCAGTCAATACTCACATCATCAAGTTCCTTCAACTCCCTTCTATGTTGGTTCACGGCATCCAGTACGAGATTGTAGCAAGGAGGACAGTCCTCGCAACCTTGACCATCTGCGCGACGTTTCTTGTTTTCCATACATCTGGAATATTTTGAGCATCCATATTAAAATAATCATCCTGTGGTAGGTGACAGTCCATTACATCAGATACCTAGCGTACAGAGATAAAAACCAAAGGTTTAGGTTAATCAGAGAGTGTAGTTGTATCGTATTTATATCAATTAAAATGAAGAGTAATGGCATTGTATTATTTAGAACTTATTTAACTAGTAATGTCTGTTAACATTTTTTACGACAATATGGGAGCACTTTTAATTAATTAGCGAGTGAGGCGGACTTATTTTACTGTTCTCTGAGTGAATTGTGAGTGAATTCACAAGGAATGCTTTGTTTGTAATTAGTTATAAGTTATAAGTGAATTAAATAGTTCGCATTTATCGCATTGGGTCATCCTGTAATGGTAAATGTAAGTAAGTAAATAAATAAATATATGTATATATAAATTTTTTTTTATACGTTGCCCCTACTAGAATTTTCTCCTGTGTCTTGGGTGCGTTTACAAATCCAATTTCACATACACATGACACCCAGACCCGAAACAACAATTTGTGGATCATACTAAGTGTTGTTAGCCACCGCATTAACCGTGCAGTCAACTTTGTTCGAAGGGAGATATACATTCTAGGATAGACGCCTTGTTGTGTTGTGATTCTTGTTAACAGTGACTTGACATTCATAATCATTGCTTTGTACCCTCTTCTTACCTGTCACACCGACGTCCTTCAACATTCTCCTGGCAGGAGCACTGTCCGGACATGTCACACTGGTAGTTGGTGGAGCCCCATTCGTCACAGTCGCAGTCTCTGCAACCCTCGGCTGAGAAGCCGTAGTGGTACGCACGACAACGATCGCAGTGTTTACTGAAAAAAAACAGAAAAATTATGTGATCCCTAATATTTATTTTTCTCTTTAGTAGCTTTACTGTATTAATCACCACTGAGAGAAGATACTGACTGCTAAATCAGAAGACAAGGTTTTTACTAGTTGGCATAGCTAGTTAGTTATTATAGATTCCGTAACTTTTAGATTACTTATTAATTATTATACTAGATATTACCCGCTCTTTTGTCCGCGCAGAATAATGACTTCTATCAGAATTTAGGCGTTTGAATTAGTCTTTACTAAGGGATATTCTACGGTAACAAATTAATATAAGTTAAGCCTTTGATTATATTACCGACAGAAAACTGCTGAAAGCAAATCTTCACTGCTGAAGGTTAACGTATTAATACCATGTTTAACAGCTAATGTCTAACGTTTAAAACTGAACAAATAGCTTTTTAAAATTAACCCCCACTACTACGTGGGCATGAATTTAAACAAACTACGTTTAATGGGTTAGTAAAGGACGATTATTTAAACCTATTATCTTCTTACAAAACTGCGTATATTTGTCTTTTCAATTAATAAATGTGCCTTTCTCTGCACTTACCTATCAATACCCGGTTTGCAGTAACATTGTCCGTCGTAGGGGTCACAGGTGCTGTTGAATGAACCTTCAAGGTTACACTCGCAGGGCTCACAACCGGTGCCAGAGTTGATATTGTAGTAACCGTCCTGTTAAAAATACATTAGACATTTTTTGTTTTATTATCAGGCGCAAAAATAAACACCGCAGATGGTCTTCCGACCCGTGAACATGCCACGTAAAAGTAATTGACCATGGGAAAAACATGAATGTTCTAGATTTAAGCCACAAACTTTTAAGGATTGGCCTTGTGATGTGTTGATGGTCATGGCAAATGCAAGACGTATCGGAAATTAAAGTCTTTTGAATTCAAACGGCATATCGGTTGGGATCATCGGGATCCTCAAAATGAGAACTTCCTCACCTTTGAATTTTTCTATCATTATTGTAGCGTAAATTACATTGTTCATCAATTTTCTAACCAGCAAACGAAGAATAATTGAACCAATGAAGAAAATTATGTCCCTTAAACAGAGTTTCAGATAGATGACTTTAAGTGTGATTTAGAAGTATTTTGAACATGTGACTCATAATGACGATTTCTTCGAAGTTAAATGTGTTGTACTTAAAAATACATCTGTGTGTTTTACTTATCTAAGTTTACCAAAGCACATAATTGACTATAAGTTCTGTTTGAGTTTTTAACCAACATGTTACCTATCGGCAGATTTGATTATCGCTGGACCACTAGTACATCAACAGCCTATAAATGCCCACTGCTGAGCAAAGCCTCTTTTCACACGGAGAAGGTTTGAGCATTAATCACCACTCGCTCAATTGGTCAATGCGGGTTGGCGACTACAAACTTATAATTGGAAATTATAAGCCCAGGTTTCCTCACGATGTTTTCCTTCACCGTTTGTCAGTGGTGTCTAAATAATCTTAGAAAGAACATATAACTCGGAAAACGTCACATTGGTACTTTCCGTTGGTAGGTTTCGAACCCACATTCTCATGTATGAGAAGCCAGCGTCTTAAACCTCCGTGCCACCACGACATATACTACTATCACTGGTACATTTTGCGAAAATTTTATGACAACCCGATTAATCAGCCGACGTGTTCCCGGCAAGCAGAGCATGTGAAAAGGTACTATGTTTAGCTTATTAGATGCTACAATTCATTTGAACTCACCTCACACTTATCACAATTCCTTCCAATTACGTGTGGGTGACAAGTACACAATCCAGTGAGGCCGTCACATTGCGGAGGACCCTCAGCACTCTCCACTGTACCAGCTTCGTGGCACTGGCAGGGCTTACAGTCACCCTTCTTTTTAGGATCCAGAGCGTCTCCGAAGAAACCTTGAATGTTAAATGACTATTTAGTAAAGTGTTTTATTCGATAATACCTATGTTTTGCTTTTTCTTGAATGATCAAAATGATCAAAATTAAATGTGCATACATCCAGACATCCTCACAAACTTTCGCATTTATAATATTAGTAGAATTGGTAACAGATTATAAAATACTACGACGCTTACTTGAGACGTAGGTAAGTTAGATTTAAGTTAGAGTGTCTAACGCAAGGCATCGTTAGCGAAGGATTTGTCTTCAAAACTTATCTACCGACCACCAAAATCTTAAAAAATGGTGTTCTTTTGTTAGACATTGAGTATAGTTTTAGGCTCCTTAGCTTAAAAATAATCGTGAAAACCGGCTTAGGCAAGTATTACACGATTGTTTATAGAAAACTAGCAAACCCGGCGAACTCCGTTTCGCCACCAGATGGCTTCGTTTTATGTAACATTTCTTTTGGTGATTAAAAGTGAATTTTCTTTGCTATAAACCTCACGGAGCCCGAGACCTTTCCAACGAATGCAAAACCGTGGAAATCGGTTCTTGCGTTCTGGAGTTATAGCGTCAGGAATGAAAACTCGACTTATTTTTATATAGTAGACTAGCAAACCCGGCGAACTCCGTTTCGCCACCAGATGGCTTCGTTTTATGTAACATTTCGTTTGGTGATTAAAAGTGAATCTTCTTTGCTATAAACCTCACGGAGCCCGAGACCTTTCCAACGAATGCAAAACCGTAGAAATCGGTTCGTGCGATCTGAAGTTATAGCGTCAGGAATGAAAACCCGACTTATTTTTATATAGTAGATTATGTATAGAGGTTGGCTTACATCGTATTTATTGGTGTAATCTACGTCAAGGAATAAATGTATAACATAATATCACACCTTTTATCCCTGAAGGGGTAGGCAGAGGTGCACATTACGGCACTTAATTCCACTGTACAACGTAACACCCAGTTTTCCCTATTTATGTTATGAGTCCCATGATATAGGGGATGAGTCTATTCATATACCGGGCACAAAGACTTCCTGCTACTACTGAGATTTTTATTTAAAACCCATTAATACTTTGCCCGACCCGGGAATCGAACCCGAGACCCCTTGCTAGTCAGCCGCACTTGCGACCACTCGGCCAACGAGGTAGCCATTTTCTTTATGTGTGATAAAAATGGATGTAGTCAAAAATATTATCATGCCCGGCAGTTGCATTTGCGACCACTTGGCCAACGAGGCAAAAGATCTATAATACTAGTTCATTTCACTTACCACTCAAGCACTTGTCACAGTGGTCGCCATCAGTATTGTAGATACATTTAAGACAGGCTCCAGTTGTCCTATTACAGTTACCGACAGCGTTGGGGTCTACATTGCCATTGCACTGGCACAGCTCACACTGTTTCGGGGGTCCAAATTGCCCAGTGGGGTCTCCGAAGTAACCATCAGCACAGACTTCGCATTTTGGTCCTGAAATAAGGTTTTAGTATTGACGGCTTTTGAGTTCATGTCTTTAAGGGACTTCATAAAAAAACAGTTTGGACTAGGCCTTCATTGTTAACGAAGATAGTAATCATTACTTACGACTTACTATAAATATAAGAATATCACATTAATCTTTCATGATATCAATATATGTAGGTTCTATTGCAAAATCTTCTACCTTTAGTATACGTTTCCACAAAAAGTAACATCACGCCTGTTATCATCGAAGAGGTAGGCAGAGGTGGACATTACGGCACATAATGCCACTGTACAGTGTACACACATCACATCAACAGCCTGTAAATACCCACTGCTAAGCAAAGCCTCTTCTCACACGGAGAAGGTTTGAACATTAGTCACCACGCTTGCTCAATGCGGGTTGGCGATTACCACAACGATTACAAACTTATAATTAGAAATTATAAGCCCAGGTTTCCTCACGATGTTTTCCTTCACCGTATGTCAGTGGTGTCTAGATAATCTTAGAAAGTACATATAACTCGGAAAATGTCACATTGGTACTTGCCGTTGGTAGGTTTCGTACCCGCACCCTTATGTATGAGAAGCGAGCGTTTTTTTAAACCTCCGGGCCACCACGACATTGTACAATGCAACACCCACTTTGATATGGTACGGATGATAAGGACGGAAAATTATTTGACATGGTAGATGATTTTTGTCAAACGGCGAAATAAAAAAAAACTACCAAAGAATATTTTAGCTTACTTGAACTAAATACCTATGAACTATTAACTTAAGATTAATTTTCATTTAACACAAAAGTTTCAAGTGACTTTACACCTAGTAATAAATTGCAGGTTTAATTCTTACCAGCATATCCTTCAGGGCAATCAGTACACACAATGCTTCCATCCATCAGCTGGATACATCCACTGTCCTTAGGGCAAGGGCAGGGCTTGCAGTCGTCAGGAGTTCCAGCAATGGCATTACCATAGAAACCCTTAGCACAGAGCTCGCAGTTGCTGCCTGTCGTATTGTGTTTACAGATACAAAAACCTGAAAAAAAAGTAGAAAAATGAGATTTGAATAGCATTAATCACTCTGTAAAATTAAAATGAAATTAAAGGCTTATACTTATTGTTAAATTGGTCACCCCATTTGAATTATTTATTAAGTTTGCCAACAAAACATTGAGATTTCCTTACAAGTACCTACTTTGCCCCACACTATGAATTTCTCCTATGTCGTGGGTGTGTTTACAAACATACACGTTTACATACACATGACACCCAGACCCAGAAAAACAATTTGTGAATCACACAAAGAGTTGCTCTGTGCGGGAATCGAACCCGCGAAACTTTGCGCGGCAGCCGGTTGCCCAGCCACCGCACCAACCGTGCCGTCAGTCGTATGTCGTTGTATTGTTCATTTATTAGGCTTAGCATGTGGGTAAACTATTAATTCTTAGAAGTCTAAATTCCCTACATACGTGGAGCCAATGTAACAGATCATTACAAGCTCGCTTTTCTTTCATGTAAATTCTCACGTCGTCTCATCCTTTCTATCCATAGATTTTTGATATTATGCACTAGTTTTGTCACATCACCAAGAGTGCTTATCTATCAGCTTCTAATGGATAAGATTTGTTTCAATTCGTTCAAAGCAAATCATATACATACATATTATTTAACTATGGTGTGGTTGTCTTTCTTATTATTGTCAAATGTTACTACAAAACTTACCGGTAGCAGTGTCACAAATGTGAGCATGTCCATTGCAGTCACAAGGTATACAAGTCGAGTACGGTCCACCATTAGCAGGCTCATGTTTGAATCCAGGTGCGCACTCCTCACAATAGTCCCCAACATAAGCTTTAGGGCAAGAACACTTTTCTACCCAGTTGGCTGGAGCTGAGCCTTTCTCTCGGCCAATCTTAGCAGTTTCCAGTTTGAAGTTCATCAGGTAACCTTCTCCAGGCTTGTTATAGGTTCCTCTGATCTTGATGGCAGTCAGATTTTGGAGAAGAGACATGAACTCGAAGTTTGAGAGGGTTGGAGACCAGCCGTAGCGAGGGTCTTCGTGGAGCCTGAAGGTGTATTCTTGAGCCTGCAAGCATTGAGCCGTGAGAGAACTTGAGGGAAGGTAGGAAAATGAACTTCGCTTAGCTTTAGTAACCAAACAAGTGTTATCAATAAATGGTTCATTGACGGAAAAAATGAAATCTTAACTATTTTTACTGTGTTTTCTTAAAATGGATAATAATTTCTATTGATGCTACAACTTAGAACTCATATCTAAAATGGCAAACCAATTCACCAACAAGAAGATTGCTTAAAAACACAAAAATCCAATTGCAATAGAATTAAATTTTGATAAACACACATTCGCAGACGCTATAATCTCCATTCTTCTAACTACTATAGAACATTAAGAAGTACGAGTGCAATCGCAAACAAAAATGACAACTGCTCGGCAAAATAAAATATTCAACGTACCTGATTGGTAGGTTCCGGATTGTTCTGCGCATAAATATTGACAGACACGGACGATCGTGGACCTTCCAGGATAATGTCAGTAGCTGATGGATAGCCTCTCACTTCTCCAAGACGCAATGAGAACTTCAAGTCGTGATTGTATGAAGGTCTTTGATCACCCAGGAACTGACTTGAAGCGATGAAGTAAAGGGTTTCAGAAGATTGTGATGAAACGGCTGGAAAAAAATGTGTGGTTTAGCTAAAATAAGATCATGATTTTTGTCAAAATAAATGAAATGCAGAAAAATGCGATCTGGCTGTCAAATTTCTCATGCTTGGTCTGATCTGATGCTTGAATTAACATTTTTAAATATTGAACAGAAATTCTATACTGAAATTGAAATCTAATAAGAGATCTAATAAGGCTGTCAGATTAAACAGAATGGAGAAGAAACTGGTCCATTTAAAAGGACCACAAAATAAGGAAAACAAAACCCATTAACGATCAGTTACGATCTCCATGAAATAAATTTTTAATATTATCCAAGTATGCCTTTAAATACTTTCTCTCAAATAATGAACTCACCAATATTCTGTGTATTGGCATTAAACTGAAGCTTCGCAGATCTTTCTTGTTCATCTTCAGCCATCCATTTCTCCGCGTCTCTGATGAAATGTGCGCTAGTCTCGTGAGCTTGGTACTTCGGGGCCGAGCTGCACTGCGAAGAGTGTCCGAAACAGAAGCACGGAGTGCACCCGAAGTCGTTGCTGATGTCCAAGTTGAAGAAACCTGGTTTACACCTAAAAGATAAGGTTTTTAGTACAAATAGTATTATTTAACTATTCTAGGTAGGTTATAATACAATGCCTATATAGAATTAAATAATCTTTAATCGTTCTGACATAGGTGAAAAATATTGAACCTGGGATTATCTTGACAAGAAACATAATATATTATTGTTAAACTAATTCAAATATGTTAATTTAAACTTAAACTCAACAAAGAAGTAAAGTTAATAAAGTATGAGAATTATATATATATAGGTAACCACAACTACTGAAATCGGTGATACACTTGGTACCTGTTCCTTTTTCAATTGATTTAGATTTGCCCATGACTTTAACTTTGAAATGACTAAAATAGAAGCTATTGACCAGGGTCAATCGTTCTGGATAGAATCCTAACAACTTACTCTCTGCAACGCCTTCCTTCTACGTTCTGCTTGCACAGACACACGCCAGTTTGAGGATCACACTGTGGCGTGTTGGCGTAAGAACCAGACTCATTACATCCACAGGGTTTGCAGCCCTGGTTGGTGAACTCGTAGTGGTTGGGAGCGCAGACGTCACATTTGTCTCCTGTCACTCCAGGCTTACATTGGCACTTGCCTTCCGCGTTACATTGGAGGCTGCGAGATCCTAAAGAGAAGATGAGGATAGATTTGTAGTTCATTACATTATGGAATGTTCAATTAGAAGAGGAAAAAGTTCGTTTATAATCTTTCTCCGCTTATTAAGTATGCTAAATATGAAAGTTTTTTTAGACCGAAATGTTTTTGATTGACTTTCACTCTCGGTTCTTCATCGGTAAGTTTTGAAGACATTTGAAAGACCTTTAGAAATAAGGCGATCCAGTCTTATTACACTCGGCAGTAGTAGCCATGAGAAATTACAATTACAATCTGTGTAATAAGCAATATTATTTACTTTATCTCTTTTTGCATAGTACTTACCAGTAGGATTACAGTTGCAGGGTAAGCAAATGTCTCCAGATCCTTGGAAGAAATTCTCCTTGCACCTCTCGCAGTTAGCTCCATCCCTGTTCTCCGCGCAGTCGATACACCGACCACCGTGTCCTGTGCGCTCATATAAGTCCTTGTCGAACTCACATTTGTTGGAGAACCCATTGCAGTTACAAGCTGTAATGAAACACCAATCACTATCGGCTATCCTTTACATTTAAAGTCACCGAAGATTTTCAGAAAAAACTGACAGAATCAAGCTTTGGACGGACATAAATTCTCCGTGTGAGCAGTAAATGTATCCCAAAAATCGCTTAAGATTAATGTACTGTGAAACAAGTGAAACAAGTGAAACAAGTGAACTACTATTTGACCATTAAATAAACAGACGACTTGGAAGGATGAAAAATGGTTATAACTAATGCCAAATTCAAAGCGGTTTTATTTGCAATAGTGATCGCAAGCGCTAGCTTTCGTGGGTTTTACAACATAACATCACGTCTGTTATCCCCAAAAGGATAGACAGAGGTGCACATTATGGCACTTAATGCCACTGTACAATGTAACACCTACTTTCCACAATTTATTTTATGAGTCCCATGTAATAGGGGGTGAGCCTATTGCCATATACTGGGCACAATTCCAGACTCCGTGCTACTACTGAGATTTTTTTTAAATCCAGTAATACTTTGTCCGACCCGGGAATCGAACCCAAGACCCCACGCCCGGAAATCGGAATTGCACCCACGAGGCAGTTGTAGGTTTTATACTTAATTATAAAATTTTCGATTTAGAAACTCTTTGTATTTTACAATGTCCGATTACAAAAGTTATATTCTTGTTCAAGTTTTCGTTCACCATTGTGACACATGATACTAAATTATTGTGTCACTAGTACAATATAATGGATCCATCATCAGCCAACGTAATATCTTCTAAAATAAGCAAAAATAATTCATATTTATATACATTCGCTGGTGGTTACTTTTACAGCAAAAGGAGACTTCAATGAACACAATGTTGCTTTATTAAGTTTTGTTTTTTTTTTTAATGTGGCTTTCCTTTATTGGCTATTATACGTAGGGTCGCTGAAACTGAAGAGCATCAACAGTGACAAAACAAAATCGAATTAGTGTGCTATTTAAGGAAACGAAATTGCATTTTTAAAAAGCCATTGGATGTTGGTATTTTTTAGAATTGGATTACTATAAATGGGAAGAATAGACGAAGATAACATAAAATAAGACAAGGAATCATAAAACCTCAATGACAACATTAGCTATTAGGAAACAAACCACCTATCCACACCCTGCTTTACAAGAACATTCGCATAGAAAAAACAATTCGCCGTAAACTAAGCAAGCAATGTATTTTGAACTAACCCTTGCACTCGTGCACGTTGGTCGGTGAAGCTCTGCCCCAAGGAGCATCGTTGTAGAAGTCCAAGCATCTTTCACATTCACGACCAGCTGTGTTGTGCTCACATCTGAAATATTAAAGAAATTTGGTCACAGTTTTTGCGTAATGGGTCAACTATCTCGCCTATTGGTAAACGATGATGCGGTCTACGATGGAGCACGCCTGCCTAAAAGTAGAAGAATTCAACTCTTCAGTGCTTCGCACAGGGAAACTCGAAGCGAAACGCTTCGTCGGTTAGGATATCCACTATGAAGCGGTGGTGTTTTGCCGAGTGTCTTGTGGTACGATAATGGAAAGGATTAGGGGAAATCAAGTCGTACAATTTCTCCACGCCGTGACGAAAATATAGGTACAGTTATACAAAATATGAATATTTCTAAGTACGCCGTGGTAATTGGGGCTTAAGTGTAATATGAGCAACACCTACTTGTAACACCTACTTTTCACTGGCTATGTTATGATCCCCGTGTAATAGGGGGTAAGCCTATTGTTCTTAACACTGAAACTTTATCCTAATCTTTTTTTATATTTGCTGGGCAGACGTTTGACGACTATCTCGCCTGGTGGTAAGCGATGATGCGGTCTACGGTGGAGCACGTCGTTCCATAAGCAAATCCTAATAATATTTAAAACTAGAAGTTTGTTTTATATGTGTGTGTTATTTTTCCTACAGAAACTCCAATACAGATCAGAACAAAATTGGCACACATTGGTCTAGAATAACATGCGGGCTTCTTCCTATCCGGTCGAGCTAGTTTTATACAATTCATTTTTGAAACATTGTAATGCAGAAACCTCTTGGGTTCATTGTATCTAATACAGAAAGCGCTTTGGTTTATAATAAAATGCTTTGATTTTTACCTGCAGGCTCTAGTTCTGGTACCATCAGGCAGTTCTTGGGTTTCGCAGACGGAAGCGTGACCATTGCACTTGCACCTTGCACCCACAGCCACGTCAGCGATGGCGTACCAATACGACTGCAACACTTGGACGTCTCCAAAGATCTCGTCTCCGAAGGTGTTCAGACGGTCCAGGGAAATTCGAAGATCGGTGGCAGTTACCCATTCCTGGATAAATTATTATAATAATGTTAATGACAATGGAGTCTTTCTTAACATCAGTCAAGTTAAGTCACAAATCGGGAAGAAAGGATGCGCCAACCTGCAATTTCATCATAGAAGTTCCAGGCAAGATACGTAAAGCCCTTATATCTCAAGAGAGAATTTATATCAATTGGACTTCTTGCCCCGTCAGAGACTTTACGCTTGTAACGCGATGCTACAATTGCCAACTATATGGACACGCAGCAAAATCATGCAGAGAGATCAACTCATCATGTGGCCACTGCGGAGAAGCAGGACATGTACAATCCTCGTGCACTAAAAAGTCGGAATCCTCTAAATGTGCTACATGCTCTCGTTACAATAAGCCCAATAAACATAAAACCGGAGACACTGACTGTCCGGCTAGGAAAATAGCTGAATATAGGTATATCAACTCTATCGATTATGAGGACGCGTGATTGTCATATTCTCAGATTACAGAGTTGATTAACCTTTCCTTGCACATTAATTAACATCGCAACAAGTTGGCGTACTCAACAATTTGTTGCTGTTCAAGCATATTTTATTGTAACACCGAGTGAATTACCGTTTGGACTGTAAACTAGATTATGTTTCTGTTGATGTATCAAATTCTTCAGTACTATAGTTCCTACAATGTTTTATATATATATATATATATAATAATATGTATATCTATCTATTATTTTGTATCTAAGCTAATATATTTACTTGTTTAATAAATGTACTTATACTATAATATTAATATTTAGTTATATATAATATAATATTATGTAGTCATGTGCTTGTGTATGTATGTATATTAAATAATCAACTTTACCTTTGATCGATTACTTATGTTAAGGAATTTGTTTATATATATAACTTGACCTAGAATTAGTATTGTGAGTGCTCCTCTCGCCTGTGATACAGGATATTCTTCCTAGTACAGGCATTAAACCTAGTGTGATCTCTGATTTTAAATTAAGATGTTTATCTGTAATATGACCAATTCTTATAATGAATAAAGATTTTAAGATTTTTTAAGATTTAAGATTTAGCTATTACCTCAGTGAACAACTAAAAGAGTCTATACTAAAGATGTTTTTAAAAAGGTATTTCTTAGGTAGTAGTTGAACAGGTTATCCTTTGTACCTCTATGTTTGTTAGAGGGTATAAGTTAACTAAAAATAGCAAATAATTTAATTTTGTTCTTCTGTGAATCGAAAGATTCGGATATGAACTCATTTGTTAATTGACTATCAAATACCTTTCAAGGCCTATACGATGTAAGTTCCTATGACTATAATCTTACCTGCAACTCAGGACTGTTGTCAAAAGTGAACGCTGAGGGTCGACCTTCAAGAGTGGAGAAGAGGACGTTTCCACCAGAAAGTGGTGAGATGTCGGAGTACTCGCTGGTGCAGAGGGCACGGGTTTCTGCTCCTAACTCTGCAGCCCTCTGTTCTTGAACTCCGTAAGTCTCGCGGCAGGAGGCACTGAAGGGAGATACGTTGAATAAATATTAACCTTCAGAGCATGCATGGGATCATTCTTCATTACTCAATGCAATTACCTGAAGTACTGGAAGGGCTCCCAAACCCTTTCTTCAGAGGTCTTCTTATAGATAGCGAAACTCTGAGGTCTGGGCGAGTAGAACACAATCCTCACGTAGGTGATGTCGTAGGCCTTGCCTGGAATGTAGGGCATCTTTATTATTTCATCAGTCTTGCGACTTCTAACCCTATCATATAGCACAAAGAGTTACAATGTCTACAAATAACCGTAGATGTTTATAAGATTCATGCTTGTAATCGCATCTACGACAAAAGAGAATGCCTCAGTGTGGGATAAAGTTTTAATCTGTGTCATCCATAGGTCCATAGGTCCAGTGTAATCCCCACGCTACGGAGATAAATTTTGGAACTGTTAACTAAGGAAGATAACCAAGAATTAGACTGAACTAGTTAAAAAAATGATGAAATGTAGGCTTAAAACTGAATAACGTACCCAAATGCAGTGTCAAGTTGACCTGGTTAGGATACTGGATCCCTTCCTTCATGGTTTCCGACTGCCACCACGTCTGGTTGTCCTGCTCATAATGAAGATCTGTCAGGTAGTAGCTGGAGAACTGTCCTGGTTGGCAGCTGTCACACGACCTGAAGGAAGAAGAGAATTTAATTTAAACTTATGATGTTTACCAAGTCTTGGTTTGGCATTATTTTTGTTATTAGTAATTTCACTTCACTATTTTCAAACTTTACCTAACTTCTACGGATTTTTAAAACCTACATAAATCATCCACTCAACCAACAGTACATTTATTACACACATATCTTATACATATAATATGCTCTATGCAAAGTTGGTGTTCACATACTGGGCGTTTCGATGTATGTACCTCTATTGTAATAAACATAATATACTAATATTACGGGAATCGGTATATTCATAACTAGCTGTCTGTTATAGTTTTGCACCGAGTAGGTACAATTTCTTGGGGAATTACCGATATTTCCGTCGTTCTGTTTTAACAATCCCCACAATACGTTAATACTGAAATTTGATGTAATGATTAATACCTAAATTATGGATTGTGCTTTCCTACATCATATTGTGCATCATATTATTTACGCAGATCTAGATTTCTGCAAGTCCATACCTGGTAGATGTGCCGTAGGAAGTCTGTATACAATAGACTTTCATGCCATTGTCACCACAGGTGTTCGTCGCTTCCATTTGGACCATGAAGGCCGCATTCTCGAACTCCGGTATGCATCTCTGTTGGTAAGAAAGAAAGGGAATTAATAGGTAAACATCCTATCAACAGCCTGTGATAACTCATTTCTGAACTACGGCACTTCTTGGCATAATAGGGTTTGCTTGACAGACAAGTTGGAAAGATTAAGATTCAAGTTTATCTCAAAGTTTAAAGTCCACCAAATATATCGCCCCTTAGTCAGCTATCACGACACCTGGTTGTGGCCACCAGTATAATTTATGACGTTGCTTAGGAGCCCGCGTACTAGACAACCACGAATTCTCGGTTGCAGCGGCCAATATAACGCGCCTGTTTGCGCGGCTGCTCCGGGCTGGCCGGGATGACAGAATTTTGCGCTCAGAACTTTGACGGGGTGACTTTCGACACAGAGGAGTAGTAATTTGGACAAGTTACTGTGATACATGTTCCAAAATTAGAAAACATAGGTTTACTAAACAGTAAACCGAACAGAGCATAATTTAATCGATGTCTATCGATGTGTATCGAATTGTGCTCTAAGAATATGAAATTGACTCATTGAGCATCCATTCTTGTACTAAAAATTTCAAAAATAGATGCTTAAACTGTCAAACACCGCGAGGACACCGGTGATCGCAACCTATTGTTCTTTAGTTGTGTCTATAATGACGGTACTCAAAGGGTTAAGAACCATTTTGCGTTACATTTTGCCCTATAGAAATAAAAACATCGCGTCGGCAGGATGCGAATGGAAAACAAACAAATACAACCATATCTAAACAGAAGACTCGTTAAAGATATTTGACAATCTGAAGGAGCTCACTCTTCTGCGCCTCGCCTTTCGGGGAATAAAAGTCAGGACGCATTCCAAGAACCTCTTAATCATGTTACAATAACAGTAGTGTTTAGTGATATGTAACTGGAGTCGATATTATCTGCTACTGTTGTTTAAATAAATACATACGCTTATACTTCGGAATGTTATGCAATAGACAGATACCTATGAACTGCATTCGTTATCTAAATAATATAACAAACTGTTATACGATATATTCATTACGCTCTACGATTATTGTTGTGGATCAGGCAAGATCTCCAAACAATCTGTTATTGATTCCACGAATGTAGATTACCTTCTAGCAATCTATTTGACTGAAAATAATTGCTAATTGATATTGTACGGAGGATGGTTGACACTTCAGGTGATCGAAGGGCTGGCTACTACCTTGGGCAAAGGTTAAGCATTGCCATTCAACGTGGCAATGCTTCCAGGCTTTTGGGCACCCTACCTCACGGTAGCGATGAGGTAAATGTTTTCTTTGATGCCTTATGATATATTTTTATTATTTTTTTTAAAGTGTGAATATTTAAGTTTTACATTATTTATATTTTAAGTTGTATATATTAATAATCTCATAACTTCTATAAATGTAATGGCGTGCAAATATGAAAGTATTGCTAATTGTATTGGTATAATGCTAATTTTCGATCTGTTAAAGACAATACGGGCCCTAACCAAGTATCATTTAAAATTGTACGTCTTCTACAGAAGCGAAATAGGTCATAATGACGTCATAATGGGTAAGTATTACTTATGTCTGTTAGACCAAGGAAGCAGTGACTTCTGGGTGAGTGAAGATACATCAAGAACTGAAACAGAACTCCTGAATTCACGCTTAACGCCCTAAATGGACGACCGGCTGATGTCATGCACAATATGTCTCAGAACGGCTATTTGTGAGATCTGCTAATTATTGACCGTAAATGTGTAAATGCAACGTGTTGTTTGTAAATGAGCCTACAGACCGAGAATAATCTCTATGAGGGACGTTAGAAACGTCTAAAATACAAGTCTTATTTAAAAGACGAATCTATAGTTCGAACCTTATTAAAAAAAACATGTATAAATTGTGTAATTCTGATAAATGTGGTTATAATTTCACGAACTACACAAAAACAATTGCGTTGATGTAATGGTAAGCGCAAATCTATTACATATTGCAAGAAAGGTGGTTGGGTGAATGTCCTATGCGTCGTTCCTATATATAGACGCACTATTTCGGCTGCCACCATGTGTCGTGGTACACTCACTATTCACTATACAACTGTCTCTCTTCATTTGTCTATTAGCTTACAAATGCATGATAACGAATTACATTGAAATTCTGCGATTGAAACATAATATCTAATGGTTTTGAGGATGTTTGACCATTTTTGAGATCGTTGTGTTTGAGGATTGTAACAAAATGTTTAAGTTTTTGTCTGTACTGTAACTCAGTTAATTATTTATTGGAAATAAATGCTTTAACGTTGATAAACACAGTAAACTGATATAAAATATGGTGTTGTTTAGCACGTGGTATTTTCAAGGAGCCATTACAAGTCAGTCGGCAAATCGATGTGTTGTCGATAATGTTCTGTTATAAAAGAACTAATTTCAATTATTACACGACATTGTAACATTTTCATTTTATTTATGAAATTGTAACATTTTCATATTACTTGTGAAATTGTAACATTTTCATATTACTTGTGAAATTGTAACATTTTCATTTTATTTATGAAATTGTAACATCTTCATTTTATTTATGAAATTACAGAAATCGGTCACCTAACCTTGCATGTCATAAATCGGGTATAACTTCTGACTTTTCAGCTTTGTGTAGTATATTTTGATTTGTATAAATATTTTAGCTGATTTAAATACAAGCCATATTATTATTTCCCTATTCCGGTTTAAATAGCATAGTCAAAGGCAACAACCAATACCCATGTTGTTTCGATAACTTTCTATTATTGTCAATTCAATATAGTGACTTAACGAGCCGTGCAATCGTTGCATTTGTTTCCATTTAAAATTTGTTCGTGAAGGGCTTTTGTCTATAGTTCAGCTCATGTTTATACTGATTCTAGTTATTTCAATTCAAAATAGTTTCTACTCGTTCATTTATTGTCATTTTTGGCCCAGTCTTTGTGTTTGGTATGTATCTCATCTTCATGGTAGAAGAAGCCTTTGTTTAACTGACTTGTTTTGACAAAACAATTAGCCCTTGTTACTTCAGATTTACTTTTAGCGAAAAAGTAGCTTACGAACTGAAGTCCTCATAAAGACTGATAAGAAGACTATGATCTTGTTTTAATAGAAAATATTTAACCACATAGGTAATTGTAGTCGTGTACAATCGTCAAATTTTTATATCGTTCTACCATAAGCTTAATGTTAAAATGCTAATAGGTTTGTCGTTTGCATGAGTCAACCCTTATGGAAAGGTTCACCTAATTATTCAAAGTAAAAAAAGTATTTTTATTTGTCATAATTATATGCTCATGATGAAAACCATCCGTCACAATTCATCATAGCATAGTATAAAACAAAGTCGCTATCCGCCGTCTGTCTGTCCCTATGTATGCTTAGATCTACAAAACTACGCAACGGATTTTGATGCGCTTTTTTTAACAGATAGATTGATTCTTAAGGAAGGTTATATGTATATATATGTTACGTTGTTATGTTATATGCATATAGCAACAGAGCGAGACTGGGGCGGGTCGCTAGTTACTTCATAATCAGAATGAGTTCGTTATTGCTGCTTTGCATACAGTAAAAATGTATTGTAATGTCAACTATTGCAGTAATGAGAAATAATCAAAATTACTTAGACTTCTATTGACTTGACGTTGAATTATATTAAAATGTCCTAAGTGCTAGTGATAGTGTCAAGCGATTGACATCAAACTGAGTCATGATATCAATGTGTCGATTGTATAGGTATATTGACGCGAGTGTAAGCATTTATCGCAAACTTCAAAGCTTTAGGATGGTCTATAAATAATAGTCGTTTTCGAACAAACAACTCCAGCTTTCTATGGTCGTATTGTTTGCGGACAAAAACAAAGGACATCTGCATTCTATAGTTGGTTCCATGGTGCAGAATATGTTAGGCGCAGTTATTGTTCTTCTAGCTTGCTCAAATAACTACAACTATTATAAGAAATGGATATTAGTTCGTGTGTGGCTATAGAGTTACCTGCTGCTCTATCAACTGATTCTTATAAACAAAAAAATATTGCTATCTGACTTATGGACTCAACAATGACATTCCGTTGTCCAGTGCAACGAGTACAATCTGGTACCTTGTTGCATAAGTCTCAAATCTGATTCAACTTTGTCTACACTTTGAAATAACATGAGGTGTATGTTATTTGATACTAAATATAATGTCTCAAGACGTTCCCAAAGGATTATTTTGCAAGATAAACAAATAATTTAGCTTGCGTTGATGTAGGTTGTCTTCTATTATGCAAGACTGTAATGATCATCATTTATTTATGAACTACACGGTTGCTTTTGCTGTTTCAGTGGGAATTTCAGGAGTACCAGAGTATCTCTACCTCTCTCATACAAATCATTTGCACTGCAGTTTCGGCTGGATTCTCTCAGTCACCAGCATCGGAAGTGAATTGTTGTAAGTAAGTACCCCGTTTCGATACGTTTCATAAATTAGGTTTGTCCATAAAAATTAGGCGTTTTGTGATTGGCCTGTTTTCTGGTATTTAGTTCTCTAAGGCCCGCTACCAGCATCAGCACGTCTGAGGTTTCAGGTGGCAAATAGTAATATGCATTAATATAATTAAAATAAAGTAGAAATTGCCATGCAAATGGTCGTAATAACAAAAATACCGCTTCGGTATGCTTGAGGCTGCTGTATCGGCAGTCTTGAGAATCCTTCGGAATTCTTCGGGATGCCTCAGCATCCTCTGGCTGCCGGCCGCCTGCTTGATTGATTAGTTTTCTCGTTTTCTTCAGCAAGAGCTGTTATGAGCACTAGATCCCAGTCCGTCATATTAAATTCAACTCGGACAACTAGCTTATAACAACTCTAAGACTGTTATGACGAGAAATACGATATTGAGACGTTTCGAAATGCTTCAGGACAGTACAGCATGCTTCAGGACGGCTTGTTATCCCTAAGAACGTTCCAGCATGCTAAAGCATAATTTCCGGCAGAGTGCGCTTGCAAGTAAGATGCCGAAGGATCCTTTTCCTTGCCGATGCCGATAGTGGGCGCCGGGTCTAAAGGACATTTATCCTCTTGCTTGTAGTGATAGTAAAAAGATGATATGCCATTCGAGCATTAATTACGTTTAGTGTTGTGTAATGTGCAGATTAAAGTCGAGCATTGACTAGACTAAGTCTATTAAATTCGTTATAATCTATCCCAGCTGAAATTTAGAGAAGAACATAAAACAGCAAGTATTCTAGTTTGAATTGAATAAAATCTTTGTCAAATATGACAATCTATATATACTTATAATAAATCTGTAGAGAGGTAAATTCTGTACATAAAATATATTTAAAAAATAACTATCAAGGGGTGGTTAGGGATCGCTACTGATGCCAAAAATGCAATCAGTAAAATTTTTGTCTGTCTGTCTGTCTGTCTGTCTGTATGTTCGTTATGGAAACAAAAACTACTCGATGGATTTTAACGAAATTTGGCACAATTATTCTTCATACTCTTGGGCAGGTTATAGTATACTTTTCATTACGCTACGATCAATAGGAGCAGAGCAGTGAAGGGAAATATTGGGAAAACGGGAGAAGTTACTCCATTTTTTAAACTTCCGTCGCGTGTGCAGGCTTATAGGTTAAAGCTGCATAGAAATCATGTATGACGGAAATATTCTCCTTAAAATTATATAAAAAATATTCCTCGACAGCATATGTCTATCTTTTATGGTTGACTCACAATAACACGTGAACTCCAGATAGCTTAGCAATTCGGTGATTTCTGATTGTATTTGTCTACTCTAACGTTCACAATACTCATTCATAGACTTTACGCTGTAACTGAAAGGCCAATAGTTGAAATTAGCTTGACTCGATATTATAAATGAAAATATGTGAGTTTATGTGTATTTTATTACTCAGTCATATTAAAACCACTGAAGGGACCGGAATGAAATTCGGAACAGAGGTAGATTATGGTCTGAAGTGATACATAGGCATTTAACCCCTGGGATTTTTATTTATAATGACACAGTTTACATGTAGACATTCATATACATGACGGATGCGATAAGCTTATTCTGTTTGCACAAATAATGGTACATTAGGCACAGAGCTAACGAACTCATTACTATACTGTACCGCCCGACTCCGTCTGATAACCTTCGATCTCCAAAAATGTACTAGCTAGCAACTGTAGGGGTTATTTTAATGACTTATCTATGCTTATAATCAACGCTCTCTCGCGTCTCGCTTTATCAACGTTTTTGTTGAAGGGATGGACACTTCGGCGCTGTCGTTTAGATTGTCTGGTACTCCTCAAAACCGGTTGCTCTCTTCTGAGAATTTAATCAATGGCTTTCGCAGACCTTTACCAATGTTCTCTTTTACCCTTTTAAGATGTTCATGTATGTCAATAACTATGTTATTAGCTTTTAGAGTATCGTAATGGCGTGACTAAGAGCCTATCAGTCATAACACGCGCGCGAGCACGAAGGTGCTCGTTTGTGTGTTTTGTTTCTCGTGTGAGGCGAAGACCTCCAGATTCCACGGCAGTAATTCAGGCGAGGAGGTTCGCCGCCTCCCCGGAGATCGTACGATATCCGCGGATCAATCGGACCCTCTGAGATGTGAGCAGGGCCCGAGCGGGCTGCCGCATGAAATTCGTCACCCATACAGGGGCATCGTAGAGAGCCATGAACCACACGACATTCACGTACAACTTTTGGCAGGGGGCATTTGGCTCCCTGAGGTTCAGTAGGAGGCGCTTAAGCGTAGCCCCTGTCCGTTCCAATTTAGGAGCCAAACGTCGGAAGTGCTCCACGAAGTCTCATCGACTGTCGAAGACGACGAGTCACAGGTACTTCATCGTCATCTCGACGCCGATGGTAAATCCTCCCGCCGGTATTTGGGACTTAACCGGAGGTGACGCGTGCCCGCAACCATGGAAACACGTGGCCTCGGACTTGTGGAGCGCCACCTCGAGTCCCAGTAGACGGATCCTTTCAACGTCTGTCGTAACCACTATCGCCGTAATATTAGCCGCCGCCTGATGCGACCTCCCGTGCGCCAGTGAGCCAGGACCACGCCGCTTGGGAGGTCGGTGCGCAGCACCCAATCAATGTTCCACAGGAGCGGTCCTAAAACCGAACCCTGTGGAACACCGCACGACATCTCTCGCCGGTGTGGTATTTGAAACGAACGTAAATGGAGTGGGGTCAGAACAAGAGGGCTTACTTAGTTTTAAAAGGAATGAGTAAATGAAATAGTTAATAAATACCGGGTAAGAAGAAACTGCACTAAAGTGTGCTCACGTTGTTGTTTATAATTGAAATACTAAGAAATTTTGCAATACAGCGCTTTCAAGCACAAGGGACCGTATTAGAAACTTCTAACATTCACACAACAATGTTACTCTTTTATATTATGCATACTTCTTTACTAATAACACTCGCACAAGTAAGTGCGCTAACAAAAATTCAAGCAACCACAACTTAGTTCAGACTGAACACCAAAAGCTCATGTAAACAATAATTTCTCGCGATCGGCTCATCCAAGATATGTATAGACCAATCCTCTTTGGATTATAAAGAAGTGTATCTATAGACCTAAACCAAAGTCTTGAGAAGTTCAACTTTAGAACAACACAAACACTAAAACGAAACATACAGTTACGTTCGGAAGCCGATCAAATAAGACAAAAAATAAGTGTTATCTAAAAGTTGGACTTACTTGTGGCACTCCTTCACTATTGTAACATGAAGCTAGTTGTTTAGAACCAATGCGGGGTGTGTGGTAGTAATCCTGTGCGGTTACGAACAATATTATGGATGTAAATGTGGTAAATAGCGATGCGGCCGGCGCCATCTTTGGGCGGCGCGACGTGAACTCGCGCGCTTCGAGTAAGCACTGAGTGACGCGCGGTGGTTTCACAACACTCGGCCAAAGACTAAGCGGTTGCGTTCCTTGACATCGGTTTGGCTCTGTGAGGAAAGCGTCCTTAAGTTCAAATTTAATTCTTCAAATATGTTTTTTTTTTGTTAGTGTCACTGTTTTTAGCATTATAGTCGGTGATTTCTTTTGCGTGCTTTTTTTTATTTTTAGCTATGATTTTTAACGCTTAGCTATGAATTGTTTTAGTTACATTAATTTTGTAAAAAATCTCATCAAAATCGGTCCAGCCATTTCAGAACAAACAGATATATATAGACAAGAATTGTAAAAAATGTTATTTCACCAGTGAACTCATCTAGTCTACCTTTTAGAATTGTTATTTTGTCAAACTTTATATTCAGTTATTAATTTTTATGTATTAAAACTTGACCTGATTATTAGGTCAGCGGTTCCATAAAATCACTTGGAGTGCAATAATACAGCAGCAATATAACAGATTACAAGTTATTGACAATTACAAAGTCCTTTTATGTAAAGCAAAAGTTATTCAAAAGCAAACATACAAATTTAAAACCAAAAGTATGAACTCCAGTCTACACCCTGCTTAATATATGGTTGGAGAGCGCAGCGTGTTGAATGTGAAAAAGAAAGACAAAATAAGAAAGAGTATAAGGAAACTAACAAAAGCAACAAACGCTTTAACTTATGCTCAAAAACTTAAGTGTATATGGGCAGGACATGTGGCGGAACTAACAGATCTGAGATGGACCATGAAAGTAACAACCTGGAACGGCCCACTAGGCAAGCGAAATATATTAAGACCCGCGACACGTTGGCAAGACGAAATTAAGAAAATAGCGGACCCTCAGTGGACTACAGTAGCACAGAATACAGAAAAGTGGAATGCTTTGGAGGAGGAGGCCTTCACCCAATAGGGGTTCTTACAGGATGCAAACTAACCAACACTAACAGTAAAATTACCTTTAAAAATTTAATTAACACTAACAATACTAACAGCAAGAATAAAATGTAAAATTTGCTGTAAGAAATAAATGGCTTTTTATTTTATTATTATAATTGTTTTTATTTATTTATGTGATGCAATTAGTTGAAGCAGTTAAGAATTTTTTATACAAGAATCAAACGTACAGATTTACTTGTTTACTCGTTTTTGCCTCTTCTCGGATGGAGAAGGTTTGAGCATTAATCACCACGCTTGCTTAATGCGGTTTGGCGATTTCAAACTTATAATTAGAACATCATTCAACATTCTACAGTTGGTTCTATGGTTCAGAATATGTTAGGCGCAGTTATGATTCTTCTAGCTTGCTCAAATAACTAAAACTAATTTATAATAATAAGGAATGGAAATTAGTTCGTCGTTGTGGCTAGAAATTTTGATGATGAGCTTGCTATTCTATCAAGTGATTGTTATGTTTTAGTAGTAGACAATACATATTGCCATCTGCCTTATGGACGCAACAATGATGTTCCGTTATCCAGTGCAACGAGTACAATCTGGTACCTTGTTGTATAAGTCTCAAATCTAAATCAACTTTGTCTACACTTTCGAAGAACATGAAGTGTATGTTATTTGATACTAAATATAATATCTCAAGACGTTCCCAAAGGATAATTTTGCAAGATAAACAAATAATTTAGCTTGCGTTGATGTAGGTTGTCTTCTATTGTGCAAGACTGTAACGATGTGGGAATGACCTCTCATTGCCGACCGTAGTGCGAGCTATGGTTGGCAACGAGAGTGCATGGTATGTAGTGGTTTCCTGTAAATGTGGTATGTTGGCAAAGGAGGCGGCTGAAAGGGAGAGGGAGGCGTCCAGCTCTCTCCCTTTCCCAGCGTCTACGGCGACGCTCCGGCCGTCAACGCTGCGAGGTGGTCGCTAATCTGCGACCTCGATAGGAGAGACCTGCGGGCGACTGATTAGGGGAGTCAATCGTCCGCTGTATGCGCGGGACTAGGCGTTAGCGTTGTGTTTCACGTGCGCCACTCGAAAAAGGAAATCGCAGCTTCTAAGGGCTGCTGCAAGGTGAGACCTGCTGCAATATAGCGGTATGTCGACGCCTGCCGGGTGCGGTGAATCTACAAGGGTGTCCCGGGTCACGGCCAAAAGAAGAGGAGGAACACCGCGGTGGTTTGAGCCGGTAAGAGTCCGTTACGTCCGAACACCCCCTTGTCCCCACGGCGTAGGAAGTCCATGAGGATTTCCATCGCGCTATTTATAAACTACGCGGTTGCTTTTGCTGTTTCAGGAGTACCAGAGTGGTTTATGTTCAAGAAATCTAACAAATTCATTAAAATCGATCCGAGCTGAAATTGAGAAACGGCAGAAAAAAACAAGAATTCAAGCTTGAATTAAACAACATCTTCGTCAAATATCATAGCTTTGAAGTTATCTTCAAGAGCAGGGACTCGTTCAATTCGTGACTAAGTAGCACCTACAACTTACACCCTACTAAGGGTAGCGTTAATTTTATTTATAATGACACAATTTACATGTAGACATTCATATACATGACGGATGCGATAAGCTTGTTCCGTTTGCACAGATAACGGTACATTAGGCACAGAGCTAACGAACTCATTACTATACTGTACCGCCCGACTCCGTCTGATAACCTTCGATCTCCAAAAATGTACTAGCTAGCAACTGTAGGGGTTATTTTAATGACTTATCTATGCTTATAATATATTCATTCATGATATTGTCTCGCTTTATCGACGTTTTTGTTGAAGGGATGGACACTTCGGCGTTGTCGTTTAGATTGTCTGATACTCCTCAAAACCGGTTGCTCTCTTCTGAGAATTTAATCAATGGCTTTCGCAGACCTTTACCAATGTTCTCGTTTACCCTTTTACGATGTTCTTAAATGTATGTCAATAATTGTGTTATCTTGCTTTCAGAGTATCGTAATGGTACTAAATACATATCAGTGGTCGCTCGCAGCATCCAAGAGTATGTTGATAACCAACCGCTGTGTAGTAAGAGTGTTATCACCCTTGAGCCATACGAATGACGTACGTAATAAAAAGGGTCTATTTGAACCGAACATGAATGGAGAGGGGTCAGAACAAGACGGCTTACTTAGTTTTAAAAAGAATAAGTAAATGAAATAGTTAATAAGTACTGGGTAAGAAGACACTGCACTAAAGCGTTGCTTACGTTGTTGTTTATAATTAAATATAAAGAACTTCTAATATAACTTCAAGCACAAGGGACCGTGTTTAAAACTTCTAACATTCACACAACAATGTTACTGTTTTCTATTATGCATACTTCTTTAGTAATATCACTCGCTCAAAGTACCTAACAAGTAAGTACACTAACAAAAGTTTCTCTCAAGCAACCACAACTAAGTTCAGACTGAACATCAAAAGCTCGTGTAAACAATAACTTCTCGCGATCGTCTCAGCCAAGATATGTATAGACCAATCCTCTTTGAATTATAAAGAAGTGTATCTATAGACCTAAACCAAATTCTTGAGAAGTTCAACTTTAGAACAACACAAACACTAAAACGAAACGTACAGTTATGTTCGGGAGCCGATCAAATAAGACAAAAAATAAGTGTTATCTAAAAGTTGGACTTACTTGTGGCACTCCTTCACTATTGTAACATGAAGCTAGTTGTTTAGAACCAATGCGGGGTGTGTGGTAGTAATCCTGTGCGGTTACTGACAGTATTATGGATATAAATGTGGTAAATAGCGTTGCAGCCGGCGCCATCTTAGCGCGACGCGACGTGAGCTCGCGCGCTTCGAGCAAGCACTGAGTGACGCGCGGTGGTTTCACAACACTCGGCCGAAGACTAAGCGGTCGCGTTCCTTGACATCGGTTTGCCTCTGTGAGGAAAGCGTCCTTAAGTTCAATTTTAATTCTTCATACATGTTTATTTTCTGTTAGTGTAACAGTAGTTTTAGCGTTATTGTCGGGGATTTCTGTTGTGTGTTTTTTTTTAATTTTTGGCTATGATTGTTAAGCCTCGCAATGAGTTGTTTTAGTTACTTTAATTTGGTATTAAAGTCTCGTTAAAATCGGTCCAGTCATTTCAGACATTAATCAGAACAAATAAATAGACAAGAATTGTAAAAAATGTTATTTCGGTGTATGTATCGTTTCGGTGTATGATATATTCATATACATGTAGTAAAAAGCAGTTATTTTAATATTAAAAACAGCCACTCCAATTTTATTTAGAGTCATAGATAATTATTACATAGCATTTAACTTTTATACGTATTTTAGAATATGTAAGTACAACATTGTCATTAGAATGAATAATGAATTTTTTGGTACATCACATAAAACATACGCAATAACTATGGCAGTATGAAACTAAGACAGTTCATTCCTTAACGCATTTTCATTGGTCTGAGTTTAGCATAACTTAACCTACAGGCCGACAGGTACCTTGTCTACTAAATCCCTATTCTTTGCGTCCCACCAGTCGTAGAGAGCGTGGCCTCATACCGTCGATTTTTTTGTGAGCAAACCTGAAAAGGTTCGCCTTTTGTTTTTTGTTAGAATGCCAACATGTGCGGTCAGTTGGGGAAGGAATCAGCGAACCGTGCAAAGGTCCCGATGTTCCCAATTTTAAGTTTACTGCATAGCTGTTGTCCTTGCAAGCTTTTGTCATCTCCATTGACCCTAAATGACGATTTTTTGTGAATATTCAATATAATTGTTTCCGCATAGAAACTATTTATTAAGAATGTTGCTTAAACTAAGTACTTATTTGTAAGAGATAAAAGAACTCATCTAGTCTATCTATTAGAATTGTTATTTTGTCAAACTTTATATTCAGTTATTAATTTTTATGTATTAAAACTTGACCTAATAATTAGGTCAGCGGTCCCATAAAATCACTTGGAGTGCAATAATGTACCAGCAATATAACAGATTACAAGCTATTGACAATTACAAAGTATTTTTATATAAAGGAAGTTATTGAAGCAGTAAAGAATTTTTAAAAAAAGAATGATAATAATATGTACAGATTTGCTTGTTTACTCGTTTTTGAGAAGATTTTCATCATCATCAACAGCCAATAAGTGGCCACTACCAGCTAAAGGCATCTTCTCGCACTGAGAAGGTTTGAGTATTAATCACCACGCTTGCTCAATGCATTGACGATTTCAACCTTATAATTAGAAATTATAAGCCCAGGTGAGTCTTCTTCTCCCGAGCGTAAGGCGCGTCGTGTTCCGCGCGCGCCTCAAGGTGCCATCAGACCACCACAGACGGGGCCTAACAGGGCTGATGCCGATACGGAGCCGCGGAAGACTTAACGGGTTGCCGTGGCTCCGGCTCGAAGTGCAGGAGTAGGAACGGGGTGGTTTTTAGTCAGTAAGAGTCTGACACTCCCTCCCGCCTCACCCGCTCCCACCCGGAGAAGTAATTGGATGCTATTCCGCTCAAAAAAAAAGTCTCTTCTTCTAAATAATCTTCGAAAGGACTAATAACGAAACTAAAAGTCACATTGGTACTTATTTGCCGTTGGTAGATTTTGAACCCGCACTCTCATGCACGCGAAATGGTCGTCTTAAACCTCCGGGCCACCATTAACTTTAGATTGTGTTAAATTTAGATTTCAAATCTTATTGTTAGCTCTTTAAGGATGGTTATTAAACTATATAGGGCATAATTAACTAACTATAAATATTACGGAAGGAGAGAAAAGGGCTAAATCGAAACCATTACGCAAATCAGTGCTTACAGCGTGTTCGTGTATTAAATCATGTTATTAAACCTATAAATAACTACAGATGACGCACTGCGTTTAATATCGAATGCTGTATCATTTCCCTTCAGTAACCTTCCGATCATCATTGATCGTAAAAAAATTAATAAACATTGTCTTTAGTTTTCAACAATATTTTTTTTTAAATAAATTACTTTTTACTACCTACCTGTTATTCTTTGAATTTCATTAAGCTTTTGTCCCTCGATTTGTGAAGGTTCATAGTCTTTTAAAGTGTCCGTCTATAAATAACGATCCTATAAAACTAAGATTTCAGATTTCACCTACCAAATTAACTAGTACACACTTAAGTGTCTATTATTCTGTGAACTATATCAAATAGCAAAATTGTTCATTGCTCAGAAAATAAAGTGAGAAATATAAAACAAAGATACTGCATAAAGCTTTAACTGTTGAAGTGTCATATCCTATAATAATTACTTAATCTGTGTCACCGTTTCCCTAGTCTGTCTATTTCGTTTTAAACACATGAATAGTCTTCGCTGCTTAAGAGTACCAGTGCATTAGGTCATTCATATCTTCGTCCTCTTCTCACATACAGCTACGTCTCTGTCGCACAAAGGCTTACTGCTTGATCCGAACCAAATGTTTAGCGTAAGCAAAAAAAATGTTGAATTCAAATTAATGACGATAAAGGATGATTGTTTTTAGTCCGACTGTAATTGCAATCTTTTTATTGGTCAGTAATTAAATCAATTTGTCTTTTTATTTTTTTAAGGTTTTTTGATAATAAGGTTGTAATTCAAATGTTTTATCCGGATTAAGTATTTTTGCTTAGTTTTTTTAAAGCTTCTATAGTACTGACTGTATTTCATTGTTTCTTTTCTTTTCTTTTTTTTTAATTTATCACCAACCACATTCTTCCTTCACAGCAGTGGTCTGATAAACTTGGAAGCTGCAAACTACAATTTAACTGGCCTAACCCACCTACCAAGTCTGGGGATTACGGCCAACTCATTTTATCTTAAGGAGGTTCTTAGCCCGACAGTGGACTGTCACAATCTGTTGATGTAAGTATCATAATGTACTGAGAATGGCAGTAAGAGACTTACGAACAGACGAAAATACTCCAAAGTATCTGTTATTAGTTTAGTACAAAAGCTATTCATGCACGGTTGTCATAGCATAATGTTTTATAGCCTATAGCCTTCCTAGATAAATGCACTATCCAACACAAAAAGAATTATTCAGTTCGATTCATCAGTACCGGAGATTACTGTGTTCAAACAGACTTCAACTTTGTGTACTAAAGTAGTTAGTATTATTATTTGAAAACTTTATGTTTTTGTAAATATTTTGACAGAAATCGGTTGTTAAATTCGATCGTTAATCGTTATTCCTACATCTACTTCAATTCAAATCGTTATAAAACAAGATCACTTCGTTCGGCATACATTTTGTGCATTTTATCTTTTTCTAAACAGATATTAGTGACCTCTAGTGACCTTTAGGTTCATGTACTACAAAACTATTTGATAATTTCTGTGACGTAAAAGTAACACGGTTGTCTATTATTATTAATGTGGAATAAAAATTGTATCTATTATTATTATTTGAATGACAGATTTTTTCGAGAAAAGAATAGAAAAAAAATGTGCATGGAGTGTAAGGAGAACGCTTCCAAGAAACAAAGAAAGGTGATAGAGAAAACAAGTTTTGTTTTAAAAAAAAGTAAGTAATACAATATTATGTGTTATGTAATAATATTGTATTTAACTGCTCCATGCTAATGTTGCCTAGATAACACGAAACAAAGACGATTAAAATTGTAAAAACCAACATTTTTGTCTGCATTTTCCGAAGCGTTTCGTTTCCATCCTGAATTCTTACCTATTCAGGATGTCAGACCTACTTAGAGTTTTTAGATTAAGTACACTTCTGCTTACCCTTTCATGGAATAAAAGACGTAATGTTATAGTATACGTGAGAAAGTTACAAGTCCTTTCAAAAGTTCTTATTACAGCAGGTAGGTACTTTCTACAAACGAATCTGTACACATAGAAGCTCTGCCGACAAAGAGAACTGAATGACAATATTTGGCTACGCTGCAGTTAACGTTAACAGAGACATATACCTTCTTTCTAACATAGCCGGTAAACGAGCAGACGGATCACCTGATGGTAAGCGATCGGCGTCGCCCATGGATACCTGGAACACCAAAGGCATTACAAGTGCGTTACTGGCCTTTTGGGGATTAGGAGTTTGAGGATCATTGGAGATTCAGGAATTGAGGAGATTGGGGAAGGGGAGGGTAATTGGGCCTCCGGTAACCTCACTCACATGACGAAACGCAACGCAAGCGTTGCTTCACGTCAGTTTTCTGTGAGGCTAAGAAAAAAAAATATTATGAACTAAGAAAAAGATACAATACTTAAAACACCAAAACAGAATTTGAAGGTCTTTCAAACGTGCTTAAATGTATTGTAACCTATGACAATGACGCCAAGCAGATGTCGACCACATGTGATTCTGTTATTGCACTAGACAAATTATTGTTCACATGCTGTTCTTCTTAAACTGTATTTTTGGTGTATTTTAGTCAGAAAACGTTACTTTTATTTATTCATATGACATCATTTCTTTTGTCCATCATCAGTATGTATCTCTGTAAATGTTGATGACTGAGTAATTGTAGTGATTAAGTGATTACCCGACAGTGTACAGTTGATACAATTGTAAAGTTTTTTGGAAATTATGCCTTGTGGTTATAGCAAAATAGAACCCATTTTTAAACTCTTTCTCTCTGATCGTTAATAGATAACTACTTGTAAGTGACAAACAAGGCTTCGTTGCTCTGATCCACCTACCCAGGGCCGTCTTATACTACTCTTTTTTTTTAAGGGGGGAAAATCATCGAATGACTGCTCCTGGGTGAGGTGGCAGGGAATGTCAGACTCTAACTGACTAAAAACCTCCTAGTCCTAGTTCCTACTCCTGCACTTCGAGCCGGAGCCCCGGTAACTCTATTGGGCCCCATCCGTGGTCGCTCACACGTCCCGCCTCCTCCTTAGCTAGCAAAAGGAGTAGGCGGTATCCCAGTCTTATACTACTCTGGATCTTTGGGCACAATATAATTCAAAGCCCTTTTGGAAAGTCTTTTTTTAACGTTTTGCGTTTACAAACATATAAGTTCACATACATATGACACCCAGACCCGAAACAATTGTTGTTTGTTGTGGAGCACACAAAGATTTGTTTTGATGTTCGCTCGGTGCAGGAATCGAACCCGCTACACGTTGCGCTGCAACCATGTTGTACCGTACATGTACCACATCATTGTACCTATATGTCCGTCATAAAAATTGTCGGTCCTTCGGGGACCGATAATTGTAAATTGTATAATAAATAAATGAAATGAAAAAAAATGAAATGAAATGATCCCTGTGGATGGGGGCCCTGGGCACGGGCCCCGTATGTTCTTATGGTTAAGACGTTACTAAAAATTTTAAGTGTGGCACAAATGGGCCGGGTCGACCGGAGTGATACCACGGCCTCACAGAAAACCGACGTGAAACAACGCTTGCGTTGTGTTTCGTCATGTAAGTGAGGTTACCGGAGGCCCAATTACCTTCCCCTTCCCCAATCTCCCCAATCCCTGAATCCTCAACGATCCTCAAACTCCTAATCCCCGAAAAGCCGGTGACGCACTTGTAACGCCTCTGGTGTTCCAGGTGTCCATGGGCGACGCCGATTGCTTACCATCAGGTGATCCGTCTGCTCGTTTACCGGGTTATATTATAAAAAAAAATTACTGCACCTAACAAACCCTCTGTTCTCATCAGCTTTTTTATAAACAGTCCCTTGTCAAAGAGCACAAGTCTTATACCATACACCGGGCAGCAATTCCGACATTGATTTTAAAGAAATTGACGCGATCCATTAAGTAACTAAACACGAGGGCAAAACAAAAATATTCTGTTTTTTGTCTCTTATAAGTTTTTAAAAGAGTTTCATCCAGCCGTATCTAGCGTGTGACGTTTTACAAAAGATAAATCTGCCTAATTTTAGATTTAACGGAAGCTGTTAAATCGTGGCTGTAACACTGATAAGAGGTCAAAGAACTCTCTTTGACATTATTTAAGTTCAATCTTTGTTTGAGAGTGACGACATGATAGAATTTTTAAATACTTTTACTATAGTACGCAGTGCCTTCTTTTAGATTGATCTAAATAATTCTGAAAGCTTTTTGAGGTCTACATCGTATTGTTCGTATTTAGATACCGAAACTAAATCTATCGTTTAAAATTTTTAAATCTTTTTTATTACAGGGTCAGATCCAGAAAGGTCTACCCGGGAAAGAAACCTTCTACCGCGAATATCCAATTCCCCCCTCCCCAGTCTCCCCAATCCCCGAATCCTCCACAATCCTCAAATTCCCAATTCCCAAAAGGCTGTTATCACACTTGTAACGCTTTGGTGTTCCAGGTGTCCATGGGCGACGCCGATTGCTTACCATTAGGTGATCTGTCTGCTCGTTTACCGGCTTATGCCATAAAAAAAAAATAAAAAAGATGGTACTAATAAAGCTAGATAAAACTAGTTTAAGCAAATACCATAAAAATATTTTAACCAGACAACCCTAGCGCCATCTCATTGTTATTTCCGACATTGCGTATAAGTACATCCTATATATTCGCATCAAAATTCACCCTCGTATGAAACAACCCTCAGTTTTTTACTAACGTTCGTGAATAGGTGGCGCTTTTTTAAACTCCGAAAAATTCCCATTTTTCACGGCATCACGCGTGAATGGCTGAATCGATGTCACTAATTCTTTTTTTGTTGTATTTGTTCTTAAGACAAAAATCCTGAAAATTCTACAGGAAAGGGCGAAAACGGGATTGCGCGTACGAAGTCGCGGGCAGAAGCTAGTATAATATAAAAATATGAATTACACACACTTCTAATGGGTGGATGAAACCTTGGACTGCCTGCTAGATAACATAATGATTTTGGATTCATTAAGTACCTAGATCTTTTTTTCCTATTGACCAAGACAAATGACTTTTTTTAAGGCGGGAAAATCATCCAATGACTTCTCCCGTCTGGATGAGGCGGGGGGTAGTGTTAGACTCTTACGTACTAAAAGCTACCCCGTTTCTACTCCTACTCTTCGAGCCGGAGCCCCGGCAACCCAAGTCTTCCACGGCTCCAAATTTTCAGTGATGGTATCTTATTTGTCCTGTGTGAGATAATGAAAGCAATTGAAAAGTCGTTGTCATACTCCTCAAGTTCGTCTCTGTTTATCCAAAATTCGACGTTAGGAGCATAGAACGCGTGATGTAAATGTTTTTTGGCTACTTAGACAATTATTGTCCTTTGTGGTGACACTATATGCGTGTTGTTACTGATTTTTTTAAGGAGAGATAATTAGATTCTTGATTGACGTTCTTCTTTAATCCCCAATAAGAAGTGGGAAGCCGTAGGCAGACGCTAGTCTTACTACATCATCATCATCATATCAGGCAAAGGACGTCCATTGCTGAACATAGGCCTCCCCCAATGACTTCCAGATAAGCCGGTTGGAAGCGTCCAGCGGTTCCCTGCGACTTTAATGAGGTCATCTTAGTCTTACTTATCTTACTAATATTATAAATGCGAAAGCTTGTGAGTAATATAGTGTGTCTATTTGTTCTTCAATCACCGCAGCTCGAAAGGTCGAGATAAAATTTGAAACATGAGTAGATTTTAGTCTAGAATAACAGATAAGCTACTTTAGAAACAAACTCGGGAAAGCGGGCGAAACCGCTAGGAATAGCTAGTGCTGCATAAGTATGAAAAATTCAGTTTATTGTAGTTACACACAAAAAATATCTATAATCTTAAAGAAAGTAAGTAAATGCATTTATTTGACAGTCTTTAGTCTCATTGACCTTTCTCTGGGCTAAACCTTTTAACAAACAGGGTAGCCACTAGCCACTGAGTTGAAAGACACGTGTCAAAAGACATGTCACGCTTTACGAGCACCGTGACAAGCGTTGACAAGTGTTATGACAGCCAGTAGTCTCCCATCCACACAATAGTTTACTGCGGCCGAAATTAAGAAGTTTACTTCAACTAATACTGGCCCAAGTTACTTTAAATATTAAACTGTCAAATACCAAGCGGTCACCGGTGACCGCGACCTATTGTTCTTTAATTGTGTCTATAAAATCGGTACTCGACGAGTTGATAAGCAAACTTACGCCTGAATACTGAAAGACTACACAAATTTAAATTGTACTGAAATATCGTGCCACCTTTGTCATTTTACAAAGAATTTGTATTGACAGAACTATACTTAAGTGCGGTTTAACATTGAGTAGCGTTTGAGTATTTCGACATCAGTCTGTATCAATCTCGGTTATTTCCAGAAATGGAGTTTCTTAGCTTGATCACCATAAATCGATCTTAATCTAAAGATTTTTGGTTGAGATCGACTATCGATTTGATTTCGTTAGTCGCAAAGGATCATAAAAATAATAATAGTGAAATGCACTATGCACCAAAAATCAAAAGTGCAGACAATTAAAAAGGAAATAGTAATAATAAAATCCGTATCTATTTTAAGATTATATTGATACGTAATTATAGAAATATTAGGTACACTAAATTGTAACTACAGTCAAAAACCAAGCCAAAAAGTTCAGTGACACGTAATATAAATCTAAACAAGAAATACTTAGTTAATTAAAATAGTTATTAGTAATACGTGACCCTGAGGAGTTAACGTCTGTATTCAAGTGACGTTTTATTTAATAGCAGTGGATGAGTGATGTTAAACAACCCGTTTGTCTCACCCCTTTTAATAGCCCACCTTTGCGAGTATTCCATTAATTACTGAAAGACTGGTCAGAAACTGGCGTAAAACTAGTTTTCTCCCTTTTATAATACCTCTGCTTGCTGTTTAAAGTATTCTATATCAATAGTTCATAATAATATACTGCTAGATACGGACCTACTCTACATGAAAGGGCTTGGCATAATCTCTGTATTGTGAAACCGATTAAAAGACAGTAACCTATGGAGTTTCTTACTTGTTCTTCTCCATAGGAATCTATACTTTAGGACGAGCTTCACTAGAGCACTGACCGACAGACGAACAACTTCTTAATATTTCAATATTTTGTTTTCGTTCAGAAGTATCTTTCTAAAATAAATGATTCTGGTTTTTTTACTTTTTGACTCGTTGCAGGAACATTTCTATTCATATTGAATGATTGAAACAAAATACCAATACTAAGAAATTCAAACTCTAACTCACTAAAAAAGTCTTAATTGCGATCGTAAATAAGAGCACCAATAACCAATAAGTATAAGAAATTACAACCTCTATTTCATACAGTACAGTTAGATAAAAGGGATCAATCTCTCTATTCTTTCATCTATCCTTCCTATAATAAACACACATAAAACAGCCGTACCTCAATACAACTGTGTTTACACTCATCTCACTCACCCCACACTCATTCACTGACGTAAAAAGAGAATTGATACACATAAAACGGACATTAATTTGTGTAACAACAGTAATCGTGGTCGTTTGAGTGGTCAACACGTGTTTACTGACAATAGTTGACGAAACCAGAAATATTATTTACCTGAAGAATATGTCCTGTTTCGTTTTTTAAACGTCTTAGAAATAACTAAAGTTTAAACATAGTGACCGAGGTTTTTAAAATAAGCTTGTTAGTTTAAATGTGTTATTGAATGATTAAAAATGAGTGTGGTATAGTTTATTTGTTCAGAAGATCCCACTTTAGATATGAATATTTGAAAACATAAAAGTAAAGACATAAACACATAATTAAAGGAAATTATATTAGTAATGGAAGTAATAAAAATATACCATAACTACGATACATATCATGCTGTAGTAATAATTCCTACTTGGTAACAACACAAGTACATGAAAAAGCCCAGAACCGCATATTTTGCACAAAACTATGCAATACTGTTGGTGATAAATAAAGTGAAGGGATTATGGTGATTCTCAGAAACTCGAAGTGCAAACATGTGAGATGCTTCAAGAGCGTCAATGATGCAATTGATAGAAAGAAGAGAAATGGTGGTGGTGGTCATGTAAAACTTTGGCAAGTAAAACTTTGGCAACATGCCTTGCAAGCGTGGTTATTGATGCTCATAGCTTCTCCGTGTAAGAAGAGGCCTTTGCTCAGTAGGCATTTATAGGTTGCTGATGATGTACTAGACTTGGACAGACATGATCTACTAGATGTAGAAAGTTTCAATGGTTGTAGGAGTTAATAGAGGAGGCCGATGTTCAGATGTGGACATATTGTTGCTAATAAAGATGATAAGTATGTTTTTTTTTAATAAACCTCAATAGATATTTCAAAGTACTCGGTAGTAAAAAAAATTACACCAAAATGTTTAAAAGTATTATATCCCTATTTACGGTACAGTAAGATTGCAATTTCAATCCCACCTTTTTACGAAATATGAGAAGTAGTTCTACCTTTGTCTAGCAATCGACCAATTACAACAGGTAGCTATATTTGTCCGTTCATAAATAATTTCGTAAACACGACTTATACCCCTTTCGTCAGGCCGGCTGTTCAACCCACAACAGGAGCCTTTACAGCAGTTACTACCGCTGCCTCCTGCAAAGCAGACCAGAATGGACGCGAAGGTATTTATAACACTTTATATACATAGTTAAGGAATTATGTATCTGTGTCTATGAAACTTTTCAATGGGTTTATAACGTTTGTTACTTTCTGTTGTGATTTAGAACGTACATTTTTTTTTTTATTTTCTCTGCCAATTTATTAGTGTTGCTTTTACAATTTAAGCTCAGCTATTGTTTTTTTATTGTATTTTTCAAATAACCAAATAACAATATCGAATAACGAGTTTAAAACTTCAGATTTGTTATCATTATCTAAAATAATTTATTCAAAAATGTGAAGTTATTGTACAAAGAGGGTGAGAAACTTATCTCGAATGTTAAAATTTATATGCGTCGTGTGCTACATGCACACATTAAAATTACGCAGTATACATGAAGTTTAGATCTTTTGCTGGGGACGACACTGCAACAATTATAATACATAGGTCATTGTGATAAGGGGGATTCAACTTCAGAAAACACATAAGGACCGCTCGTGAATTACCTAATTCACGAGCGGTCCTTATGTGTGTTTGATTTCTTAGTTAAGTAGTCTTAAGTAGAGTAAAGTTTTTAACGTTCTTCGATTAGCAAGTTTGATTTTAAAATTCTCTATTGAAATTCGGAGTCCAAAAGATCCCCACATACATAAATGTTTGTACTTACACTTACAGATATCACTTTCCATCTTTTATAGTAGTTTATCAACGACAGCACTCGTTTAAAAGATTTGCAAATACATTACTTTTTGGCCATTATTTTTATATTCTACACTTATGATAAGCCCGAAGAGTAAATAAGTATAAGTTGATTTTGTTTGCTACTGGTTCAATAACTACTATAAACTATTATATTGAATTGATGAATTCTTATAGTAACTATCGTGAGACATACTAAATTAACTAAAATCGCGGGTTATTCAGTATATTCAATACTGAGAAAAGCTTTACTAGTTTAGAACGTCGCGACATCGCGCGACCGCGCACGCTGCTCATGAGGAAGAACCTCTCTGTGGTTCGAAACTAGTTGAACTTTTCTCAGTATATTCACGTGAGTAACCAGCGATTTTAGTTAATTGATGAATTCTTTTTCTGTTGAATCGTTTATTTATCGATGAAAGCTATGCTATAAACCGTACGACTTCACGTTATGACCAATAGGGACCTAACAGCTGGTGCAAAAAAACATGGGATAAACATTTAATTTCTTTTTTTTCTTATACAGAGTAAAGAACGTGGCATCTTAAAACTGGATCCCCGACCGAGGGTCATCATCGACATCACAAAATCGGAACTCACTCCTCAGGTACCTTATTCATATTAATCACACTGTAATAATAATAGATGTGGAAGTTTATTTGTTTGGATGTTTGTATGTTTGTCCGTCAATTACGCTGAAACTACAGAACGGATTTTGATGTTTGGTATACAGGCAGAGTATGGGCTGACTTAGGTGATAGGATACTTTTTATTCCGTTGAAAATTCCGCCACGGGATAAAACAGGAATACGTAGACATAGCCGCGGGTTATGTCCACGTATTCCTGCTAGTTGTACAGAATGGGTATGCCACCCACGTACACACTCGGAACACCAGAGGTGTTACCGGCCTTTAGGAATTTGAGGATTGTTGGGGATTTAGGGATTGGGGAGATTGAGGAGGGTGTAAGGTAATTGGGCCTCCGGTAACCTCACTCACACGCAAGCGTTGTTTTAAGTCGGTATTCCGTGAGGCCGTGGTATCACTCCGGTCGAGCCGGCCCATTCGTGCCGAAGCATGGCTCTCCTACACTTGGTGATACAATGGTGTGATAATATCATAAAATTTTATAGGTCAATGTCAAACTTTGGAAAACACTGACCTACACCATTCACGGGTTACGTGGAGCGTTTCATAAAGACTGATGGGTTTTACATGATTAGACGCTAATGATAAAAGTTAATATCAAAAATCTATTTTCGATTCACTTATTTTAGTATATTCTTAACCTTCTAAGTCTCTAGTTTCCATTGCAATCACCTTAAAGTAGATACCGATTTTCACGAAATTCAACAATATACTTTATGCTCAAACTACCGGCTAGATAGAAATGTAAGTAAAGCTTGAAATGTCTCAGGTTTAGGAAAAAAATACCTAATATCTATAACGCCCTGTAACTCCTTCCTAAAAATACACGATTTAAACTGTTCATAAGCCAAGAGACTACATATGCCAGGTTTAATTAACAGAAGCCAAACATGAAACCTTTCTACGTCCGTTTAAGGCACACATTTCAATAACAACCAAAATTCTAACTACATTTAGCACCTGTCGCCATTACTGCGAAAGGTATACAAAGAGTAATTACAGACAATCAGGGCACTCCCCGACCTCTAAACAGAGCCAATTAACGAAATGTAATACTCGGCGCAGTCGGTTAATGTGGTGTTCGACGTTTCGATCTCGTTCTTTGTACGAAGTTATGTTAATACTTGTTTGATGTATAGTTAACCTGTAAACCTGACGAATTGGGACGATGACAGGGTATGAAAATTAAAAATATAATTCTCTGCTGTATCTGTTAAAAATTTGACACATTTTGAATAGACCTTATGCAAAAATTGGTTTTTACGTAAGCATTGCTATTGCTGTATTGTATAGGGACACCTATTGCAAGCAGCCGTATTAAATACCCAAGTATTTAAGTAATCCTTGCTCAATATTCACAACCACCAACCAAGGAGGTGGACACTTAATAAATTATGCGCTATTATTATAAAGGTGGCGCGACACGCAACTAAATACGATTGTATAAATCGTAATAGGTATTAAAGTATCAAAAAGCTTCCACAAATTAGAACGATATCGATCACGGCTATCTTTGGTGAAAAATCACTTCTTAATTATTATTCGGTGTGATATAAACGGTAGGGCGGCTACAAGATAATGGAATGAACAGGCAGGGGTGTCTCTGAAAACTTTTGTAGCTCAGACAGAGGCCTTAGTACAAATTTGTTTTACGTTTAAAGTAATCGTAACGAGTACGCGTTCGGCGCTCAGGGTGCTTACTCTTGAAACCAATCTCAATGTCAATGTAATTTCAATCTAATAAAATCTCAATAATTATCCAATGTCAAAACTATACAACCCCATCGTAGCTGTTAACTCGTCGAGTACCGGTTTTATAGACACAATTAAAGAACAATAGGTCGCGGTCACCGGTGACCGCTTGGTGTTTGACAGATTAAAGTAGTAACACGGAATATGTAGCTAAACTCAATACTATTTAGTTCATGAAATATCCATGCAATACGGATGCAATAGGCGCTAGTGTTGCAACTCAAGAGTACGAAATTTTACAATGTGAATGTCGATCGATCGGAATTGGATTCAAGAGTAAGCCCCCTGATTGGTTGCTTCATTGGTGCCGGCCAATCAGACCGCCGAATGCAGTCTCGTTTCGATTAACTGGTACTAGGGACTCTGATAATACTACAATAAGTCATACAAATTATCGCTTGTGCCGACGTCTGGCGCGTTAAAGTCTAAATCGGTGACTGTGAGTAAACAGTAGCAGCCAGTAAATACCCATAGATTCCTTCTTCTCAATGTACTTTTCTGTACATCTAACACATACAACTAAAAAAGACATGTCCTTTTTAAGTAAAATCATCAAGTCGACTACCAAACGTGCAGATTATGTAATACAGGACGTTGAAAAAAGGCGGACGTAATGTCACTTGGATATAGGTAATTGAAGCACCAAAATGTCAGTGGTATATTTATGTGTGCGTGTACTTGATACTGTAATGTAGAGGTATGAAGTGTAATGACGGATCATGTTTTTTTTTATGGCATGAGCCGGTATACTAGCAAAATGATCACCTGATGGCAAGCAATTGGCGTCGCCCATGGACACCTGGAACACCAAAGCGATACAAGTGCGTTACAATTAGGAGTTACGCGACAAATGTACTTCGTGCGAATGTGTGTGTATTCTGTGTGTAAGTCTATAGTACTGCAGGCGTTCTTTCTACAAACTGTGTCCACCATTTTTTCAACGTGCTTGGATGTAAAATCCTCCTTTCTTAAAGGAGGTTCATTGTCCAGCAGCTGACTGTCACTGTCTGTTGCAGATAATGTATGCAAGCAAGCAATGCAATGTATCGAATCCCGGAGGTTTATAACGCCCGCTACTTATGCATGAGATGCGGGTTCGAAACTTATCAACAGCAAATACCAATGCGACTTTATCCAAGTTCTACTTGTATGTACTTTCTAAGATTATTAGATACCACTGACAAACGGTGAAGGAAAACATCGTGAGGAAACCTGGGCTTATAATTTCTAATTATAATTTTGACATCGCCAACCCGCATTGAACAAGGGTGGTGATTAATGCTCAAACCTTATCCGTGTGACAAGATGCTTTGGTCAGCGGTGACCACTTATAGGCTATTGATGATGATGATGATGTTATAGAACTAAGTTGTAGATTTTTAACCATCATTGATTTGAATGGTTAAAAACCAAGTTTTTAAGCAGTGAACTGCTTAAACTCATTGTTTCGCAAAAACTTTAGCAAGGAAATGGTAATTAAATCTTCTAGTTCTTTGTATTGAACTGATAAAGACATTTATTTGCGTAAAAACATGGTATACAAAGATGTTATTGTTACAATATAATAGATCATCATGTTTTGCTTGATAAATGAAGCATGCAAATTTTAACTTGAAACTTATTTTAACTACTTAACTTACACTCGTAGATTATACAATATTATTTATGTTCAAAAAATTCCTTAATACTATAAAAATTATTTTCATTTAACCATACAATTTAATTTTAAATAGTCTGAGGTTAAGTGTTTTTAATGTTATTTAATGATGTATATTTATATAAGAATAATTCTAACATAACGCATGTTCTCTTCATCTTTCTCTCTAAAAAACTAAAAGAACATTTCTATCAAAATCTCAAAGGTTGAACCTTTACAAAAATACGGCTGAAAATTATACGTTACTTATTATTTGTACAAAATACTAAAAAACTAAAGTAACAGCCCTGAATAGTTAATCAGTGTGGCACTGGCACTCATTGGCACAACAAGATAGACTGCGCCTTGTCACGTGACGAGCATTTTGTGCCCAATGGGCGTAGTCCTAGCTTTGCATTCCATTTTGGACGAATCAAATATTTTCCACAAAAAAAGAAAAGTATATTCTTTGAAGTAATTTTTTAAACGGAGAGAAGTTTTATTAAGGGTTAATTAAAATAGTCTTTAGTTTCAAAAGACTTAAAATTTTTACCGCCCTAATCCTACGTAGTTAGACTTTTGGGGTTAAAACATAACATAACATAACATCACGCCTTTTATACCCGAAGTGGTAGGCAGAGGTGCACATTATGCCACTGAACAATGTAACACCCACTTTTCACTATTTATGTTATGAGTCCCATGTAATAGGGGGTAAGCCTATTGCCATATACCGGGCACAATTCCAGACTCCGTACTACTGAGATCTTTTTTATAAACACAGTAATATTTTGACCTCCCGAGAATCGAACCCGAGACCCCCTGCCCGGCAGTCGCACTTGCGACCACTCGACCAACGAAGGAGTCTTGAGGAGTACTTTTGAGGTTAAAATATATTTTACACAGCAACACTTATGTCTTTAAATATATTATAACCCTTATTAAATATTTTCTGCAGTTATTTCAGTAACCGTTGAAAATATTGGACATTCTGACATTTGCTCACACTGAAGGGAAACACCCAATAACAATTAAAACACAACCCAAGCATCATACAAACAATGTGATGAATTTAACCACAATATTCCAAAAAAAAAAAGTGTCCAAGTATTTTCTTTAAATTCGCATTTCTGCTTCACTTAGCACTGAACGCGATTAGTGCGTGATGGCCACAAGTTTATCATCGAGGACAGTCGGCAACACAAGTGTTACAGATAATAACCGACATGACATTTTAATTAAATAGCACTATTGTTCTTTATTTCGTTATTTATACGTGCATAGTTATTGCTTACACGCTGTCTAGCGATAGTTTTTGTTTTTGCTGTTTCCCTGTACTAATGGATCAGGAAATTCTTTTTGATGGGTCCTCTACAATCACCAAGAAATCTACACACTCCAAATTTAACCTTTTCTCAACAAAATTGTTTCGGTAAATACGTTATTTTTTATGAGATAAACTGGTAAACGAGCAGACGGATCACCTGATGGTAAGCAATCGGCGTAGTCCATGGTCACCCGAAACACCAGGGGCGTTACAAGTGCGTTACCGGGCTTTTGGGAATTGGGATTTTAAGAATCGTGGGGGATTCGGGGTTTGGGGACACTAGGGACCCCTCCCTATCTTTTGAATTGTTTTGTTGCGGGATTTAAAATAGCAATTCATGTCCCTGGGACTCGACGGGCTTCAGTACTCCTTTGTTCTCATGGTTCTATCTACTGTAGATATTGGCTTATAGGTGTTGCAAAGGTTTTGAGAGGGTATTGAGGGCTTATCCCAATAAAAAAAAATCAAACAATTTTGTCCGCAGTTGTACATAAGTAGCAACACCACGCCTTACAATAACAAGGCACAGTCCTTATTAATTTGGTATTGAAGGGCTCAACGCACACTGACGACACATTGTGGACCTAATTTCATCATTATCGTCAATTCGACATCATCACGATAATGAATATAGAATACTAGCTTCATTCCTGTTTCATTCCATGGGAGCATTTAATCAGAATAAATAGAATCCTATGTCAGACCATACCCTGCCTGTATACCAAACATCAAAATCCGTTCGTAGTATCAGCGTGATTGACTTTTGTTTGTTCGAATATTACAGTGGGATACATGCATACAATACATACGATCAATGTTTTGTACATCAGCCGATGGCAGTTCAATGCACTTAAAAATACTTATATCGTGTGCTTATGTCTACTTCTCTTCTATCATTGTCTGTAGTAAAATAAGAAGTGTGTGACTATTTCCATTGCTTCCATTAGGTTGTTATTGCTTTTACTTGCTATATTCTCACTTTAAATGTGAATGACAAGAATGACTAGACACTTATTACCACTTTGACAGCATGGTTGGTTCGGTAGCTTGTCAACCGGCAGCCGCACTCGTGTTGCTGATTCGTTTCCCACACGGATCAATTCTCTGTCTGATCCATAAATTGTAGTTCTGGGTATGGGTGTCATGTGTATATGAACTTGTATGTTTTTAAAATTCTAGTGTGGATCAACGTTTTTTTTAAGTAAGTTATGTTAGCAGATTCAATGATGAGGAGTGTTTGCTAGCTCAAGTGCACAAACAATTCCTTTGGTCATTTTCGAGGATCAAACTTACTTAAGTTTGATCCTCGAAAAACACAAATATTGATAAACAAAATTAAACACAATTTCTGAGGGTTTATGAGGACTTCCTCATAAACCCTCAGAAATTGGGTATGTAAATGAAAAACGCTAACCCAATCCATCCAAACTCAAAAAAAATGTGTAGGTATACACTTATAGATTTGACAAGTAAAGAAATACATATTTTTACTCATACAATTAATGCATACGATTCAGACAGCTATTTAATTTTATTCTAAATTCTAACTCGTAATATTTTAGCTTGACATTCGATCGAAGCACTCACACACAGAAGAATAAGTCCTAAAGGTCTATTAAACATAAATCGTGGTGTTTAGTGTGGTCGGTGTGCGACCAGCCTTGCGTCAGTCGGTTCCGAGTAATCGAACGCAGTACCTTTCTTCTATTTCTCTCAATAATACATCTGACTTTGTCCGGTCTATCAGTCAGACTTAGAATTTCGTGAACGGTAATTTTTATTATCTCTTTTGTCTATTTAAAATTGACCATGAAAAAGAAGTGTTACGATTTTAATTTATTTTAAATAATATTTAAAAAAGACGTAATATTTTAGTATTAATAAAAAATAGTTTTTAGCCAAAACTTGTCATATCATAAATAAAACATAATATACTTACTAAGTCTCGTAAAAAGTAGATTACAAACGAAGTGTTGTTTTTTAATATTTTAGCAGTAATCCAAAACCGATTACTTAGAGTATAAAAGGGGCAAAATTAAAACTACGTGTAATTAAAATCTGACGTGAACTTAAGTGATAATGATTGTGGTAGTTTTGTTAAGTAATGAAAGTGTAATTAGAATAACGTGAATTAGTTTATTTTATGTAATTTACACACACCCACTAACTATTAAGTTTGCCAGGAAATGGTATTAAAATATAATTGACTACTTCATTGTCTCATTCTCATTATGACATTATACAGTGTGTCATAAAAACTCTGTGCTATCATAAAGGGGTGTTCCTACATCGCAGACAACAATGAAATAATTATGAATTATTAAAAGGATTATTAAACAATAAAATAATTATGAAGTAAACCATGGAATTAAATAATTGTACCTATATATAAAAATTGCTGTCGGTTTCATAAAAATATTTTCGGACTAACACGGCCTCAGTAGTATTGTGGGAGCCGTAGTATCAAACCGCAGTTTGTTCATTAAACAAGTAAATTATTATTTGATAAATAGTTAAACACAATGTTTTGTCAACACTATAATTGATTTTTTGTTTAAACTTCGTTTAACTGCAATAAGGGGTTAATTAAGAAAACTATTTGACGGATAACAATGTTTATTTACTTATAAATAAGAACAAAATAAAATGTTTATTTCAATTACAAGAGGCATTAAATAAAATTATTGGACATCACCTGTGCTAGAAGACTCCGCGCTTCCACATAAATACATCTATATTTGTTTTGAAGTTACGTGGAGAGGCCTATGTTCAGCAGTGCACGTGTTATGACTGATATTATAATTAACATTAAAATAGAGGTCATTATCACCTCTATTTAAATGTTCATAAGACTTTTTCTCCTAGCCCTCCTGCGACCATCCACCGTCATCTCCGCAGCCGTCGGTGGACCGGTTGTCGGTCACGTGGGCTGACCCTGGAAGCATGTCCTCTTCAGGAGTGAACCTGTTCCACCTCCCTTCTGAGACTCCGGTCAGCAATGAAGTCAAGTTTTCACCTACTACTGGAGGTAAGCGATTTTTTTTTTAATTTGGTATGCGATGGTTGTTTACCTTATTTATTTATTTTTTTGAATATTTTTCTTTCATCCTCTTTACGAAGCTCTAAGCTAAGCTCTAAGCTACTTGCGAGTGTGGAATTTGTTATACCGCTTCTATCGCCCAGCGAAAGTAAATTATTAGTAGGTACTTACATGAAATGCGGTTTTAATTGTACATATGTTATTTCAATTTCTTGGATACTCACAATTTGTATTATTTGTATGTCAGACTAACTGTATTCGAATATACAAATAGATCACATCGATTGTTTCATTATTTTGTAAATTATTTTGAAAAAACTTCAATGTCCTACGCATCACATGAACGTAAATATTAAATTTTATTAAAAACACAAACCTAATCATAGGTAACATACAACCCATAAATTTTAAGTAACCTTCACTATAAAATAGGTGACATTTAACATTTAGGTTGGCGAAAACTACATATTAGTTTTATAAGGGAATCCTAACAATATAAGTAATGGGATATTTAAGATGTTACGTACGTAACTTGTAGTTAAGTGACAGTTTAGGAATGATAGGTGAAAGAAAGACAATACCCTTCCTACAGCCTACAGTCGGGTAAAAAGTACAAAATCATAATAATATAAGTGCATTTTTAGCTCATTTTTGCAAACAAGCTAACAGCTGTTATTTTTATTAACATTTTGTTGATCCCCATTATAATTGGGCGTAGGGATATAATATTAAACAGGTTTTCGAAATTCCAGACGTGGGGCGATGTGCCGTTTTCCTTATCCGTTAATGGATTCTATTTAATCTTACTTGTTGACTTTTGAGCGTAGATCGGCTTCCTCTTTTCATCATGGCTTTATTTCTCAGTCAAAAGTATTTTTTATAGTAGTTCTTTTATAAATGTGTTTTTAAGTAGATATTATAAAATGAAGAAGAACTTTAAAGACAATCATTACTATTATTATAATCATTTATTTTTTCATTATCACTCAACAATATCAGCAAACAATTTCACAAATAAACTCGAGACGATCTGAGAGTCTGTTGTAGGTAAAACTTGTATCACAAATCACCAGTCCAAACCACGACCGTTATACAATAATTTACAAAATTGCATTACGTAATTAGATATACAAACGATTTATTGTGTCATTACGTCGTACAAAGTAACTCGAAACTCCTTGAATATAATTGACTCGATAAAATTGAACGCATCAATTATAATGTCATAAATTTGAAAGCTTACATTTCTTTGCTATCTTTATAATGAAATAAACATAGCTAATAACATAAATACTTTTATATATCTACGACAATACGATTGTAGACATACTCGCTGTAGTATAATATAATATATACGCGCATGATCGTATATGTGATAATTCAATCAGCTATTTATGTGAGTAATACAGTTCCTATTCAATTGGGTAGCTGTACCAATGTGTCTAAAATCGAACCCAACATCCATTTCTTCGCATTCACTTTTGTAGTCACTTAGACACTGTCTATATTTGTTTTATCGACTAAAAATAACCTCACGCCTGTCTCCCATGGGGGTAGGCAGAGACTATAGAACGCCAATTGCTGCGATTCTTACAAACCTCATGCTTCATCACCATCAGTCATTTCATCACAAGTGAGTCACCGGCTTTTTGGGGATTAGGCGTTTGAGGATCGTTGGCGATTCAGATATTGGGGAGATTGGGGAAGGTAATTGGGCCTCCGGTAACCTCACTCACACGACGAAACACAACGCAAGCGTTGCTTCACGTCGGTTTTCTGTGAGGCCGTGGTATCACTCCGGTCGAGCCGGCCCATTCGTGCCGAAGCATGGCTCTCCCACACTTAACATCGACATCTTTTCCAGATGGCTCCGAAGACGAAGATTACTCAGCGAGTCTAAGTGCGGTGCTCCGCCAGCGACGGGCAAGTGTACGAAGATCTCGGAAGGGCAGAGCCAGACGCCCGTCTTCTCCATTCCTTGCAGATGAGAATAGACCTAGGAGAAGGTCTTCTGTGTTTACTACAAGTTCTGGGGAGTAAGTATGTGATGGTTGACATGTTTATGGAGTATTTGGTAAAAAAATAATAGAGGTACACAACGTCACGTCTCAACGAACATTTGTTCTTTATACTTTTTGCGCCGTCACACTACCGGTTTTAGCCAAATAATCCTGGAAAAGCGATTCAATAATATCCTAAGATAGAACTCGAGAGTTAATATTTCGAAGTCCTGCAAGCACTTTAAATGTGTTTTCTTTTTGAGAGGAGATAATCATCAAATGTCTCCTTCAACATGATAGAACAATATCCACCTTATTCTAACTCCTCTGAGCCGAAACCGCAGTAACTTATTACACTTTACTCACAACCCTGGCCGGATGAAAAATGTGTGCCATCATATTTCTATGTTCTTAAATACAGTACAGCAATATCAATGGATGACGGCCAGCTAGCAGTGGTGACGCAGGAGCAAATATTCGAGAACATTCATCTTCACAAAGAAGTGCTGGGCTCCGTGAAGCAACAACCGCTCGGGATGAGGAGGAAACTGAAGATTGTTCATCAGGTGACATTAGAAATAAAGATACGAAAATACTGCGATGCAACATGACAATTATAAAACATCCAAGATAGTTATTAATGAAGTTATTATACCTAGATCCTGTCCTAGATAGGAGGTTGTGACGGACTAAAAAACCGTCACATGAGTGAAATACATACTATACATAATATTGTGTTTACATTTTTTTCTTTTGGTTCCAACTTATAAATAGTTAACTTGTCTAAGGTTGTTGAACTAATATTTGCATGTTTTCAGGCTAAAGCATACATCAAACGTCACGAAGGACAACTGCAAGAGAGACTGGCACAGTCGAAGAGCACTCGAGATATTTACGCAAGATTCAACATTTTATTGAATTCTGTGAGTTTTTGTTTCATTCATAAATTACTAACTGTAGCATCCATTTTTCAGCAATTACATAATTATGTTATGAATCACCTATAGTAGGGGGCTATAAACTAAGTATGATTCCATTCTCGATACTATAGTGAACATGTTCAGTAGTCGCTACTCAGTTGCGATGAATTGAAACAATGAAGAAATCAGTCCCATCCCTAGATTAGATCTCCTACACTAATTTAGCCCATGCTACTGAACTGAGACATTACTTATAATACTCAATTTTCTTTACTGATAGATAGATAGATAGAAGAACAATTCGATTTTTGACTTAGGAATAATTGAAATAAATGCTTTGACTTTTTTGACCTTTTCTTCTTATTATTTGACCAGTACTGGCAACAAATAAAACGTGAGGCAGCCAACACTTCAAACCTGCTGATTCCATGGGAGTTGAGGATCAAGGAGATCGAATCTCACTTCGGATCCGTGGTCGCGTCCTACTTCACCTTCCTTCGCTGGCTGTTCTGGGTGAACCTAGTCATTGGTTTCATACTACTCGTCTTTGTTATTGTGCCTGAGGTATTTTATACATTTAAGATTGGCTATTCATATTCTGTTATTTAAATCAACATTTGCAGTATTTGGTTAATTAAAATGGTTTGTAACTTCAGTATTTAACAGCGAATCCACAACAAGACGGTGAAAGAAAAATTATTATGGACGAAGAGAAGCGTAACGCGTCAAATCTTTTGACTTTATGGGAATTCGAGGGAGTTCTGAAGTGCTCACCGATCTTCTATGGGTATTATAGCAATGTAGAGAGAGCTCAGTATCGCATGCCACTTGCATACTTCTTGACAGGACTTGCCGTGTACATTTATAGCTTCGTCGCCATACTGAGGAAGTAAGTTTATTTCTGATTAAGATTTATGCTTGTGTTACACGTATCTCACATGTACTGTTGTGAGTTTGAAGATTACAAAATGTTCCAAAATGCCATGTTTTTATATCCTAAAACAGTGCTTACATGCAGATGTATCTTTCATTAAAGCCAGTATGTTGCTAGTCCCACTGTAATAGATTATACTCTATAGCTAAAGGTTAACTGAAAATGTGTTAACAATATGGAGCCGGCCAGTCTTACAGTAACTCCTACTAATAAACAGGAAGGAAACTTATCTACAATTATATATTATAAAGCTGAAGGGTTTGTTTGTTTCCTTGAACCGGTTGATCTTCGGAACTATTAGTCCGATTTGATAATTCTTTTTGTATCGGATAGCGCATTTATGGACGAAGGCGACAGGATATAAAGCATCACGATATGACTAATAGACGCGTGTGAAACCGCGCCTGCAGCTGTAGCCAAATGCCATTTAGCGCTAGTCTACTTGTAGAATAGAAAAGCAAATTATATGGAATTGACGTACAATTTTGACATTTGTCAGTGTCATCCCCATTCATTTTGATGTCTACTCTCTCTGTAGACAAGCGCTAAGGTGGCGTTTGGATAAAGGTCCTGAATAGCCAGTATTGTAATACATTTTCAAAGCTGCTGCTTCACTTATAACCTACAATTTTTCCCCCATAGAATGGCTGAAAATTCTCGAATGTCAAAGCTATCCGAGAAAGAAGACGAATGTATATTCTCGTGGAAATTATTCACTGGATGGGATTTCATGATCGGTAACACGGAGACAGCACATAATCGTATCGCCTCGGTCATATTGGGGTTCAAAGAAGCATTGCTTGAAGAAGCCGAAAAGAAAAAGGATTTAAGGAAGTATGCCATTCGTTTGAATTCGTTAATAATGGAAACTAACACAATATCAGATTTATTACTTTTTAAGGATAGTTATATCAAAATTCGGTGTCAATATGTATTAAATTACTTTGGTTTTAACTGCTGACAGGAAATTCTTCCTTTTAGTTTGGTTGACTCATAGAATGCTTGAGAACTTTCACATTCGCACTGGAATTTTACAAATAATTTTACTTCTTTCAGTTGGCGCATAATATCACTCCGTGCTCTGGTTAACATATGTGTTGTTATACTGCTAGCAGTGTCAGCATATGCCGTGGTAACAGTCGTGTCTCGCTCTGATGACAACTTAAAAGTAAGAAGTTGGTGGCGCGAGAATGAGACAACTATAGTTGTCACAGTCATCTCTATAACATTTCCTGTATTCTTTGAATTACTTGGATTTTTAGAACACTACCACCCAAGGAAGCAACTGAGGCTGCAATTAGCAAGGTATATACTTCTATTTCTATAATATAGTACCTTGGTATATATCTTCATTAAATAATGTATGATTTGTTTTTATAGGATCATGTTATTGAATCTTCTCAATTTATACTCTCTCATATTTGCCTTATTCAGTAAAATTGAGGGAATGAGCAAAGATCTGGATTTATTAAAACCAACATTAAGTTTAAATGCGACACCAATGCCAAATGAAGCTCTAAATCTAAGTGAATCTTATACAACAACATTGCCAGATTTTTGTGTCGAACAAAAGGTCTCTTGTGGGCCTTGTGATATACAAATAACTTTACCAGTGAAGCTATCAGACGGAATCGTACTAAAAACAGGCTCCGCATCTTTTCCAAAGAAAATCGCCCCTAAAATACTTTTAAGACGTCCACGCGATGAAGAATTTGATACAACGAGCAGTGGCATGGAAAATAACATTGGAGGCAGTGAAAGTACCACATTAGATAGTATTTCTCTGGGAATTAAAGAATTGGAACGGTTACGAAATATACGAATTCAACAACCAATAGAAGTAATAAATGTAAATGACACTACATCAGACCCAGACGATTATGAGTATACCTTTTATGACACTGAAAGTACGACAGGAGCAGAAACTGACACTGATATACAAGACTATACTAATTTTATCTATTCGAGTACAGTGACGGATTTCAGTTCGTTAGATTACACGACCACAGTTGATAATTATAGTACTGACACTTCAACAGTTACAGAGCCTTCAGAAATGCCCTCTTCTGTAATTGATAATATTAATACAGATACGACTTTGAATACTGAAACTACATTCGCTGATACAGAATTCTATTCAACTTTGAGTTTACTCGATACAACAACAGAAATGTTTGACTTGACTACTGACAGAATAGTTCATACATCTACAAATGACATGGTAGACACTACTACTTATTCTATAGATACTACGACAAGTTCAGACGTAACAGAAAGCACATTAAAATATTCTATTGGCAGCGATATTATAGAAACTTCTAGTGCATATTCACCGCAGCAACAATCTACAAATGCTATTAACAAGGCCAAGAACTATAGCATTGCCACTGAAGTAACTACAGAGTCGACAACTACAACTATGAAGCCTAAATCACCCACGACCATAGCTTTTTGTCCCGACTTCACATTCAATTGTACAATAAACTGTAATGGGAAAAATATGAAACAAGTGTTCTTTATGTCCAATTGCACCATCATAAAAAGAGTATGTTACGTTAAAGTCTGTCCATCAAATGTAAATACAGCAGTTGATGTGGAGAACGGAAGTAACGTCACTGCTATCGATGTGGTGTATTACGATGACAACAAGAGGAAAATGTACAATCTGTCAGTACCTACAAAGAAGAAGTTGTTGAAACTATGCTGGGAAACAATGTTTGGGCAGGAACTTGTAAAATTAACTATGATGGATTTGGTATGTCAAATGTTTTTTTTTATATTTAAGTTTCTTTTAGATATTACCTACTTCCTACCTACGATAATGTCTACTAATTTCAAAACTTTCTTCCAGGTCTTCGTTCTTCTCGGCACACTATTCTTAGACTTCTTTCGTGCTCTGTTTGTGCGTTATATGAACAGGTGCTGGTGTTGGGATCTTGAAAAAAAGTTTCCAGAATATGGAGACTTCAAAATCGCGGAGAATATTCTACACCTTATCAATAACCAGGGAATGGTATGGATGGGGATGTTCTTCTCACCAGGCCTCGTTGTGTTGAATGTTGTCAAGCTAATGATCATGATGTACCTGCGATCGTGGGCAGTCATGACATGCAATGTACCTCACGAAGTGGTCTTCAGAGTATCGAAAAGTAATAACTTCTACCTAGCACTGTTGTTAACAATGCTATTTTTATGCGTATTACCAGTAGGCTACACAATTGTTTGGGTAAAACCGTCATGGCATTGTGGACCTTTCTCTGAATATGATAAGATCTACTATATATTAACAATCAACATTTATAAGATATTGCCGAAAAGTCTGAGTTTTGCACTGGAATACATAGCCTCCCCGGCTATAGTGATACCTTTGTTGGTATTGCTAATATTGATAATATATTATTTGACGTCACTGACAAACTCTTTGCGAGAAGCGAACAACGATTTAAAAGTGAGTATCACACGTATAATATAATATAGGTATTTGTTTCCGTGCCAAATTATCTGCATCTCAAGTAATTTATTTTGTATATTTAAGTCCAATGATTCGAAATAATGATCGAAAACATTATAAAAACTTAATCTAAATCCATATAAACCTAATAAACCTAAAATATTTAAGATTAACGAAGAACCGATTTGAAATTTATGTATTAAATATTACATATGAAAGTTTTTTCATAATTATTTGGTTCACCACTCACAGCTTCTTTCATTTTAGATACAATTACGCCGTGAAAGAACTGAAGAACGTAGAAAAATGTTCCAACTAGCTGACACCAGGAGAAGAGGTGGATCGTCATCTATTGACAATACGCCTTTTGCTAGATGGAAGAAAGCATTACCGTCATTGCCAATGAGCAAATCAATTGACTCTGATGATCGGAAAACTTTAACCGAAGAGATGAATGAACCGATTAAAGTTGCTAAGAAAAAAGGTTTGTGCAGTTTCATAATAACGTTACGCAGCCTCACACCTTTTAAAGAAGAGACTGGATAAATCTCTTTTCTGATCGCAAGCACAACTAGTGAACTTTGATTCACAACTAGTCAATTGATTCTTGGTCACTCTATATATTATTCAAAGTTTAATAGTATTTTAATGTAATTGTGATTGGTGAAAACTGAGAGTTATTTTAATATATTTTGTTTCTAGGTGGCATTTTTGCTAAAATTGTCGGCATGGCGCTCGATAAGAAAAGTGATGTAGAGGCCGTTTCAGAAGTTGACATTCCTTCACCCTCCCCGAACAATGTAGATGATGAAACAGACACTGATTTTCATGAGACTCTACCAAGAGAAGTTTTAAAAATCAAAGATATTTTTATAATCAAACCAGATAAGAAAGTAAAAAACAGCGTGGAATTCAAAACGGACGGGTCCAAAAAACAGAAAATCAACGAAATATTTAATAAGGGCTTGAAAGTGAAACTCGAAAAAATTGATGATCGAACAGAAAAAAAAGCCGTGATTGAAAAACAAATCCAGGATGCAAAGGAAGCAACAAAGCCAAAAATTGTAAGAGAAATGTCCAAAGAAAAAAACAATGGTAAAAAAATTCATGAGAAACAAACATCACAATCAAGTACGCAATCTAAGCAGTCGGATTCCATTGGTTCTGTAATCCCAGTAATAACTATAAGTACTACAGAAAGTGATGAAGAAGTGTTGTCGCACAAAGACAGTAATGAGAAGAATGTTCAGAAAGTGAAAGATGACGGGAAGCCAAAAAAGCCATCTGACCTGAAGTCTCTCCGTCGGCAAAGTAGTGTCGAGAGCATAAGTGAAAACAAACCATCACACGATAAAAAGCAAGATGGTCATAAATATCAGTACTCACTGTAATATTATAATAGTACGTAGTAATCATTCAAATAAATCTCCTACTTTGTAGTTATATATCTTGTTTCATTTGCAATCATAGAATTTTATGCCCATTTAAGATAAGATGACACCTTTCCTGCCCTTCGTTAGAACTTATATTCTAAGGATCTATCAAATATCTGCGAAATAGAGTTTTGTTGAATTCACTGTTTCGTTTCATTATTTGAACTATTTTGAATATTTCCATCCGATTTCGCTTGATGCCTTCGCAAGTCTAAGAAGAGCTCTTTTAGTTTAGATATTCTGTATCGAATGTTTACTGCACGTCTGCCTGGAGTCAATTATGACCAGCGGCACAGTGAACATGCGTTTTTTTAGTTAGTCCACATTTGTCTATTGTTGCCTAGTTATTTATTTGCTCTTACTACACTCATATTTATAGCTTACATTTTAATAAATTTACGTGTTGTAATCTTATACATAGTATAATTGGGTAGTTTCCAGGGTATCAAAATAAAAAATCTAATTAGTCCGTCAGTTACATAATGAAAAAATATTAGACACGTATTTTTTTTTATTTTCTCGTATTAAGTTGCAATACTTAGATAAAATGACGCTAAGTTTAGGAGTGGGAGGTCGTTACGTCATAACGTGCTACAAAATGTGGCACGCTATGACGTCACACGATATTTCAAATTACTATATCGCCGAAAGTATTAAATTTTGTGAGAAAAAAAAATATGTGTCTAAAGTTTTAAATTAATGTACCAGACGGACATTATAATGAAATTTATGAAACTACCCTATTAATCTGTGAAAGTATACAGTCCGTACATTGAAAATATTAAACAAATAAATAGTAGAGGGTTCTACTAGATAGGCCCGAACCTAAAAATATGAATAAAAAGTTATTTGTCTATCCTTCTGTACGTTGACGCATCACGCAAAAACTACAATGAAACTTGGTATGATTATACCTACTTTAATCTGGAAGTCATTGGGGGAGGCCTATGTTCAGCAGTGGACGTCCTGTGGCTGAGAGTTTGTCTATGTTTTTACTCAGTCACATCACGGCTGAAGGGGCCGAGAAGAAATTTGGAACAGATTTTGGTCTGAAGTTATACATAGGTACTTTTTACCCCCCCGGGAACGCAGGTGACGCCCCTGGCAAAGGCTAGTAAATAATAAATTATAATACCTCTAGAAAACATATTTGATTGATTGATTTCAAAGGCAGATAATTGTCTTTAAATAATACTTATATAAAAACATTTATTACTTAAATAGAAATAAATGCAAATAAAATAAAACATAAGGTTCCCTGATATCATTGATGAATTATTACAATAGTTCTTAGTACAAACACAAACATGAAACCTAGCATAAAGCAACACGGATCTGCTGAAAGGCACGAGGGTAGCAGCTGGACTGACCGTGCACCCTTCGTCTGTCCTAGAAAGCATGCGTTCAATACTCGCATATCTACTAGAAGCAAAGCTACGTCCATGCGCCGGAGGATATTGCCTACATCCTCTTTCGCTATAATAATGACCAATATCTAAAAACCTTTTAAAACAGCCACCGATAAACGTTTTACCTGAACACTTAGTCTTGAAAGAACGCATTTTATACTTGAGTGATCTATCTGTATGCTCAAAAATCTTGTAACAATTATCGGAAGTATAATCAATTTCATCCATTCCGCATGTATAGCATTTATCTGTTTTATTTCCAATAACTGACATTAAATACATTGAATCAAATGATGACTCATTTCCCGCAGAAAGAGTAGGAGTAGGATTCAACAAATTTACATGAAAAGGGTCGTCTGCTGTTGAAACAGGTTTATAATTTTTAAATATATCAGAAGGATTTTCGTCGTAATCTTTCATATTCATGGGATAGGGTTTCTGGGAATCAGTAAATGTAAATTGTTGATAATGTGACCTATCAGTGGTATAATCTCCGTCCTGATGCAGCGTATCAGTTGAGTACGCTCCTTTATAGTGTGGTCGATCATTAGAATGGTAAGGGTTATCACTAGATGAGGTCATATCATTGGAATAGCCTCCTTCAAAGTGTAACCTAACATTAGAATATGATTCTCCATGATATGGCCTATTAGAAGAATGAACTGATACAGGATGCGGTCTATTAGTAGAATTAGCTCCGTCATAATGTGGTTTATTATTCATATAACCTTCTCCATGGTATGGTCGACTAGTAGAAGAAACTTTTTCATGGTATGGTTTATCAGTAGAATAAACTTCTTCATGGTCTGGTGTATCCGTAGAATAAACTTCTGCATGGTATGGTCTATCAGTAGAATAACCTTCTGCATGGTATGGTCTATCAGTAGAATAACCTTCTGCATGGTATGGTCTATCAGTAGAATAAACTTCTGCATGGTATGGTCTCTCAGTAGAATAAACTTCTGCATGGTATGGTCTATTACTAGAATAAATTTCTGCATGGTATGGTCTATCAGTAGAATACATTTTTACGTGGTATGGACTATCAGTAGAATAAGCTTCTACGCGGTATGGTATATCAGTAGAATGAACTATTCCGTGGTATGGCTTATTTGTAGAATGAACTCTTCGAACCTCGTCCATTTCTATGAAATAAGGATGTTTATAATTAGTTATTTTGTACAGAGTTTTAGTGGAAAGATTGTCGCTTGTATCATAAAAGGTCTCAAAATTTTCATCATCTTGCAATGAAAATAACTCTGTTGGTATACTTTTTGAACTATGTTTTTTTTCTGCGGCATAGAACTTTCTAGATTCAGTCGATTTGAAGTTCTTCGATTTTTTATAAGTCGGCACTGATGTAAGTGAATCATAGTCTTTTGTTTCTTCGAAACCACTTTCACTGATATATTGTTTTGCTAACAAAGATTTTCGATAACCTAAAGATTCTTTGGAAGTCTGCATATATTTTTCACGTTCTTCAAAATTATATTTTCTGTACTCATTATCTTCATAAGACGTATTTTCAGAGGGTAAAGTTTTTCGATATTCTTCTAGTTCTGTGGCAGGCTCTTCAAACTTGCCTCTTATTCTATCTGTAAAATGAAGTCCACCGAACACTTCTTTTTTAGTAGGATGAGCTAAAGTACTTCTTGTTGGATTATAATAATGTATAGTTCTATAGTCTTGTCTCTCTATTGTATATTCCTTAGATTTTGTTGCATGTTGTTTTTTGTTTTTTTGTTTCGTGGGATATGTTCTTCGGTCATAAATAAGTTCTGTAGATGGTTCTCGATACATTGCTTTACCTTTACTCCTAAATTCCTCCATTTCTAAGAAGGAAGGCTTCTTATGTATCTTACTTTCTGATTTTCGAATTACTTCATCCTCAACACTATCCATCGAATACGGTTTTTTATAACGCGTAGTTCTATCTGAAGAATAATGACTTTTAAATATTTCCAATTCTGAGTAGTATGGTCTATCTGCTGCATCAGTTGCAGATGGTATATGCATAATATTTCTGTAATTTTCCAAATATTTTAATTTCTTCTTTGTGTTATCGCGAAAGTTTTCATTCATTTTCGAAAAGATTGTTGGCCGATTTACTAACATGTTATTAAATTCAGATTTTGTAACTGTAGTAGGATACCTTGCATTATGTTGATACTCCATCCTATGTCTACCGAGGGTGCTTGTCCAAAAGGACAGTATATCACTATATTCATTATCAACGGATCTCCTGGTGGGAAAATAACTCCTCCATGTCTTTGTAGACCGGGAAGTGGTTACTATATTTGGTGATGTCAAAGTTTCTGTACTGCTAGTGATTTCGTCATAATTGGAAAAATGCAATGCCGGCCACGGTTCAAATCCAATCTTATCATATTTATGTTGTGTATCTGTGTCAACTTTGTAGGAGTAACGTATGCTCTTTTTACTTGTACTTTGAATTCTACTCTTTACTGTTCTTGTTACATGAATAGTTTTTCCTTTTATCTTACTAGAAATTAAAACCTGTTTTTTTCTTACATCACTATCGATCCTTTCACGAGTACTTTTACGGGGAAATGTGCTCTGTACTGAGTAGTAATAGAATTGTTTATCGGCACCACTTTGTTTGGTAGCAATTGGCTTAGCGAATTCTATTTCGTAATCTTCAGGTAGTATAATAACATCAGTGGTCGCCACATATACGTAAGGATTCTTGAGACGGGCCATTAGAACAGCCTGCAGAGGTTCCACACAATATGTCAAAATTATTATTAAATGTAGGGCATTAAAAATAAACATTAAAATCATTTGTCATTATAAAAATTAAGCTGTAAAATATATCAAAAGGTCTTCATTGTAATACCTATTATCAGTATTATGTCAAACTGACTGTGATGTTTCCATAGATATATTATCATAGATGTTTCCCTATATCAAGGATTCAATGAGTGTAATAAGTATACGGCCAATAGGGGTAATCCTTTTTTCTACGTCTTTATCGGTACTAAGTACTATTTTTTAATAATACTTTTTACTTATACTTTAATCTTGCTTTGATCCAAGTCCTTATCTCTTTGTTATACTCTTCTTTGACATAAAACTACTTACTTTTGCGAAGCAGTTATGCTAGCTAAGGAGGAGGCGGGACGCGTGAGGCAGAGAAATGCCTCCTCGCAACCCAGCCATCGCGAAGGACACACCGGGCGTCGGGGATCGCGGGACGATCTCCAGCCACCGTAAGCAACGAGCATGGGTGGCTGCCCGTCCGAACAGAAACAGACCCGGGTGTACGGCGCGAAGCGTTCCGCGCATACCTCAAAGAGCCATCAGACCATCACAGATGGAGCCCAACAGGGCCGATTCCGATTCGGAGTCGCGGAGAACCTAACGACGTGAAGGAACGGGGTGATTTTTAGTCAGTAAGAGTCTGACACTCCCTATCACCTCACCCAGGCGGGAACAGCCATTCGATGATTGTCCCCCTCTTAAAAAATACTTACTATACTCTTTGCATAAAACATACTTCATGATTCAATCAAGATGATCAAGATTCAATGCAATGACTATACTCTTTGGCAATGACAATCAAATGCCAATCATGATTGATCGACAAGTATATACATCATATTTTTTATAATATTTATTTTTATCCATTTACATTTTTACTAATTTATTAAAATTGAAAATGTTTGCAAGTGTGTTACTTCGGTTTTATACATTTTTATATATTTTGTTTATTAACATCGAATGCTCTCTTCTCTCGCGAGTCAAAAATCCAGTTGAACATTTTCCTGAGACAACTCCAATCCCGGCGCTGCCTAAAAATATTTACAGATATGAACCATATCGGGGTAATACATAATATCTCTTTTATGAAGTAGAAGAAGTAGTTTTTTCTTTTATCTTTTTTTATCCGCAGTTTTAGTTATAGTTACTGTTATGTTGTATATATTTATTAATAATAATAATATAATATTTAAGTGTAGTATTTAATTTTTATTTAAATATCATAATTTATATAACTACATAAATATTTACAACTTAAAATTAACTACAACTAAACTATTAAATAAAAAGAAAGTAAAAGAAAACAACAAAAATTATACCCTATAAGTGTATATATAAGTGTAGTATTATTTTGATTAGAGTCCAAAGAAGTAGACATTATTTATTTCTAAACTGTAATATTTTACATATATTATAATATAGGTACTAATTCAGAATCTACATCAAACAATCAGTTAGTAATATTAAATAATCAATATAGACCTATCGATAATGTTGTAGATATTATAAGTCATGGTGGAAGCTAAAACAGTATACATAATATGATTAAATACGGTGCACGAATCTTCATCATCAATCTCGAGTACGCTTGCATCGACCATTGTTATTGTCTCTGTATCACCCAAAGGTCTGGCTGAAGAGAATGTCCAAGGCATTAAGTCCACCTTGTATATTAGTATGTGCATAAGACCTTTTGAAATAAATAAAATAAATCTTCAATTCTATTTACAAAATAACGCAAAGCACAAAGAGATAATGCAACACATGAGAAAAAAAGCACATGAGATATACTCATAAATATTATAACGCGGTAGCCAATGCCTTTCTCATAGTTATCATAGATTCCACGAGCATATGGTCAGTAACGTACTACTAGCATTAAGTAATTGACTTACTTGTTATAAACACAGTCATGTATTTTAGGCCACAAAACCCTTTGGACATCTACCCATACAAGTGACACGACTACACAGCCAGCAGATCTACCACGACCTACGAGGACGTATTCCCCTCCAAAGAAACCACAAAATTACAAGGCGACGACTCGCGAAGATATCAAGACGACAACGAAAAGACATTTTTGGCATCATTTTGATGATGCAGCAGAAGAATGGCCGAAAGTTGTTTTGATTACATCAAGCACGCCAAGATTAACAACTACAAAGGCAAGAAAAAAAATATTTCCAACTTACTTCCCTCAGTTACGTTTATTACCTATAGATCAAACTGAGACCGAGATCAAAGACGCTGATAATGAAGAAGAACAAAAATATGTCGTTGGAGGCGAGAAAAATGTTACAAATTACATAGAAACAGTTACACGTACATTAAATTTTGAGCCAGAAATTGAGGAAGTGACAGAAGATTACGATGAAATGCAATTGTATTCGGCTACAGAACCCATGAATACTACAATTTTAATTCATCTTCGTACTAAAAGCAAAGGCAGGCAAGGAGGAGTAACCACTACTACTATTAATACGGGTGAGACCGTTAAACAGACGACGACAATCAAAACTAGATCAACTGTAAGTAGAGGTACATCGACAGCTCGATCCACTCCTGGAACACAAGACCAAAAACTAGTTTCAGCCGTTGTAAGGAAATGCTACCAGTGCGGCTTGAACATTACCGATATCCCAAGACAACCAACTTGTCACCAAATTTTTGACAATACTAAACGCCATTATCAATATTTAAAGGCAGGACTCAAAGTAGTGTGTAAAGGAAAGGTGTGGACTAAAGGGAGTAAAAAAGTTAAACGAGCGCCTGATTTTAATGTAGACCCAAGGAAGCTTTACAAAGGTTATTGTTGTTACCTTATAACATATTGTAGCTCATACAAGTCTTTCATCGTCATTGGTTTTACGTTTCATCATCAACAGCCTATAAGCCACTACAGACCAAAGTCAATGGCCTATTCTCTTACGGTTTGAGCATAAATCACCACGCTTGCTCAATGCGGTTTGGCGATTCCAAACTTATAATTAGAAATTATAAGCCCAGGTTTCCTCACGATGTTTTCCTTTGCCGTTTGTCAGTGGTATATCTTATAAAGTTCATATAACTCGGAAAAAGTCAGGTGTACGACGCTCTGATTGGCCGGCTCTAACGAACCACCTAATCAGAGCGCTAAACGCGGTCTCGTTTAGATAACTTTAAACGTTAAACAAACTTGTAGTAGGCCTCTACTTATTGTGATAGTTACACTGTACTCGTAGTATCGGCGAGCATGAGTGGCTCGCCGTCCGACCAGAACCAGACCCGAATGTACGGCGCGGAGCGTTCCGCGCGCGCCTCAAAGAGCCTTCAGGCCACCACGGACGGGGCCCAATAGGGCTGATACCGATACAGAGCCGCGGAGAACCTAACGGGTTCCCGGGGCTCCAGCTGGAAGTGCAGTAGTAGGAACGGGGTGGATTTTAGTCAGTAAGAGTCTGACGCTCCCTCCAGCCTCACCCAAGAGGGAGAAGTCATTCGATGATTTCCCCCCTTAAAAAAAAGTATAGTAACAAGTTACTATATAACTTTCCAGTACAACTAGCCGTTATTATGCATGTAATTTCTTCAGTCACTTAATTGACTTGTGGTAAACAAGTCAACTGTATCAAACCCCATTTAGCGTTTCGTCTATTGCATGTTTTTTGATGATTATTAAAATATTAGTTATGTTTTTTTCATTTCTAGAGGGTTGTTTCAAGCGATTTCTTGACGTTGGCGAAGTCTATGATGAAAGGGGTTGCCGAACAATGCCGCCACAACTGGGAAAGACTTTCGCATCCGATAGATTCATGAGTCTTGAGAAGACTGCGCATGCAATGACCGACGGTTGTGTCTCCAGCCCGCATGCTTCCTTGACACCCTTCAGCAGGGGCATTTCCTTGTACGCTCGATACCACGTCTGTGTGTGTAAGGAGGACTATTGCAACAATGCACAAGATAGTAACAAATCTCTGTGTCTACTTATTATAAATATATTTACAAACATATATTTTAATACGTGAAGTATGTCACGCACCTATGACTCAACGACACCTGGAATCTACCTGTCACCAACGGACGTACACACACAACGTTTCAAAAAATCATAGATATACACATTTATCATCAGTGTGACAAAAATATTTTGACAGCAAATGTTTTGAAATGTTTTTTATTATTATGAGATTTTGTTTTTTTTTTTGTAATATTTTTTTGTAATATTTCATTACACTTATAATGAAATACATTTATAAAATCTGTCTACAATATCGATTTTGACCCATCCAAGGTTGGTTTGGTTGCACCCAAGGAGGCCGTCGTTTGACAGCTCACACTTATGCCTGGTTTGCACTATGTTAGTATTTTAGTCAAGCAGCGAGTGTTTAGTATATCTCTCTCACTTCTGTCCCAAAAAGGAAGCAAGAGTGAGTTACTAAATACTCGCTACTTGACTATATACTAGCATAGCGCGATTAAGGCATTAGCATCTGTTTCACAATCTTTAATATAGGTATAATTACGTACTCGATGACCTCATGTGACAGATAGTTCATACAAAATGTTCTTAATTGAATAAAATCTGTTTATATCCACGTAATCCATAGCTATAATTTTGAATTGACGGTTTTAGAGCATTCAGGGTCATGTGCTTTGTTAAATTAACTTCATATTTTGATAAAATAAACTTGCAATACCTGTTTAAATTATTTTCAGAATGGCGGAATTCTGGACAGTGGGCTTAACATACTCAGTTCCACCACAGTTTGGACTACTTCTATTTGGAAGCTATCACAGCCAGGGTTCACAGTGTCAAAGCGCATTAAATTCTGTCCCGGGGTTCTCATTTTCTGTTCCGATGTTCTCTAAGTCTCTCTAATTATAAGCAGTTTTGTTAGGTCGAGATGTAACGAACTACGTAATAAAATCGTAAGAACCTTTTTCACACACAACACACACTTCTAGTTGTCGTATTGTCATGAAAGTAGTCAATCATATAACCTTATAATATTGATGGAATTGGAAGGTCGCTGCTTCGGATACCTGTAGTAATCATATCGAGTTTGCGATGACTGTTTTTTTCTGATGACGAGCCCATTTATGTAATTAAAAGCACCTTTTTAGTTTTTTTAAGCTATGAATAGTATACACTTATAAGATTAACTTACATATCTTACTGAGTATGAAGCTTAAAAGAAAAATAGGTGACTTTATTCGTATGTCCTCACCAGGAGTAAAACTGATCAATCCCCAAGCGGTCACCGGTAACCGCTCTCCGCTAACTACATTATAGACCTTATTTTCCGGAGGTTATACGCTGGGGTCGTGCGGTCCATGGCCCTCTACGGCGCCCCTGTGTGGGCGCCGAACATGCTGCGGCGTCCCGCTTGGACGCTGCTCATGTCACAGAGGGTCATGGCGATCCGAATGATCCGCGGATACCGCACGATCTCCGGGGAGTCGGCGAACCTCCTTGCCGGATTACCGCCGTGGGATCTGGAGGCGAAGGTGCTCGCGCGCGTGTATCACATGCGCGCGGAGGCACGTCGCCGGGGCGAAACTCCGCTGCCGCGCCAGATAAGTGCGTGGCGGGATGAGCTCCGGCGCGATCTCATGGCGGAATGGCAGCAACGACTGTCGCAACCGAGGGCTGGGCTCGGCGTCACCACCTACCGCCTGACGCAGGTCCTCACCGGACATGGAAGTTTCGGGAGGTACCTGTGTCTGATGGGGCGGGAGGAAACGCCCGGGTGTCATCACTGCGAGGACCGCCCTGAGGACACGGTGGAACACACCGTAGCGGAATGCCCTGCGTGGGCTGAGCACCGCCGTGCCCTCAGGGAAGTGATCGGCAATGGCGACCTCTCGCGTCCGGGCCTAGTGCAGGCCATGATGCGGAGCGAGGGGGACTGGGATGCCGTCTCCTCCTTTTGCGAGGCAGTCATGCTAGCTAAGGAGGAGGCGGGACGCGTGAGGCAGCGAAGCGCTGCCTCCTCGCAACACAGCCATCGCGAAGGACACACCGGGCGTCGGGGATCGCGGGACGATCTCCGGCCACCGTAAGCGCGGGCCTGCGGACGGCGAGCATGGGTGGCTCCCCGTCCGACCAGAAACAGACCCAAGCGTACGGCGCGTCGCGTTCCGCGCGCGCCTCAAAGAGCCATCAGACCACCACAGATGAGGCTCAATAGGGCCGATGCCGATTCGGAGTCGCAGAGAACCTAACGGGTAACCGGGGCTCCGGCTCGACGTGCAGGAGAAGGATCGGGGTGGTTTTTAGTCAGTAAGAGTCTGACACTCCCTTCCGCCTCATCCAGGCGGGAGCAGTCATTCGATGATTTTCCCCACTTAAAAAAAAAAAATAGACCTTATTTTCGATGCCTAGAGACTACCTTTGTATGAACAAATTTTGGGGATTTTCAGAAATCGTACCGTATATATTGATATCAAGTTATATTATAGATTATATTACCTTAGCAAAGTATGTAATAAACAATAACATTCTTAATACTTCTGACTGAAGAGATATTTTAGCTTAATGAACCGATCGAAGAGATTTACTAAGCGCAGCTGAGGGAGATGTCTGCCTCTACGACTATTTGTATTTAATAATCGGCCTTCATTTTGGATCATTGTTATCAAATAACAGCCAAATCGCAGGATACAAAAAAAAACATACGATCTACGCCGCGTGAACGCCCGGCGCCCGGAGAGTATTGACTTATACACCATGATCTAATTCCTGTTAAATATAGGCCTTCTATAATATCTTTCAGATCCACAGGTTGGAAGCGACCTGCATCCACAGGTCTCCCGTGACATTTTCCATGTTGTCTATCCACCTTGTGATTGATAATTTACGTACATACAATGCTGGTCATTAGAAATGATCAATGTGAATTATAAATCATCACATACCTTGATACTCACTTTCAAAGTTATCTTTCATATTTTTAAACAATTTTTTTTGTAGCCAACAACAAAATATATTCCATTTATAAAAAAAAATTGTTGTATTTACATATTTACATTTTAATAACAAATTTAATATTCATACTACTGAAGCTGGACAACAAAAAGCAGCCGACCGCTCAATAAGATCCCTAGCTAATTCATTGACGAAAAAACGCCACCCCTATTCACAGTGCGCGGCATTCGGCGACGGGCCGCCATCGGCGCAACATGGCGGTCGCAGGCGCATTTATAACGTTCCTTATACTAATACACACGGTCCTCGTACACACAGAAGTTTTAACTCCGAGATATTTTAACTTAGCGTCTAAAAAGAAGATTACGGCCACGGCTACATGCGGAGATGAAGGACCGGAATTATACTGTAAATTGGTTGGTGCTAACGCGGACCATGATGAGCATGTGATTCAAGGACAGGTGAGATTGTTTATATTTTGTTTGTGATTGAGATTGAGACTACCTTTCGGTTATATCGTGCTTTGCATACTGAGCAAGCTACATGTTTACCTCTTTAAGTATTGTGTATTCTTGCACTGTTTTGTGCAACAGGGCCCTTTTGCCCTTTTTTATGATGGTCTATATTTCTCAAGAGATATAAATTAATTGATTTTTCTTATTTTATCTATAACTTTTAAGTAATTGTTTGCACCCAACATTTTAAGATGTAAGTTTGATAATGATATATATCTTATAATTTCAATGATTGTAGTTTTTATCGAGGTGACTGTTATAAGCGTATGATGTGTATACGTATTATTTTTCATAAAAGCATATCATATTACGTGGATTAAATTCTATTTTGTTTTGAAAATAGAAATTCTGTCTGTTTTATCACGTTTATAAGGTTTTATGTTACATTTTAACTGTGTCGTACGTTAGTATAGTTTTATGTGCCATAGCGGGTAAGGGTCATGCAATTATAGTGCTTATCCGCTCAAAGCAATAATACAAATTAGGTCAAATTACAATGCAAAGTTTATATTTCATTATTGGCCTATTTTCTCTGTATTAACATTAGACCATGTATTTCTACAGACATACTTAAATGGTACTTTTTACCTTTTAATTGTGGGTTGGTATTGTTATATACTACTGATCTGACATTTCACAGAGGTGCTTTAAGACCCGTAAAATTTCACAACTCATATTAATACATAGCATTTTGGTGAACGCAAATAAATACGATAAGGGAAAAAACTGACTCCAAAATAATTTGGTATATGTTTGTAGCCCGATGGATATTTCCTACCAATGCAAGTCCTATCAGGCATTATTTTAGAAAACCATCTAAACAATGGTCAGAAAGACGACTTTGTCAAGTTGGCAACGAACTTATAGCTTTAGTTGTGGCAATGACAATGCCTTGCAAGCAACAATTTAAACTTTTCTAAAGTCATAATCAGAGACTGACTGTAGTGTATAACTAGGTACCTTCTTTAATTTATAAAAATTGACTAGATGTATTGTAATCAAAAAAAATATGACAAGGGCACGGACCAAGAGTCCGTGGAGTAGGTATTAATCTGTAACATTAAAAAAATGGAGTATGAAGATATGTTAGTTTCAAAAAGTGTAAAAAAAAAACTTAATTAACCCTGTTCGCATTGCTGTTTTATCCCTTGTATTATGTCCTAAATAATTCACTGTATTATAATTATTGGATACAGTGTAGAACAGCTACCGTCTGATAATACACTGATAAGCTATCTGCGTTCCGCTGCCCCAGCGTCCGTTTGATAACGGGTTCGATGCTCCGGCAGCAAAAGCTCTAAAACTTATGTAAACTGGGATGCTGTTGTGAAATGGTTATTGTGTGTTATATTAAAGAATGATGTAGATTACGTAAACGATGGTGGGTAAGGAACAGGGAAATTAGATAATACACTCGGGAGCAAAGAACTGGAGGCACTTGCCGTAATTTTTTTACATGTCTTAGGTAATAAGTATTTACGTATACAAGTATTTTATAAATTGGTAACGTATGTCGTATAAAAAGCAATTTTGTTACCTTTAAAATAAGAACACTTTGTTACAAAAGGTTATATTTTTTTAAAAAAAGGTCAATGAAACTAAATACAAACAAAAAGTAAAAAATAACTATTATTGGTCATACGTAAGTACTTATAGCTTACGCACCCACTGATAGGTGCCACAGTTTTAAACAAAATTATTCATTAAAACAGTATTAAGCTTAATAGATACCTTACATTATTAAGCTGTTTACAATTTTATTATGGATTATACCTGTGACCATTACCTAAGTTATATTTTGTTATAGGTTTGTGGCACCGACTTCTAACCTATACAGACGAATTGAGAAACTTCTCGTTTTTTTTAAGTCGGTTGAAAATGAAAACTAAAAAATACATAGTATAAAACCAAGTCACTATCCGCCGTCTGTCTCTCCCTATGTATGCTTAGATCTTCAAAACTACGCAACGGATTTTGATGCGGTATTTTTTAATAGATAGAGTGATTCTAAAGGAAGGTTTATATGTATAATACATGTATAGGTATTGCACCCGTGCGAAGCCGGGGCGGGTTGCTAGTATATAATAAAATACTATTCTTACTACTGTTTAGTGGCTAACAACATGACTGCCGACCAAGAGTTTTTAGTTTCGATTTCCGAGTCGGGCAAAGTATCATTGTACTTAACTTGATTTTTCAAAAATGTTGAGTATTAGGTACAGCTTGGGGTCTGAAATTGGTCTATGTCCATAGGCTTAAATTAAACTCTATAGGACTCATAACCTAACTAATATTGAGTGCATTATACACACCTCTGTCTACCCCGTCGGATATAGAATCGTGACGTCATACTATGTAAAATACTAATATTAAAATGTCAAGTAGGCCACAGGAATGAGAGTCGGAATACATATTTTGGTTAAATTAGGTAGAGATAAGTAACGGTCGTCTGTAGTTAATGGAGACGTTATCTAGTAAACTTTGAACCGATTATCTGTTCGAACGTTTATTTTTGAGTGGGTGGTTATTGTACTTACATTGATTCATTCTGTCTCTACAGTGAATTAAATGTAATATAATAATATAAAGTTTTTAATCCCTGTAGTTGAAAAAGCAGCCGGGGCCCAGTATTGATTGCACGGTGGACGCGGTGGCTGGGCAACTGGCTGCCGTGCAACGTGTAGCGGGTTCGATTCTCGCCCGGACCAACTCTTTGTGTGATCCACAAATTGTTGTTTCTGATCTGGATTTCTTGTGCATGTAAAATTGTATTATTGTAAACGCACCCACGACATAGGAGAAAATCATAGTGTAGTGCAACGTTTTTTTAAATATAAAAAAAATATTACCTTGCTCAACCGACTTAAACACGAAAGTCTAGTTTCCTATAATACTTCTTAAATAACGGTCGATGTTAAATTATAATTCACACACAATCACAAATCACTTGTCTGTATCTGTACTTATTAAAATTTAGCACAAATATAGATTGCGACTATATTGCTATCTGTAGGCTGATGAACATAATAATATCAAATCTGTTACAAAGAAAAGGAAATAACAGAATCGATCCAGTCGTTTTCGAGTTTTGCGCTTAGCAACAGTCACCAAAACGTTTTTAAGTAGCTACCTATATGGATTAAGGATACCTACCTACTTATAGCTTTTCGCTAGCTACCCCTATACCATCTCTTAACTAAAAGTAACTTAGCGTCACTTAGCATCCAACCTAACCCCTTACTTCCTTATACAGGATCTGTTAAGTGTCACTTATAGATTGATGAAAAGTAAAACGTTGCTAGATGTCGCCTGTCTTGGGTTCCTTAAAATTTAGAAGAGGCTAGCGATAACGGGCATTATTCTTATATTATTTATTTATTTATTAAAATTTCTGTATAATAAACATACGATGGCGGACTTAAAGCTGGGTGGCATTCTCTAACAGTCAACCATGGGGTGATGCAGAGATGTGCAACATATAATGTAATAGGTATAATGGTTTAATTTATGTGACACAGAAAAATCTATATAAATAAATTTATGATTATGCATAACTGTAAATACATACATCTATATTACCATTATGACAGAATATTTCAAAACCTTGTCTATTACTTCTAATCTAATATTTTTTCCAAATACACAAAGTACGTTCATCCATTTACAATTAATACAAATTAATGCAACCATATATGTTTGTATTAAAAAAAATGTTTGTTTATTTTATGGTAAATTACTTGCTCTCATTAGACTTAGTCTATAATGACTATTGTAATTTGTGTGCAATAAATAAATAGGTACTGTAATATACAAATTAATGATTACAGATCATCAGAACACTCAGTAAACACATATTTTTTTATTGTAGAGTTTGATATATGCATCAAAGATATAATCGGTGTCGGTGTATATTCTAAAACTCACCCCCTATTACATGGGACTCATAACATAAATAGTGAAAAGTGGCTGTTACATTGTACAGTGGCATTAAGTGCCGTAATGTGCACCTCTGCCTAACCCTTCGGGGATAAAAAGCGTGATGTTATGTGTATATTCTAAAAAACAAACATTTCGAGTAACTTAGTATCCGATGAATAATGAATGAAACACTGCATTCTCCTGATTCTAAAGAAAGTCAAAGTCATTTATTTCAATTAGACCAAGGAGATATTTTTGAACGTCAAAACAGAATATTGGACAGAATATTAAAAAATGCCCGTCTGTCGGTCAGTCCTCTAGTCAAGCTATTTGCTCGTTCCAAAGTGTAGATGCCTATGGAGAAGAAAAGCAAGAACTCCATGGGTTACTCGTTTTCAATGTTCACAACAGGGCCTTTAGCCGAACGACACTTTAGCGCTTGTCTACAGAGAGAGTTGAAATCAAAATGTATACGGATGACACTGACAAATGTCAAAATTTACGTCAATTTTATATAATTTGGTTTTCTATTCTACATGTAGACAAGCGCTAAATGGCATTTGGCTACAGCTGCTGATCTGCAGTCTATTGGAAGTTAAATTAAATATTTCTTTCTCAAGAAGACATTGTCGGACTTTGTCTAAACAAAACAAATTGTTCTAAACAAACTGTCATCAACACTCATCCGTAATTACAAACATATGACTGCATATTTACACAATGTAAATAACCGGACATTATTCCTTGTAATATAATCTCACTTCGGGGCCCTTCGGGCATCTTCGAGCTCTCTGGATTCGGAGAATTTCGACAAAGATCGGGGATTCTCGTGGCGTTTTTGCGGACATGTGGCGGCCAAATGCTCACGCGCATCCTATTCAACTAAGCTCCTTTGTTTTTACAAACACAAAGGTCCCAATTGCTGTTGATGTTTTGTTTGGAGTTTTAGGAATTAGATATTTCGTGATGATGCATTGAATATTAAGATTTAAAATGGGTGGTTGGTTTTAAGGATGTTCGTTACTTTATTGATGGACAAATGAATTATTAATGATGTAGTTATTCGTATTATAATGTTCTAGATTTATTTTAAAAATACTTTCTATACTATGCGATAGTAAAAGTCACTAATTAAAAAGTTATAGGTCAGTAAACTTTACACTAACATACAAGGCTCATAATAATATTATACATAGTTGGTCATCAATTAGGTTTGAACCTATTCAAGCACGAACGTATGCCGACCACTAATCCATTGGAGCATTGTCACCCTTAGAACAATCAATAAATGCGCGCAGGCGCATAATATCTTGTCAAGTGTCTAAGATTGAATTCATTTGCTCCTTGACTACTTTTGAACAAAGACCAGTAAGAGTTAAAAATAAATAATAAATAAATAATAATGTACTTCCAAATAATTCCGTTATAATTATAATATCGGTCAGACCGTCATGAACTCCACTTAATTGAAAGTTTAATGTAAACAAAAGAGAGTCTCGATTTAACTTAGTGTTGGTTGAACTTAACACGAATGTAATACCAAAGACTTAATTTTGGTCCAAAATGTCTCGTTCACTGATTTGGATAGCAATCTATAAAAATAAAAAAGAATTTCCGTTCGTTATTCTCACTTAAACTCGAGAACCGAATTTGCTAATTTTGGTTTTGAAATGTTCGTGAGAGTCCAGGAAAGGTAGAGAAAAATATTTTTTAGTCAACACAACAACTATAACATAACAACTTACTTAAGGGGACGTTTGCCCGCCACTTCCAACAGATGGGAAGTGTAAGGTGCGACACCTTTGACCTGGGACCATTCGCTTCACTGTTAGCAGAGTGACCATAATCACTATGAAGAAGAAGGCACGGCTTTCTTCTGAACTCCAGCCATCTTTTCCTTGCAAACTGTTTGGTAACAGTCCAATTCATAGGTTATCTGTGATCTGACATGTGTCGTGGTCCTGTCTTCCTTTTCATTAAGTTTCATTACAAATGAACAAATGAATGTCTAATCCAGCAGTAGATGTTGATACAAATACCAATGTAGTTTTGCTCGTTGATAGTGATGATGATATCACACATTAACAGTCTATTAGTAAAAGCCTAGTCACGTTAGTACTTGTCAGCTTTCGAATCCCAACCCTTGGGGGGTGCTCATGTAACGCCAATGTCATAACTTAACCAGATGTTGAGAAACAGACACATAAACAAGAAAATATAGTAAAAAAATGAATACAAAGTTTATCTAGTGCACAATACAGAATGTACACATATGTACCTAGTTAAGTTATATCTGCGTATACGCATAACATCATAACATCACGCCTTTTATCCCCGAAAGGGTAGGCAGAGGTGTACATTACGGCAATTAATGCCGTATTATAATTATGGGTCCCATGTAATAGGGGGTGTGCCTATTGCGATATACCGGGCACAATTCCAGACTTCGTGCTACTACTAAGATTTTTTTGAAAAAGCCCAGTAATACTTTGCCCGACGCGGGAATCGAACCCGAGACCCCTTGCCCGGCAATCGCAATTGCGACCACTCGGCCAACGAGGTAGTCGTATACGCAAATTATAATAAAAACCTTTTCTTTATCCCTTTTGCCCAGGTTTGTGACATCTGTGATGCTACGAATGAAGCCAAGAAGCATCCTCCAGAATATGCAGTGGACAGCTCGGAGACTTGGTGGCAGAGTCCGCCGCTGTCCAGGGGGATGAAGTACAACGAGGTCAACCTCACCATCGATCTTGGACAGGTAAGGAATGAGTACATCTCCTACTGTATTTTAACGAATACTTTCTTCTGGCTAGTATTTAATCTAAATATCGGCAACTGGCTGATGAATTGTTCTGAGTAAACAGCAGTCAGATGCATTATGTATGCAGTTTTATAACTAGAACAGCCTTACAGCACTATAAATAGGTACTGCCATAAAATCACTTACTTGAAATAACACTGACTAATCTTAGGTGTAGTCATATCAATGGCTTTAGGCTTGGATGTAGTTTTAGAACATTTCAGAGGCGAAAAACTCAATTTTACTTTCAGTAATTTAAACTGAGACCGCGTCTGATAATAATAAAACTGACATAAGGCTGTGACTACACGATCCGAAAACTGTAAAACATGTGCAACACATAAGAGACGTTATTTTGAAACTATACTGAAATATCTGCTCCTAAATATATTGTTCTCATGAAATATGTTCTCGGGTATTCGGTGACATCATATCTACATACATTAATCTAGGACCCCAGACTCAGTGCTACATAACTATTATTTTAATATTACGTCATAATTCCAGGGAATATTGTTAACATTTTAAATGCTTTAGTACTTAATGCCCAGTCGATTGTATAGTCCATCAAGGTATTACTAAGCTTTTACGATTCACGTATGCACTGAGTTTGAAGCTTTTGATGACCAACCTTGGGAATTACAATGGTATCTATGGTATAACATAAATGGTGAAGTATTGGAATCAGTTACCAGTACCTATGTAATTAAATTTCTATATAGTAACGCCCGAATACTGAAAAGCGACTAAATGTTAAGTTGTAACTTAATATCGTGCTATCTCTCTCTCTCTCTTTCTCTGTCATTTTACAAAGAATTAAGTAGTGGCAAATAATGTGCACCTCTGCCTACCCCTTCGGGGATAAAAGGCGTGATGTTATGTTATGTTAAGTAGTGGCGAAATTATACTTAACCGCAACTTAAAATTGAGTATCCTTTCAGTATTCGGGCGTTTATATTATAAAGAAATAACAAACGTTACATAAAGTAAGTGTCATCCGCATGATGTCAATAAAGCTAAAATTAGAGCCACGAATACTTTCCCAACTTAAGATTCCCTAAGAAAAATCCTTCTAAAATAAAATCCATCAGCAAACAAAATTAGAATCTAAAACTACGCGACGAAGATTCCTTTTACCGTGGAAATTCTCGTTTTGTTTCTAATTTCGTAATATTAGTCGAGCCATATGTCCATTGCAGGCGATTCAGGACAATCCAGGAATAACATGGCGTTCGAGAGTTCACTGAACTCGGTTTCACCGTTGTTGGGACATAAAACAATTATAGAACAAGTTTACGAACCTAGCCGAATGTTCCTACCGTCACGAAGTACTTTGAATTTACATTTTAGTTTTATGCAGTATCCCATCTTCCGCATAAAATACTTAATTCATAATAAACGTTAAAAGTATTGTATAAATTGTGATATATGGATGATTAAAGTCATACTTATGTATTCGTTTCTTAAGTTCTATGTAAAAAGAAAAATCTTTGTGAACCATTTCTGCGTTTTTACTTCATTATGTTTTGTTCTTAATACTAGCGTTTGGTTATCCTTAATATACTTAATACTCAATCATTTATAGCCATATCGCGTTTACTCTACTATATAAAAATTGGGTGCGTGTGCGCGAGGCACTGAATTTGGGTGAAATTTGAAAGAAAGAGGTTTGCCTGGATTGCATCTAGGTTATCAAAGACATGTATGAGCTAAAAAAAACCAATCTTCTTAACGAATACATGAAATTAAGGATACCAGTACAAATGGCTCAAAATATGTTTTAAGTAATAAATGTACGTAGTTACAGAGACAGCTCAAACAAACAATTCAGCTTTATAATTATGATTAATTTATAATAGAAATACTTATAGTTTGAAGTATCGAATGGGCATGTATTACATTCAACTTATCTATTGCAATGTTTCATTAAATGCAGTTCTGCGACTGATGACAATGCGTAACTTGATTACCTACCTAGGTACGCGAATTTGCTAAGCGAATGACTAATACGAGATGCTGACGTGTGTAGAAATAGAGCGAATTTATCTTCTCATACATTTGTAATATGATTTGCATTGCGAATTCCAGTTTCTGTGTGTGCTAAGCTACCGTAATGATTCTGCTCTCGGGGTTTATATTTCAACAGCCTCTTTGAAAAAGTTAGAACGGTGTTCAAAAAGATTGCCTTTTGCATTTTTAACAAAAAAAATACGATCTTTCGCTTGTCCTATCCCTAATCAGTTTGGGATTCACTGATTTGTTACCTGATTAAATACAATTCACAACCAGTTATCGGGATTTGGTATTTCCTTTTGACTTTATGAGTTTATAATTTTAAAATGGGAATTTATTGATCATTTTACACTTGATTTTTGGACATACTTTGATAGAGTACTTAATAAAAGATTATGTTAATTGTTAACACATAGTTGTAGTAATATCAGAGCTAATGTGGTTATATCGTAATCTTGTTTCTTGTATCTTGATGACAACATACTGACATCATTGGTGTTGCCTGCCAAATATAGCGATTGCATACATATTACATAGTATATTTGCAAGCCTGCATCTCTATTGTAACATACATTATGATCTCAATGAATGTAAGAACATTGTCCGTAATATTTGTAAACAAAGTACTATATATCTGTTTGTCTTTCAAGCCTAATTTCAAAGTACTGGGACAATATCTGTCTAAATATTGCAATAATAAACATTTATACCATTAAACTGTCAAACACCGCGAGGACATCGGTGTCCGCACATCTATTGTTCTTTAATTGTGTCTATAATGACGATACTCAAAGGGTTAAGGGCCGATTTTTCCGACGCCAATAATAACTTTGAATATTTGACAATAATTCTTCCATAGTAATAACTATCAAATGGCAATTTTAATCTACAGTTAAGAATGATCGTTAAGAAAGGTAGGTCAATAAATAACTGATTATTGAAAATTCGGCCCTTAATGTCGTTATTGACATAGTTCATAATTATTACTTAATTTTGTTTTTCCTACCACATGTATGGATGCAATAAATACTTCATTACTTGAATACTACAATGTGTGTCTTCATATGTTTAGACACTAGATGGTTAATCTTGATGGTCTTTCTTTATCAATTCCCGCACTTAGTATGGATATTTTACGCAGATTTATGTCATAAAGCTGAAAAGTTTGTTTGTAAGAGCTGGTCTTTGGAACTATAGCTGGAGAGTCTATGTATATGACATGAACAAAATAGATTACAGTATAAAATACCGGTTAAAATGATGCTTTGATTTTTTTCAAACCACAGTTAGAAGCTTATCTCATAGTCCGCGTGACCCGCAGAGGATGTATGGAGCGTGGGTGACGACAGTGTGCTGTGATAAAAACTGTAGCCACCCAAAGGGCGAGGTTATTAGTTCATAAAGATTATGATGTTTATATCACAAATAGATCAGGCAACTCGTAAAATATATTTTTTATGATAAACTATAATATGTAATAGAAGTTACACGTGTATCGTTTGTTTGGGGCGGTGTGCAGTAATAGGTGTCGTGGTGGCCCGAAGGTTTAAGACGCCCGCTTCTCATGAATGATGACACCATCATGCATGAGAAGCGGGCGGGGTTCGAAACCTACCAGCAAGGACCAATGTGACTTTTTCGGAGTTATATGTACTTACAAAGATTATTTAGACGCCACTGACAAACGGTGAAGGAAAACATGTGAGGAAACGTGAGCTTATAATTTCTAATTATAAGTTTGAAATCGCCAACCCGCAATGAGCAATCGTGGTGATTAATACTCAAACCTTTTCCGTGTGTGAAGAGGCTTTGCTCAGCAGTGGGCACTGATATCGGCTATTGACGATGATGATGATGATGATGCAGTAATAGGATTAATAAGTATTGATGATATGTTTCTGTAGAGTCTAAGTTCGTAAGGTAAACAGGATTTCCCTGTTTGATTGACGAATCACACCAAATAACAATACAGCCAGTACATTTGGTAGAAAAGTTTAAATTTTCTCTCGTATCGTGGCTGCATATATACATACTTACACTCACATTCATGTGAAGACTTGAAATGCATAGTTACTTTTAAATTCTTTACAATTCTACGATGTTAAGACAAGAGTAGTGTACGTGATAGCAAATAAAACTTTTCATTCAAAACAATTGTGTTTTCTCCAAGACAATGTTGTAATTTATAAATTTTCTGTGGATACATATTATTACATAATATGCTATGCTATACATGACAACTGTCCGAGTGGTCAAAGGCACAGCACGCCTGCCAACCCTTTAGATTTTTTAGGATAAGCCCATAAACGAGCGGATCACCTGATGGTAAGCAATCGGAGCCGCCCATGTACACCTGAAACACCAGAGGTGTTACAAGTGCTTTACCGGCCTTTTGGGGAATGGGAATTTGAGGATTGTGGAGCATTCGAGGATTAGGGAGACTGGGGAGGGCGGTAATTTGGCCTTCGGTTAACTGTCTCACACAACGCAAGCCATATTTCACGTCGGTTTTCTGTGAGGTAGTATTACTCCGATGGAGCCGGCCCATTCGTACCGAAACATGACTCTCCCACACTTGATTTGTTTCCCAAATCGAATTAAGCATTAAAGGATGTGTTAATTTGCATTAATCTCAGTACCAGTGCGATATCCAAATTGAAGGTCATGTATAGCTATTAACTTGACTCCTGTTAAGTATATGAACATTTTGTACCACTGGCAATATTTTATTCTCCACCTCTCATGAATGTTATTGGTTTGCAGGAATTCCACGTAGCGTACGTTTTCGTGAAGATGGGTAACTCACCACGACCTGGTCTTTGGATGCTGGAGAAGTCTACTGATTACGGAAAGACGTTCAAGCCCTGGCAATACTTCTCCGAGTCTCCTCAGTAAGTATTTTCTTTAATTAATTTGACTTAAATCTTATAATTTATGAATTCTCAAACTCAATTAAACATAACATCACGCCTTTTATCCTTGAAGAGGTGGCAGAGAAGTAACACCTACTTTTCACTATTTATGTTATGAGTCCCATGTCATAGGGGGTGAGCCTATTGCCATATACCGGGCGCTTTTTCAGACTCCGTGCTAATACTGAGATTGTTTTAAAACCCAGTAATACTTTGCCCAACCTGGAAATCGAAGCCGAAACCCCTTGCCCGGCAGTCGCACTTGCGACCAGTCACACAACGAGGCAGTCTAGTCAGTCAATTTAACATGGGACCTTTATCAAAAGCAGTCTTGATATTGAGTTTAATTTAACATAAAATTGCACCTAACATTACTTGCATATTACATGACACAACACCCCATTAGAGTTCACAGTTGGACTACACTGTCTCCTCTTCACAATTAGGCCTATACTCCAGTAATATCTATATGGAAGACCGTTCTTATGAGAAAGCTTTCCACAATTTTCACAATCTGGCAAGTGGGTTGGAGATCACTACTCAATATGATCGGTTCTTATGATATCAACGAAAAGAAAATGGGAAATGCCAAAGTATATTCATCCTTACCGTTATCACACGGCCAATCTTTATCCTTACTTATGTTATAAATCGGAAAATGAGTTTGTTTGTTTGTTCCGATTTCACGACGTAACTACTGAACCGATTGCTTTGAAATTTTGCAGAGGTAAAGTTAGAAGTCTGGATTAAATAATAGGGTACTTTTTATCCCGGAAAAAATTGATATTCTCGAGGAAAAACAAATTGGTATAGATGGCGCTTTGTGTATTGGTATATGTCACATAGGCTACTTTTTACCTTTTTGTGACGCGAGCGAAGCCGCGGGTAAAAGCTAGTAACGAATATTTTTACGCACTAACCGACCATTTTCTTCATTACAGGGATTGTGAGCGATACTTCGGCAAGGAGAGTCTTCAGCCCATCACTAGGGATGATTCCGTCATCTGCAGCACAGAATACTCAAAGATCGTGCCTCTGGAAGGTGGTGAGGTCAGTATAAACAATCACGCTATCATCAGTCACAGTGACAGTCCTAAACGAAACAGCTACGATTTCTTGGATTTCATTTTTAAACCAGCAAACAATAATGAACATCACCTTTACAAAAAGCATTGCAAGTGTGACTTTTATGCACTAGACCCTGAATTGAATGAACTGAATCCTTAAGAGCCATTACGCATTGTCGACTAGTCGCCAGGAACTCAGTCTCCCAACGACCGAGATATAGGCGAGCGACCAGCGACCAAGTGCGTAAATACCTATTGAAACTAGTAAATTGCAGTCGCCATTGACTGAGTCACCGGCGACTAGTTGACAGTGCGTAACAGTCTTAAGTCTTACTGAGTACAAAGACTTCAATTGTATCCAGTATTAGCATGATCATGTAAAAGAAAGAGAAACAACGATTTCTGACGTACATACATAAATCAAAAGACAACGAAGAAGTAGGCAATAGTTAGTACGTCAATATTATGTAGTGTAAGTCCATGTCATAAATCTGAGCTGAAATGGGTTGCAATTCAGCACGACCTTGGGCCAGGTCTTCAGAGATAGGGACCTCTGAGAAAGAGAACAAACAAAAGACAATAATCATGACTTTACTCATGTACGTACATCTTTCCAGATTCCAATTTCCCTGCTGAACTATCGTCCGTCTGCAAACAGCTACTTCAACTCTTCAGTACTCCAGGAATGGACCAGGGCTACCAATGTGCGGCTCCGTCTGCTGAGAACCAAGAACTTGCTTGGACATCTTATGTCTGTAGCTAGGCAGGATCCTACTGTAACACGACGGGTAATGAATCATCTCATTTTACATACTTAAAAACATATTGGATATATATATATGGCCACGGTCATTATAGAATTTTTGTGTTGATTCGTTTTTGCTTTTAATGTTATATATATAGCTTATTTTCCGTGTCAAAGAAAGATATTGGGTATGTTTGTGTCAATTGTACCAGACAAGTGCTAACTAAACAATTAAATTATTGAGTTATAATAGATTTAGACCTACAACTAGAATTCTTATTATATTTCTAATTGACTAATGAGGCTAAAATATTTCTACAAAATCACAAACAACAGTCGACGGTTTCTGTGCATTCGTAAAGTTATAGATTTACAAGAACACCTGAGATTTGAACTCACAATAAGTGATTTTGACTGCGAGGTCAATTTCTTCGTCAAAACAAACAATTGTTTACAATTCTTTTGTATGCAACAGTCAGAATTATGTGTATCGAGTCACATATTTATACATACATCTTCGAACACCTTAACAAAAGAAAATAAATATCTTCTTTCATCAATTGATCTACTTTGTGCCTTTTACTTAAATATTAACGACATTAATAGGAATATAAATAAAACATAGGTAGCATCACGCCTTTTATCCCCGAAGTGATACGTGGGCAGAAGTACACATTATGGCACTTAATGCCACTGTACAATGAAACACCCACTATTCACTCTTTATGTTATGAGTCCCGTGTAATAGAGGATGAGCCTATTCCAGACTCCGTGCTACTTCTGTGAATTAACCAAGTTATAGTTTGCCCGACCTAGGTATCGAAACTGAGAACCTATGCCCAGCAATCGCATTTGCGACCACTTAACCAACGAGGTAGTTATATACATATGACATTAAAGTGAAGGTTCAGCTATTTAGCAATCCTATAATATGTTTGTTTCCTTACGCATTGGTCTTAACTGGAGAAAATAAGTGCCATAACAGATGTATTTCTTTTTATAATAAATTAACTAAAATCACGGGTTACTCACGTGAATATACTGAGTAAGCTGCGCGACGTCGCCGCGGCCGCGCACGCTGCTCATGAGGAAGAACCCCTCTGTGGTTCGAAACTAGTAGAGCTTTTCTCAGTATATTTACGTAAATGTATTTCTTTCTGGGACTTTAAGTATTTAAAAAAAATGATCTGACATATTTTTCTCTCTACAGTACTTCTACAGTATCAAAGACATCAGCATTGGAGGTCGTTGTATGTGCAACGGTCACGCGGACACCTGCGAGCCAGCGGACCCAGCGACTAACACCAATATTCTGGAGTGTGTGTGCCAACACAATACTTGTGGACCACAATGCGCTGAGTGCTGTCCTGGATTCGAACAGAAGAAGTGGAGGATCTCGCAGCACTGGGACCGATTTGCTTGTGAACGTACGTTGTTTTATAATCAATGTAAACGATCAGCAGCTTGATAATCGGCTACTGAGTAACATGTCATGTCGATTATCATGTAAAACGACTTTTTGTGTGATTCATATGTATATTGTGGTTACGGGCTTGGTTGTAAAATGTATGTTTTCTTTGGAGACGCTTCCATGACACTAAAGAGAACCCTGAAGTTGGGCCAGGCCGCTGCGCCGATTGTGCAGTGTATTGAGAGGAGATACATTATTATTATTTCTTGTATAAGTCATTCTACAGTCTCCTGTGTAGAATGTCCACACAAATATATAATTTCACATACATGCCTAGAACCAGAACAAAAACTTGTGAATCACGCAAGAAATGGTCTCAACTATGCAGACAATGAATTATTGGTATCTTCTCTCAGTAAGGATAAAATTATTTATCTTATATAGGCTGATATATTCGTATCACATCTCTTCTTTCATTATGTTTGATATTTTTGATTAGTAGGTAGTAAGTAACTGCAGTCTCATTAAACATTATTTTACTTCCCAGCTTGCAATTGCCACAACCACTCGACGGAATGCGAGTATGACCCTGAGGTAGACAGACAGAGGCAGTCCCTCGATATTTACGGCAAGTATGAGGGGGGAGGAGTCTGCAAGAACTGCCAGCACAACACACAGGGCATCAACTGCAATAAATGCGTGCCAACATTCTACCGACCTTATGGAAAGAGCTGGAATGAGACCGACGTATGTCAGCGTGAGTATCTATTTGTGCTTTACCGATACACCGAATTGATCTTTCTACCCGCATCATAATAATAATATAACGTGATATGATGATTACCCAAAGCGTAAGCAAAGTTGTAGCAATCAGATGAGTTAGCGGGCTCATACACCGGGTACGATTCCAGCTTTTTAACTATTCATGAGAATATCTAAAAGATCCTGATGGGTTTAAGCGCACAATTTTATTATATCTGTGCGCACAATGTTGACGATTTACATAATTCTTTTGATCAACCACTATTTGTTGGAATCCAATGATACATACAGTATAATAAATTGTTTATTATTTGCTACAAGATGACGGATTACAATACACGTAAAGAATTTTCATCTTATCCTCGATTCAAAGATGGCTAACCACTTGCAGTGATCAGTCAAAATTAATCACTCAATACTTTGAAACTATTCGCTAGCCATGTCTAAAATTCTTTCTCACATTACTTTGTTTATTTCTGTCAGCATGTAACTGCGACCTGCATTACTCGACCGGGAACTGTGAAGAGGAGACCGGTCGCTGCGAATGCAGAGTGGAGTTCAACCCTCCTAACTGTGACTCCTGCGCCTATGGGTACTTCGACTATCCAAACTGCAAACCTTGCACCTGCAATCTAAATGGAACTGATGGACAGCAGTGTACTCCTGTTGATGGCCTGGTAAGTTTTGTAGCACAAGAAATAAAAAAATTAAGTAGAATATTGAAAGGATTACAATGAATATAAACAACTGCATACCTCGTTACTTAATACGATTGTGTTATATTTTGGTCTCTAGCAAAGTATTGTGAAATGTCTTAAATTCTAGTATGATTTTTATGTTTATTTTTTTATTAAATTAGCGTAACGTTCCGCTATTCTTTTCTTGTAGACACTGTTCCGATAGTTACCTTTTACATGATACACGTAAAATGATAGGAGGCAAGCTGTGACCGAGTAATATACCGTAATTTATTCCTTTGTTTATCATTAAGGACCAATTTTCATTATCAGTTAATTTTTAACTGTAGTATAAATATGAGAAATAATTGTCAAATATTCAAAGTTATTCTTCAATTCAAATTTATCTGGCGTTAAAATATTAGCCCTAAGTCAAATATGTTTCTGTCCAGTGCCCCTGCAAATACAACTACGCTGGTAAATCCTGTGAGATTTGCGCAGATGGCTACTATTCACCGGAATGTAAAAGTAAGTGAAAAATGAGATAATCAGGTACTTTCGGCTTAAGAGACAGTCGCCATTTTCATTGAAATTGTATCTTAACAACAAGATTTACTGTGATTTCATAACCCTATGAGGTTTAAATGCACACACATAATTTCCAAAATGGAATAATTCTTAGTTATGATGTTTTCGAGTTACTCACGTGACGTTTGTCGAGGAAGACGTGGCAGTCGTCGCGTCGACTGTCGCGGAATTCTGTTCATGAATATGAGCTTCTAGCATAGCTTAACACTAGTCTAGTACCTCGTTAAATAATTACATGAGCAAGCCGAAAACATAATAAATAACTTAGTATATCTTACTAAAGGGATTACTGTGAATTTGTACATGAAATTCAAGACAAAACTGGTATATCATAGAATACCGAAGCAAAATCAAGTAAAGAAAATAGTTTATTGCCAATAAGTATTAATAATATCAAGTTAAGCTATTATTTTTGTTAAAGGAACTTTTTGTTTAGACCTATAAAATAGGCCGTGTCTTCATGAACTGTCATTAATCTTGTTATCTCTTTCCAACCAGATTGCGAGTGCAACTCCGTTGGTTCGGTGTCTCCTGTGTGTGACAAGGACAGCGGTAACTGCACATGTAAGAGCAAGTACAGCGGTAGAACATGCAACCAGTGCGAAGCCGGGTACTTCAACTATCCGACTTGCAAACGTAAGTAGAGTTACTGTGTTTTTTTTTTATGAGATAGAGCGGCAAACGAGTATTTGTACTATGTATAGTCATCAAGCAATCAGCGCCTATTGACACTCACAGAAAGTAGTACGTGGCCGAGCTTTAAGGGATTTAAAGATTGGCGATGGGGTGAAGAATTGGGCCTCTAACTTCTAAAAACCAACCCGTTCGACTACTCTTGCACTTAATCCATTAAGTTCTCCGCGACTCCGTATCGGCATCAGCCCTGTTGGGCCCCATCAGTGGTGGTCTGATGGCTCTTTGAGGCGCACGTGGAACGCAATGCCCTGTACGCTCGGGTCACCCGTACTCGCCGTCCGCAGGCCCGTGCTTATGGTGGCCGGAGATCGTATGATCTTTCTCACTAATCAATTGCGAAAGTTTAAGGATGTTTGAGGAAGTTTGTTGATCTTCACGCAAAAGTTACATAATTGATTTGAATGTTTGAGATATATAATTATGGTCCACCAACACACATAGGTGTTTTATCCCGATAATGAAATCACTAAATCAGTGCTGGGTAACCTGTATGCCTGGCTTATACTGAGTGGGTGACCCTTTTAGCATAGGCATGTTGTCAGCGTCTCTTTTCTAATTCTTCTGTTTCAATTTTTCAACTCTTATATTTTTATTACTTCCACTGTCACATCTTGATTGCCTTTTTTTATTTTTTATTTATGCTGCATCGTGCCTGGTGCTAAATAAATTCTTTTTCTTTCTTTCTTTCTTTCTTTCTTATAAAAGCAACTAACTAAATGCCGAACGAGCTAGCCTTAGTTTTGTTTTGCGTACTTTACTAAGCAGTTGATGTTTACTAGTACCTACTTAACTATTATTTTAATGTTCCACAGATTGCAACTGCGATGTGAGTGGAACGGAGGCCAGCATTTGTGATGACGTCACCGGCGCATGTATCTGCAAGACTGGCTTTGGAGGAGCTCGGTGTGATCAGTGTTTGAATGGGTAAGCTAAGTTAAACCAATCAATCGTTACTTTTTTCTACAAAAACATATAAAAGTTGAGAAAGACATAAATAGGTAGATTCTAGTAAATAATAAAATATAATAAACTGCCTCTTTGGCCGAGTGGTCGCAATTGCTACTTGCGGCAAAGGGTCTCGGGTTCGATTCCCGGGTCGGACAAAGTATTACTGGGTTTGTTAAAAATTCTTAGTAGTAGCACGGAGTCTGAAACTGTGCCCGGTATATGGCAATATGCTCACCCCCTATTACATGGGACTCATAACATAAATAGTGAAAAGTGGGTGTTACATTGAACAGTGGTATAATGTGCACCTACCCCTTCGAGGATAAAAGGCGTGATGTTATGTCTAGAAAATAATTTGGTGCTTAATAGTTATCTATTTTCTAAAAACACAGTATTTGGATTTGATTGGATTAAATCTAACAACTTTATAGTTGAGCGGAGAGAAATTAACGGAATTTCGTCGCATATTCGTCACAGAGGCTAGAAAAATAACAAATTCCTAAACATTTGAACTACTTTCAATTTAGGTCTTTAAATGCTTGTCTAGATTCTACATGGACGTGCGTGGTCGTGAGCGTCTTTGCGTACCGTGCAACTGCGACCCCACTGGTTCTACTTCAACGAGTTGTTCAGCTGATGGAAAGTGCAACTGCCTCGCTAACTTCGGAGGCAAACAGTGCGACCAATGTTCACCAGGGTACTATAAGTACCCAGAATGTCTACGTAAGTTTTGTATACCATATTATAACTTGTAGTATACGCAAAATTGAAGTTCAAATTCAAATTACTTTATTTGTAGAACACAGGTTACAAAAGTTGTTACAAGCTTTACATTGACCAGCTATGTCTTGCCACTAACAGCGTACAAATAATATTAAATTACCAGTTATTAATTATACAAAGATTTCAATAGTCAGATTTGTCATTAAATTAAATTAAAATATAGGATCATGCACTGTCAATAATATTATATTACATTTCATCATAGTTACTTTATTACAATCATTATCATAATATGTCAATAACTTCAAAGTTTACTTTAAAGTTTAAAATCTTTACAATGATCTCAATAATATACAACATCGTTGGACTTATCGCGAGATATTAGTCCTGTTATGGAAGTAACAGGGGTAACCTTATTGCTATTTGTCATAAAATTTCTTAAATAGGAAACTCAATAAGTATATTATTTGAAAACTTATACTCAATAATAAGTATTATTTTTCAAATATACCTACTTGTATAATGTTTATTGAATGTTATGATTGTGAGATTTGTTATTTATTGTACTTGATACATTATTGCCTATTTATAAAGGTTTAAAACCACCTGCTACTTTCATATCTGCGTTACTTAAAGGTTGGCTGGGAGACAATGCCCAAAGCATTAAGTCCACCTGTACACACTTGTTGTATTAAGTTGAAATAAATAAAATAAAATATGTAATACTTTTTGTCAGACCCATAATTTAAAGTAAACCACTAAAGAAATAGTATCAGTTTTCACGAGTCTATCACCTCATAAAAAGTTTTTGATCCTTTCTCATTAATATTCATTACTCCCACAGCTTGCAATTGTGACGTATCTGGTTCCATCGGATCTACATGTGATGACAACGGACAATGTAACTGCAAGCCGAACTTCGACGGAACTAAATGTGATAAATGCAAAGAACAGTACTACAACTACCCGGCCTGTGAGGAGTGCAACTGCGACCCCAGGGGTGTTATTGCAAGTTTTGCTGGTACGTCATCAAATAATAATAATAAATCATTATTATACCTATATTTAAACCTTTTCGCTACAAACAGGTGCGATATCAATTTAGAACAGAGTCAAAGACTCAAAGAGGTTTTTAGATTGCTTATCATAAATTCTCCTATTTTTGTACAGGTTGCGGTTCAGTGCCTGCTGGTGAACTATGTCAGTGTAAAGACCGGGTACAAGGGCGCATTTGTAACGACTGTAAGCCTCTATTCTGGAACTTGCAAGAATATAATCCATTTGGATGCGAAGGTAAGGAACACATGTTTATTACGAAAGAACTACTTCGCGATTATGAGCTCAATCTGTTCATAGAATAACTCATAATGATCATTGTTTCTCTTTGAGCTACCTCGTCTTCAGCAAGCGTGGTGATCAATGCTCAAAAACTTTTGAGCACTTCCGTGTGAGAAGAGACCTTTTCTCAGCATTGGGCGCTTATGGGCTGATGACGTATGATGATATGAACAAAACTTCTGTCCACAGACTGTAACTGCCACTTAGCTGGTACTCTCGGCGGTCTGGGCACTTGTAACACCAAATCCGGACAGTGTACTTGCAAGATGAATGTTGGAGATCGTCAGTGCGGTCAGTGCCAGGACGGATTCTACAAACTCGACTCCAATAACGTATTTGGTTGTACTGGTAAGTTGAGAATAATGCCCCTTTAATGATCATCAGTTACGGCAACAACGGTGAGATTAGTCAACTGGGTAGGAGATAATTAAGTGAGTCTGTACTCTAATAATAATCTGATGGGACGATAATTCGACACGATGGGAAAGAAATCAGGCGCTTTTACGTAGCCTTGTTACGGCCAAAATGCATGCCTTGTTTACAAATAACAGTATAGTATTGGCCTACAAATCTGACAAAAGTTGTCAAATCTAACCTTAATTATCTGATGTTATAATGATAAAGGAATTATATTATTATGATTTTCCTCCAGAATGTGACTGCGATATCGGTGGTTCAATCGACAACAACTGTGACAAGACCACAGGACAGTGTCGTTGCCACTCCAGGGTTGAAGGCCGTCGCTGTGACCGTCCAATCCGAGCCCATTACTTCCCAACCCTTCACCAGTTCCAGTACGAAGTTGAAGAAGGCTACACGCAATCAGGCCCCGTCAGATACAGGAACTCTGATGAAGTGTTCCCTAATTACTCATGGAAGGGTTACGTCGTGTTCTCTATGCTACAGGTTTGTACCTTTATTTGTTTTTTATGGAGTTTGGCGTAGTAAAAGGCAGGGCGTACACGTGGACAGTTTTGAAACTGGTGTCAGTAGACCAATGAGTGATTCATTTTTATGGATTCAATATAAAAAATCATCCAGTCCCTGTGCATGTACGGATGACCAGTTTATTCTACTTAATATTTATGTAGAGTATTTTGATAGACTATATAAATATTAAGTTTTGATTTGATCAAAATTTTGATTTTGCTACTTTCTAATCTTACTATGTACTTCCCTACTTTTACGCACCGTCTAACGGTAGAAATAAATGACCTATCCCAATCCAAAATCTGTGGATAGGGACCGATTTTGACATTAGTTCAATGGAATTTCTGTCGTGGACGTTAGTTATTGACTGACGGCAGATAATTGCTCAAGGCAAATTCTCCGCTTGTATCGATGAACATTGATACTTATTACTACTTTCATACAAAACTCATAACCGAATCAATAACAATGTTTATTATGTTTTTATTGTATTGTGACTTCTAGAATGAGGTGACGAACAGGGTGATGATACCCAAGTCATCGCTGTACCGAATGGTGCTGAAGTACGCCAATCCTCTCCAAGACGTAGTCCTGGCTAGTATCATCATCACACCGGACAGCGTCGTAGATATACAGCAGAAGTAAGTACACTGCAAAAGAGGTTAATAGAGTCATCACTGAAATGTATAAGTGCACCTTCGAACTACTTGATCAAAATGCATCGTTTTTGTCATGTTTGTTTTGGTTATATGGTAATGTTGATGTAAAGGAAATATTTGACAGATTATCGAAAATAATACCTACTCAGGCTAAGGCTAATAATATAATTCACGGGATCAACAAATAACTTTCAGTTCTGTTATTCGATTTTAAAAATTGTCAATGGGATTAGTCACGGAGTCTGTGATCACCTACGAAAAGTGGATCTTTTAAATTTATTACTGCACTAGCGACCCGACCCGGCTTCGCAGGGGTTCAATATCTATGTATTATACATATAAATCTTCCTTAAGAATCACTCTATCTATTAAAAAAAACAGCATCAAAATCCGTTGCGTAGTTTTAAAGATTTAAGTATATATAGGGACAGACAGACGGCGGATAGCGACTTTGTTTTATACTATGTAGTAATTAAAGATGAAATGAAAGATCAGTTAAACTGTTACTTTCCTAATGACTGATTTTTCATTCAACAGATTATTCTTAACCGTAGACTTAAAGGTATAATTATGATAGAATTGTCTAATATAATTAATCCTCCGATAAAATTTATCGGTTGGTAGAAAACTCGCCCCTATGATTTGTTTACCTAGGCATATAATTGTGGTGATCCACACTCCATTACTCTTGTGAACGAATTCCTAATCATATATTGGTTATAGATTCAACGTGGCGCTTCGACCAACAATCCAGCCGCAACTGGTGACAGTAGCTGGTGAGAAAGGTATCGCCCCATCTCCCTTCGTCATGAACCCTGGAAACTGGATGGTCACCATCAAAACTACTAAAGAAGTCATGATTGTGAGTATATTATGTTCAGTTAGCCATCTGATATTTAACATTTTTAATTTGTCAGTTCATGATAATCCACCAATTTTTTTAAGCGGCTCAAATAAAGCTATATTTTGTTTTTCGATATTCACAATAAAAAATACGTAGCAAACACATAAAGCCCAAAGGGGTATTTACCTTTGATATGAAAACCACTTTAAAAGTGATATTTAAAATCATAAGACAAATTGCATTTACCTACCCTTATATACAATACACATAATTATTGTCTTGTAAAAGTGAAAAGTGGGTGTTACTTCTGTGTGTACGTCTGCTTACCCCGTCGGGGTTAAAGGCTTGATGTTATGTTTAATTATTGTCTTCTATTTTAGGACTACTTCGTGCTGATCCCCGAGGCGTACTACGAAGCGACGGTGCTGACGAAGCTGGTAGACAAGCCTTGTGTGATTGGAGACAAGAAGCTGTGCAGGCACTTCGCATACCCCAGCCTCTTCGGAAGACCGACTGCCGACGTCACTGGCCTCAGTACATCAGTCAGTGGATACATCGATGATGTGGAGGTACGATTTTAATACACAAATTAATGCTTACATTCTTGTATTATAACTCTTATTGTGGGACTTATTAAAGTATTACTGTATCACATGATTGTTTGATGAGGTAACTCAATCAGTCTCAAGCCAGTATATCGACCCACAACAATGTATTAAACAATTTAACATAACACACGTGCATATTCCTACAGCAATTGAACGAGCTACAAGCATCAGCCGACTCAATTCCAATCTTGACGAACGATGAAATCCAGTACAACATGAAGATAGATCCTCCAGGCGCATACATCCTTATCATCGAGTATGTGACACCCATCAACCGAAGCTTGGAGAGCTCCAATGAGATTGAAACCAACAACGGATCTTACTCCTTCGTACCTCGTGGGCCTATAACCGTGCGGTTCCAATCTGGAGACCAGCCAGAAACAAATGCTATCGTGAACCTCAATAATTGCCCTTACACGGCTGCGTGTCGCCAAGCTGTTGTCGATGACCTTTCCAAGATACAAATCTTCAATATTCATGATGCGAATAATGTCATTTATTTGATGGTAAGCTTTACCTTTATTTTATAACAGTAATACATATATGATTGGCTAATTTATTAGTCGCAGGATCATGTACCATAACTAAAAAGGCAAAATATTATCATCCGCTCATCCTTAGATATAAAAGCATGCTGTAACCAAAACTGGAACAAATATGAGCAAATAGTATTTCAGTTCAAACCCACACGATACGTTACGTACCAGCTAAAACCAATCGCCTAAGAATTGCACTATCACTGCAGCTAAATCTTACGTTATAAACACCAAGTCCAAATACCTTTTAAAGAGGTTGCATACCAACTGAGAAAACTAATTTCGAAAGTAACTGGCCACTCATACTTTGATTGTTTTAAATGAACATTCTTTTGTTTTTTGCATGTGAACATCGTTGTTGATAATTTTTTTGTATTACTGTTATAACTTATATAAATTAATTTGAAGCTGGCAATTATCATAATGTTGTTAATTTTCAGTCAAACGATTTTTAAAACAAATGTAACAATAACAAAAATGTGTTAGGTATTAACATTTTTCTCTTTTGTTGCTAATTGGGATCACATTTTGTATCTGTATTTTAATAGTTTTTTACTATAACAGGGTGACCGGGATACATTAGTTGGAATCAAATCCATAGTCGCTGTTCCGGAGTCTGAATGGCACCTGGATTACATCACCCCTCGACCATACTGTCTGAGACGCAATGGTAAATGCGAACCAGCTGACTTCTCTGCCGCCGTCGATTCCAAGAAGGTAAAGAAACATTGTCTTACAAATCTTGCTCCGTTTTTTCTACAGCACGTTGGATGCAAAAGCCGTGGTGTAATAGGATACATTTGCCACTACCGGATCTCGTAAGAACAGGCTTTGGACAACCAATAAAGTCAGTCAACAACGAGCTCTGATTGGCTGGCTCCAATGAACCAACCAATCAGAGCGCCCAACGCCGTCTCGTTTTGATTACTTTAAACGTAACACAAACTCTTATATTTAGCCCTACGTAACCTTTACCTTAATCAAAAGGTTTGATAGATCTCAGCGATCTCCAACGTCTGTCAAGCATGAATATCATAACAAACCCTCGTATGTAGAAGAGGTTCATTGTCCAGGGAACTATCAAAAACTGTTAATGTTAAATTCAAATACTTTCTTCGTAGGTTGAAGCGGAGTCTGGTACCGGTGGAGACAGAGACATCAGGCCTCCGACCCTGGACAATGCCACCGCCGTGGTATTCCTGACTCCTGACGTGGAACCTCTGAAGATTGAGGGGAAGATACTTGTACCTGGAGATTACATGTTCATGGTCCACTATTACCAACCCGTCCATCCTGGTAAGATTTCACAGGGATTATATCCAAGATTTCGTGTCTGTCTGCGCGTGAACGCAGCCGGACGCTCCCGGAAGAAAGGCGGGGCGCGCGGTGAGAGACGCGAACGGAAGCGGCGCTCGGCCACCATCAACTTTTCTTTTTGGGATCGTTCGCGGACGACGCGGACACAAGCTTACCGTTTAATTTATACTATATTATTATACCAGTTTTTTTACATACAGTCCATTACTTATTATTGAAGAGACCCATTCCCAACAGTGTCGCAATTTTATATTACCTTACTAGCTTCTGCCAGCGGGTTTGCCCACGTGCCCGTGGGATGAAAGTAGCCTATGTGTTATTTCAGACTATAACCTACCCCGGTTCCAAATTTCATCTCGATCCCTTCAACCCTTTTGACGTGAAAGAGTAACAAACACACACACACACACACACACACACACACACACATACATCCTCACAAACTTTCGCATTTATAATATTCAAAGTAGCATTTCATTTTGAGCGGTGTGAATTGTCTTTTTATTGGGAGGCAAACGTTCTCTCTTGTTATAAAAAAGAATTTGAAGACATTTAGATGCCCTACACAAAAAACGTTACGAAACAATACATTAGCAAAAATATGTTAAAGGAAAGAACTATTATTAGCTGTCATTCAACCTCTTCTAGTCTATTTCTTAACTGACAATATAGACTATGCTATATACACTTCTCACATTTCACAGAGAGCTCTATTGACGTGGTTGTGAAGACTGATGCCCAGCAGTTCGACACCACGATGCAGGTGCAGCACTGTCCCTCTCGCACCGGTTGCAGGTCGCTCCTCAAGCTAGCTGATGGCAATAACCGATTCCCTATCGCTGACAACTTTACCATCACATTCCTGGTAAGAACTAGCACATACAAAGTTCTATTAATTTTTTTTTTAATTGGTGGAGCCCGTTAAACGTGCTTACGGATCACCTGATGTCGCCCATGGACACCCGAAACAGCAGAGGCGTTATGTTAGTGTCCCATCAGCCTTTTCAGGATTAGGACTTTGAGAATTTTTGGATGTTGTATGGGGTAGAGGGAGGGAATTGAGTCTTCCCTAACCTAACACGAAGAAACACAACGCAAGCGTTGTTTCACGTCGGTTTTCTGTGAGGCCGTGGTATCACTCCGGTTTAGTATAAAGCTCCGCCCAAAACATGGCCCATGTAAAATGCCACTACTCGTGCTACAAACATAACTAAAAAAAACATTCCTGATTCCCCAATCTTCATTAAAACGTTTCTCACCAGGGTAACAACAGCAAAGGACTCTGGATCGACTATGTTCTCATAGTAGCATCGCCTGACTTCGTGGATGCGGCACTCACTGAAGCCAATGTCATCGACTACACTCGCGAATTCATTGAGAAGTGCGCTAACAACCACTACCACATCCCATCCAATGAGACAGGTTAGTTCTACGTAGCTCTGCGTATTGCAGCCACACGTTTGATTCACCTCACTGTGTTAATGACTTGGGACGAAGGGTTTTTGAGTAAATCACCTCCCACATCCCTGAAAACATTATGTCGGTAAATGCGCCAAGCATCCTGTATTTTTAAAGTAGGAGAAATGTTTCTTGCAAGTTACATTTCGGTTACACGAAGCGGTTCCTTATTTGAACACAAAACTTACTGTACAATTTGGGAACAGTAGAAAAGAAGAATGACTGTACTATAGAAGACTAAGATGTGGTGTCCGTCTTTAGAAAAAAAATTCGTTTATAGAAAGAGCAATATAGCTACCGACTAATAGGTATACATGTATAAAGCTCACGTTAATAGACTGACAGTAATTATACACTGTAATTATGAAGAGTTTCATCGAAGATCCAAACAGCTAATTCTAGCTTGCTTACCGTGACTAACATCAGCATACTTCTAGGATTCTGCCGCGATGCAATGTTCTCTATCACTGCGGAGTACAACAGCGGAGCACTGGCATGCTTCTGCGACTTCATGGGATCCACGGAGCTGGAGTGTAATACCTTCGGAGGCCAGTGTCCTTGTAAGCCCAACGTGATCGGAAGGTCGTGTAGTGCCTGTCGTACTGGATACTACGGCTTCCCCAACTGTAGGCCGTGCCACTGCCCATCAACTGCTATTTGCGATGATAACGGTGAGTAATACCTCATTTTTAAGACTCTGAGGGCCAAGCACGAATAACTATCGCATTCGAATCGTAACAGTATCGAGCGAGTTAAGCGTTCTGATTGGTTGGTTCACTTGAGCCGGCCAATCAAAGCGCCGAACGCGCTCAATACTAATACGTTACGAATGCGATAGTTATTCGTGCTTGGCACTCTGATGTCCAAATACTCAAACGCCGGTAAATTTGAAGTCGCACTTAAGTATACTTTTGTTACCACAAATTCTTTGGAAAATGACAGAGACGGCACGTTATTTAAATGGGTAGGTACAGTATTCGGGCGTGAAGGTGATAAAGAATAAACTGACTCTTGTCTATTATATGTCTACATGGTTGTAGTCTTAAATCAATTCCAGAACCCTCGGTATTTAAGATTTTTAGACCACAATCGTGGCGTTTAGATAGATATGGTTACATCAGAGCCATCCAATTTAGCTCATTCGTTTTTGTGTTGATATGTAAAAATATGGTCTATCAATCTTCTGTGTTGATTATAAAGGTAACATTTATTCGGCCAGGTATGTGCATTTGTCCGAAGAACGTAGAGGGTGAGAACTGTGATCGCTGCAAACCTTACACTTTCAACTTTGACGTGCAACGAGGTTGTGACGACTGCAACTGCAATCCTCTCGGAGTTGTCGGCAATCAATTGCAGTGCGAAGCTGACAGTGGTAACTGCCCGTAAGTATTCAGAACTGATTTTATGTTTCGCTCCAAGAAATTTAATTAAATCAAGATTTTACTAAAGTCAAAGTCAAAGTCAAAATCATTTATTTCAAATAGACCAGAAAGGCACTTTTGAACGTCAACATAAAAAATATTAAAAGTGAAGCTATTTACTCATTCAATGGTGTAGACACTACTCAATAGATACAAATTGCTATGTACCATGATAAGGAGGAAGGATAAACACTAAGGACACAATAACAGTTCCCATTGCTTACATAGTGCCATTGCTTGCTTGCCTATGAACCCTAACTTGACAATAATAAAAACGAAACTTCAAAAAATCAGGTTCTTAGTTTTACATGTAGATATGTGTGTATGTTTCTGCGCGATTGTCTGAACCGATTTTGATACAGTTTCCACGAAATGGTTTCTTAGGAGAAGATTTTAGTATATTAATTAAATAACTGACTTTAAAGAAGAGGGGATTGAAGTCACTTTTTTAAAATAAATTTATAAAGTAATATGTTGTAAAATGGTTCTAAAAATCAGCTTCTCGTCAATTTTCTAGTTGTCGTGACAACGTCATAGGCCGTACTTGTGACCACTGCGTGCCCGGACACTACGCGTTCCCGGAGTGTGTGCCCTGTACGTGTGACAGAGAAGGAACTACTGATGACGTATGCGACCAAAGCACTGCTCAGTGCTACTGCAAGCGATATGTGACTGGACAGGTCTGTATTACGAAAATTCTCGTTATTACCAGGTTTTGACTTGATCAGTACTGTGTCTAGTTGTATTGTAGCTAATGCTGGATCTAGTTGCTCATCATAAGCTGATACTTAGTTTTTAAATGCTATTGACAACATTCCATCATGTACCTATCTTATTCCTTGGAAAGTTATGCAGAGGTGCAAAACTACTAGTTATTTATTAAGCTACGAGCTTTATTATTGGTTACATCGGACACAATTCCAGACTTCGTGCTCCATTTAGCCAACGAGACAGTTAAAATAGCCGACCATTCTTTTTTGTATCGATTTCTCGCGCACTTCAGGTTGTATTTTAAGAAGTGTAAGATCCCTTATGTCTTCGTCAGACGAGTATATTCCATAAAGACCTTGGAGTGCAAAGGGTGCTTTAATCCTCTTCGTTTCAACTTAAATATGATTTTGTGATTCAGGCCTGCGACACTTGTTTGGAGGAGTACTTCAACCTGCAGTCTTCGAACCCTGATGGATGTACCAAGTGCTACTGCTTCGGGAAGACCACTCGGTGTACCAGTTCCTATCTGTCTTGGGCAGGCGTAAGTAACTATAGGATTTATTGTCACTGTAATACGCTATAACAATGTAATATGTATGCAGATTAACTTTTAATTTATATTATGTGTGCGTCTATGTAAAGTTAATGCAATTTTTGTACCTACTTATATATGTGTAACTTAACCTTTTGCAATCACTTGAAGTCTTAAATGTTTTTGTTCGTATTCTTTATTCTCGATTGTAAAGAAGTTCGAAACGAGTTTGGGATTCAAAATTTTAGATTTGATCAAAGTTACAAACTTTTTCTAATGGCTCCTGTCAAATCGTCTATTTTTATAGTACCTATATGATTGATTGTTTTTATAATAACTATCGTGAGACATACTTAAATTAAGTAAAATCGCGTGTAACGCAGTCTCATCAGTGAGCTGCGCGACGTCGCCGCGACCGCGCACGCTGCTCATGAGGAAGAACACCTCTGTGGTTCAAAACTAGTAGAGCTTTTCTCAGTATATTTACGTGATTAACCCGCGATTTTACTTAATATATGATTGATTACCTCTTTCTAGTTGATTACATTCTAATCTTCCAATTGTACTGTAGATTGACGGCATGAGTGATTGGTACCTGGTGAATGTAGAAGCCAATAGGACGCTGAACATCTTCCCACGAGGCAACCCCATATCGGTGAATGAATCGGTGATCACCGCCGACCTCATCGGTGACGACAGCGGACAGAAAGTGGTGTACTTTGGAGCTCCTGATTATTATCTCGGTAAGGAAAATCGTTTTTGGAGTTTTTTAAACGAACTTGTGTAAAATTCTGATGAGTCATATTAATTATAATAGAGGTACAATAAAATTTTCTCTAATAGGTTTCTTGTTCAAACTATCTTTGATCATTTCGTAATCCGGTTTTTGCTCTTCGAAGAGCGAGGCAAAAGATATTCCAAACTCCGTACTTATTACTGATGCCTGATGCTTAAAATCTAATACTGCCTCGCACAGCAAAACTGTGGAGTGATCTGTCGTCGGCGGTATTTCCGAACCGATACGACCTTCAAACCTTCAAGAAAAGAGCGTACTCCTTTTTAAAAGGCCGGCAACGCACCTGTGACTCTTCTGGTGTTGCGGGTGTCCATGGGCGGCGCTGATCGCTTACCATCAGGTGATCCGTCTGCTCGTTTGCCTCCAATTCCATAAAAAAAAAAAAATACACCCAAGCATACTTACTCGCCCTACCCAAGAATCAAACCTGAGTTCCGACCCGAATGTTCTACTTACATCTCCTACATAATAATCCACAGGTAAACGCCTGACATCATACGGAGGTTACCTGACTTACTCGATATTCTATGAGACCGGCCCTAGTGGGGGGGCGATTGCTGCACCCGATGTCATCCTTGGAGGTTCTGATGGGTGAGTCGTTTAATTATTCCCTACACATGTTTTGACGATATTTATTTGTATATTTAACAGCGTGGGAGAGCCACATGCTTCGGCACGAATGGGCCGGCTCGACCGGAATGATACCACGGCCTCACAGAAAACCGACATGAAGCAACGCTTGCGTTGTGTTTCGTCGTGTGAGTGAGGTTACCCTCCCCTTCCCCAATCTCCCCAATCCCTGAATCCCCAACGGTCCTCAAACTCCTAATCCCCAAAAGGCCGGTAACGCACTTGTAACGCCTCTGGTGTTCCAGGTGTCCATGGGCGACGCCGATTGCTTACCATCAGGTGATACGTCTGCTCGATTACCGGCTTGTGCCATAAAAAAAATATCGCGGGAGGGTACATACTGGTGCGCAATATGACGCGCAGTGTATTGTTTGTTTTGATGACAGGCAATGGGCGGAACGCTCTATAAACAACGTCACTAAATAAAAGTTTGTCCTCCACTGATTCTTTGTGCAACATACCGCGCGTTAAATATTGCCTAAATGATATGAAGTTGCTTGCAGAACTTTTATCTGACACGTACTAAACTCTATATAATTATTTCCTTAGATACCTGGTCCACAACAGCGTAGAACAGCCACCTTCCAAGGTATCGTGGATGCACTCCGTGAGACTGTCAGAAGACGAGTTCAGCAACACTGACGGGACACCGGTCACGAGGGAACAGTTCATGAACACCCTCGTCAACGTCACCAGCATATACATCAGAGCTACTTACTGGAACCAGTCTATTGAAACCAGGTGAGTGGTCTTTAAGTCTTCGATAGTGGCTTTGTTAAACCTTCGAGTATGATGATGTCATTCTTTTAATTTGTGGGGACGAAATCTCGACTGCAGTTCCTTAAACTTAGTGTGCAGTTCTACTGAAGTAATAATTATTCGATACACAATTTGTGCAAACTATGCATAACTTTAAAAACATCAAAACATTTAATAATGGGACTTGTAATGACGCATGCTGACGAAAAGTGTATAAACAGGGACACCATCATTGTACCTTTTTTGGTGAATTTGTTGATGTTTTAATATAGTACATTAGTTAGCAGTACTAGATTATCTTTGATAGACAACCATTCTTGAGGCTTTCATTACTCACAGAAAACTATTGAGAGGAAATCCTCCCTAATGTGCTCCATATGTTGTCCCCCAATCCGTTAACCATACTTGTTCGTAAAAACAGATTTGTCAATGTAACAATATTTCTTCAGCCTAATAGCAGTGACGTTAGACGTTGGAGTCGACGGGTATGATGAGTACTCGAAGCGAGCGTCGTCTGTGGAGGAGTGTCAGTGTCCCAAGGCATACCGCGGCCTGTCCTGTGAACAATGTGCTGAGGGATACTACCGACTGAGCTCCGGCTTCTGTGTGCCCTGCCAGTGCAACGGACATTCCAGGGAATGTGACGTCAACACGGGCGTTTGTCTGGTAAGCTGTAGTTATCATTATCCCGGACCCGAGTACGTCCTAAAACTGCGACCACACACTGAGGAGTGGGAAGCAGCATTGCAGAAATTCCGGTGACCTAATTGATCTCGTCAACCCGCCTACCAAGCGTGGCGAGTATTTCTAAACCCCCCCCCCCCCTTTAGGGAGGCCTATGCTCAGCAGTGGACGTCATATGGCTGATATAATAATGATAATGATATTATTATTGTTAGATATTCTTTTCTTTAATGGTTTTTGTGATCAACACAAATCTTTAGTCAACATGCAGTTCATATAAAACCATTTTGGTCACATTTAGTTACTGGCTACTTTATTATGCAAAATTTCACTGCAATCTGGGCTTGTTTAGTTGTTTTATTATTCAGTTTATTCTTGTTTCTTTTCTCATCTCAGTGTAAGTTTTTTGCTCACTACTCAGGTCAGTACTAATTATGATTTAGTCAGTACTAGTTAGGCTGTTATCACAATCATCCTAGCTGTCATTTACTTCTTTGATTTTGAGTCAACATGATTTTTCCCACTATCAGGAATGTACGGACAACACAATGGGTGATCACTGTGAGCAATGTATCCCCGGTTACCATGGCGACGCCTCGGGTGGTACTCCACGCGACTGTCTCATCTGCGCCTGCCCACTGCCTTACGTATCGAACAAGTAAGTCTCTCATGTCCTGCTTGGGTTATAGTGTACCTACACCTATATGTTAAGGAAAAAAAAAGACTCCCATCATATTATGATAATAATAGAAATAGTTTGTAAAATGAGCGTCTCTCGCCATCAAACGTCAAAGTTTGGCGAGTTTAGATTTAAGGCAATACCTATGTAAAATTTAAAAGAATAAATTTGTTAAAAAATATCAAAGTAAGCCTTTAAATGCCTGCACATGACATTTTCGTTTTTCGCGTAGCAAAACATTCATACGAATAGGTATAGTTACTTACTTATACGTATATCATGTTTATTTTAATAAATTTGCCATTATTACGACCAAACCCAAAAATCCCCAAAGGGGTAGGCAGAAGTGCACATTACGGCACTTAATGCCACTGTACAATGTAACACCCATTTTTCACTTTTTATGTTATGAGTCCCATGTAATACGGGGTGAGCCTATTCCCCCATACCGGGCACAATTCCAAACTCCGTGCTACTACTAAGAATAATAAAAATCCCAGTAATACTTTGCCCGAAACCCCTGGCCCTACAGTCGCACTTGCGACCACTCGGTCGTGACATGCAATTAGGTATTATGTCTCCACTTCTTTTTCGTATTCGTTTGATAATATCACTCAACAACATGTTATAACTTACAGCTTTGCCATCGGCTGTGACCTGAGAGAGAATGGATCCTTGATCTCGTGTCAGTGTAAGCCAGGGTATGGTGGGGCGAGGTGTGAGTACTGTGCCGCTGGTTACTATGGAGTACCAGAACAGATTGGTGAGTTTCTATGAAATAGATGAATTTTGTAATTAATTTTTTTTACAAACTTAAACTCAATCTTTGATCATGACTGCACGGTTGGTGCGGTGGCTGGGCAACCGGCTGCCGTGCAACGTGTCGCGGGTTCGATTCCCGCACGGAACAAAACTTTGTGTGATCCACAAATTGTTGTTTCAGGTCTGGGTGTGTGTGAACTTGTATGTTTGTAAACGCACCCACGACACAGGAGAAAGTCCTAGTGTGGGGCAATGTTTTTTTAAAAAAAAAATCTTTGTACTATTGTAAAAGTAATGCTTAAAACATATCGTAGGATAGGCTTCGAATGTGAAACAGAGCATGCTATAGTAGATATATAAAATAATTAATTACTTTGCAAATCCTACGTCATGCCGTGGAATCTAATTCTTTTCTACTTTTAAAACGTTATCCTATAGTTTTATGATAATAATGTAATTTATTCTTACCTACGGGTATTGCGAAGATGTCCGTCCACTTTCGTCCACGTTCGGAGCTCTTATCTTCCAACAACACTCTTCAGATGTTATACATATCTTTATTTATGTATAATTCTTCTGTGAGTGTGTATGTCATTGAACTTCTCTCAAACGACTGGACCTTTTTGTGTGTGTTCAAGGGGATCTGGGAATGGTTTAGATTCACAAATCAGCCCGGCAGATGGCGCTGCAGTCGATGTTTAGTTTATTTATCCTAAACAGTAGAACTAATTTGAATGAATTTTTGTTTATACATTCAAGTGGATATGCAGGACAACGTCTGTTGGGTCCTCTAGTATTTAAATAAAATACATTTTTCACATTAGGTGATTACTGCAAGCCGTGCAACTGCTCCGGTAACATCAACATTAACGACCCTGGCTCCTGCGATAGTATCACGGGCGACTGCCTCAAGTGTGTCAACAACACGGCCGGCGCCGCCTGCAACCTCTGCGCTCCTGGCTTCTTCGGAGACGCCATCTTCTCCAAGAACTGCACTGGTAAGGAAATATACAGACTTATACTTTCTTTTATCATTTTACTAACAGACTGCCTCGTTGACCGAGTGGTCAAAAGTGCGACTACTGGGCAAGGGTTCAGGCAAAGTATTACTGGGTTTTTAAAAAATTCCTAGTAGTAGCACGGAGTCTGGAATTGTGCCCGGTATATGGCAATAGGCTCACCCCCTATTACATGGGACTCATAACATAAATAGTGAAAAGTGGGTGTTACATTGTACAGGGGCATAATGTACACCTCTGCCTACCCCTTCAGGGATAAAAGGCGTGATGTTATGTATGTATGTATGTATTAGTAACCAATCTCAATCCCAAATCTTTGGTTTGAGATCAATTTTTGACTGAGATAAGTCATTCATTTCGGCCGTTGGACCGACGCATTATTGTCTCTCCTACCTAAATACTTCTTTGTTTTACTTGATAAAGCAAATGCAGAAGCCCTGTCTAATATTCTAGATATATAATCTTTAACTATATAGTTAATTGTGACAAAGTTTCATTGTTTCATTATTCGTTCCGTTTATTGAATGGCATTTGTTGGAACAAAAACAATTAGGACTGGCCTTATCACAAGACTAGTGCTTAGTGATCAGGGATCACTGTATGTCCTTGCTACAGTTACATTGGACGGTGTTTTAAGGAGGGTAAATCATCTATTGACTTCTCCCGCCTTGGGTAAGGCGAAAAGGAGTGTCAGACTCTCAATGATTAAAAACTACCGCGTTCTTACTCCTGATTTGAAACGAAGTCCAACCGGTTAAGTTGAATGCAGCTCATTGCCTTTAGCCAAACGCCACTTTAGCGCTTATCTACCGAGAGAGTAGAAAATTAAATGTATGGAGATGACACTGAAAAATGTAAAAATTTACGGCAATGGGGTAGACGACTAATTTTTATTTTAATGTCCGTCTGATAGATTATTTAAAAACATTAGACACGTATTTTTTATTTTCTCACAGAAACGAATAGTTTCGAAGATATATTGATTTGAAATGTCGCGTGACGTCACTTCTCAGTACATTTTATACTAAGGAATGACGTTTTAGCCCCCACTCCTAAACTTTGATTCGTTTTATCTAAGTATTGTTTTATTATACGACAAAATAAAAATATACGTGTCTAATATTTTTTCATTACCTAACTTACGGACTAATTATATTTTTAATTTTCATACCCTGTCATCATCCCCATTCCATTTAAATTAGGTTTTCTATTCTACTAGTAGACAAGTGCTAAATGGCATTTGGCTACAGCTGCTGGTTACATAAGCGGTTGGTGCGGTGGCTGGGCAACCGGCTGCCGTGCAACGTGTCGCGGGTTCGATTCCCGCACGGAACAACTCTTTGTGTGATCCACAGATTGTTGTTCCGGGTCTGGGTGTGATGTGTATGTGAACTTGTATGTTTGTAAACGCACCCACGACACAGGAGAAAATCCTAATGTGGGGCAACGGTTTTTTAAAAAAACAATAAAAAAAACAGTATGACCGGCTTGTCTCACAAAGGTTTTTATTTTGTAAATAGCGTGTAGTTGTGATGAATTCGGTATGGAGCGTTGTGACCCGGCGACTGGTACGTGTGTGTGTCGTCCGGGAGTGATCGGTGACCGATGCGACAAGTGCGCGCCGGACCACTGGGGACTCAGCAGTGGACAGGGATGTACTCCTTGCGACTGTGGCATTGCTGCAGTATCCTCTCAGTGCGACCTCAGCACTGGACAGTGCAAGTAAGTGCTTACGTTTATAAGATACTAGCTATATTCGCGCGGTTTAGTTCTGCTCAGCTCCTATTTATCGTAGCATGGTATACCATATTATATAGGCTACAAAATATCACGCTACGGTCGGTCCTCCCTCAGTAAGTGGACTATCCAACACAAAAACATTTTTTCAAATCGGGCCAGTAATTCCTGAGAAAAGCGCGTTTAAACAACCAAACAAACTTTGTTTTTATAATAACTACCGTGAGACATGCTGAATTAACAACGATGTCGCGACCGCACACGCTGCTCATGAGGGAGAGTCCCTCCGTGACTCGAAACTAGTAGAGCTTTTCTCAGTATATTTACGTGAGTAACTCGTAATTTTAGTTAATGCTGCTACTTTCTATGTTACTAATGCCGGAATACTGAAACGTTACTCAATTTTAAGTCGTGCTTAAATATCGTGCCATCTCTGTCATTTTACAAAGAATTTGTGGAGACAGAACTATACTTAAGCACGACTTAAAATTGAGTAGCGTTTGAGTATTCCGACATAAGTATTGGTATATTTTTGTTATATTTTACTTAATTTTTTTGTATTAGTATTTTGATCGTATTAGTCCTAAGGAACTCGTATTGTTGATAGCCGCGATACAGGCTTTGCCTAGTGCGGCTGTCATTGTAAATTTTTACTGTAAACACTGGAATGCCTAATAAAGATTTATTATTATTTTTATTATTATGTGTGTCTTTACCATTCACGGGACTACAGGGTCCCGGTCATTTGGGAGGCGTACGAGGGGCCGAAGCCAACTGCGCAGAGGCCCTTTAGACAACTTTAATATAAATGTAATGGACACACAAACCGGCGACTATTATTATTATGTATTAACAAAATTGTGTGTTCTGTATGATTGCAGTTGCTCGAAGGGTGTGACGGGTAAACATTGTGACCAGTGCGCGGCTGGATACTGGAACTACACGAAGGAAGGATGCGACCGTGAGTGCCGATGTTGTAATCAAATTGTATTTAAACACTACAATAATGTCAATAGACACTGCGACTTAATATACTCATGTCTCTAATATACCTGGTATATGGAAACGACTCATGAGCTGCGACAAACTTTACCCATGTCTAATGTTAATCGTCATATAGAGGTACTATAATCCAGAATCACGATAGACTCGAATACTTATTAAAAATATTATTATACTAGCTTCTGCCAGCAGCTTCGCCCGCGGTCCCAGGGGTAAAATGCCTATGTATCACTTCAGACCATAATCTACATCTGTTCCGAATTTTATACCGGTCCCTTCACTCGTTTTAATATGACTGAGTAACAAACATACACATAAACTCACATATTTTCATTTATAATATCGAGTCAAGCTAATTTCAACCATTGGCCTTTCAGTTACAGCGTAAAGTCTATGAATGAGTATTGTAAACGTTAGAGTAGAACAATACAATCAGAAATCATCGAATGGCTAAAATATCTGGAGTTTCACGTGTTATTGTGAGTCAACCATAAAAGATAGACATATGCTGTCGAGGAATATTTTTTATATAATTTTAAGAAGAATATTTCCGTCATACATGATTTCTATGCAGCTTTAACCTATAAGCCTGCACACGCGACGGAAGTTTAAAAAATGGAGTAACTTCTCCCGTTTTCCCAATATTTCCCTTCACTGCTCTGCTCCTATTGATCGTAGCGTAATGAAAAGTATACTATAACCTGCCCAGGAGTATGAAGAATAATTGTGCCAAATTTCGTTAAAATCCATCGAGTAGTTTTTGTTTCCATAACGAACATACAGACAGACAGACAGACAGACAGACAAAAATTTTACTGATTGCATTTTTGGCATCAGTAGCGATCCCTAACCTTGATAGTTATTTTTTAAATATATTTTATGTACAGAATTTACCTCTCTACAGATTTATTATAAGTATAGATTAAATAAAACCTATTTAAGTAAGTAAAAATCTTGTGGATCGACGTATTTGTCGATATTTCAAACTGAAATGTGCGTGGATCGAGAATTATGATAGAAGAGCTGCTAAATCTTAGCCATATAATTAAACTTACCTGACTTCATCCTAAGGGGGATAGCAGAAACTACACAGCGCCATCTGTTATCTACGCTTCTTACATACAACTTTAGCTTCCATTCTCTTTGTACATTTTGCCAAATAACCACGCTGACCAATAGATCATACCGGGTCTTTTCCTATAAAGAATCTCTCCTATAAAGTTCACATCTTCTAAGTCGTTTCACTCTTGATAATGTAGTCGTGGTCGTCAATCAAGAACCAATTTGTATAATACAACGTCATGGAGTTCCATCTCCATAAAATACGAATAAAGGATGACGGACAGATTGTACCTACCAACCAATAACAACCAGACGTATGACGTATGTGTCTATAACATCCTTACTAATATTATAAATCTGAAAGTGAGTTTGTTTGTTCCACCTTCACGCCGTAACTACTCAACCGATAGCTCCGAATTTTTGCAGACGTAAAGTTAGAAGTCCGGATTAAATAATAGGGTACTTTTTAACCCGGAAAAAATTGATATTCCCGAGGAAAAACAAAAGTATTGGTATAGATGGCGCTGTGTGTATTGGTATATGTCACATAGGCTACTTTTTATTTTTTTGTGACGCGAGCGAAGCCGTGGGTAATAGCTAGTATTCCATATAAGGAATTGAAACTAGCCCCCGTAATAACAAATAATAGTCATTGAAAGAGAAGAGTGTTTTTAAAGACACGTGTGGTTGTTATTGGTCGCTAGGTACATTTTCCATCATGTTTGCCCGTCATCCTTTACACTAAGATGTTATTTACCGACAGACTGCAACTGTAACACTGGCTACTCACTCGGGTTCACCTGCAACGCGACCGGACAGTGCGAGTGTCTGCCCGGCGTCGTTGGAGAGAAGTGCGACAGATGTCCAGAAAGGTAAAGCCATTAATATTCTATTTCTCGTTACATTAAGGATATTTTTGTGTCAGCAATGCAATGTCTCAGGATACCTTTTATAAGAAGCAAATGTTCTATTTTGTAAACCAGTTTGTTGAAATTCTGAGCATACTTCCATATAATAAACATTGTGCTTTTATTGAGCATTTTGAATTTGAAATGAATGTATATGTATGTATAAAATATTTATGGGCCCACAGCAAAGAGGCGTTTGCGCCGATACTGATCCCAACTTCATATCTCATGTTTAACCTACCGTTTTTCCAAATACCTAGTCAACGTATACCCAGTTACAATGTAGCGATGTATCTCCAGATGGGTGCTGATACCAAATGAAGGATGCTTGGAATGCGACTCTTGCACGGACGCGCTGCTGTACACCATCGAAGATATGAGCGAGCTTCTGGCCAACGAAACTACTGACTTCAAGGTAAGAAAGAATGACACAAATACAATTGGTAATACAAGCCATTCATATGTATGATTCAAAGAATTATAATACCTTTTGGACTGGATGGCTCCATTTCGAGAGAAATCACTTGACATTGCATCCTTTTGCTTACACGACGTGTATGAAAATAGTGAAAGTAGGAACCATTTCTGTGCGCATTATAAAACCATAAACTTTATAGTCATTAATTCTCTCGGTTAAAATAATCCTAATGTATATGACGTGCAGGACAAAGCAGATTCATTCTTCACAACACAAAGGCTGAACTACATCGCGAACCAGACACAAACTCTTCGGCCAAGGGTTGGGGAACTGAGGAACGTGGACGTTGCTGATGTTACTACAGCCGTCAAGACTCTGGAAAACAGCGCCAAAAACCTTCTGCGATCGGTGAGTGGTACAATATATAGTCATCGTCAATTGGCACGATTCTGAATAACATCTTCTACATTCTTAAATCCCTTCATATGTCCCTCTTTTGGTTACGTTCAAGGTGTTTAAATATATCTATAACTATATTATTTACATTGGAGCTATTGTAGTGTTCCAAGTTAAGCAAAGCCACTGGAGTAGAATGCAGTAATATGATTCCTGTGCGTGTTTATTAACCTGGGGCTGTGTGGTCGCTGCTCAGTGGCTCATAAATGAGTAGTGGTGATAAATCACTTCCCTTAACTAATAAAATTGATTAATAGGGACGTCAGCTAATCAACCTGGCCATAGCCTAAAATTTAATAGATATCCAAGTACCATGAAATATTTTAGAAGCTTTCTATAAAATTCAAAATTTTCCGTCAGGCGGAATTCGCAGCGACAGACTCAGACAAGCAAATTACAAGGGCAGCAGACTTAGCGGCTGATGCAGACAAGATATTGGCGTCAGTTCGTGATAGTAGCGAGAAGGCCAAGGCTCAGGTGAAGCATGTGTCAGACCTGGCCACCGGCCTCGAGCTGAGCCAACAACCCAAGGTCGACAGCGCACTGGCTGAGGCCAGGCAGATCAAGGAGGACATTAATGGTGAGTTTCGTGCTGTGGTGTTTTTATTATGAGATAGGGTGAGCAAATTGGAAACTGATCGTCTGATGGTAAGCAACAGATCGCCATTTATTCGTGCCGAAGCATCACTCTTCCTATTTAAAGCAGATTTCGTAGTTTTATGTAAACAGTCGGTTTGATTTAGCTTCATATTTTGGGATCAGTAGTACCTACACATAGGTACAACAGGTACTCTATTCTGTGCCTGTAAAAAAAGCATTAGATTTGTCCGTGTCATTGTTCCATTTTAACATCTATAGAGCACAAATTAAAAGCTTTTTTTTCGTGTCGACAGCCAAAGACTTAGCGCCAAAGAAACAGCAAGCAGAAAGTGCGTTCGTGAATGCAACGATGCAGGTCGAGCGAATGAACTTCTTCGTCCTGCCTGTAAACGAGCAGGCACAGGTAAGCAATGCAAAGACTTCTATAATGTACACTATTTTACCTATTGTAGACATAATGACAAAATAGAATGAATGAATAGTAATGTTGTGTTACAAATTGATTGAGTCGACGTGCATCTATTAGGTCAAAGTCAAAGTCAAAACATTTACTTCAATCAAACCATAATTTGGTACTTTTGAAACGTCAACAAATACAAAATAAAAATATAGTCTGTCAGTCAGTCTGTCAGTGAAGCTAGGTGCTCATTCCAAAATATTGAAGAGCCTTATGGTCTAAGATGCACAGCCATCACATCAGTATTGTTAGTCCTCCAGTGTTTGCGCTTACAATAGTGCTGTATAATATCTCATGCGTAGGCGGCAAGGCTCTATTATAGAGATTCGTTGTCGTAACGTCTCGCCACCTTAAAAGCATCTTCAGCTACTCTTATAGCAGCAGCAATAGCGCAATCCATACATTTCCGAACTATGCATGCAAAATCTTAAAAATAATTCCTATTGTTGACATTTTTTATTATTTTCCAGAAATTCCACGTCCTTGTGAACGACACTCGCGACCTCAAGTCCAAGTTGGATGAGATGTTGCAGTACACAGACCTGGCCCAGCACACAGCTGACAGTGCGGAGAAACTCAACGCCAAGAATAGGTATGTACGTTACACAATTTTGTAAATAAGATTAGTTTTGCGATTTCCCTTCAACTTGACTTCAATGAAAAGTGTAACAAGATTTTTGTCCTATACGTAACCTATCACCGATTATTGGCTATGTGCAAAGCGAGTAGTGACGGACAGATAACGACTGCAGCGCACAACACGGCAGAAATTGGAAACAAATGCAGATGATGCAAACCCGGTTTTTATTATTATTTTCATTTTACAGTAAAACTATTGAATAAATTGCACTTAAATAATGTCAACAATACTATTTTATCTTTGGTTTATATTTATATTTGCATAGAAAATTATACTGTTTAAATTGTTATTATTTGACAGCTTCCGCAAATGTTGTAATCGCTACGCGTCGCCACCGTCGCGCACATAGCCAATACCTAGTAGTAAAGGTTAATAAAAATAATCTATTCTCAATTCTGTCGTTTATAATTCTAATGTCTATAACATGAGCGCAATTATAATCACACTAATATTGTAAATGTGAAAGTTTCTTTGTTTGGATGTTTTGTCCGTCAATCACGCTAAAACTACTGAACGGATTTTGGTGAACTTTGGTATATAGACACTCAGACAGGGTATGGACGTTTTATCCCGATTAAATGCTCCCATGGGATAGAACAGGAATCATATTCTACGCGGACGAAGTCGCTATTATAAAGAACTAGCTGTTGTTATTTATAATAGAATTTATAACTCCTATATCTGTACCTATGACTTACAACATTACAATATCAACTGTAATTTCTTCCCCAGACAATCTAAATTCGGTAACAAAGTGACGTCTGTAACGAAGCTGAACACCGCGGCGATGAAAGATCTCATTGACGCTGGCTACGACATTGGTAACGGAACATTCCACAACTTGGTAGCTGCTACTATAGTACAGAACTCTACTAAGGCGTTGGAGAACATTGGCACCACCAACCAGAACATGGTGGACCGTCTCGTGGACCTTGAGAAGGACCTGCCCGAACTTAGGAACCTGACTCAAGTAGCTAGACAACACACCGACATGCTGAGATACAGGGTGAGTATATGACTCCAAATAATATTTTGATCAAGTTATTATGTTTACTTGAACAAGTACCTACTGTATTTTGACGTGACAACGTCTTATAAATTGGTTTGCCGGGTGACACTTCAAGAAACTGCGTTACGCTCCGCTCACGTTATGCGCTCACAATGAGAGCGAGTGAGAGGCACGCGTCCCTTCCACTCGGGCATGGTTAGCCCGCCTAAGAGCGAGAGAGACAGACATAAAAAGTGAAAGGCACGCGTCCCTTCCACTCGAGCACAGTTAGCCCGCCTAAGAGCGAGAGAGACAGAGCGAGAGAGAGAGTGAGAGAGATACATCCTTCTTCCTACTATACGAATGAATATTCACATTAAAATTATTTTACCACTCAAAGTCGTTGTCACGTAAAACTTTCGGCCGTATACCGACTTTACAGACAACCAATTTTTTTTACTAGCTAAACAGCTTCAAACGTTACACACAACGAATATGTTCGTTTTCACCAACCTTTACCAACTTTTAGGAAACGCAAGCTAATAAATATCGTCATAAATAACGTCATTTTAGTGGCATTCGTCATTTGGGTTATCGCGAACCTATAATTGACACTTATCAGTACAAATAAGGGGTTAGTTTAGATGCTACGTCATACTAAGTAACTTTTAGCTAAGAGATAGTTTAGGGGTCGTTGGTAAAACCGTTCATTAGAACTGTATGTAGAAGGTATGTTTAATAAGAGACGTGTGATGAACTGAACTTCAAACGATTTGAAGTTAATCCCTAATATCTTCCTTAATTATCTGCAGGCGGACAATCTACGAGCATTAGCTGAGCGTGAGAACAACAACTCTAGAACTCAACACGCGTACACCGCGGCCTCCGCGTACTCATCCATCGTACAGGAGATCGGAGACGCCAAGAAAGCTGCTGATGAAGCCGAGGAGGGTGTCAGGAACATCACACAAGTGGTACGTATCAATCACACACTTACTCTCAACTTTCTTAAACTATAGCCTATAGCTACTAGGTAGGGTAGGCAAGCCTCTCTTTCACAAATCATGAAAATAGCGGTTTCTTTTGTGGTACGCCAACGAGTAACTGAGTGCCAAGCACGAATAACTTTCGCATTCGTAACGTAATAGTATCGAGCGCGTTCGGCGCTCTGATTGGCCGGCTCAAGTGAACCAACCAATCAGAACGCTTAAATCGCTCGATACTGTTACAATACGAATGCGATAGTTATTCGTGCTTGGCCCTCAGTTCCTTTATCTTCGAGAGATAATATGAATAGAGGTTCATCATATACGTACGAGTACCCACGAGAATCACCACTTACTATAGTTAAATTATTTCTTTGTTTAGTTTATCTTAGATCAGTAGTTATTACTTCATCAAACTCTGACTTAGTTTTGTTTTAATATTTATTCTGCGTGTAGGTGGATACAGTAGATTTCCGAATTTGAATCATATGAGTTCATTGTTATTTAGTCCCTCTGTTTTTTAGGGAAAACAATGCAAACATGTTCCAACAACATTGAGACAGCAAAGGCTTGTTTCTTTGTTTCACAAGCGTACCTGATAGATCTTCCTGATGACACCTTACCAGATTATGTCCCTTTGAATACATTTTCATTTATGTATTCTGACAATTTATAACTCCTGATTCAGACTAATGTCCTCAACGAGCGAGTGGTCCCAGCTCGTGACAGATCTAGAAGTCTTCTAGAAGGTGCTACGAAAGCTCAAAACTACGTCGAACAAGCTCTGAGTCCAAACTTGACAAAGGCAGAAGAAAAACTATCGCAAGCATTGAAGACTATGGGATCCGCAGACGATGACAATAATGCTATACAATTGTGAGTTAGAAAATTTTGTATTACTAACTGAACTTACTTAATAACTGGATTGTAATTGTATTGTATTGAAATCTCTCACCCGCCATCAATAATCCAAGCAGGATTGCTGAATTAACTAAGGGAGTGATTACTACATACCTGAATCCCCTATTTTGAAAAGGAAGAAATATATTCACCCATACTGTCTTCCGTGTAATTTGAAATCATTCTACATAATTCCATTATAGAATATGCTGTTTTAACTTATATTGTCTTCGTTCTACAGCTCACTCCGCAAGCCCCCACCGTTCTCGCTTGCTGATGAAGTCGTTAAGGCTGATCAGGTTAACTCCACGGTGAAATCGACGCTGGACATCATGTCTCAGGTTGGAGCTGACCTCGCCGCTAGCAAGGAATGGGCACAGACATTGCCCAAACTTGCTGACGAAGCACAGAAAATGGCTGCCAATGTTGATAATTTAGGTTAGTTTATAATACAATAATATAATATGATAAGCAGAAATTGTATAATAATAATATGAGCTGATTTTTGTCCTGTAAGTTTTACACCATTCAAATGCATGTTCCTGAATAAACTATTATTTCTTCATCTTTCTTCATGTTGTGTAAGTAGTTATACTGCCAAGCTCTTTCTCCTCAGTAACAGCTCGAGTCTAAGACTGTGTTTTATTCATGGCTCACTCATATTATTACTACATACAAGGGGAACCAATCTTGTAGAGCAAAAACGATTGGTTTCGTTCGACCAAAGTTCCAACCAGAAGTTACATTGTAAATATTATACTTAAGACTATCTGTATTACATCTTATATTATTCTTATTTCGACCCTCAGTAAAGGATATCGATAAGCTGAACCCTGCAATCACACAAACGTACCAGACTGTCAAGGTCAGACAGGATGACCTTGAGCACAGGCGCAAGGAAGCCGATGAGAAACTACGTAAGCTGAAGGAACTTATTGAACAGGTGAGTCAATCTTTTTATCATACAAACATCTAATCAAAAAGTGTGAGGTGACAATACATCTTTTAGTAACTGTGTACCTTTAAAAACTTATTAACTGAAATATTTGTCTCTATTGTCCAGGCACGTACAGTAGCGAATCGCATCCAAGTGGGAGTGACGTTCGACCGTCGTACGACACTGCAGCCCCCGCTACCGGACACCATCGACGAGATGTCCACCTCCACACACGTCTCCGTCTACTTCAAGACCAAAGAGAAGGATGGCCTGATCTTATACCTCGGCAATCCTAAGGACACAATGCTGAGACGAACTAAATCTGTAAGTTTTTGCTTAAGCATATTCATACTGAAGTATCATCAGTACAAAGACGACCACAATACTAACACTGAAATGACAAAAAAATTAATGTTTTACTTAATATAATGTAATCTCTCATCTATGTCTGTTCAGTTTTTTAGCTTTTCTAATGAACTTAAAATGTCCAAACCCATTTATTTAATATAAATCTATTTCAGGACGACTTTATGGTAGTGGGTGTCGAGAATGGCTACCCTTACCTGAAGATGGACATTGGTGACAGTGCAGAGTCAGGTCGTGAGCCCGCCAGGATCGGCAGCGACAAGTTCGTTGCAGACAACCGCTGGTACCAGGTCATCGTCGACAGGTAAACCAATATCATCCACAATTCAGTTAAACGATGAAGCCTTTTAAAATTTATTCAATGTGTATTCAAAACCAATTTTGGCATAATTTATTTTTAATCAATCGTTAAAATGGTCTTCTCTTCAAGCTTCTAGTTCACAACATCATCTAGGTACTAATCAATTATTTTGTCAAAAATAGGGTCGGACGCAATGTGAAGCTATCAATCCGCGAAAGTCTTGACAATGGATCTGCTGACTATGTACACTCGAAGGACGCAGTATTACCAGGCCAGCACACTATCTTCAACCTTGATCGCCAGAAGTCTAAGTTGTACGTGGGAGGAGCTCCATCAGACGCCAAGCTGCAGTCCGTCAGCTTCCCAGCCTTTGAAGGACAGATCGAGGAGCTCATGATCGGAGATACTCCTGTCGGCTTATGGAACTTCGAAAGAGCCGAAAACTTGAAGGGAGCCAGACAGAGGTAAGTCTAAAAAATGTATCTAAGGAAATTTTTTTTAATGTTAATTTCATGTTACTTTCTTTGTTCTTTGAGCACAAAAAACGTCCTTATTGTCATAGTATTCATCTTTGATCGTACTGCGATTAACCTAGTGTCACAATTTCATAGGAATCTCTGAGCCCAAATAGTAGATATTGCGATGAGCTTTTTCCTTAAAATGGTGTGCTTAATGTAACCTCCTTTGTTCTCCGTCAGGGACAAGTTGCTGCCTCCGCACACTGGTCCACAGGAGTACAGATTCAATGGACGCGCGCACGTGACGATGCCTGGTCGCGGCTACCTCACGCCACAGAAGAACCAGATCCTCTTGTTCTTCAGAACATACGCTCCCGATGGTCTCATCTACCTCGTTGGTGAAGGAGCCTACTTCTTCTCTGTTCAAATGCAAGATGGAAGAGTGTTCTTACAGGTGAGATTCTGGTAGCATTCTAATACAAATTCCACGTCTTTTCATAGTAACTCTTTAGTCACGGGATTCACATCGATAAGTATTTTTGACTACGAACAGACGCATATTTAAGGAGTTTCAACTAAATTCGCTACATCATTATGTAGCAGACGTTTGGAATAGTTTATTACCTACAGGAGTGCCAAATAACGTCCCAAACATTAACACTTACATTAACCTGTTCGATCAAACAAAATTCCGATCTTTTCTAATTTTATGTACTTATTTCTAATGTAATTGTTTACTTCTAGGTATCGTTGGGTAACCCTGAAGACCTTCTGATAATCGGCACCACGAACTCGTACAACGATGGCAAATGGCACAGACTGGACGCTGCACGCATCCTCACCAAGTATTCCTTGAAGGTGGACAGAGAGATTATAAAGATGGATTCTGCTGGAACTGAGGACTCGATAACGGCTCTCGACACGATGAACTTCGGAGGAGACAATAAGGGCATCATACAAGTGACCAGCGCTGGGTTCGACGGCTGTATGAGACAGATCAGCATTGATGGCGTGAACATCGATCTCAGCGATAACCTGGAGTCCATTGGTATTGCATACGGTTGTCAGGTGAGCAGACAAAGCAAATCTATTAGAGAGTCTAAAATTAACGACTATCTCATCACCTAACAAATTCTTTTTTAAGCTTAACTTTGTTTATTTTCAACCAAATTTATGTATTTGGCATTTAAAAAAAGGTATAGTAATTGTAACTAATATATTACCTTGATTTTGTATCCACCTCAGTTCGCATCACTGGTATCACTATCTGGCAAGGACAGTTTCCTCCGGTACATGGACATCACATCAGAGAACCTCCAACTGACGCTCAAGTTCAAGACGTCCAGTCCTGACGGGCTACTGTTCGTCTACGTTAGTCGCACGCAGACCACCGCCATGCCAGACAGCATATCACTCTCACTCATCAAAGGTAAATTTGTATATGATGAATTGCGAATATCTCTTGTTTGAAACCTTATCCACGTTTTGTAGTTGCATATAGGTATTAAAATGCATTGCAAATAATAGTTTGCATATGAAAATTTTGCTCTCACTCAGCACACCTTCAATAATTTTGCATAAAAACAATTTCCGACAGTCACCTTATTGCTCATGTCCATGGACAAAGTGCTAAACTTGGTATCGTCATTTTTGTTATTAAGTACTTTAGCAGTCCCTTTGTAATAACGCAACGGGCGAAACTGTTCCAGAAATGATGGTCAGATTCATCCTCCTTAACCAAACCGAAGAATTCAAAAAATAACATAACATAACATAACATAACATAACATAACATGTAAAAAATTTTGTCAAATGTTTTGTCATATAAAAAATTTAGGGGTGGACTACCCCTAACATTTAGGGGGATGAAAAATAGATGTTGGCCAATTCTCATATAAAAAAATTCATCGAAATCGGTCAAGCCGTTTCGGAGGAGTATGGCAACGAAAACTGTGACACGAGAATTTTATATATTAGATATTTAACAAACTCCTGACAATACACGTTGCGTGTAGGTAAACTGGTACTGATGAGTCAACGCGAGCAGTTGGACACGGGACTGAGCACGTACAACGACTCGCAGTGGCACGTCGTCACTGTCACACACAACAACAACGCGCTGCGGCTCGTCGTCGATGACTACGACTACTTCAGGTAATCTATCTGTTACCTATATAGCTTATTTTAGTACTACTATTAATAGCTAATAAGTTTAAGTTTATATTAAAACTTTCTTGAGACATACTAATTAATTATTATGCCACGATACAGCATTCCGCGTCGCATGTCGCGGAATGCTGTTCATGAATATGAGCCTCTAGCATAGCTTGAAACTAGTCGAGTTCCTCGTCAAATAGTTACGTGAGTAAACCGAAGATATAATAATTAAATTAGCTTTTTGATAAACGGTCACCGTAAGCAGACACCTGCATCACCAGCGGAGTCACAAATGATTTAGGAGACCTCATAGACAATCCGCAAGCGGTCACCGGTAACGGCTGTCCACTGACTATACTCTATAGTACAGACCTTATTTCCGATGATTAGAGACTACTTTTGTATGAACATATTTTGGGGATTTTCGGTACGATATATCGAGTGATTAATAGCACCATCGTGGAAAATGATGGCTCAGTGATCAATCAGTAGACAGGGTATCCGAAACTGATAAAAGACACTGACATTACGTCACCACTGCATGGTGGTGTAACAATGTTCTATGAGAGTATGGTAGGTACTTCGTCAGTCGAATCGGCTCATTCAAGTTACACAAAGAAGGTTCTATCACTATAACTATTTTTATCTCTGGCCTATATTGAAGGGAAGATGCCGAAATGTGCTTACAGGTAAAAAGGCACCTTTGCCAAGCATTAAAGTACTTAAAAAGAATTTTAACTGCATAACTACTTGTCATAATGTTTGTTCTTTGCAATTCCCAGTACGGACACAGCGCCAGCGCCGCTCCACATACTGGAAGGGGTGCTATTCGTGGGCGGCGTGCAGCCAGGCTACGTGGTGGGCGGGAAGGTCGGCTCCAAGACTCCGTTCACCGGCTGCATCGCCGACGCCACCATCAACGGCCGCGTGCTCAACCTGCTCGAACCATTCAGTAACAGCAGCACCACCTTCGGTCGCTGCGGAACCACCACCACTACTGGAGGACTCAGCCCAGGTTAGTCGCCCTTACCAGCCGCTTCATAAAGCCATCCAAATGAACGCTTTTATTCGATAATATAATAAGCATGGTCTATAATAAATAAAGATTTATTGTGCAACAACGTAAGACGAAATTCCATAGTTACGTGAACATTCTCCTCTTACACTAATATGAAAGTACCTAAGTATTCAATTTATCAGTTTGTTATAATATTATCTGTAATTATGAAGAAATTACTTACTTTTGAATGGTAAGTTCATCATTCGAAATGTTGTTGTCATCAGATCAAGCACAATGGGCAGCTACTCCGCGCCCAGACGTGCTGCCCACTCCCGGACTACCGGGCCCCAGCGAAGCACCACCCAATAGAGGTACCTGATAACTTTCTCTCGCTTGTTCCGTAGCATACGGTGGGTTAAACATCTACCCAGTTCTGGACTGAAATACTGACGACAAGATAAAATTCTGGACTACGATTTCGAAATCTGAACCTTAATAATATCATAGTTAGATTTAGTTGTCAGATAGATAATGACAATAGATAGCAAAATGTGAATAACATTTTGAGCTATAGAACTCTTGAGTAATCAATAATAAGACAATTTAAGATGCCACTATCTAAGTACCTCCCTATTTTACATCATTCTATAAATTAGTACTATATGTTTTCTAATTGACACATTATTTACTGGTATAGAAGAAGAAGCATTGATACACAACGAGGTGCTCCCAGTGCCAGTGGCCGAGGACACGACCCCAGCCCCGCAGACTACCACCAGCACCACCACTACCACCACCACCACCACCACCCGCCGGCCACCACCCAAGCCGGAGCAGGGATGCGCACTCGCGTATGATCACTTCTACACCACCGGAGATCCTGACGTGGGTTACAGATTTGGTGAGTGCATTTAGTATCTTGAAGTATTGTGTGGGAAAACATCATGAACTAGTCTGGACTTGTAAACAGAGTTTAAAATCGTTAATTTGCCACGGGCAGGTAGGCATGGTGATTAATGCTAATTCCTTCTCCATGTGAGAGAAGCCACTGCTCAGAAGTGAGCACTTAAGATGTTGGTGACGTCTTATTTTGTGACGTGATTTTTTAAACTTTAAAATTCACATGACACTCAAACCCGAAACAACAATCTGTGAATCACACAAAGAGCTGTTCCGCATAAATAAAACCTTGCGCATGCACCGACCGAGCAGGCAAAAACGTAATATATATATTATGTTCAGTTCATGTAAGTATAAGAAGTGATATCGGCCAAAGTAGTCGTACATTGATCATGCACTTATCTCTTCTGAGATTCCCTGCTAACGACAAAGTATCACTTATTAAATATAGGTATTTAGAGTTCAAAACTTAAACTGCAACATTGAAAATTATTAACTTGCTTGTGTTGAGAAATACTCTATGACAGATTTCTTACATTATCATAATGAGAGAATACACATGACTGATGATGTCAAAATCTGGTCATGGTTCGTGTCGAAACTGTACCTACTACCGCGTTCAATAATTTCACCGACACTAGCGAAGGATTTGTATTCGGCTATTATCCGTCGGCATTTAATAACTTAAAATGTGTTATCCCTCAGGTACTCGCAACGACAGTCGCATCGAGTACTCGAAGCTGCCCGGCCGTCACCTGCAAGGCTTCGACCTGACGATCTCGTTCCGCACGTTCGACCAGCACGGCGGCCTCGTGTTCTACGCCGCCGCTGACAGAGACCCGACGCAGTTCCTCGCCTTCTACATGAAGGATGCCAAGGTATGCACACTTAGAATATGTTTTACTGTTTCTTATGGCCGTTTTTTACCAACCAACTCTTAACCCTCTTAACTAAATGTGACTTAGCTTTAAGAAGCACCAATTACTTACTTGTACTTAGGTATGTTTTACAGGTTGATGAAATCCACAATCTTAATTTAGAAGTTCCTTAAAATTTAAGAAAAGTCGATGTAAAATGTTATTAGTGTCCTATTTAGTGCAGTATTAAAGCACGTTAAAGAGTATCGTGAAAAACATGTTCCTTTGTTCTTGATTTCTTTTTAATTAATTGATGAGAACTTTAATGTATGATGCCTATGTGTAATTTTATTGCAGACTTCTAATTTAATTTGTAATTTTTCAGCTGCACTTCGCGTTCAACTGTGGTGGTGAGACAGCACAGATCTCGTCGACGCAGACATACAACGACACAGAGTGGCACGTGGTCACTCTGACCCGCAGCGGTGGGCATGGCAAGCTGGCCGTGGACTCCGAGCTGGTGGGCGAGACCAGCGCCATCTGCGGCGCACCCGCGACACTCGCCGCACCTTTCTACTACGGAGGTCTCAGGGACCTCAACCAGAACATCCTCAATAATCTTCAGGTACGTGGCGACACCATCGGTTTATTAGGTATTGGTTGTTATCAATGCTGTCAAAACGTTTCTTACCAATAGGTTTAAGAACTTGCTTTTTAAGCGTTGTCCCCAACTAGGACTTTTTCCTGTGTCGTAGTTGCGTTTACAAACATACAAGTTCACAAACACATGATCACACAAACAGTTGCTCCGTGCGGAAACTCGCTACACGTTGTACGGCAGCCGGTCGCCTAGACACCGCGCCAACCGTGCAGTCAATTTCTTTTTTCGTTAAACTTAAATCATTACGTAATTTCAAAGTCAAAGTCAAAATCATTTATTTCAATTAGGCCAGAATGGCACTTTTGAACGTCAACAAAAGGAAAATTACAAGTGAAGCTATTTGCTCATTCCAAGGTGTAGATTCCTATGGAGAAGAACTAGCAAGAAACTCCATAGGTTACTCTTTTTCGATCAGGTTCACAATACAATTTACTAGTTACATAGTTTTGCTGTTTGGATTGTGCGAGAACAATGTAACACTAAAATCCAGTCAAAGTGATTGAAATTTACCAGACCTCTTTACTTATGAGTATTCTGCAAAATTCTAAGTCTAATTTCTCATTAATTTTTTGGTTTGCAGGGCTTCTACCAACCATTCAAGGGTTGCCTGAAGGGTCTGATGATGAACGGACAGCACGTGACCGACGTGTCGTACCGAGTCAACTCCCTGCGCTGCTCCGACAACGTGGAGGATGGAGTATACTTCGGAGCGTCCACAAACATGCAGAGCAACTACTTGAAGGTGCGTTTTAAAAATATTATGGGCATCATTTTAATGAATGGCGTTTGGATACTATCTCGCTTGGTGGTAAGCAATGGTGTGATCGACGATGGAGTACGCCTACCTACACGCAACCTATTCTATAGAGACTTGGAAGAAACCCAAGCTGTATTTTTCTGAATACGGACTCTGGCAAAAATGTCACTTCTTAGCACTTCGCACAAGGAAATTCAATGTGTGTTAGTTCTGTTGTCTTATTGACGAGTGGGTCAAGGTTAATTTTATTGTCTTTCCGATTTTGGAAAATTCTCAGTAATTATTAGAATTGAGTCTATATAAAAGTCAGTAAGCTAGTCCGCAACTACAATAAGTAACATTTTTGTTTTGTTGCAGCTCCTTGAATACTTCAAAGTAGGTGACGAAGTTTCTATATCGATGGAGATTCGTCCGCGTAACAGCACGGGTCTGCTCCTCAGTGTCCACGGCAAGAAAGACTATCTAGTTCTGGAACTCCTGGAGAACGAAGTAGTTGCCAATGTTGAGAACGGCAACGGACCGTTCCGAGCAAGTTACTCGCTCGGCAACAAGTTTGCGCTTTGTGATGGCAACTGGCATAAGATTCACGGTAAGCTAACTGTCTAAGTACACCATAATTTATTTTACTGATCACATACATTACTGTGTAGTTGTTAATTAACATTAATCACACTTATTATTATTTTCAGTGGTGAAATCGCTGTACGTAGTGTCGGTCGGTGTGGACGGTCATTTCTCGAAGCCGGGAATGGGCGCGTACTCGTCGACTGACACCCGGTCCGCGCTGTACATCGGAGGCCACGAGCGCCCTCTGCACAAGCTGCGCGGCGTCCGCTCGCGCCGTGGCTTCACCGGCTGCATCAGAAAGATCGTGATTGGAGAAACACCACTCAAAATCCCACTCACAGCCGCAGGACGAAACACACATGTCGGCGTTTGTCCTGTCGACTGATCAAGAACAAAATCAGATAAGACATTTCATACAGATATTAAGAGATACCGAAATTTGTTTCATTATGTACCTACCTAATTCTTCTATGTATTTAAGTGACATATATTTTTGAACCAATAGTGTTGTCATTTATAATATTTTATGTAATGAACACCTTTATTGCTCTGAAAGAAATCAATAAATAGACGAATGTAATAATTATATGTATGTATCTACTATTTATAATGACATAAACATTTACACATCATAAGCGTTTTTTTCTTCTATTACATATAGTACCTGCCTAAACAAAAGAATTTTGAGTTTGTTCCCGCTGGTAAATTCGTTAATTCGTTAGCACTGACGAATTTGTTCTCTCTGGTAAGGTCGTTCTTGCTGGGGGAGCCATTTGTTATCGCTTGGTGAGTTGATTCTCAGTGGAGACTATGTAATCGCTTGGTGAGTTCATATCCACGCGTGATTTTGCTCTTGCTGGCGAATTCGTTCTCACTGACGAGTTTGCACCTACTTGTTTTTAAGTAAGTACCTACCATGCCACCGTCAAATATTTTTATCGTTTAAGAAAACTACCCCACCCTGGATGATTATGGAATTGCGTCGGCTCCTCGTCTGCACATCAAGCTGCCGAGAATGCTGACTAATAACTTGGAGCCGCAGCATCTTCAACATGTCGATGACAAGTTCGCAAAAAGTCCGGAAGTCCTCAGCCAAAGATACGATTGCGAGAGTTCGCAATCGTGTCCTTTGCCGAGCCTGTTATTTATTTTGTTAGTCTTTTCGTTCAGTATTCGAAATGGGTACGCGTTCGGCACTGTGATTGGCTGGCGCCAATGAAGCAACCAATCAGAGGGCCAAGCACGAATAACCATCGCATTCGTAACGTAATAGTATCGAGCGCGTTCGGCGCTCTGATTGGCCGGCTCAAGTGAACCAACCAATCAGAACACTTAACGCGCTCGATACGGTTACGATACGATTGCGATAGTCATTCGTGCTTGGTACTCAGAGCGCCGAACGCGTACTCGTTACGATTACTTTAAACGTACTAAGGCCTGTGATGGCAGCCTAACCTTTGACGAGTGATCAGTTGTTAAGCGTTTGACTGCCAATAAAAAGTTCTCCGGTAACGTCGGTCACTGGTGACGCCCATGGCGTGTAACGTGAAATGAAACAAAGAAGTTATTTAGTACTTAAACTTAATTTATTGGACGGATTACATGTCGTTTTCTAATGCAATATTCGAGAAATGCTTGATTCTATAACACTAAAAATACCAGTTCATTGACATACAGATTAAACTTACATTTCTAATGAAGTCTACATAACATTATATAATTATTGTTAAATATACAAACATAGAGACAGTCATTTTCACATTTCATGTAAAAGAGTACACAACTAGTGTGAAAGTTGCATAATATATAACTATTCTATGTAAAAATTTACCCTAATACACTATAAGGCAAAAGAGATACACATAATGTATCAAAATCGTAATTATAAAACACTCTGTATTTAAAAATATAAATAGAATATAAAAAAGTCTGTTATTATAAAACAGCACAATGTTGGTAAAACATAAATAAAATAAAATTGAAGAATACTTCTGATTAATTACATTATACCAATTAAATAACAAGTCTATAGGACCTTAGTTGGACGGTTTCATGAACTTAAACAACAAAAAAATAGTTACCATAGGTAAAATAAAGTGTATAAACTGGGAATGTAGATAATAAGTACCTAATGGACATTGAAATACTGATTTCCTAATTGACACAAGTATCGCTGACTAATTATTTAGCTTATTGCATGCATTGCCACATCTAATCTAATGACACACGAGGAATGTTAGTAAAAAAAATATATAAAAAAAGAAAACTTAGGCATATGAAACTTTTTGTTCATATGCTTCATCTTCATTCCAATATTCTTGGTCAGCCAGTGTATTATGACGGAGCTTGCACCAGCGAGCTCCAAATCTTAGAATTAATATGATAACCATCAGTACGAACATAGAGAGAACTGCTACTGCAGGATAAAGCATTAAGAACGCCATTCTAAATGTCACTCTCCCTCTTGTGCAACTCCAAGTACTCCTGGGAGGAAGTCAGTGGCTGTTGAGACACTGACGGTGGGACGCTGTGTTTGTGGATGTCACGGTACTCTTCACTGTCTTCTCCGTAAGGATGCACGTAGTGAACTTGTTGGAAGTTGCTCTCGAGCTCTGTGAAGTCCAGTGGTGGCTGCTTGTGTGGAGTTGCTGACCAGATTGACACGATCCAGCGATTACCTGTAAAGTACAAGAGCTAAAATAAGCAAATGATAATGGGGTAGACGACTAATTTTTATTTTAATGTCCGTCTGATAGATTATTTAAAAACATTAGACACGTATTTTTTATTTTCTCACAGAAACGAATAGTTTCGAAGATATATTGATTTGAAATGTCGCGTGACGTCACTTCTCAGTACATTTTATACTAAGAAATGACGTTTTAGCCCCCACTCCTTTGATTCGTTTTATCTAAGTATTGTTTTATTATACGACAAAATAAAAAAATATGTGTCTAATATTTTTTCATTACCTAACTTACGGACTAATTATATTTTTAATTTTCATACCCTGTCATCATCCCCATTATCAGCTTAGAAAACTATGTACTTTGAGTTCGATGATTCCAGGATAGAATGAAGAAAATGTCATTCAATATTCTTACATGACATTATGGAAAATGGCGTCCTGTTGAAAATCATCCCCTAAATTTGTTCATACAAAAGTACCTAGTCTATAAACATCGGAAATAAGGTCTATAATATAGTTAGTGGAGAGCGGTCACCGGTGACCACTTGGGGATAAATGGGTTTACTCAGTTATTGTGTACCTAATATCATCAAGGGGCTACCACAACGTCTTAAAACAGTCCTATTATAATCTTACTTTGTATTTTCGCAGGTCTTAAAAAATAACCTTATAAAGAGTTCTAAAACAATCTTACTTCGTTTGCCGTTTTGGTGACGTCACCTAGGTACGTATCGTTCATTCAAACCGTACTACGAGATGTTATGTGAAGCTTAGCAGGGCTGTTTTCATGTCAAATCTTAACTCACAGTTACTTAGTAAGTAGTTTATTTGTTGATTGACAAAATACTTGAAATTCAAAATATAAGTTAGGAATTTCGTCTATCGCTGCTATCAAGCCAGTTTTTGATCTATTTACAGGTCTGATTGACTACAATGAATATTCAGCATCAATATTGATAACTTAGAATTTCTTTCTTAAAATACCTTTCAAAGTAAAAAACAGTTCAATAATGCATACATTTAAATATTAACTACAATTTTAAAGTTGCTTTTCTGCTTAAAAACCAAAATTCAGAACATAATAATATGTGTGAAATATACACAGTGCTGTCCAGCATTTATAGCAGTTTTGTTTTAATTCTAAGCAAGGAATAAACAATATTTTTAAATCATTTGTTCTTTCGCATCACTTAGGAGAAATGAAACATTATTAGCAAATGTAAATGGTCATGGTATGAAATAGAATAAGATTTTTTTAAGCATTAACTCGTCGAGTACCGGTTTTATAGACACAATTAAAGAACAATAGGTCGCGGTCACCGGTGACCGCTTGGTGTTTGACAGATTAACTCGTCGAGTACCGGTTTTATAGACACAATTAAAGAACAATAGGTCGCGGTCACCGGTGACTGCTTGGTGTTTGACAGTTTAAACAAAACTTTCATATTATACCTTTAAGTTTGTTTCATAAAATTAAATGTTCTGGTAGGCCCCTGAAGAGATGTAAATCTAACATTGAAGCATAAAACACTATTAATTGCTAGGAAAACATCAATGTTATAGGTTTGTTAAATAAGGATGTCTACACATAATTATGGCTCAAGTGCCAGTGCCAGTCTTGTGTTGGACGGTGATATTATTTAATTACAAAGTGAAACTCACCTGTATGTCTGTCAAGCCAGTACTCTGAGTACCTGGAACAGCAGCACACCACGTTCAGTATGATCAGGAAGCCGAGAATCACCGAGCAGATTGCAATGGCAATGTAAAACGGCGTAAAATCACCAACTTTCGAGACAATCGGGTTTATAGGCTTGTACGTCCCGTTCCCTGTAAAGTAAGCGTTAATTTCAGGTGCCGACATTTTTTACAGACCGATGCCAACCTGTTGAAGAAAAAATCTCAGTCAAGAATCAATATTGAGACCTGTTTTTGTGTGAGCAACGACCGCGCCTAATGCCCGACAACGGTTGAAAATGTAAGGTGTGGTGACTACCAAACACAATTAGTTACACAAGTTACCCACCACAAGTTTGTGTTACCTATGTCCAAGTTTAATCTATATAAATATCTTATTAAAGCGCCAAATACAGTTTTATTTCATAAATATAGAAATATAAACATAAATAAACATGTAAACTTACCGCTTCAAAAAGCGTCATTTGATTCCACAACCACAGATAAAACTGTACCTAATTCTCGTCTAATTTTGACATACCTAATGACATTGTCAGTGTCAGGAAACTGTGTAATAGTTAATAATATTATTTAATAAATACATGAAGTATTAGAATTAGAAGATAAATGAATATATACAACTTAAAATAATCTAAAACTAATGGTGAAAATTAAATTAAACTAAAAATGACTATTTAAAGACAAATTGTCACTCTTAATTTTGTATATGACAACAACGACAATATTTTAATGAATTATTTCTATTGTTTAGAATTAAACAGTCATCAATAAATATTTGTGCACTGTAATAATGCACACCTACAACTTAAATTATAGCAGACCTTACTTCGTTTCTGATTTACTTAAGAATGCTTTGATTCGTAGTCACTATTATTTTTATAGCAATAAAATTATTTTACAGTAGAGTAAACGTAAATACATACCTAATTAAAACGAAAACATAAAGGATTAAGGGCAGATTGATCGTTGAATCAACAGTATTCATATAATATATATTATTTGAAAAAGAATCTATACCTACTTTATTTCCTATTATGACGATATTATCCTTTTAGTTAGCTCGTTGGAGAGCGGAGATATGAGCCCCCATACACATACATCCCATACTCATACCCCATACATAAACATCTTATGATTCCCATAGGTAGCGAACCAAACGATTACATAGGGTTAACACTACTATATAAACAACAGTTACAACCAAAACTTCATAAGAATAAGAGCAAATCCTCTCTATCAGAGAATAACATCACGCCTTTTAATTCTCGAACCTTTGAGTAGAGAAGCATGGTATGAAGGCAACTGAAAGTATTTTTTTTTAGGCATAGGCCGGTAAACGAGCTGACGGATCACCTGATGGTAAGCAATCGGCGTCGCCCATGGGCACCTGGAACACCAGAGGTGTTACAAGTGCGTTACCGGCTTTTGGGGGATTAGGAGTTTGAAGATTGTTGGGGATTCAGCGATTGGGGAGATTGGGGAAGGGGAGGGTAATTGGGCCTCTGGTAACCTCACTCACACTACGAAACACAACGCAAGCGTTTCTGTGAGGCCGTGGTATCACTCCGGTCGCCGGTCCGGCTATGCTCCGGCCCATTCGTGCCGAAGCATAGCTCTCTCCTACACTTGAAAGTATTAACTACTTTGATTAATTATGGGCCCCGTACAATAGGAATGACTAGACACAGTTACAAACTCAGAATTTTTTTTTTTTGGCCAGATCTCGTATTTGCTATGACACTTACAAACACTTAACCGGCGAGTATGTCTAAAAGTTCCATATTTCAGCATTTATAACTTGAGAATTTTGAATTTTGAGCGTTTCGATGATCTTAGGTTCGATTCTTGGGTCGGACTATGAATTAAAAGTATTATTACCCAGCACTAACAAAGTCAGTAATTGTGCGCAGTGTAAGTACCTAAGTATAGCAATAAATTCGTCCTAATAACGTACCTAACTATAAACATATTTTGGAAGAGATCATTGTTTCTTACAATTGTAGGTACGCCTTTGTGTTTCCCTTCGGGGAATAAAAGTAGTGATGTTATCTATATAAAGGAATAGTCCTTTTAACTGAACTGGAACAATACTGTCTCTATAGACAGAGATAGGATACCTAATCATAAAACCCTAGCCTATAATAAAGTCGCGGAGAACCTAACGGGTAACCGGGGCTCCGGCTCGACGTGCAGGAGAAGGAACGGGGTGGTTTTTAGTCAGCAAGAGTCTGACACTCCCTCTCGCCTCACCCAGGTGGGAGCAGGTATTCGATGATTTTCCCTCCTTAAAAAAAATAAAAAAAGCCTATAATAAAACCACATTCACATACCCTTTTACTGGTCTCGCGCTACTACTCGCCAATCTTTCACATTACACACTGAATTTACTTTGTGTTACTGAATCCTAAGGATCGGTTCTAGTCTACTCTAGACAACCTTCCGTCTCCGCAGTCCAAGAGTAAGTGAGATAACATTTGTAACATCTCCTCGCCAGAGCCACTTTCCCAGGCCCTTCTGCAATCCCGGGCAATTTGGGTTTTTATACCTCTAACAGTTTTCGTGCAATAACCGAATTGTTTCTAGGGACCTTCCGCAGGTCAGTATTATTGCAACCAGATGTGGCGTTTCGTATTATGTTGTGCGTCCAACAGTCCCACTTTATCCTTAAGATCACTTAACAAGTTACAACTCAATTACCTATTAGTTATCTCTAGATGGCTTGCCATAAAATATAAGATGAATGGCTTAACACGTGGCTCATTGAAAAGTTGACAACTTGACAATTTAAAATATTGGGATGCTCTGTGTTTATATTTTAGGTAGGTACCTGATGGACTATCACAAGTTGTAGTTCTTTTTACCTATAAAAATCTAGAGAGCCTTTATTTTGTAATAAAAGTAACTTTGGAAAAAAAATTTCTTCACCACGTGAAAGTTGAGCAAGCGGCGCGGACTTTTTTATAGTGTAACTTATCCTTTATAGACCTAATACTCATGTGATTGTGATACACACCTTAAGAACTTGCTATAATCTCCTGCCCTGAGCTGTTTCTGATGAATCGCATATAGGAGATTTCGTCTTGGGTACCCATCCTCATGTCACAGTCGTTATTTCTAAACGAAAATAGATCAGTACCCAAACGTGAAGGATTTTAGCTTACATATCGATAACACATTGAGCTGGCGTGCACAGGTCACTAGAGTCGCCAGAAGGTGACTGGGTCGTTGCGAGAAACTTCCTTCCGTCTACGGCGTTCCGATTACGATACGATTGATTACGCTGATGTGTGTTACTACGACCTGAATGCAGATCTACTCAACAAACTTGACCGTCTTCGAAATAACTACATTCGATTCGTTCTCAATTTACTTAAATATAATATTGTTTCTGCACATCGGTTGCAAATAAAGTGGCAGCAAAGGGCGTTAACTACTTTATTTTCTTATCTCGACTCTCCTTCTTCACCTGTTTATCTCAATATAATTATATGCGCAAATATCTTCACTCTTCTACAGGGCCGGATTTAGGAGTCCAGAGGCCTCGGGGCAACAAAAGAGTGGAGGCCCCCTTGCCCCAAATTATTTTCCAGATTGAGATCGAGGACGCTCGCTTGATTTCGAGGACGCTCGAAAACGATCGAGGACTCTCGATAGATTTCGAGGACGCTCGAAAACAATCGAGGATGCATGAAAACGATCGAGGACGCCCTATAGATTTCGAGGACGCTCGAAAACAATCGAGGACGCTCGAAAACGATCGAGAACTTTCGATAGATTTTGAGGACGCTCGAAAACAATCGAGGACGCTCGATAGATTTCGAGGACGCTCGATTGATTTCGAGGACGCTGGATAGATTTCGAGGACGCCCGATAGATTTCGAGGACGCTCGAAAACGATCGAGGACTCTCGATAGATTTCGAGGACGCTCGAAAACAATCGAGGATGCTCGAAAACGATCGAGGACGCCCTATAGATTTCGAGGACGCTCGAAAACAATCGAGGACGCTCGAAAACGATCGAGGACGCTCGAAAACGATTGAGAACTCTCGATAGATTTCGAGGACGCTCGAAAACAATCGAGGACGCTCGATTGATTTCAAGGACGCTCGATAGATTTCGAGGATGCCCGATAGATTTCGAGGACGCTCGAAAACGATCGAGAATGCTCGATAGATTTCGAGGACGCTCGATAGATTTCGAGGACGCTCGATAGATTTCGAGGACGCTCGATAGATTTCGAGGACGCCCGATAGATTTCGAGGACGCTCGAAAACGATCGAGGACTCTCGATAGATTTCGAGGACGCTCGAAAACAATCGAGGATGCTCGAAAACGATCGAGGATGCTCGATTGATTTCGAGGACGCTCGACAGATTTCGAGTTTAAGAATTGAAGAATACCAATTGTTCACATACTGCAATTAATTTTTTTAATGGTCGAGACACGGAATCGAATAGCCAACCTCCGAGGTTGCGGGCAAGTACCATCCCACTGAGCCATTGAGCCATTGGGGTACTCCCTCAAGATGGGTAGTAAATTGGAAGTGCTTATCAGAGCCATTTGAGATTTTGATATTTCACTGATTGCCTGATTGGAGTGAACAAATATAGATCAATGATTTCTGTTTCTGGTAATATTTAAAATTAATATAATCAAATAATCATGTATGTATAAAGTACTTTAGGCTGTAGGTAAAGGTAAAAGCGAAAAAAAAAATATCAAAGAAAAGATGTTTACTAGGTTTACTAGATGAAATTTGAAAGATTTTTTTTTCCGAAGACTCTATTGTGGAGGCCCCCTGCTTGTGGAGGCCCCGGGGCTTTCGCCCCGGTTGCCCCCCCCTAATTCCGGCCCTGCTCTTCTAATAACCGTCAACTTCAATGTCCCACTCACCCCACTGACTATTTTCACTCCTCCTTTTTTGTTCAGTCTGTCTCTTTGTGGAATGCGCTGCCCAAGGAAATCAGAATGGCAAATAATTGCTGTTCATTTAAATTCAAGGTTTGAGAACACATTCATAGAAAGTGGTAAACTCAAAACAGTGGCAATATGTAGTCCATGTACCTATGGCATTTATTTATATATTTAAGTACCTATTATATAGTGAGTATTTATATCATAACACAATACATGCATATTTAGGATATATTTTATTATGTAATTTATTTTTAATACCCTATGTCCTTAGTTATGTATTATTGATTATAAATTATAACATTCATGTTTCCCTCCTTAATATTTATTACCTTAAGTTATGTTATCTATTTCATACTTTCTTTAGGTACTATAATTTTGCACCTACCGCTTTAACATTCTGCACCACCCAATAGTCGACTGTCAGAGAATGCCAACGGCATTAAGTCCGCCAATTTCACAGTGTATGTGCAGGGCTGGATTTAGGGGTCCAGAGGCCTCGGGGCAACAAAGGAGTGGAGGCCCCCTTGCCCCAAATTATTTTCCAGATTGAGATCGAGGACGCTCGATAGATTTCGAGGACGCTCGAAAACAATCGTGGACGCTCGATTGATTTCGAGGACGCTCGATAGATTTCGAGGACGCTCGAAAACGATCGAGAACTCTCGATAGATTTCGAGGACGCTCGAAAACAATCGAGGACGCTCGATTGATTTCGAGGACGCTCGAAAACGATCGAGGACTCTCGATAGATTTCGAGGACGCTCGAAAACAATCGAGGACGCTCGAAAACGATCGAGGACGCTCGAAAACGATCGAGGACTCTCGATAGATTTCGAGGACGCTCGAAAACAATCGAGGATGCTCGAAAACGATCGAGGATGCCCTATAGATTTCGAGGACGCTCGAAAACAATCGAGGACGCTCGAAAACAATCGAGAACTCTCGATAGATTTCGAGGACGCTCAAAAACAATCGAGGACGCTCGATTGATTTCGAGGACGCTCGATAGATTTCGAGGACGCCTGATGGATTTCAAGGACGCTCGAAAACGATCGAGGACGCTCGAAAACGATCGAGGACCCTCGATAGATTTCGAGGACGCTCGAAAACAATCGAGGACGCTCGATAGATTTCGAGGACGCTCGAAAACAATCGAGGACGCTCGAAAACGATCGAGGACTCTCGATAGATTTCGAGGACGCTCGAAAACAATCGAGGACGCTCGAAAACGATCGAGGACGCTCGAAAACGATCGAGGACTCTCGATAGATTTCGAGGACGCTCGAAAACAATCGAGGATGCTCGAAAACGATCGAGGATGCCCTATAGATTTCGAGGACGCTCGAAAACAATCGAGGACGCTCGATTGATTTCGAGGACGCTCGATAGATTTCGAGGACGCTCGATAGATTTCGAGGACGCCTGATAGATTTCGAGGACGCTCGAAAACGATCGAGGACGCTCGAAAACGATCGAGGACGCTCGATCGAGATTTCGAGGACGCTCGAAAACAATCGAGGACGCTCGATAGATTTCGAGGACGCTCGAAAACAATCGAGGACGCTCGAAAACGATCGAGGACTCTCGATAGATTTCGAGGACGCTCGAAAACAATCGAGGATGCTCGAAAACGATCGAGGACGCCCTATAGATTTCGAGGACGCTCGAAAACAATCGAGGACGCTCGATTGATTTCGAGGACGCTCGATAGATTTCGAGGATGCTTGATAGATATCGAGGACGCTCGACAGATTTCGAGTTTAAGAATTGAAGAATACCAATTGTTCACATACTGCAATTAATTTTTTTAATGGTCGAGGCAACGGAATCGAATAGCCAACCTCCGAGGTTGCGGGCAAGTACCATCCCACTGAGCCATTGAGCCATTGGGGTACAAGATGGGTAGTAAATTGAAAGTGCTTATCAGAGCCATTTGAGATTTTGATATTTCACTGATTGCCTGATTGGAGTGAACAAGTATAGATCAATGATTTCTGTTTCTGTTAATATTTAAAATTAATATAATCAAATAATCATGTATGTATAAAGTACTTTAGGCTGTAGGTAAAGGTAAAAGCGAAAAAAAATATCAGAGAAAAGATGTTTACTAGGTTTACTAGTTGAAATTTGAAAGATTTTTTTTTCCGAAGTCTCTATTGTGGAGGCCCCCGCTTGTGGAGGCCCCGGGGCTTTCGCCCCCGGTTGCCCCCCCCCCCTAAATCCGGCCCTGTGTATGTGCAATAAAGTTTAATAAATAAAAAAAAACTAAATAAACAAAGGAAACTTAAGTAACTTGATGAAATTGGTTTTCATACCTCCTTTTCATAATTCATAATTCCTTTAACTCGTAGAGTACCGTCATTATAGACACAATTAAGTGACCGCAACCTATTCGAGGGGTAACGGGCTATTTGGTTTAAGCGACATTTTGGGCGATATTGAGTTATATATATATTCGGAATCAGCGAATTTTTCTCCGTCGAATGATGCCGGTTTCATTAAAATCGGAGCACTTTTTTGGCGTTTCAAACAATTCTATTTTCATGTTGTTTCCAAAGTGGCAGTGTATTAAACGACATGGATTTCGCATTTTTTATTAAATTATGTACTTGAACCATACCATCATATTAATAACCGAGACATAAACCAGACACCCTATCTCTAATTATTAAGTCAACATGAGTTAAAGCGTTTTTCTTGTTTCTAATTTTTATTAACAAGTAACTTGAATCATTTTGACTTCCCACTAATCACACGGTGTGATGTCGCTTAAAACATTTGTCCGTCATCCAAATGCGTCATGGTACGTCTCTTAAACATTTCTAGCTGCCTCTATTTTCCACGCAGGGTGCTACTTAAACCAAATAGTTGTTTTCGTTCAGATATTTTGTTTAGTCATAAACCATTTAACCCTCATTTTTTTTTTAAATGCATGTCGTTTTATACAGACGATAACATTGATAATGAATATTGAAACATTTTTCCAGTATTCATAGAAATACGAGTCGGTCTTTCAATCACTAAGTTTTAGTATGGTACATTTCAATCATGACATATGATACCATATTTAATTCATCGCCCTGGTGTTAAAAATCGTTATCATCCAACTGGACTATCGTGCGCTGGCGCTTCAGTCACTCCAGAGTGCGCCGAAGACAGACCGGACGCGTGCACACCGCCAGTGTTTACGTAAAACGCTCATCGAAATTGAATCCTAAGTACTTTAATTTCAAGATGAACCTCGCGGTCGTTCGAAGACTTTGGCAACAATGACTTTGATGACATACAATCTACGGCTGATTTAGCAACAGCTTTCGACGTTAGCGTCAAAACAATATTGGTACATTTGCGTCAAATTGGCAAGGTAAAAAAGCTTGATAAGTGGGTGTCCTACAAACTAAATGATCAACAGAGCTAAGTATGCATCGAGCAGTGCGAGGGGGACTGGGATGCCGTCTCCTCCTTTTGCGAAGCAGTTATGCTAGCTAAGGAGGAGGCGGGACGCGTGAGGCAGCGAAGCGCTGGCTCCTCGCAACCCAGCCATCGCGAAGGACACACCGGGCGTCGGGGATCGCGGGACGATCTCCAGTTACCGTAAGCGCGGGCCTGCGGACGGTGAGCATGGGTGGCTCCCCGTCCGACCAGAAACAGACCCGAGCGTACGGCGCGTCGCGTTCCGCGCGCGCCTCAAAGAGCCATCAGACCACCACAGATGGGGCCCAACAGGGTCAATGCCGATTCGGAGTCGCGGAGAACCTAACGGGTAACCGGGGCTCCGGCTCGACGTGCAGGAGAAGAAACGGAGTGATTTTTAGTCAGTAAGAGTCTGACACTCTTTCCCGCCTCACCCAGGCGGGAGCAGCCATTCGATGATTTTCCACCCTTAAAAAAAATGCGTCGAGTAGTGCCTTGCACTGCACTGCTTAATATACACACAAATGAAAGAATTTTGATTTGCATTGTCACCTCCGATGAAAAATGAAATCTGTGTGATAACCACACGCGTTTAGCATGTTGGTTGAATCCTAGTTCAGCACCTAAACAATGCCCTAAACGAAAACTTACCTACCCCAAAGTGATGGGCACTGATGGTCTAGCGCTCGCGCTATTCTGATTCATCACAAATTCTTACCAAACGGAGTGAGCATTACTACGGATGTGTAGTGTGAAGAACTGAACACAATGATGGAGGAGCTGACACATCTCCAACCAGCACTGGTCAATCGCTAATCTCCATTGCTCCTGCATTACAACGCGCGACCTAAAGTTGCACAAGAGACGGCCTCCACGTTACAAGAACTGGGGTTGTGAAGCTCTTCGACATCCACCCTACTCACCAGTCACCAGACTACTTCTTTTTCCAGAATTTGGATAACTTCTTGGCGGGAAAAAATTTAATAACCGAGAGGCAGTACAAAATGCATTTGAAGAATTTGTTGCTACCCGTCCAGCTGATTGAAGAAGGGCATCAATAAACTGCCACTGCGTTGGCAACGATGCATTGATTGCATGGGTGATTACGTTGATTATACAAATAAAAAATACATGAAAAAATCGTTTAAATTTTTTCATACAAAACGACAATTTCAGTAAATGACCCATTAATTTAATTGATTTTGCTGAAATATAATCGATATTCCTATTGAAACTATAATTATTACTCTAAATAAATACTTTGATATTGTGTTGTGTTTATTTATTCAATGTAAGCATCTGAGATTTTCGGTGATTGCGATATATCCAGGTTGTTTTATCAGCCATTACTCGCCTTAGATGTAAATAAACATAAACATTAAACGTTATAATTTCAATGTTATATGTCACATAAGTAAATTAGCCTGTCACTCATTTTAGTCTGAATTGGTAGTTAAGATAAATAGCTTGCTTCTATTAATTTTGGGTTTCGTCACTTCATATTTTTTATCTTACTCTGTAAATAGAGTGCATTGTCGCTTAATTTTTTTCCCTTGTAGCCAATTGTAGTTATGAAGTCACTTAAATCATTTTTCCTGACTCTAAAAAAGGGCAGATTGTATTAAGCGACATTTATCTTTGTAATTAAAGGTCCGCTTTATTTAGAATTAGCATCAGCAAGTAGATAATTTAATTTAAATTTCAATGCAATTTACCCCGTTCAAATAACTGCAGAAGCGTTTTTGTTACGAATTTTTTTTCGAAATTTCAAACTTTAAAAGGCTCTCCTGTAAAGTTGCAAAAATGTCGCTTAAACCAAATAGCCCGTTACCCCTCGTATTGTTCTTTAATTGTGTCTATAAATACGGTACTCGACGAGTTAAATTGGGACAAGACAAAAAACTTACATTCTGTCTGATTACAAATAATAAATGATTGATTGATGTTGTTCAGGCTTTTAATTTCAATTTATAATATTTCAGCTGTACTTCGGGTTCAATTGTGGTGGTGAGACAGCACAGATCTCATCGACGCAAACGTACAACGACACAGAGTGGGACGTGGTCACTATGACCCGCAGCGGTAGGCATAGCAAGCTGGCCGTAGACTCCGAGACCAGCGCCATCTGCGGCGCACCCGCGACACTCGCCGCACCTTTCTACTACGGAGGTCTCAGGGACCTCAACCAGAACATCCTCAATAATCTTCAGGTATGTGGCGTCATCATCGGTTTATTATTGGTTGTTATCAATGTTGTCAAAACATGTCGTACCAATAGGTTTAGTTTGGACACTATCTCGCTTAGTAGGAAACAATGATGTGATCGACAATAGACTACGCCTACCCTACCTACAGGCAACCTATTCACTCGAGACTTAGAAGAAACCCAAGCTGTATTTTTCTGAATACGGACTCTGGCACGGAATTCCACTACAAATTCAGTGTGTGTTAGTTCTGTTGTCTTCTTATTGACGAGTGGGTCAATGTTAATTTTATTGTCTTTCCGATTTTGGAAAATTCTCAGTAATTATTAGATTTGAGTCTATAAAAAAGTCAGTAAGGTAGGTAGCAATAAGTAACATTTTGTTTTGTTGCAGCTCCTTGAATACTTCAAAGTAGTTAGGTGACGAAGTACGATGGAGATTTATCCGGGTAACACGGGTCTGCTCCTCAGTGTCCACGACAAGAAAGACTATCTAGTTCTGGAACTCCTGGAGAACGAAGTAGTTGCCAATGTTGAGAACGGCAACGGACCGTTCCGAGCAAGTTACTCGCTCGGCAACAAGTTTGCGCTCTGTGATGGCAACTGGCATAAGATTCACGGTAAGCTGTCTAAATAAGTGCACCATAATATGCTTATTTAACTGATCACACAAATACATTTTAACAGCGGGAATCGAACCCTTTTCTGAGCAGCCAATGGTACAATAACTGCGTCAACAGTGTAGATTTTTAGGTAGAATTTGGAACATTTTTCTTGGGGACCATAGCAGATAAATGACAACTTAAGCAATTACTTTAAAAACTATCGATTTATGATTCTGTCTCATTTAAATGTGAGTGACGAGCACGAGAGCTCCAGTTTGGTCCCCAGACTTAATAGTTCTGAAGTGGTTTGCATTAGCTAAAATGTATGAGATTTATAACATAACTAATATAAAATGGTTCTTTGAGAAACCTGGTATTAGGGTATAAAAGGCGTAGTAGTGTTGGTAGTTTGAAAATAATGCAAAATAAAACGTCAGACTTCACAAGTTTCATTACAATATATTATCGTATTTCAATTTTGACTTTACACATTATAAATATTGAGTTTCGGACTTACGTATAATATAAATAAATACTTTTTGCTGGATTTAACAATTAAGATAGAAAATATTTTTATACAATAATAATTAAATCGTTTCCATAACAGTTAACAAATTATTTCGACTTTTAATACAATAATAATTAATGTTCAAAAACAATCTCAATTGAAGTCACGTTATATTTAAATTTTTCGAAATACATTACATTTATGAATAATGTTTACACAATAATAATATTACAGACACGTCTATAGAACATTCAAATTCACAAACATATTATTACATTGTACACATTAATTAGGCCACTGCCTCGAATTATGCGTGGGCGGCGGACACCGCTTCACTGGAGTGCACCACTCGTTGCCCGCCGCTCTGCCGCCCCGCTGCCGCACCGCTGCCGCCCCGCTGCCGCGCCGCTGCCGCCGCCACCTCGGTTCCCACATAATTCGAGGCAATTACTTAATCTAAGTTTATACACGTTATAATAATTCTAATAAATAATAAAAACATTAATTTGCAGTAAACATGATATAAAAAGGTCTTAGATTAACAATAGGCACAAACATGTTCAGCTAATACAACTGACAGCATGCAAAAATTAATAAATAAAGTACCGACACATTTATTTACAAAATATTACACATATAAGTACTAGGACTATTTATTATTATCACTTATTCACATTTAACTATCGTTACAAATTTGAATTTAATTGCCGACAAATCTCAATAGCTATGTTCTTTTTTCCATAAAATTCTTTACACTATAAAAGTTAACAATATTAAGTGTACAATATTAATTAATATACATAATAAATACTTAAACAATAATAAGAACTAAGATTCAATATTTACAACTTAATAATAAATATATTTCTAAGATTAGACTTAATATAAACTAATATTAATAATATTATAAATACAAATAACAAAAAGTAAAATATTTACACATTAAATTTACCTTTAAAAATAAGCTCAGCTTATTAATTACATTTGATATAATTAAAGTATTACAGACATTACGGTGGCATGCATTATACAAAACAAGATATTACTAAGTCTTAACAATATTATTTTCACATTCAGTAGCAACAAACAAATTACTCCGACTTATAATACAATACAATGACATTATTATTATAATTAAGAGTTCAAAAACAATCTCAATTGAAGTAATGCTACATTTATACTTATCAAAATACATTGCAATTATGAATAATGTTTATACAATACTAATATTACATTATCATTACTTTAACATAATAGGATGTTCTCCTATACACTGAGCCACGTCTACAAACATACAACTTCACAAACACATTGTATTTTCGGGTCTTGATGTACTAATCTAGGCTCGAAAAAATGATTAGGCCGCTGCCTCGAATTTTGCGGGTGCGGCGGACACCGCTTGACTAGAGTGCGCCGCTCGTTGCCCGCCGCCGCGCTGCCGCGCCGCTGTGTCGCCACCGCGCTGCTGCCTCGCCGCCGCGCCGCTGCCTCGCCGCTGCCACCGCCGCCGCCACTCCGCCGCCCGCAAAATTTGAGGCAATATTTTTACATCTAATCTAACCAAAATAATAATAAGAACTTAGATTAAGTATTTTCAACTTAATAATAAATATATTTCTATGACAAGACAAAAATTTAAACTTACATTAAAATTATAATTACAAATAACTGAAAACTAAATAGTATTTACATATTAAATGCATTACACTATTATTTTAACATTATTATTTTTACAATCAGCAGAACATTATTATTTGACTTTACACATTATAAATATTGAGTTTTGGACTTACGTATAGTATATGCTTATTGCCTATTGGATTTAATAATTTAAGATAGAAAATATTTTATACAATAATATTTAAATCATTTCTACAGCAGTTAACGACTAAAATACTTATCATACAATAATAATTAATGTTCAAAAACAATCTCAATTGAAGTAATGCTACATTTATACTTATCAAAATACATTGGAATTATGAATAATGTTTATACAATACTAATATTGTATTATCTAATATAATATTAATATTATAAATACAAATAACGAAAAACTAAACTATTTACACATTAAAATTACCTTAAAAAAATAAGCTGAGCTTATTAATAACTTTTTAAATTCTCTACAAATTATATTTCTCAATACTTTTGGACCAAATTGAGAATATTTAAAATTATAAAATATGTTCCTGAATGCCCACAGTCGTGGGACTGCATAATTCTGTATGCCTATAAAATCGCCAGCAAGTAACACTCGCATTGGCAGAGAACTAGAATTGAAACGACAAGTAGGTTCTTATTACTCTACTCTTAATGCAATATTAAGTGTGTTGTTATTTAGTAAGTCACTATAATGATAAATATGTGAATAAAGAAGAAAAGTAATAATAATATGTTAGGAGAAATAATTATGTTATCCTAGTTGTAAGCATTTTTGTAATTAGTTTTATTGAATGTAAGATTTTTAACTTGATTGTAAAACTTAACTTTGCATGCATGATTTTAACTTGATTGTAAAACTTAACTTTGCATGCATGATTTTAACTTGATTGTAAAACTTAACTGTGCATGCATGATTTTAACTTGATTGTAAAACTTAACTTTGCATGCCGAAAACTGTAGTCGATGTATGTGGGACTATTTTTTATAATTATTAATACCTGTAATTACCATACTTTGTGCAAATAAACGTTCTTATTCTTATTCTTACCATGCGCGTCGATACTTCCCTCATCAGGCTGCCCGCAGTCGTGAAACTGCATAATTCTGTATACCTATAAAATCGCCAGCAAGTAACACTCGCATTGGCAGAGAACATAGAACTGAAATGACAAGTAGGGTCTTATTACTCCACTCTTAGTGCAATATTAAGTGTGTTGTTATTTAGTAAGTCACTATAATGATAAATATGTGAATAAAGAAGAAAAGTAAAAATAATATGTTAGGAGAAATAATTATGTTATCCTAGTTGTAAGCATTTTTGTAATTAGTTTTATTGAATGTAAGATTTTTAACTTGATTGTAAAACTTAACTTTGCATGCATGATTTTAACTTGATTGTAAAACTTAACTTTGCATGCATGATTTTAACTTGATTGTAAAACTTAACTTTGCATGCCGAAAACTGTAGTCGATGTATGTGGGACTATTTTTTATAATTATTAATACCTGTAATTACCATACTTTGTGCAAATAAACGTTCTTATTCTTATTCTTACCATGCGCGTCGATACTTCCCTCATCAGGCTGCCCGCAGTCGTGAAACTGCATAATTCTGTATACCTATAAAATCGCCAGCAAGTAACACTCGCATTGGCAGAGAACATAGAACTGAAATGACAAGTAGGGTCTTATTACTCCACTCTTAGTGCAATATTAGTGTGTTGTTATTTAGTAAGTCACTATAATGATAAATATGTGAATAAAGAAGAAAAGTAAAAATAATATGTTAGGAGAAATAATTATGTTATCCTAGTTGTAAGCATTTTTGTAATTAGTTTTATTGAATGTAAGATTTTTAACTTGATTGTAAAACTTAACTTTGCATGCATGATTTTAACTTGATTGTAAAACTTAACTTTGCATGCATGATTTTAACTTGATTGTAAAACTTAACTTTGCATGCCGAAAACTGTAGTCGATGTATGTGGGACTATTTTTTATAATTATTAATACCTGTAATTACCATACTTTGTGCAAATAAACGTTCTTATTCTTATTCTTACCATGCGCGTCGATACTTCCCTCATCAGGCTGCCCGCAGTCGTGAAACTGCATAATTCTGTATACCTATAAAATCGCCAGCAAGTAACACTCGCATTGGCAGAGAACATAGAACTGAAATGACAAGTAGGGTCTTATTACTCCACTCTTAGTGCAATATTAAGTGTGTTGTTATTTAGTAAGTCACTATAATGATAAATATGTGAATAAAGAAGAAAAGTAAAAATAATATGTTAGGAGAAATAATTATGTTATCCTAGTTGTAAGCATTTTTGTAATTAGTTTTATTGAATGTAAGATTTTAACTTGATTGTAAAACTTAACTTTGCATGCATGATTTTAACTTGATTGTAAAACTTAACTTTGCATGCATGATTTTAACTTGATTGTAAAACTTAACTGTGCATGCATGATTTTAACTTGATTGTAAAACTTAACTTTGAATGCCGAAAACAGTAGGCGATGTATGTGGGACTATGTTTTATAATTATTACTACCTGTAATTACCATAATTGGTGAAATATACGTTCTTATTCTTATTCTTACCATGCGCGTCGATAGTTCCCTCATCAGGCTGCCCGCAGTCGTGAAACTGCATAATTCTGTATACCTATAAAATCGCCAGCAAGTAACACTCGCATTGGCAGAGAACATAGAACTGAAATGACAAGTAGGGTCTTATTACTCCACTCTTAGTGCAATATTAAGTGTGTTGTTATTTAGTAAGTCACTATAATGATAAATATGTGAATAAAGAAGAAAAGTAATAATAATATGTTAGGAGAAATAATTATGTTATCCTATATAGTTGTAAGCATTTTTGAAATTAGTTTTATTGAATGTAAGATTTTAACTTGATTGTAAAACTTAACTGTGCATGCATGATTTTAACTTGATTGTAAAACTTAACTTTGCATGCCGAAAACAGTAAGCGATGTATGTGGGACTATGTTTTATAATTATTACTACCTGTAATTACCATAATTGGTGAAATATACGTTCTTATTCTTATTCTTACCATGCGCGTCGATACTTCCCTCATCAGGCTGCCCGCAGTCGTGAAACTGCATAATTCTGTATACCTATAAAATCGCCAGCAAGTAACACTCGCATTGGCAGAGAACATAGAACTGAAATGACAAGTAGGGTCTTATTACTCCACTCTTAGTGCAATATTAAGTGTGTTGTTATTTAGTAAGTCACTATAATGATAAATATGTGAATAAAGAAGAAAAGTAATAATAATATGTTAGGAGAAATAATTATGTGATCCTATATAGTTGTAAGCATTTTTGTAATTAGTTTTATTGAATGTAAGATTTTAACTTGATTGTAAAACTTAACTTTGCATGCATGATTTTAACTTGATTGTAAAACTTAACTTTGCATGCATGATTTTAACTTGATTGTAAAACTTAACTTTGCATGCCGAAAACAGTAGGCGATGTATGTGGGACTATTTTTTATAATTATTACTACCTGTAATTACCATACTTTGTGCAAATAAACGTTCTTATTCTTATTCTTACCATGCGCGTCGTTACTACCCTCATCAGGCTGCCCACAGTCGTGAAACTGCATAATTCTGTATACCTATAAAATCGCCAGCAAGTAACACTCGCATTGGCACAGAACTAGAATTGAAACGACAAGTAGGTTCTTATTACTCTACTCTTAATGCAATATTAAGTGTGTTGTTATTTAGTAAGTCACTAAAATGATAAATATGTGAATAAAGAAGAAAAGTAATAATAATATGTTAGGAGAAATAATTATGTTATCCTATAAAGTTGTAAGCATTTTTGTAATTGGTTTTATTGAATGTAAGATTTTAACTTTATGATATTGTAAAACTTAACTTTGCATGCCGAAAACAGTAGGCGATGTATGTGGGACTATGTTTTATAATTATGAATACCTGTAATTACCATACTTTGTGCAAATAAACGTTCTTATTCTTACCATGCGCGTCGTTACTACCCTCATCAGGCTGCCCACAGTCGTGAAACTGCATAATTCTGTATACCTATAAAATCGCCAGCAAGTAACACTCGCATTGGCAGAGAACTAGAATTGAAACGACAAGTAGGTTCTTATTACTCTACTCTTAATGCAATATTAAGTGTGTTGTTATTTAGTAAGTCACTAAAATGATAAATATGTGAATAAAGAAGAAAAGTAATAATAATATGTTAGGAGAAATAATTATGTTATCCTATATAGTTGTAAGCATTTTTGTAATTGGTTTTATTGAATGTAAGATTTTAACTTTATGATATTGTAAAACTTAACTTTGCATGCCGAAAACAGTAGGCGATGTATGTGGGACTATGTTTTATAATTATGAATACCTGTAATTACCATACTTTGTGCAAATAAACGTTCTTATTCTTACCATGCGCGTCGTTACTTCCGTCATCAGGCTGCCCACAGTCGTGAAACTGCATAATTCTGTATACCTATAAAATCGCCAGCAAGTAACACTCGCATTGGCAAAGACCGAAGAACTAAAACGACAAGTAGGTTCCTACCATGCGCGTTGAAACTTCCCTCATCAGACTGCCCACAGTCGTGAAACTGCCTAATTCTGTATACCTACAAAATCGCCAGCAAGTAACACTCGCATTGGCAAAGACCGAAGAACTAAAACGAAAAGTAGGTTCTTACCATGCGCGTCGAAACTTCCCTCATCAGACTGCCCACAGTCGTGAAACTGCATAATTCTGTATACCTATAAAATCGCCAGCAAGTAACACTCGCATTGGCAAAGACCGAAGAACTAAAACGAAAAGTAGGTTCTTACCATGCGCGTCGAAACTTCCCTCATCAGACTGCCCACAGTCGTGAAACTGCATAATTCTGTATACCTATAAAATCGCCAGCAAGTAACACTCGCATTGGCAAAGACTGTAGAACTAAAACGACAAGTAGGTTCCTACCATGCGCGTCGAAACTTCCCTCATCAGACTGCCCACAGTCGTGAAACTGCCTAATTCTGTATCTACAAAATCGCCAGCAAGTAACACTCGCATTGGCAAAGACCGTAGAACTAAAACGACAAGTAGGTTCTTACCATGCGCGTCGAAACTTCCCTCATCAGACTGCCCACAGTCGTGAAACTGCATAATTCTGTATACCTATAAAATCGCCAGCAAGTAACACTCGCATTGGCAAAGACCACTAAAACGACAAGTAGGTTCTTACCATGCGCGTCGAAACTTCCCTCATCAGACTGCCCACAGTCATGAAACTGCCTAATTCTGTATACCTACAAAATCGCCAGCAAGTAACACTCGCATTGGCAAAGACCGTAGAACTAAAACGACAAGTAGGTTCTTACCATGCGCGTCGAAACTTCCCTCATCAGACTGCCCACAGTCGTGAAACTGCATAATTCTGTATACCTATAAAATCGCCAGCAAGTAACACTCGCATTGGCAAAGACCGTAGAACTAAAACGACAAGTAGGTTCCTACCATGCGCGTCGAAACTTCCCTCATCAGACTGCCCACAGTCGTGAAACTGCCTAATTCTGTATACCTACAAAATCGCCAGCAAGTAACACTCGCATTGGCAAAGACCGTAGAACTAAAACGACAAGAAGGTTCTAACCATGCGCGTCGAAACTTCCCTCATCAGACTGCCCACAGTCGTGAAACTGCATAATTCTGTATACCTATAACATCGCCAGCAAGTAACACTCGCATTGGCAAAGACCGTAGAACTAAAACGACAAGAAGGTTCTTACCATGCACGTCGAAACTTCCCTCATCAGACTGCCCACAGTCGTGAAACTGCATAATTTTGTATACCTACAAAATCGCCAGCAAGTAACACTCGCATTGGCAAAGACCGTAGAACTAAAACGACAAGTAGGTTCTTACCATGCGCGTCGAAACTTCCCTCATCAGACTGCCCACAGTCGTGAGACTGCATAATTCTGTATACCTATAAATTCATCAGCAAGTAACACTCGCATTGGCAGAGAACGTGAAACAGTAATTATAAGTAGTTCTATATCATAGAAATATGTAGTTGAGGGAAGAAATTCAAATACTTTTAAATACATCTCTGGTAACGCCAGCCACACATATTTAATTCAAATTATATTAGTAAAATCTACCGACTTTACTACACTTGCCTCCTAAGGTCTGTGTGGAGAAAGGAGAGGCTCCATTTATGTGCTATCTTGCTTCTATCATCCTCACTCTCCCGCCCGCTTCCACATGAAAAGCTGTAATAATATACCGGTTTTACATAAAGTAAGACGAGAGGGAAAATATACACAGCATTGCTTTGAAAAGGCAGTAGTTTACTTTCAGCCCTATCTATGGTCGACGTTAGTAAACACATGGTTTCACAAGTAACTAGATGGCGTTACGGTTGCACCAGCAAGACGCGCCGGAGCGTTAGACTTCTAATGTAATAACTTCTAATCGTCGCCAGGAAGAACATTTAATGGCGACAGCGGTTGCGACAGTCGTTGAAAGAATCCGGCAGTTGGGACTCGAGGTGGCGCTACACAAGTCCGAGGCCATGTGCTTTCATGGCCGCCGGAACGCGCCACCTCCGGGTGGGTCTCAAATAACGGCGGGAGGGGTTACCATCGGCGTCGAGACGGCGATGAAGTACCTGGGACTCGACCTCGACAGTCGGTGGAACTTCGTGGAGCACTTCCGACGTTTGGCTCCAAAGTTGGCGAGGGCGGGGGCTGCGTTTAAGCGCATCCTCCCCAACCTCGGGGGGCCAAACGCCTCCTGCCGGAGGTAATACGCCGGGGTCGTGCGGTCCATGACCCTCTACGGCGCCCCTGTCGTCCAGCGTGTCGTTGGCGTAGCATATTGTACTAACGCCGCTCGGGAGGTCGGTGCGCAGCACCCAGTCATAACCGATGTTCCACAGGAGCGGCCCCAGAACCGAACCCTGCGGAACACCGCGTGACATCTCTCGCCGGTTCCACTCGCCCCAGTGACCGGGGTAACTGACGGACCTGTCCGTCAGGTAAGCCTCGATCATACGACGGAGGTAGGTAGGCGCCCGATGATATCGGAGTGCCTCCAAGATACAGCTCCAGGGCAGAGAGTTGAAGGTATTGGCGATGTCCAGAGACACCGCCACTACGACCCTACCTCCGGACACTGCAGTCCCCGTCGTGAGGTCTCTAACGCGCATGATGGCGTCTATCGTGGAGCGCCCTCTGCGAGAGCCGAACTGGCCGTCCGACAGGTCCGGCCCAATGTCCGTCAGGTCCGCGACGAGGCGGTTCGAAATGATTCTTTCGAAAACTTTCCCCACCTCGTCGAGCAGCATTATGGGCGGGTACGCGGACGGAGAATCCGCAGGGCGCCCCTTCTTCCGCACGAGGACCAGTTTGCCCGCTTTCCAGAGAAGCGGGAACTGGGTTCTTTCCAGACATGCGCTGTAGAGACCGATCAATCGAGGCCCGAGAGCCTCCGAGGCCAGGACACATACTTTGCCATACAAGCCGTCGGGTCCTGGGGCGGGGTTCTTGGCACCCATCCGGCGCACCGCCGCTCTCAACTCTGTCTCGGTCACCTCTGGGACGATGTCATCGTCGTCGTCGCTATAGCCCGCGTCGGGCACCGCAGGGGGCAGAGTCATATACGGAGGGATGAAGCCTCTCCATAGTCGAGGGAACAGGGCGCCAATCATCTCCTCCAAGACCTCTGGCCGGAGACTCTGAGTGACCGGGGGAGCCCAGGCGCGGAGCTTATCGCGCACCATCCGGTACGGGCGTCCCCACGGGTCTCTATTCAGAGTCCCCAGCATCTCTCTCTTGAGGACGGCCTTCGCCGCCCTTTATCCCTCGTATAACTTCGCCTCTCTCGCCTTCGCATTCGGATTACGGATACGGCGCCTGCGGTGCCTAGTGTACTGGTGGCGCGCAGAAGCGCAGAGCCGGAGCCACTTGGCCTTATCGTCAATGTCCGCAGGCATGACCGGTGGTATCAGCCAGGCCTGTACGATAGCGGCTTCCAGGAGCAGCTCCCGGTCCAGCTGTTTCAACGCGGGCCACATGGGGCCTATCTGGCCGGCGGGTCTGCGGACTCGGCGAAGACGTCGAACCGGATATACCGGTGGTCGGAGTACGTCTCCACCTCCTCCATGACACGCCAGTCAACGATACGCGGTGACAGAGCAGGGCTGGCGAACGAAATGTCCACCACCGACTCGCCCTGCATCCGCACGCACGTGGGGACAGAACTCCGGTTCAGGACGACTTTTTTTTTTTTTTTTTAAGGGGGGAAAATCATCGAATGACTGCTCCCGCCTGGGTGAGGCGGAAGGGAGTGTCAGACTCTTACTGACTAAAAACCACCCCGTTCCTTCTCCTGCACGTCGAGCCGGAGCCCCGGTTACCCGTTAGGTTCTCCGCGACTCCGAATCGGCATCGGCCCTATTGGGCCCCATCTGTGGTGGTCTGATGGCTCTTTGAGGCGCGCGCGGAACGCGACGCGCCGTACGCTCGGGTCTGTTTCTGGTCGGACGGGGAGCCACCCATGCTCGCCGTCCGCAGGCCCGCGCTTACGGTGGCCGGAGATCGTCCCGCGATCCCCGACGCCCGGTGTGTCCTTCGCGATGGCTGGGTCGCGAGGAGGCAGCGCTTCGCTGCCTCACGCGTCCCGCCTCCTCCTTAGCTAGCATGACTGCTTCGCAAAAGGAGGAGACGGCATCCCAGTCCCCCTCGCTCCGCATCATGGCCTGCACTAGGCCCGGACGCGAGAGGTCGCCATCGCCGATCACTTCCCTGAGGGCACGGCGGTGCTCAGCCCACGCAGGGCATTCCGCTACGGTGTGTTCCACCGTGTCCTCAGGGCGGTCCTCGCAGTGATGACACCCGGGCGTTTCCTCCCGCCCCATCAGACACAGGTACCTCCCGAAACTTCCATGTCCGGTGAGGACCTGCGTCAGGCGGTAGGTGAGGACGCCGTAGCGTCTCTCAAGCCACTCCTCAAAGAGGGGACTTACCGCTGCAATGGCAGCGAGCCCAGCCCTCGGTTGCGACAGTCGTTGCTGCCATTCCGCCATGAGATCGCGCCGGAGCTCATCCCGCCACGCACTTATCTGGCGCGGCAGCGGAGTTTCGCCCCGGCGACGTGCCTCCGCGCGCATGTTATACACGCGCGCGAGCACCTTCGCCTCCAGATCCCACGGCGGTAATCCGGCAAGGAGGTTCGCCGACTCCCCAGATCGTGCGGTATCCGCGGATCATTCGGATCGCCATGACCCTCTGTGACTTGAGCAGCGTCCGAGCAGGACGCCGCAACAAGTTCGGCGCCCAAACAGGGGCGCCGTAGAGGGCCATGGACCGCACGACCCCGGCGTATAACCTCCGGCAGGAGGCGTTTGGCCCCCCGAGGTTGGGGAGGATGCGTTTGAACGCAGCCCCCGTCCTCTCCAACTTTGGAGCCAAACGTCGGAAATGCTCTATGAAGTTCCACCGACTGTCGAGGACGAGTCCTAGGTACTTCATCGCCGTCTCGACGCCGATGGTAACCCCTCCCGCCGTTATTTGGGACCCACCCGGAGGTGGCGCGTTCCCGCGGCCATGAAAACACATGGCCTCGGACTTGTGGAGCGCCACCTCGAGTCCCAACTGCCGGATTCTTTCAACGACTGTCGCAACCGCTGTCGCCATTAAGTCGGCCGCCGCCTGGTGCGACCTCCCGTGCGCTAGCACCAGCGTGTCGTCGGCGTAGCATATTGTGCTAACGCCGTTCGGGAGGTCGGTGCGCAGCACCCAGTCATAGCCGATGTTCCACAGGAGCGGCCCCAGAACCGAACCCTGTGGAACACCGCGTGACATCTCTCGCCGGTTCCACTCGCCCCGGTGACCGGGGTAGCTGACGGACCTGTCCGTCAGGTAAGCCTCGATTACACGACGGAGGTAGGTAGGCACCCGATGATATCGGAGTGCCTCCAAGATGCAGCTCCAGGGCAGGGAGTTGAAGGCGTTGGCGATGTCCAGAGACACCGCCACTACGACCTTACCCCTGGACACTGCAGTCCCCGTCGTGAGGTCTCTAACGCGCATGATGGCGTCCACCGTGGAGCGCCCTCTGCGGAAGCCGAACTGGCCGTCCGACAAGTCCGGCCCAATGTCCGTCAGGTGCGCGACGAGGCGGTTCGAAATGATTCTTTCGAAGACTTTCCCCACCTCGTCGAGCAGCACTATGGGCCGGTACGCGGACGGAGAGTCCGCAGGGCGCCCCGTCTTCCGCACGAGGACCAGTTTGCCCGCTTTCCAGAGAAGCGGGAACTGGCCTCTCTCCAGACATGCGCTGTAGAGACCAATCAATCGAGGCCCGAGAGCCTCTGAGGCCAGGACCCATGCCTTGCCATGCAGGCCGTCGGGTCCTGGGGCGGTGTTCTTGGCGCCCATCCGGCGCACCGCCGCTCTCAATTCTGCCTCGGTCACCTCTGGGACGATGTCATCGTCGTCGTCGCTGTAGCCCGCGTCGGGCACCGCAGGGGGCGGAGTCATATACGGAGGGGTGAAGCCCCTCCACAGTCGGGGGAACAGGGCGCCAATCACCTCCTCCAAGACTTCTGGCCGGAGACTCTGAGTGAGCGGGGGAGCCCAAGCACGGAGCTTGTCGCGTACCATCAGGTACGGGCGTCCCCACGGGTCTCTATTCAGAGTCCCCAGCATCTCTCGGCGGGCCTCCTCCTTGGCCCGCAATATCTCCGCCTTGAGGAGGGCCTTCGCCGCCCTGTATCCCTCGTATAACTCCGCCTCTCTCGCCTCCGCATTAGGAGGACGGATACGGCGCCTGCGGTGCCTAGTGTACTGGCGTCGCGCAGTAGTGCACGCCTTGCGCAGAGCCGCCAGCTCTTGCGACCACCAATACACCTGGCGCTTCTGTTGCCTCGACCGGATCCGGGGCATCGCCACGTCACAGATCCTGGACATGGCGTCCTGGAGCCACTTGGCCTCATCGTCAACGTCGGCAGGCCTGACCGGTGGTATCACCCAGGCCTGCACGATGGCGGCTTCCAGGAGCAGCTCCCGGTCCAGCTGTTTCAGCGCCCAACGCGGGCCACATGGGGCCTGTCTGACCGGCGGGTCTGCGGACTCGGCGGAGACGTCGAACCGGATATACCGGTGGTCGGAGTACGTCTCCACCTCCTCCATGACGCGCCAGCCAACAACACGCGGTGACAGAGCAGGGCTGGCGAACGAGATGTCCACCACCGACTCGCCCTGCATCCGCACACACGTGGGGACAGAACCCCGGTTCAGGACGACTAGGCCTGTCTCAAGGGCCCAGTCTTCCACCATCCTACCCCGGACGTCGGTGAACCGGGAACCCCAAGCCAAGTTTTTGGCGTTGAAGTCCCCGAGGACGAGCACGGGGAGGGAACGGAACCCGACGACGACAGTGACCAACTCCCTCAAGGAGTTGTGGAACTCGGCAAGAGTTCGGTTCGGAGAGAAGTACACGCCCACCACAGCGAGCTCTCCGAACCGTGCTGCGACACAACCCCGGCCTCTTTGAGCAGCCTCAAGAGTCGGGGTACCGGCGGCGGCCGACGAGATGATGGTCACCGCCCGGAAAAGCGAAATCTGCCAATACTTTTTTTTAACGAATATGATGCCACGCGGTCATATTAAATTGTTGCAGGTTTATTAACTGACGTAATAATTTGTCATTACCTGGTTTGAGCACTTTTTTCTCGTCAAACACAGTCTTACAAAGGCCTAGATCTAAAAATGTTTGTGCACCGTTAACGCGCGTCTTGCTGGTTCAACTGTAACGCCATCTAGTTACTTTGAGGTGAAACCATTTGTTCACCAACGTAGACAGACGTTAGTAAACACATCACACGTCATCACATCACTACTGCTTCTTAAAGCTAAAATTCAATAATATTATTAAAGCAACCAGTACACGCATTAGTAGGTAGTCATTTTGGTGTCACGTTTCAAGTTTAATTAGTTATATTATTATCATCATCACCATCATCAACAGCCGAAAGACGTCCACTGCTGGACAAAAGCCTCCCCCTTAGTCCTCCATATCGAACGACAACTTACCACCTGCATCCACTGGCTCCCCGTAACTCTGCCGATGTCGTCGTCGATGTCCACCTAGCGGGAGATCTGCCCACGCTTTGTCTTCCAGTCCGTGGTCTCCACTCAACGATTTCTCTGGCCCACCTGCCGGTCCGCCTAAAACAACATTACAAATTACATTTTCAACACAAAAGGAATAAAAGACATTTTGAAATTTTCTACAATTACTTACCTACAGTTTTCTAATCAGTGTCCAAATACAAGTCACCGAGATCCATATTGCGTCATTTCCGTTCTTATCTTTCTTCCGGAATTAAATCTTTGGCTTTAATCTCCATTTTTCTTACGTTACGCCGTACGCGTTATTTGTCAAGGGTTACGCCATCATTCTTCTTCTCAGTCTAAGATTACGCCATGATTCTTTTTTCTTCTTCTTCGTCTTAGGTTACGCCATCATTTTTCTTTCTTCTTCTTCGTCTTAGGGTACGTCATCATTCCTTTTTTACTTCTCTCTAAGGTTACGCCATCATTATGCTTTATTTTTATTCGTCTTAGGTTACGCCATAGTGTTTCTTTCTTCTTCTCCGTCTTAGGTTACGCCATCATTCTTCTATCTTCTTCTCCATCTTGGGTTACGCCATCATTCTTCTTTCTTCTTCTCCGCCTTTGGTTACACCTACATTCTTCTTTCTTCTCCAACTTTGGTTACACCATCATTCTTCTTTCTTCTTCTCCGACTTAGGTTACGCCATCATACTTCTTTCTTATTCTCCGTCTTAAGTTACGCCATCATTCTTCTTTCTTCTTCTCCGCCTTAGGTTACGCCATCAGTATGCTTTCTTCGTCTCCTTCTTAGATTACCCCATCATTATGCTTTATTTTTATTCGTCTTAGGTTACGCCATCATTCTTCTTTCTCTTCTCCGCCTTTGGTTACTCCTACATTCTTCTTTCTTCTCCGCCTTTGGTTACGCCATCATACTTCTTCTTATTTTCCGTCTTAGGTTACGCCATCATTCTTCTTTCTTCTTCTCCGCCTTAGGTTACGCCATTATTATGCTTTCTTCGTCTCCTTCTTAGGTTACCCCATCATTAAGTTTTCTTCGTCTCCTTAGGTTACCCCATCATTCTTATTTCTTCGTCTCTGTTCTAAGGTTACCACATTATTCTTCTTTGTTTTTATTCGTCTTCGGATACGTCATTATTCTTATTTTTTCTTCTCCATCTTAGGTTACGCCATCATTCTTCTTCCTTCTTCTCCGTCTTAGGTTATGCCATCATTCTCCGCCTTTGGTTACGCCATCTTTATCCGCCTTTTTTCAGCATAATAAGTTAAAACTTTATCTTCTTTCTGTTTATGGTTACGCCTTCATCTTTTTCGTCATCTAAGGTCATCGTGCATATTTTTAATAGTTCGAGCTACAGGATTTATCGTTTCAACATCATTTTGCTTTATCCTTTACCTTCATGGTTTCAACATCATTCTGCTTTCTCCTTTACCTTCATGGTTTCAACATCATATTGCTTTCTCCTTTACCTTCATGGTTTCAACATCATACTGCTTTCTCCTTTACGTTCATGGTTTTAACATCATACTGCTTTATCCTTTACGTTCATGGTTTTAACATCATACTGCTTTATCCTTTACCTTCATGGTTTCAACATCATTCTGCTTTCTCCTTTACCTTCATGGTTTCAACATCATTCTGCTTTCTCCTTTACCTTCATGGTTTGACATCATACGGCTTTTTCTTTTACCTTCATGGTTTTAATTTCCCCTTAACTTCATGATTTCAACATCATACTGCTTTCTCCTTTACCTTCATGGTTTCAACAACATACTGCTTTCTCCTTTTCCTTCATGGTTTTTTAGGGAACAGAGAGTATAGTTCCCTAAGATCGGAAAAGAAGGATCCTCCGACCAGGCGAGGTGATCGTGCCCGGAGGGCTTTCTGCCCAACAGTTGTTCGTTGGGATTTTTCTATCCGTGTTTATTCGCTTGTAAACTTTGCATGTGCGATGTAGGATTCTTGTGACGTCATCCGTTGACATGTGGCATGCGTCGCCACAGTTTCAACATCATATTGCTTTCTCCTTCACCTTCATGGTTTCAACATCATATTGCTTTCTCCTTTACCTTCATGGTTTCAACATCATACTGCTTTCTCCTTTACGTTCATGGTTTTAACATCATACTGCTTTATCCTTTACGTTCATGGTTTTAACATCATACTGCTTTATCCTTTACCTTCATGGTTTCAACATCATTCTGCTTTCTCCTTTACCTTCATGGTTTCAACATCATTCTGCTTTCTCCTTTACCTTCATGGTTTCAACATCATATTGCTTTCTCCTTTACCTTCATGGTTTCAACATCATATTGCTTTCTCCTTTACCTTCATGGTTTCAACATCATACTGCTTTCTCCTTCACCTTCATGGTTTCAACATCATATTGCTTTCTCCTTTACCTTCATGGTTTCAACATCATACTGCTTTCTCCTTTACCTTCATGGTTTTAACATCATACTGCTTTATCCTTTACCTTCATGGTTTCAACATCATTCTGCTTTCTCCTTTACCTTCATGGTTTCAACATCATTCTGCTTTCTCCTTTACCTTCATGGTTTCAACATCATATTGCTTTCTCCTTTACCTTCATGGTTTCAACATCATATTGCTTTCTCCTTTACCTTCATGGTTTCAACATCATACTGCTTTCTCCTTCACCTTCATGGTTTCAACATCATATTGCTTTCTCCTTCACCTTCATGGTTTCAACATCATATTGCTTTCACCTTTACCTTCATGGTTTCAACATCATACTGCTTTCTCCTTTACCTTCATGGTTTCAACATCATATTGCTTTCTCCTTTACCTTCATGGTTTCAACATCATACTGCTTTCTCCTTTACCTTCATGGTTTCAACATCATACTGCTTTCTCCTTTACCTTCATGGTTTCAACATCATATTGCTTTCTCCTTTACCTTCATGGTTTCAACATCATACTGCTTTCTCCTTTACCTTCATGGTTTCAACATCATTTTGCTTTCTCCTTTACCTTCATGGTTTCAACATCATACTGCTTTCTCCTTTACCTTCATGGTTTCAACATCATATTGCTTTCTCCTTCACCTTCATGGTTTCAACATCATTTTGCTTTCTCCTTTACCTTCATGGTTTCAACATCATACTGCTTTCTCCTTCACCTTCATGGTTTCAACATCATATTGCTTTCTCCTTCACCTTCATGGTTTCAACATCATATTGCTTTCACCTTTACCTTCATGGTTTCAACATCATACTGCTTTCTCCTTTACCTTCATGGTTTCAACATCATATTGCTTTCCCCTTAACTTCATGATTTCAACATCATACCGCTTTCTCCTTTACCTTCATGGTTTCAACATCATACTGCTTTCTCCTTTACGTTCATGGTTTCAACATCATACTGCTTTCTCCTTTACCTTCATGGTTTTAACATCATACTGCTTTCTCCTTTACGTTCATGGTTTCAACATCATACTGCTTTCTCCTTTACCTTCATGGTATCAACATCATACTGCTTTCTCCTTTACGTTCATGGTTTCAACATCATACTGCTTTCTCCTTTACCTTCATGGTATCAACATCATACTGCTTTCTCCTTTACCTTCATGGTTTCAACATCATACTGCTTTCTCCTTTACGTTCATGGTTTCAACATCATACTGCTTTCTCCTTTACCTTCATGGTTTCAACATCACACTGCTTTCTCCTTTACCTTCATGGTTTTTTAGGGAACAGAGAGTATAGTTCCCTAAGATCGGAAAAGGATGCTCCTCCGACCAAGCGAGGTGATCGTGCTTGGCGGGCTTTCTGCCCAACAACAGCTTGTTCGTTGGGATTTTTCTATCCGTGTTTATTCGCTTGTAAACTTTGCATGTGCGATGTAGGATTCTTGTGACGTCATCCGTTGACATGTGGCATGCGTAGGCACATCACTCCCTCCCAGGACCGGAGGTCGATCCCGCTGAGACGGCTGTCGATGCTGGAGATGAGCGGTGCCAGAGCCAGTGTAGAAAGTCCCTGGTTCCAGTGAGTCGGAACTGTGCCGCTGAGTGCCCAGTGAGTCGGGTGAGCGGTGCAGGGCGATACTCCAGTGAGTCGGAGAGATGAGTTCGCAGTGTCCCACGGTGAGTCGGGGAAGAGATGCTGCGAGGGTAGGTGCGTAGTGGCTGGCGTCTGCGTTAACGGGAGGAGATGTCCTTCAGAACCGTGTGCAGAAGTGGTGGTGGGGCCGTAGGGAAGAACCAGGCTGCACAACTTCGTTGCAGGCGATGGTGGTCCCTGATGAGGCCGAGGATATGCTGGTTGGCTGCGACTTGATTACCGCTCAGCGAAGAAGTGATGAATGAGAGAGATGGCGATACGGATGACGGTGCTGATCTGCTCCGTGAAGTGAAGGTTGCTTTCAATCACGTCGGGGTCACCACTTTAGGGAACAGAGAGTATAGTTCCCTAAGATCGGAAAAGGACGCTCCTCCGACCAAGCGAGGTGATCGTGCCTGGCGGGCTTTCTGCCCAACAACAGCTTGTTCGTTGGGATTTTTCTATCCGTGTTTATTCGCTTGTAAACTTTGCATGTGCGATGTAGGATTCTTGTGACGTCATCCGTTGTCCCCTTAACTTCATGATTTCAAGATCATACTGCTTTCTCCTTTACCTTCATGGTTTCAACATCATACTGCATTTTCATTTACCTTCATGGTTTCAACATCATATTGCTTTCTCCTTTACCTCCATGGTTTCAACGTCTTCATTCTTTATCCTTTACCATCACGGTATCAATATCATACTGCTTTCTCCTTTACCTTCATGGTTTCAACATCATACAGCTTTATCCTTTAACTCCATGCTTTCAACATCATACTGCTTTCTCCTTTACCTTCATGGTTTCAACATCATATTGCTTTCTCTTTTACCTTCATGGTTTCAACATCATATTGCTTTCTCCTTTACCTTCATGGTTTCAACATCATACTGCTTTTTCCTTTATGTTCATGGTTTAACATCACACTGCTTTCCTTTACCGTCATGGTTTTCATTGTTCTTACACCTTCATGGTTTCAATTTCCCCTTAACTACATGGTTTCAACATCATACCGCTTTCTCCTTTACCTTCATGGTTTCAACGTCATCATATTGTCTCCATTACCTTCATGGTTTAACATCATACTGCTTTTTCTTTTACCTTCATGGTTTTAATTTCCCCTTAACTTCATGGTACCAACATCATACTGCTTTCTCCTTTACCTTCATGGTTTCAACATCATACTGCTTTCTCCTTTACCTCCATGGTTTCAACATCATACTGCTTTCTCCTTTACCTTCATGGTTTCAACATCATACTGCTTTCTCCTTTACTTTCATGGTTTCAACATCATACTGCTTTCTCCTTTACCTTCATGGTTTCAACATCATACTGCTTTCTCCTTTACTTTCATGGTTTCAACATCATAATGCTTTCTCCTTTACCTTCATGGTTTCAACATCATACTGCTTTCTCCTTTACTTTCATGGTTTCAACATCATACTGCTTTCTCCTTTACCTTCATGGTTTCAACATCATATTGCTTTCTCCTTTACCTTCATGGTTTCAACATCATACTGCTTTCTCCTTTACCTTCATGGTTTCAACATCATACTGCTTTCTCCTTTACTTTCATGGTTTCAACATCATACTGCTTTCTCCTTTACCTTCATGGTTTCAACATCATACTGCTTTCTCCTTTACTTCATGGTTTCAACATCATACTTTCTCCTTTACTTTCATGGTTTCAACAACATACTGCTTTCTCCTTTACCTTCATGGTTTCAACATCATACTGCTTTCTCCTTTACCCCCATGGTATCAACATCATACTGCTTTCTCCTTTACCTTCATGGTTTCAACATCATACTGCTTTCTCCTTTACCCCCATGGTATCAACATCATACTGCTTTCTCCTTTACCTTCATGGTTTCAACAACATACTGCTTTCTCCTTTACCTTCATGGTTTCAACATCATACTGCTTTCTCCTTTACCCCATGGTTTCAACATCATACTGCTTTCTCCTTTACGTTCATGGTTTCAACATCATACTGTTTTTTCCTTTACGTTCATGGTTTCAACAACATACTGCTTTCTCCTTTACCTTCATGGTTTCAACATCATACTGCTTTCTCCTTTACCCCCATGGTATCAACATCATACTGCTTTCTCCTTTTCGTTCATGGTATCAACATCATACTGCTTTTCCTTTACGTTCATGGTTTCAACATCATACTGTTTTTCCTTTTTCATGGTTTCAACAACATACTGCTTTCTCCTTTACCTTCATGGTTTCAACATCATACTGCTTTCTCCTTTACCCATGGTTCAACATCATACTGCTTTCTCCTTTACGTTCATGGTTTCAACATCATACTGCTTTCTCCTTTACGTTCATGGTTTCAACATCATATTGCTTTCTCCTTTACCTTCATGGTTTCAACATCATACTGCTTTCTCCTTTACCTTCATGGTTTCAACATCATACTGCTTTCTCCTTTACCTTCATGGTTTCAACATCATACTGCTTTCTCCTTTACTTCATGGTTTCAACATCATACTGCTTTCTCCTTTACCTTCATGGTTTCAACATCATACTGCTTTCTCCTTTACTTCATGGTTCAACATCATACTGCTTTCTCCTTTACTTCATGGTTTCAACATCATACTGCTTTCTCCTTTACTTCATGGTTTCAACATCATACTGCTTTCTCCTTTACCATGGTTTCAACATCATACTGCTTTCTCCTTTACCTTCATGGTTTCAACAACATACTGCTTTCTCCTTTACCTTCATGGTTTCAACATCATACTGCTTTCTCCTTTACCCCCATGGTATCAACATCATACTGCTTTCTCCTTTACATGGTTCAACATCATACTGTTTTTTCCTTTACCTTCATGGTTTCAACAACATACTGCTTTCTCCTTTACCTTCATGGTTTCAACATCATACTGCTTTCTCCTTTACCCCCATGGTATCAACATCATACTGCTTTCTCCTTTACGTTCATGGTTTCAACATCATACTGTTTTTTCCTTTACGTTCATGGTTTCAACAACATACTGCTTTCTCCTTTACCTTCATGGTTTCAACATCATACTGCTTTCTCCTTTACCCCCATGGTATCAACATCATACTGCTTTCTCCTTTTCGTTCATGGTATCAACATCATACTGCTTTTTCCTTTACGTTCATGGTTTCAACATCATACTGTTTTTTCCTTTACGTTCATGGTTTCAACAACATACTGCTTTCTCCTTTACCTTCATGGTTTCAACATCATACTGCTTTCTCCTTTACCCCCATGGTATCAACATCATACTGCTTTCTCCTTTACGTTCATGGTATCAACATCATACTGCTTTTTCCTTTACGTTCATGGTATCAACATCATACTGCTTTCTCCTTTACCTTCATGGTTTCAACAACATACTGCTTTCTCCTTTACCTTCATGGTTTCAACATCATACTGCTTTCTCCTTTACGTTCATGGTTTCAACATCATACTGCTTTCTCCTTTACGTTCATGGTTTCAACATCATACTGCTTTCTCCTTTACCTTCATGGTTTCAACAACATACTGCTTTCTCCTTTACGTTCATGGTATCAACATCATACTGCTTTCTCCTTTACTTTCATGGTTTCAACAACATACTGCTTTCTCCTTTACCTTCATGGTTTCAACATCATACTGCTTTCTCCTTTACCCCCATGGTATCAACATCATACTGCTTTCTCCTTTACCTTCATGGTTTCAACAACATACTGCTTTCTCCTTTACCTTCATGGTTTCAACATCATACTGCTTTCTCCTTTACCCCCATGGTATCAACATCATACTGCTTTCTCCTTTACGTTCATGGTTTCAACATCATACTGTTTTTTCCTTTACGTTCATGGTTTCAACAACATACTGCTTTCTCCTTTACCTTCATGGTTTCAACATCATACTGCTTTCTCCTTTACCCCCATGGTATCAACATCATACTGCTTTCTCCTTTACGTTCATGGTATCAACATCATACTGCTTTTTCCTTTACGTTCATGGTATCAACATCATACTGCTTTCTCCTTTACCTTCATGGTTTCAACAACATACTGCTTTCTCCTTTACCTTCATGGTTTCAACATCATATTGCTTTCTCCTTTACGTTCATGGTTTCAACATCATACTGCTTTCTCCTTTACGTTCATGGTTTCAACATCATACTGCTTTCTCCTTTACCTTCATGGTTTCAACAACATACTGCTTTCTCCTTTACGTTCATGGTATCAACATCATACTGTTTTTTCCTTTACGTTCATGGTTTCAACAACATACTGCTTTCTCCTTTACCTTCATGGTTTCAACATCATACTGCTTTCTCCTTTACCCCCATGGTATCAACATCATACTGCTTTCTCCTTTACGTTCATGGTATCAACATCATACTGCTTTTTCCTTTACGTTCATGGTATCAACATCATACTGCTTTCTCCTTTACCTTCATGGTTTCAACAACATACTGCTTTCTCCTTTACCTTCATGGTTTCAACATCATATTGCTTTCTCCTTTACGTTCATGGTTTCAACATCATACTGCTTTCTCCTTTACCTTCATGGTTTCAACATCATTTTGCTTTCTCCTTTACCTTCATGGTTTCAACAACATACTGCTTTCTCCTTTACGTTCATGGTATCAACATCATACTGCTTTCTCCTTTACGTTCATGGTTTCAACATCATACTGTTTTTTCCTTTACGTTCATGGTTTCAACAACATACTGCTTTCTCCTTTACCTTCATGGTTTCAACATCATACTGCTTTCTCCTTTACCCCCATGGTATCAACATCATACTGCTTTCTCCTTTACGTTCATGGTATCAACATCATACTGCTTTTTCCTTTACGTTCATGGTATCAACATCATACTGCTTTCTCCTTTACCTTCATGGTTTCAACAACATACTGCTTTCTCCTTTACCTTCATGGTTTCAACATCATACTGCTTTCTCCTTTACGTTCATGGTTTCAACATCATACTGCTTTCTCCTTTACGTTCATGGTTTCAACATCATACTGCTTTCTCCTTTACCTTCATGGTTTCAACAACATACTGCTTTCTCCTTTACGTTCATGGTATCAACATCATACTGCTTTCTCCTTTACCTTCATGGTTTCAACATCATACTGCTTTCTCCTTTACCTTCATGGTTTCAACATCATACTGCTTTCTCCTTTACCTCCATGGTTTGAACATCATACAGCTTTATCCTTTACCTCCATGCTTTCAACATCATACTGCTTTCTCCTTTACTTTCATGGTTTCAACATCATACTGCTTTCTCCTTTTCCTTCATGGTTTTTTAGGGAACAGAGAGTATAGTTCCCTAAGATCGGAAAAGGACGCTCCTCCGACCAAGCGAGGTGATCGTGCCTGGCGGGCTTTCTGCCCAACAACAGCTTGTTGGTTGGGATTTTTCTATCCGTGTTTATTCGCTTGTAAACTTTGCATGTGCGATGTAGGATTCTTGTGACGTCATCCGTTGACATGTGGCATGCGTAGGCACATCACTCCCTTCCAAGACCGGAGGTCGATCCCGCTGAGACGGCTGTCGATGCTGGAGATGAGCGGTGCCAGAGCCAGTGTAGATAGTCCCTAGTTCCAGTGAGTCGGAACTGTGCCGCTGAGTGCCCAGTGAGTCGGGTGAGCGGTGCAAGGCGATACTCCAGTGAGTCGGAGAGATGAGTTCGCAGTGTCCCACGGTGAGTCGGGGAAGAGATGCTGCGAGGGTAGGTGCGTAGTGGCTGGCGTCTGCGTTAACGGGAGGAGATGTCCTTCAGAACCGTGTGCAGAAGTGGTGGTGGGGCCGTAGGGAAGAACCAGGCTGCACAACTTCGTTGCAGGCGATGGTGGTCCCTGATGAGGCTGAGGATATGCTGGTTGGCTGCGACTTGATTACCGCTCAGCGAAGAAGTGATGAATGAGAGAGATGGCGATACGGATGACGGTGCTGATCTGCTCCGTGAAGTGAAGGTTGCTTTCAATCACGTCGGGGTCACCACTTTAGGGAACAGAGAGTATAGTTCCCTAAGATCGGAAAAGGACGCTCCTCCGACCAAGCGAGGTGATCGTGCCTGGCGGGCTTTCTGCCCAACAACAGCTTGTTCGTTGGGATTTTTCTATCCGTGTTTATTCGCTTGTAAACTTTGCATGTGCGATGTAGGATTCTTGTGACGTCATCCGTTGTCCCCTTAACTTCATGATTTCAAGATCATACTGCTTTCTCCTTTACCTTCATGGTTTCAACATCATACTGCTTTTTCATTTACCTTCATGGTTTCAACATCATATTGCTTTCTCCTTTACCTCCATGGTTTCAACGTCTTCATTCTTTATCCTTTACCATCACGGTATCAATATCATACTGCTTTCTCCTTTACCTTCATGGTTTCAACATCATACTGCTTTCTCGTTTACCTTCATGGTTTGACATCATACTGCTTTTTCTTTTACCTTCATGATTTTAATTTCCCCTTAACTTCATGATTTCAACATCATACTGCTTTCTCCTTTACCTTCATGGTTTCAACATCATACTGCTTTCTCCTTTACCTTCATGGTTTCAACAACATACTGCTATCTCCTTTACGTTCATGGTTTCAACATCATACTGCTTTCTCCTTTACCTCCATGGTTTCAACGTCTTCATGCTTTATCCTTTACCTTCACGGTATCAACATCATACTGCTTTCTCCTTTACCTTCATGGTATCAACATCATACTGCTTTCTCCTTTACCTTCATGGTTTCAACATCATACTGCTTTCTCCTTTACCTCCATGGTTTCAACGTCTTCATGCTTTATCCTTTACCTTCACGGTATCAACATCATACTGCTTTCTCCTTTACCTTCATGGTTTCAACATCATACTGCTTTCTCCTTTACGTTCATGGTATCAACATCATACTGCTTTCTCCTTTACCTTCATGGTTTCGACATCATACTGCTTTCTCCTTTACCTTCATGGTTTCAACATCATATTGCTTTCTCCTTTACCTTCATGGTTTCAACATCATACTGCTTTCTCCTTTACCTTCATGGTTTCAACATCATACTGCTTTCTCCTTTACCTTCATGGTTTCAACATCATACTGCTTTTACCTTTACGTTCATGGTTTAACATCACACTGCTTTCCTTTACCGTCATGGTTTTCATTGTTCTTACACCTTCATGGTTTCAATTTCCCCTTAACTTCATGGTATCAACATCATACTGCTCCCTCCTTTACCTCCATGGTTTCAACATCATACTGCTTTTTCCTTTACCGTCATGGTTTTCATTGTTCTTACACCTTCATGGTTTCAATTTCACCTTAACTTCATGGTTTCAACATCATACCGCTTTCTTCTTTACCTTCACGGTTTCATTATCATACTGCCTTCTCGTTTACCTTCATGGTTTATTTATTGTGTGTTAATTTTTCATCGTTTAGTATTTTTACATTTTTCTTTTATCTTCTAAATTGTAATAAAGAAAATATCATGTAGTTCTTAGTCGCCTCTTACGACACACACGAGGGATTGGGGTGGTGCTATTCTTTTCGGCAGGCAACCACACGGCACTACACCGTGTATGTCGTGTCCTGTAGTCGGGACATGGTGTCATATATTTGATGGATGAATTTTTCTAAATTCTTCTTCTCCTTCTACCTGTACAACTTCTTTCTTAGAAATGGAGGCGTAAATTTTCCGCAAGCTTTCTAGCACGACTAGATTGCTAGGTTGTTTAAGCCATCAACGGACGTCTGGGGTTAACTTCTAATTGTATGGTAGTGTAGATAGGAATCTTCGATCTTCTCTTAGCGAGGGACGTAGACACTACCGTTACTTTCTTCTCTTCTTATAATATCTTCTAATTTGTTTCGTTGTGGGATTCAAAACAATTATTCACGTACCTGAGACGCACCGGACTTCAGAATTCCGGTGTTTTCATGGTTGTAGCTACAGTAGATGTTGGCTTACAGGAGTTGCAGCTGTTTCGGGAGATCGTGGCGGACTTGTCCCATTAAGCAAGAACTGTTTTCTTCTTCTGCTCGTATGGGTTCAGTTTCTAATCTGTAAAAATAAAATTAGTTATAAATCATCATCATAATGGTAACATTATTATTAAATTCATTAAATTTTTATTTACCTATATTTTAAATTGGTTAGGTAGCTTGTTTCAGTTTAATAGTTGTATTTTCCTCTGATTTAATCTCCATCTCGCTTCCCTTACACATTCAATTACTGCGATGTGGCATCGAAACATTTTCCAGCTGCAAAACATAAACACAGTTGTGATTGTGCATATACTTGTATTTTTAATATAATTTTGATGTCAATTACATCTTAGTCCAAAAAACTTGTAGTAAAGCAAATATCTTGTACTATCCTTTGCCCTATTATTTCTCCTCTCCTTCCCTTCCCTCCCCACTCCGTTTACTTACCTATCTTTTTTTCAGCTGCGGGTCACTAAATCAAGCTGTGTTTGCAGGTTTCACTGGCGATATTATTAGTTTACATTTGTTATAGCCATGTGACGAGATCAATATCTGTTTCCTCCCACGGCATCGCCACGTATTTTGTCTGAGCTGTGTTTATGTTGTACAGTCTCAGGTCTCTTAGTCGCCTCTTACGACACCCACGAGGGATTGGGGTGGTGCTATTCTTTCCGGCCGGCCACCACACGGCACTACACCGTGTATGTCGTGTCCTGTACTCGGGACATGGTGTCATATATTTGATAGATGAATTCTTCTGAAAATATTATAGGTACAACTTCTTTCTTCTTCTCCTTCTACGTGTACAACTTCTTTCTTAGAAATGGAGGCGTAAATTTTCCGCAAGCTTTCTAGCACTACTAGATTGCTAGGTTGTTTAAGCCATCAACGGACGTCTGGGGTTAACTTCTAATTGTATGGTAGTGTCGATGGGAATCTTCTACCTAGTGCAACCACCTTTATCAATTCTTCCCATCCGTGTATACGCTGCTAGAAAGGACATGGTAGGAGCTGGATCACTGTGTTGCCCAATTTCTTTCTGGCCTTGGCAACTTTCAAAGCAAATTGTTCTCATTTAAACTTGTTAATTCGTTGTGGGGCCAAGTGCCATTCGACAGCGAAGTTACCATACAAGCAGTCCGCCTAGCACATACTGTATGGGACTATAAATGTATCACTATGTTAGATAGAATTAATTATTCGTCGGGTGTAGTTTACTATATGGACCTTGTGAAATTTAAAACAAGTTTCTGTGAATGTAGGCATTTTTGCCATTCCTATTATGGGACGCAAGTAGAACAGCTCACACATAGGATCCAATTCGTTTTTAGACAAATTTCCGTGGTGCTTGGCGACTGGGCTTCTTCCAGTTGTTGAGTCTCTTTTTGTGCCTTTAGGCTTAAGTCATTCTGTCTCCTGCATTATTAGTTCACCGAGGGACATAGAAACTATCATTATTTTCTTCTCCTCTTATAATATCTTCTGATTTGATTCAAGACAATTATTCATGTCCCTGAGACGGACGAGACTTCAGATTTCCGGTGTTTTCATGGTTGTAGCTACAGTAGATGTTGGCATACAGGAGTTGCAGCTGTTTCAGGAGATCGTGGCGGGCTTGTCCCATTAAGCAAGAACTGTTTTCTTCTTCTGCTCGTATGGGTTCAGTTTCTAATCTGTAAAAATAAAATTAGTTATAAATCATCATCATAATGGTAACATTATTATTAAATTCATTAAATTATAATTTACCTATATTTTAAATACGTTAGGTAGCTTGTTTCATTTTAATAGGTGTATTTTCCTCTGATTTAATCTCCATCGCTCCCTCTTCTCTCTCTCTCCATCAAATACTTCGATGTCGTATCGAACTCTTCTCCAACTGCAAAAAATAAACACAGTTGTGATTGTGCATATTATATTTTACCTACTATCTTAGTCGAAAAAACTTATAGTAAAGCAAATATCTTATATTATATTAGCCCTATTATTTCTCCTCTCCTTCCCTTCCCTCCCCACTACGTTTACTTACCTATCTTTTTTTCAGCTGCGGGTCACTAAATCAAGCTGTGTTTGCAGGTTTCACTGGCGATATTATTAGTTTACTTTTGTTATAGCCAGGTGACGAGATCAATATCTGTTTCCTCCCACGGCATCGCCACGTATTTTGTCTGAGCTGTGTTTATGTTGTACAGTCTCAGGTCTCTTAGTCGCCTCTTACGACACCCACGAGGGATTGGGGTGGTGCTATTCTTTCCGGCCGGCCACCACACGGCACTGAACCACTATACCATATGGCCAATTGGCCAATCTGAAAAAATATATAAACAACATTTATTATAATAATATGTTTTACAAAATGAATTGTTGACAAAATATTATAAACGTTTAACGTTACGTATCCAAGACGTTGCAATTTTTAAATAACTCTGCTAAGAACTCATTATGTCATACGTCTCCTACCACTTGCAGCATTTCTAATATTAACATCAGCACTAATCAAATCCGATGATTGACAGGCCTTTGTAAACAGATCCAAGTTCACAGCACTTTGTTCGCCTAACCAACTCATATGAGTTATTGATTATACTTTCAAACAATTATATTAGATGTCATTTTTTAACTAGATGATCAACATTTTGTTTCTTATTAATTTAAGAAGAAAGTCTATCAATCCCTATTGTGTTGTGTAAAGGAACCAACCAACACTAACACTTACACTGTCTGTCACCAACTTACCACAGACACAAGCTTCGGATTTAACTATATCCAAACGACGTTTCTGAAGTTCAAGTCATTGTTGGTGAGATGACACTCACTAATCTTGTAAACTCAGCCTGTCTCGTTCTGTAGACACCGAAGTAGATTCCACTCAACCGCGTCTAACTGTGGACAAATTGAATATACATATATAAGACAAAACGGTTCTACATGACTTCGGAAACAAATTATTACACTGTATCACTTTATCAGGTCTTACCGGTAGCTGCTTGTGCTAGATATTGAAATGCTGTAAATAAGCAAGAGAGCGTCGTTTCTCTAATTCCTGCAACGAGATAAACATACTTCTGGTTAGTATGTGATTGAAACACGAAAATAAATAGGATTAATCCTTACCTGATGTTCTGGGGTTAGCAAGCTAATACCAAGGATACGGACTTTAAATGAAACGATTCAAATTTACACTAACACGTATGTTTTATATATGGAATATTAGCCAATGTTTAATAGAATATAAGCTGAGCCAAATGCAGTAGTGTTAAGTAAGAATACGAGACATTATATTTAATAAGTTTGCTATCAAACGTATCCTGGTACAGATAAAACTCATAAGATTTTTATTAGTTACATTTCTCATTATGTTCTGAACCAAAGACACAAACCATTCAACCCCGATGTAACTGTAGAGCCATTGTTCACAGCATACGCTTCAATACCTCTTTGTCACCACTTTGTTAGCAATAAAATTGCTGAAGCAGGCAACAAAGTTAGGAACATTTTACGATACTAAAAAGTTTTCCAACGCCTCTTGGTCTAAACACATCACTTGACAAGACAATTCTACGAATCAATTTTAAGTTAACTTAGTAATCGACGCTAAGGTTCCTTGAATCTTATTGAAGCACAATCAGAGCACAAAAGGTCTGTATCTTGGTAATAAAAATTACTCACATCCCCTTGGGTGGCAAACACGATGTCGAATAATTTTTATTTGTCTCATATTTTATCGATCGTTTTATTGACAATTTGCTATCATTTTACATTACTCTATATGCACCAACAGGAATAAGTTTTAAAAAACAGCAAACTTAATTTCGTAACATCTCACATACCCACTTGGTTACTTATAGACTAAGATTACAATATAATAATAATACTCGTATGACATAATATTTTGTAAAGTTCATTTACACATTAGGTTACATTCATGATTAATATTAATTAATTCTACTAAGAAAAAACGTCTAATACATTTTGGCTGTTCTGCGCAGCGATTCAATTTACGACCATAATTTGTGAGTTACAAGAACAAATTATCTTTTCTTAAGTTACTTACTCTTGTTGTTGAAGCTAACATTATGTAAGTATATTTCGTACAAGGCGTCAATTTATTTTACTACGTCGCTGCTCCAGCTGCAGTCTACTGCGTAGCGCATTACATTTGGCCACAGCGTGCAAAGCAACGTGAGCACTATCAAGACCAATAGTCATAATCCTGTAGTCCGAACATTATACATCTTCTTCAGAAGTGCGTTCTGAAGAACGTTGTCACATAAATAATGATTGTGTATGTCCAATCACGCGGTGGTCAGTTTCTCTAGTACAATTTACGTAACGACTCTACCAAAAACAATGTCAAGATGAAACATTTACTTTGATGTGGTGCTCACGAAGAGTCATGCATTTTCTTGGGAGTCGTGCGTTCTCATACACAGACGTATCAGTCTGCTCATAGCATTATCAGAGCGTCTCTTCATCCCTAGTGCATTATGCGAAGGAACAAATCAACACTAACACAGATACAATGTCTGTCACCACAGACACAATCTTCAGATGTCCACGTTCACTTTAAGTTCGTATTTAACTGTATCCAAAAGATGTTTCCCATGCTCTGAAACGTTCAAGTCGTTATTGGTGAGATGACACTCACTAAACTTGTAAACTCAGCTTGTCTCGTTCACTCCGTTGTCATTTATCCGATAGGTCGTCCAGGTTTTTGCAATAGATTCCATAATCCGAGGTAAATATCACTCGAATGGAAATAACGGCTGTGGAGAAAGAAATAAAATATAAATACTGCTTTCCAAATAATCGTATTCTATTTATAGTTACAATACTTACCCTCGGTGAGAATTTCACTTTTGTGAAGTACCTATTATTCTCGAGGCAGGTGCAGGGCACGGTGAGGTAGGTCTGAAATTTAAATATCGTCTTGACTTAACACGAAAGAGAATAATCGTTAATGTCGTCCTCTTGTAGGCACCATTTTAAGAGAATGAAGTCCTACTTTATCCTTTGGTAACTTTAAAATGACTTGTGATAGAAAAGCACGTAATATCTAATACGAATACATCTTGACAACGGCTCCATAGATTTTCTTTAAATTTTGTATTTAGCAGGTTTCGGGGGCGACAAATTGAAAAGTTAATTGTTTTCATTGGATAAACAGCCTTATTATATTAGAATACGAAGCGAAACGCCATGACATATTTTGATAAAATAGCTTCGTCGGTAAATTCGATGCCGTCTATTACACAGTACATTTAAATTTCATCCTCGGTCCGATCGTTTCTTTTATTTTTTATCAATTATTTTTATCTTTTTTGGTATATTTTATGTATGTGTTTGCTATTACTTTCTATAAAAAATATGTACTAAAAAAATAAATAATACTCATTTATCCAGGTATAGGTACCTACTATCGTGTAAACGACACGTAAAAATGAGAAACTTACCTAGTCCGGGATAAGGTAAAGGCCTTCTCGTCAGGAGCTTTCTTTAGAGTTTTGCGTGGAATGGCTTTAATCTGTACTGAAAGAAATAAGCTTTTAGTAATTGGTAACTATTTTAGGGATTAGGATGAGCTGCAAAAGCAATCAACTTAGTATTTAGTGAATAAGAAAAGTAAATTAACATTAACAGCCACGTCTGTCGAGTGCTCAACAGTGAACAGGATATTTTCGCTTTTTCAAAAATTTCTCAGTTAGCAATTAGTCCGGAATTTGCTTCCGGAGTAAATCAATAGGGCGCCGCCTAATACATGACACTCGTAACTTAAGTGGTGAAAAGCGGATGTTACATTGTACACATATTATTATGTATGTACTCGTATTCAAGGATAGCAAATCGTGATGTTATCTTTGGCACTGTGTTTTAAATAAACGAAAATGAGAAAAATTTTATAAAATTATTTTCAGTATGGGAATCTCATTAGTTATTTTCTTCGCTACTTTTTACTATGATTAATATGTACCAAAAGTTACCGATTCTTACTTATTTACTGTACCTGCATTCCACAATCTCCGTTTAGCTATTTAATTCTATATAACCTAGTTACCTAAAGTAGCAATCAAAGGAAATAAAAAATCTTTGTAGATTCTCTCTATAAATATTATAGCAAAATAAAAATAATGGGAGGTAAGTACTTAAACAGAGAAAAAAGGAAAAATGATAGATAGGTACTAAATCCAAAGAAAAAGTATTATAAGTGTATGGGTATAGTATAGAATCAAATTATCGGCAAATAAAATTAACATCGAACCATTTTCAATAAAAAATAAATATAGAAGAACCTGAAATCGTTAAAAAAGTGTTGTGTTATTTTACTAGAGACCGGGTTATATACAATAGCATATAATGTATGTAACTGTGTATTTATAACGATAATAATGTCTTATATTTATAGCGAGTTTAGATTTAACCCTTTGAGTACCGTCATTATAGACACAATTAAAGAACAATAGTGTTTGACAGTTTAAGGTCCCACCTCTGTAAAATGGCATTGAATAAATTTTGCTGAAAAAGTCTCTGCTATTGGTAGAGGATGTGAACATCACATATGGATTGTTCTCAATAAGCTCATTGGCTTTAGAAATTGATACAATAGTTATTGGATGATTTTCCCCACTCAAGGAAAAAGGCACCTTTATGCCAATAACCCCGAGTTTAGAATTTGTCGGTAAATACATCTTAAGCACGTTTCTCCTGTAATGGTGACAAAACTTTCAGTTTTGCTTTCGAAAATCTTTATTGTGCATATTGCTTAGTGCATATTATTTAGTACGTTTTATTAATATTTTGACTTTATATAATGCATATAAACCGGTCTCTGATTATTATACTCGTAACCTACCTCAAGATTAATGGCGCAACACTTGTGGGCGTGCGCCGCGAGCCAGCGGTGGCGGCCCGCCGTCTCCGGTGCGCTGTCGCGGTCAGCCGCGGTCAGCGCCACCGGAAACAAAACGGACCACATGTCACTCTGAGGTGACAGTGAACGTAACCCCACGCAAGATTGGTTTGTTACATTCACCTTATTATCATGGAGTAAGCTGCACCACCCCGTCATGCACAGCTCTCGCAGGTCTTCCAAGGTAACGTTGTCGCTCTCCCGACGTCAGGCATCTGTTTAAACAGAGTGTCAATGTGAAATTGTTTATTCCAATTAAACCAATATAACCAATATGAACTAGGTCCTTGTTGGTCGAGTAGTTGCAAGTGCGACTGTTGGGCTAGGAGCTCGGGTTCGATCCCAGGTCGGGTAAAGTATTACTGGGTTCGTTTTAGTTGTTCGAAAATTTCTCAGTAGTAATATGGAATCTGAGATCGTGCCTGGTATATGGCAAATGGTTTTCCCTCTATTACATGGGACTTATAACATGAATGGTAAAAACGTACATTGTACAATGACATTCTTGCCGTAATATTACCTATGCACCACCATATACCTACATTTTCGGAGATAACAGACGTCTTTTTCAATCAGTTTTATGATTTTGTTTGAAATCTTGTTTTTTTCAATTCTCTTTTATGCTATGCTATACATTGTTATATCCATAATGTAGAAATATCTAAATACGTAAAAATAAAAAATTACTCACCACATGTTGTTGGATAACTTGGTTTTGTTGACGTGGTGCACACACGATGCACGTGGAGGAGATGCAGAGCAGATGCATTAAACTGCTCAACTGGCATTAAACAGGGCTAAACAAAATTATATTATTGATTAAATCATTAACCCATTGATTTAATATTACAATAAATATAATAGAATAATAATATAAATTAAATGACTTGCCTTACCTTCTAAGAGATAACCACGTATTGTTTGCGGATGATACTTCGTTATTATGTAATAAAATAAAAATAAAATTTGTTTTTTTTTCCAAACATAGTGGGTCCATATTTTATCTTAAACATAGATAATTAATTAGTCACTGATAATGTGAATAGTGCTCTCGAGAAAATAGTATACCGGTTTAGTGAAAATAACCTATTACTAAATGAAATTAAAACTAAATGCATTTATAACACCATATGTTAGACACGTGAAAACCAGCGTGCTAATTAAGGGTGAGGAGTCGAGCCCTGTAGATTCTACTGTCTTTTTAGGTATAACCCTAGACGCTAAGCTTCAGTGGGCTCCAAATATAGATGAGTTGTCAAAAAAGATCTTCTGCAGCATATGCCGTTAAAAAAATTAGAAATTTAACCGATGTAAATACAGCGCGACTAGTATACTTTAGTTATTTTCATAGTATGTCATATGGTATTCTCCTGTGGGGTAATGCTACTGACATTCAGTGTATCTTTGTTCTGGAGAAGAGTGCCATTGAATCAATTTATAATCTTAGTCCGAGGTACTCTCTCAGGGAACTATTTAAAGAAATTTACATAATGACTGACATTATCTGACTTAAATGACATTTTCATGATGGTATATCATTGACTGCCTCGTTGGCCAAGTGGTCGCAAGTGTGACTGCCGGGCAAGGGGTTCGGGTTCGATTCCCGGGTCGGGCAAAGTATTACTGGGTTTTTAAAAATCTCAGTAGTAGCACGGAATCTGGAAATGTGCCCGGTATATGGCAATAGGCTCACCCCCTATTACATGGGACTCATAACATAAATAGTGAAAAGTGGGTGTTACATTGTACTTGATTGTACAGTGGCATTGAGTGCCGTAATGTGCACCTCTGCCTACCCCTTCGGGGATAAAAGGCGTGATGTTATGTTATGTTAATGAGAGGCAACCCTGTCGTAGAAAATGTTTATCTAAAAAGTACAGTGATATACATAATATCAAGACGAGACATAAAGACAAATATGTTGTTCCCACTTCTTGACTTAAGAAAATAAGCGGTTCGTTCAGATGTCAGTATACACTTTTACAATCAATTCTTATGTTAGTTTAAGTATAAATTTTGTTTTACAATAATTGTAAGTGTAAGGCCCGTGTGAGGCTTTGCCTAGTTATTTCACTTTTATGTAATAAACTAGCTTCTGCCCGCGACTTCGTACGCGTAATCCCATTTTTTCCCGTCCCCGTTCGTGATTTTCGGTAAAAAGTAAAAAAAAGTATTGGCTAAAAAGTATCCTTTGTCGGTCTCCTGGCTCTAAGCTACCTTCCTACCAATTTTCAGCCAAATCTATTCTGCCGTTCTTGAGTTATAAGTGATGTAACTAACACGAATTTTGACAGTTTGAGCAATTTGTGCGGCCTACCCAAATGTTCTTTTGGTTGGTATTGTTCGTCGAGTCATTTGCAGCTGATTGGATATTGACACATGTGTACTACCATCGGAACAGGGTGCTCTCTCTTGAGACGTGAAACTCTTGAAATCAATCTCAATGTCAATGCAATATCAATCCAATAAAATCTCAATAATTATTCAATGTCGACACTATACAACCCCTATCTTAGTTGTTAAGTCGCGGAGAACCTAACGGGTAACCGGGGCTCCGGCTCGGCGTGCAGGAGAAGAAACGGAGTGGTTTTTAGTCACTAAGAGTCTGAGACTCCCTTCCGCCTCACCCAGGCGGGAGCAGTCATTCGATGATTTTCCCCCCTTAAAAAAAAAAAAAAATCGTAGTTGTTAAAATAGCATTCAGAGTACGGAATATAAATCCAAACTCATTACCATTATTTCATTCAATATCCACGCAATACGGATGCAATGGGCGGTGGTGTTGCAACTCAAGAGTATGAAATTTCACAATACCAATGTCGATCGATCGGAATTGGATTCGAGAGTAAGCACACAGGTCCACTCAAACTGTTGTGGATCTTTCCTCAAAAGACCACTACAGAACCAACTTGAACGGTTGTCGCACATTATATAATCTTTCTGGACTTTAAAAGAGACAATGATCTCCGAGTTTGTTTCGGCGTTTCTTTTCAGAGTAGTCAGTTAGGAAATGCCGGCCCTCATCTATAATAGCAATTTATAGATTGACGTGTTTTATACGTGTTACTTTGTAACCTATTTGCAGAAATAAATGTCATTTCATTTCAATTATATGTAATATTGATTAAACCATAGAATTATTTATTCCCAACTAAACAGGCTATAGTAGGTAACTAGCTGACCTGGTGAATTTCGTACCGCGTAATACTCTAACCTACTCTATCTCACTCTACCCTACTCTACCCTTCTCTATCCTACTCTACCCTATTCTACCCTACTCTACCCAACTCTACCCTAATCTACCCTACTCTACCCAACTCTACCCTAATCTACCCTACTCTACCCTTCTCTACCCTACTCTACCGTACCCTAATGAAAAATAGACTATCCTATCTCTCAAGTTGGATCGAACTGCACATGGTGTGCGAATTTTATTATAATCGGTTAATTGGTTTAGGAGTCCATTGAGGACAAACATTGTGACACGAGATTTATATATATTATTAAGATAGGCACGCAGGTGTTCTTCAATTGAAAATTACTTTAGTTCCACTATGTTTCGCCATATGGCATGCAAATGTTACGATGGGTATCATAAACCAAGGTAAAATACCGTAAACCAAATTATAATTATGTAATATTAGAAATAATACCATTAACGATAATGGTGGGCCTAATGTGACATAAGAGATAGAGATTGTCGACCAGTAGAATGTAGATTCAGCAATCACTGTGCTGATCATATGTGCCAAAGGCGTCATAGCAAAATACCTCGACCAGCACCTGATTCAAGGACACGGACGCAGTGCGTATTGTCCGAAAATTGCTCTCTTTGGAGCCCTCAGTGCTTACTCTTTAAACCAATCTCAATGTCAATGCAATAAAATCGCAATAATTATTCAATGTCAAAACTATACAACCCAAATCGTAGCTGTTAAAATAGCATTCAGACTACGGAATATACCCCCAAACTCAATACAATTTCCACGCAATATCCACGTAATACGAAAGCAATGGGCGCTAGTGTTGCAAGTCAAGAGTACGATATTTCACAATTGTCGATCGATCGAAATTGGATCCAAAAGTAAGCTCCTGACCATCGGCAGTTTAGTTTCCTGTCTGGTACAGTGGCCACTGCTTATTATATGTTGATTTTTTAACAGACTTCAAAAAAGAAAATTCTCCCGTTGACCAGTATGTGGTATGCACGAATGGGTAAACCAATTTTCATGCGATTTTCAGAAGTGTTTGTTACACTTTTTTTTTAAGGGGGGAAATTCATCGAGTTATTTCTCCCGCCTGTATGTGGCGGGAGGGGGTAACCACCCCGTTACTACTCCTGCACTTCGAGCTGGAGTCCCGGTAACCCGTTAGGTTCTCTGCGGCTCCATATGGGCATCAGCCCTATTGGGCCCCATCCTTGGTGATCTGATGGCTCTATGAGGCGTGCGCGGAACGCGCCGTACGCACGGGTCTGTTTCTGGTCGGACGAGGAGCCACCCATGCTCGCCGTCCGCAGGCTCGCGCTTACGGTGGCCGGAGATCATCCCGCGATCCCCGAAGCCCGGTGTGTTTGTTATACTTAAGAGACAGTTTGAAACGACTTCAAAAAAGAGAGGTTTGAAGTCTGTTTTTTAAACATACTTTATAAAATAATTATTCAGAAATTATTATAAAAACGTATAACTCATTTGTTGACTAGGTTATAGGCCTTTTTGTGAAATAATCGGATAAGATAAGTTTTTTATTTAAATCACTTACTAATTGGAATTTTGTTAAATATTTTTGGTGCCAATGCTAATAAAGTACCTCACGGGACGTCGAAATGCACCTACAATATTAAACATAGCTCTATAGATTAATATCTCTGGTAGGCGTATTGCTATAACAATAATTTACGGCGACTATACCTACACAGTAATAATAAATCATTTCCGATAGTAAATATTCATAAATACCTAGGAATTCAACCCAGGCAGTAGGTATATTTTTGAGTGTGGGAGAGCCATGCTTCGGCACGAATGGGCCGGCTCGACCGTAGTGATACCACGGCCTCACAAAAAACCGACGTGAAGCAAATCTTGCGTTGTGTTTCGTCGTGCGAGTGAGGTTACCGGAGGCCCAATTACCCTCCCCTTCCCCAATTCCTGAATCCCCAACGATCCTCAAACTCCTAACTCCCAAAAGGCCGGCAACGCACTTGTAATGCTGTTGGTGTTCCAGGTGTCCACGGGCGACGCCGATTGCTTACCATCAGGTGATCAGTCTGCTCGTTTACCGGCTTATGCCATAAAAAAAATATGCATCTTTAGGTATGCAGGTCATATTGTTATTCAAAAACTAGCTGACCTGGCAAACTTCGCACGGCCTAAAATTTTTTCATCATTATTTTGTCATCACCTTTAGAACCCTCCCTGGACTTCCACGAACATTTAAGACCAACATTAGCCGAATCGGTTGAGCTGTTCTCGAGTTATGCGAGACTAATGAACGGAAATTCATGTTTATTTATATCCTAGCCTCTGCCCGCGACTTCGTACGAGCAATACCGTTTTCTCTCGTTCCCGTAGGATTTTCAAGATTTTTTCCTGTCATAAGAACCTTCACCTGACAATAACAAACACAACAAAAAAATCTGCGATATCGGTCAAGCCGTTCTCAAGTTATGGTGTGACAACGGGAAGCGGGTTTCATTTATATATATAGATATTAACTTATAATTTTAACCTTGTGATATAGTGGCCAATTAAAGAAACTGCAATGATAATAATAATTGTCAAAAGTCGTACCTACGAGTGACTTGAAATTCTGTTAATACATAGATCAATCATCATTGAGGATATGTAGGGGCTACCTGGAAAGGTTACTGGTAGCTTTAAAAATAAGCAATTTTATAGATTTTGATGCGGTCTTTCCGATTTCCATTTTGCACCTATAAAGCAAAGAGCATTAGACCTATAAAGGACTACACTATAAAGAAAATGCGCCACTTGCTCTACTTTAATGTGGTATGGAAATTAATTCTTTCCCCAAAATGTTCATACAAATGTCTGACACCGAAACTACATACATTGTAAGTCGTTTTATTTTGTAGTTAACGCTGTTCTCGTAATTTTTTTAAATGGCGGCACCAGCTGCCTACGTACAAAGGCGCAAAATTGAAATCAGAAAGAGCACATCAAAATCGACAAAATTGACAATTTTCAAAACTCCCGGAAATCTTTCCAGGTACCTACAACTACCAAATTACTGAACTATAAATAGATATAATGAAATTGTCCAAACAATTTAAGGTTTCTTTTAGTAACTTATTATCTTCGAAGCTAGTTCGTAGAGCGAAAAATTATAAAACCGCATCGTGATCTATTAGGACACACCAATAAAATCAGCACTCATCCGGGGTTTGAACCCGAAGATCGAATAAGACAGAGAACCGGCGTAAAACATCGTTTGCATTATGTATCACTGTGTAGACTTATCTACCGATGGAACTTAATACTCCTCTGGCCATGCGGGTGTCTATAGGCGACCTCAATTGCTTGCCATCAGGCGAGGTATTTGCCGATCCCATTCCCACATGTCTCACCTCGCTTATTAGGTACCATTAGTAATAGTTTCAAAGAAAAACACGTTTCCCCACACTAGGATTGTCTGTGTCGTGGGTGCGTTTACAAACATACTAGTTCACATGCACATGACGTGTGAGTTGTTCCGTGCGGGAATCGAACCCGCGACACGTTGTGCGGCAGCCAGTTGCCCAACCTCCGTGCCAATCGTGTAGTCACGCACAGGCACAGGCAGTATTATAGTAAACTGACATGGGTGACCATGGCCCCACCTGCCGAGCCGCAGGTACACCTACGTATAGATATTTGGGATTCAAGTTCAACATAATCTGCAGATTTAGATTGTACCGCGTTCAATTCAGGCAGTTACTGTTTCATTTAAATTGTTGTATAGCTTACTAATGTATCAAAAACTCTACGTTTCCATCTACAGTAGTTCAACTTTTGATAATCAAGTCATAATTTGTCATTAGCATAATCTCAACCGCTTGTAGTAGCGGATGACCATAGGCCATATCCCCATAGCCTGATGAGAAAATATTTGGTATCTCCCAGTACACTGTTGTGTAGAGAACATTACTTTAATGTATCCCTTTTTAAAGTTTACACTATTTGAGGAACTCGTACCGTCATACTTGACATTTTGTTTTTAAAATTCTAATAGAAGTAATCACTTGAGTGGTTACTTTTTATAAGTTCAAGTTCAGCAACACTGCACAGGATCGCTGCCGAAGATTTCCTATTAACTCCCAAAATACATTCTTAGGATTGTAATAAAAAAAGGAGTACATGCATGACAATAAAACAAAGAGGATACATTTAAACATATTATATTCAGTATTTAAATACATTTATTATGCATTACAATGTGTTTAATTTCTTTTACATGCTTGATACCATGATGGGGTGTATAACATTAATATCTACGTACATTTTAGCTTTTGTAACATGTGTGAACATTAAGTACAGACACAAAATACTCATCCTGCAGTCTTAAGTACCTTATTTTCAAAACTCGTCAGATTATTCAATACCACATACATTATTGCATTATATTTGATGATTATAAAATTGTGCCTTATTATACTCCTAACGATATATCAATAACAAAGCTACAATACGTGTATTTATTCGACTATTATTTTTAATTGTATTACAAAAAGTTTAAGGATAAGACAAATCTATTTGTTGATTCTTTTAAGTATAATAATTATTTTAATAAGAAAATCTTTAGCTAAGACACTATACCAATCAGGGTAACTTTGGATTCTATGCTTTAAATATGAGTTTTATAAGGCATCATTAAAGTTATATTAAGAAAAACTTAAGTACCTAAATATTATTTAATTTGTCTACGAGTTTTATATAATTTAAATTATTACTTATAATATGCAAGAATGGGTCAATATTTTTAAACTGCTTCTTACTTCTGTAGGTATAGTTACGATTTCTTATTGATTATATTAATTTTTAACAAATGAAATTACATATAGGATATTTGAAAATGACTTACTGAGCGTGCTTTCGTCACGAAATATTCTAACCTAAATGTTCTGGCACAACTTAGCTAGACGAATGAGTGCGTCAACCCTATAAATACCGAGTTAATAATTGTTAAATATGTCGAGAATAAAAACCGTGCTACATATATATATATATATAATCTCACGTCTGCCTCCCATGACAGACAAATACTATGGAACCAACAACTACAATTCTTACATACCTCAATATAAACAATTCTAATGTAATGTAATTAGTAATATTTTAATATTAAGAGGTAGCATGTTGATCACAACATCGTCATCATTAAAGTTATCCTCTGTACAGGATTTAAAGGCTAGTGAGGATCATAACAGATGGTACCTGCTGATCCTTTAATATTAATCACCGACATAACAATTGAGAAGAAGATATACAGAAGAGTCCAGAGTAGCGATAAACCAGAACAGCCAAGGACAAAATAGAAAGATTTGCAAAAATATCATTAACTCACAACGAAATATAACACAAATAGAAGATACAGTTGAATCCCATACGACATTCAATAAACCCGAGAAATACAAATTAAATAACGTAAAAACACTGAGAATTATCACATATATAGCAGGAAGGTATACGTAAAGGTAGGACAAGATACAAAATTAGAATTTTATACACTGCAGACTTAGATTATTAATGTCTAGATAGAGCGTCATCATCAGTGATCGGAAAAAGGTGAGCTAATTTACTTAAACTTCAAGGAACAAAAACCAAAAGTGGAGACTTCCTTACTACAACATTTTTTTCGGGAAAATTCCGGTTCCAGTTTCGGGATATTTATATATAACATTTAATATAATTGTTTAAACACCAAAATTATGTCACAAAAATTAAATTAAATAACAAAAGCTAGAAAGAAACCGCAACTTTTGTCACGATTTTAGGTTTTTGTTAATTTTGGTGTTGAATAATTTTATTTTATGCTCTTTCTTACATCTTAAAATATTTATTGTTGAAAACAATAAAAGTTTTAATTTTGTTTGGTTTTGTGTTAAATTTAAGAAATAAAATCACGAAACGAAATGAATTGTTTTCTGTATTAATAACAATTATATTAAATGTAATATATAAATATCCCGAAACTGGAACCGGAACTTACCCGAAAAAAATGTTGTAGTAAGGAAGTCTCCACTTTTTGTTTTTGTTCCTTGAAGTTTAGGTAAATTAGCTCACCTTTTTCCGATCACTGGTCATCATACAATAGCAACAAAAATGACGTTGCAAAATTTTTTGCATGTGTGTGTGCCGGTTCACACAGTGCAAAAATGGTGACCTGACACTTCATCCAGATATGTATAATCAATCGAGTGATGATAGACTTCATTGACCACGATAGGCAAAAAGGAAATAACCACGTACAAATTTAAAACCAAAATAAGAAGAGGAACAACAAATCAGTATAAGATAAGAGAACAAATCTTTAGGAAGTTTAATATTAATAAGGGAATAAATAGGTGAGTAAATAATGAGTATTTCTTGAGTATTTTATACAAAAAGGTTATTAAACACCGACGCCAAAGTAAACCATACAAGGAGGAAAAATGACGTATAGAGTTCGTAATAAAAACCTAGAAGGGAAAGTTATCAATAGAGGAGAATTTGAAGTGGATAGGGGATGGAGGAGAATTCTAGTTTAAAGGAAGTGAACAAAGTCAAAAAGGTTATTAAACACCGACGCCAAAGTAAACCATACAAGGAGGAAAAATGACGTATAGAGTTCGTAATAAAAACCTAGAAGGGAAAGTTATCAATAGAGGAGAATTTGAAGTGGATAGGGGATGGAGGAGAATTCTAGTTTTAAGGAAGTGAAGAAAGAAAGCGTGAACAACGTCAAACTAAAGATTTGGATCTACAAACACAGCTACGTAACTGAAAATACATTCACAATAATCAAGGGATTAAAATGAAAAAATGAATATAATAATGTAGCCATAAAATTCAAGGAAGAGTAGAAACGGGAACCTCCTGTAGATAGAGACCAAGAAAACATCGCGTAAGAAATAATTTAATTTTAAAAAATATAGATTTTACAGACATGTCAGAAAAACTAAAAATAATTAGGGAATTAGATACAAACAGTAATATTTGTATATTCTGGGAAGCTGAAATGAATTTCAGAATAGATAATTTTGTACTTAGAACATAGCACATCAAAAAGGAAATTAAGTATCACGGAACTAAAGAAACGTTACAAGTAGACGACAATTACAGTAAAACAGACGCACACCAGAGAGAATTGTGCACAGCCGTGCCAGGAACTGCTGACCAAATGCTTAGACAAGACAAAAATCAATAGAAGATGAAAAAGTAAGAGAGTGGCTCAAGTGGAGCTCCAGTCAATAGCTAGGACAACTGATGGTACTATACACGATGGGGTTGTTACAAATAGAGATAAGTTACACTAACAAACTACAGGACGAGATATACTTATTAATACGACTATAATCTTAGGGAATTAAGCTAAAATGTACTCAGATATAAAAAATACATTACACTATAAAACGCCAGAAGTTAAACAAGAAACATTTTATTTAATAGATAAAGCCAGTCACTGTCGAACTTTCACAAAAAAACATTGCTCTTATTACTCTAGAGTTTAAGAAAAAAAAACTTTTGTAAAACATTAAATAACATGTAAAATTATTTCACATACACTTAATGATAATTAACGAAATAACAACGCAACACATCAATAGTTTTAAAATAAAAAAAAAGTAATTTACAAAATAGTACACGCTGACCTAAGACTTCAGTATTACAATAATATTTGGTAACAGAAAAACATTTTCACTCTTTATTGGTAACCATAAAACTAATAAGTAATTTATTTAATAATTAAATAACATTGAAACAATTTATTTACCTTTACTCTAATAGCGCTCACAATCTTAATAAATACCTAACTATGGACACTACTCTTACATTAAAATACCGCAACAGGGTCTCCTAAAAAACCTATACAGACAAAATGGAGGAAGTTCCAAGCCTAATGTTAGTCGGGCCGCATTAAAGCGGCACCGCGACGGTTTTTAATCGCGAAATTTTGTAAAACAACTTATGCGGACAGGGCCTTAAAATCATATTTGGCCATCGGATAACATAATCGAAAACTGATCTTTATTAAAACCGTAACTAGACGGAACGGAAAACATCAAAATCAAATTTCGAAATGATTTTTAAAAAATCATACCTGTTGTATAAACAAATAAAAGTTAACTACAACGAAACTACATCAATCACTATGACTTAAACCACCAGTTATTTAAACTACAGCAAGTGATGTTGAAAAACATAATCGGTAACTGAACTTCACGAATAAAAAATATTTAATGAACCAGACGCTTAAAACAATTGATAGAAAATTGAAAAAAACAAAAGGACGAACGCTAATAACGTTAAATTATTTATTAAGAAACTCTTATAGATACATAAATTACGATGAATGCCAATGAAACACGTTAAAAATTTAAGTTAACGAATTACCTACCCTTATGGAATAACTATTATGAAAAGGTGCATCTAACTGTTATTACAATCCTACAGACTTACAACTATAAAATCCTTACAAATAACTTATATCATAATATACATAACTTACATTATTTTCTACTAAACCTTAACGACTACTAAATCACTAATTATCACTAGTATTTACATCCTACAGCCAGATTCAATAATCTATCTATATGCACATTCGCTTACTAGAGGTAGAACTTTGACATATAAGCAATGTCAATTTTCCATCTCTATTTATCAAATATGCACGTAAATAGAAATATGACGACTTCCTATCACACTCCTGTTGCCATCCTGCGCTACGGTTATTAACATTACCCGCCGGTTGGACAGAAATGCGATAGGCACCACTGCCATAATTTCAACAACAAGTTATTCCTCCATAAACGAGCTGGTATTGAATCATTAATCCTAACACACCACCCATCACTAATTGCACCATCATACCACCCCACACTAGCCTACTTAGATGTTGCCATCTCACTACCTCATACAGGTCTGCCCAGATGTTACGATTTTTACTACCCATTCACTCCTTGCCACATAATTTTGACCAACAAAAAATCAAGACGTGTGGCGTTCGAGGCTTAGTACATGTTTGCTTTACGTTTAATATGATCGACACGTTTAGACATTCGGTTCTCTGATACTGGTGTTCTATCAGAGCGCCGAAAGCGACCTCTCTTCGATCTCATTAAACGTTAATTAACTCGTGCTAAGCACTCAGATGTTGCCACTACCTCATACTGGCCTGCCCAGATGTTGACATCGTACTACCTCATACTGGCTTACCCGGATGTTGATACCGTACTACCTCATACTAGCCTGCCCAGATGTTGCCATATTTACTCCCTATCCACTCCTTGCCACACAATCTTGACCGCCAAAAAATCAAGACGTGTGGCGTTCGAGGCTTAGTACGAGTTTGCGTTACGTTTAGTGAGATCGACACATTTTGACGTTTAGTTCTCTGAGAATCATATTACGATAACTCAATCAGAGAGCTAAAGGCGGAAACATTTCGATCTCGCTAGACGTAAACCAAACTCGTACTAGGCCCTCTCTGTTGAGAAACTCTGGTGAATATGTATCTTAGTGTTCCGTGACTGTGCGTACCAAGTAAACCACGAAACTAGGGTTATTTTAGTAGTTATACATTTATATGATTGTAAAAGGTAATAAATCATATAACCGTATCTCTACCGTGACGATGACAAGTTGCTACTAGGACGGATCCCGAATTCAGAACCAACCTAGTAGCTCTTGTACGAGTATAATCAGCTGTTGTGGTATAATAAATACAGCAGACGATACTCTACTTTATTTAACTAAGTAAAGATATTACCAAAGTATCATACATACACATTACACGTCATTATTGTATGTACACATGACGCTGTGGTGGACTTTATTTAGCAAAATAATCTCGTACCCACATAAGTACGGTTACCGTAGTAGTAATATCTTACAGTTACGCTAACCGTACTGTACCATTGTCTAAGTATCACATATTCATCAGAGGCCCCAACAGCCAGACCCCACTCACCCGCCCTCTGCGATTTCGGTATAGGCCGACGTTGCAACCTTACTACCTCATACAGGTCTGCCTAGTGCCCAGATGTTACTACCTTCACTCCCTATCCACTCCCTGCCACACAATCTTGACCTCCGAAAAATCGAGACGTGTGGCGATCAATGCTTAGTACGAGTTTGTTTTACGTTCAATATGATCGACACGTTTTGACGATCGGTTCTCTGACACTGGTGTTCTATCAGAGCGCCGAAAGCGACCTCTCTTCGATCTCACTAAACGTAAAACTAACTCGTGTTAGGCACTCAGATGTTGCCACCTCACTACCTCATACTGGCCTGCCCAGATGTTGACATCGTACTATCTCATACTGGCCAACCCGGATGTTGACATCGTACTACCTCATGCTGGCCTACCCGGATGTTGATACAGTACTACCTCATACTAGCCTGCCCAGATGTTGCCATATTTACTCCCTATCCACTCCTTGCCACACAATCTTGACCGCCAAAAAATCAAGACGTGTGGCGTTCGAGGCTTAGTACGAGTTTGCGTTACGTTTAGTGAGATCGACACATTTTGACGTTTAGTTCTCTGATAAGCATATTACGATAACTCAATCAGAGAGCTAAAGGCGGAAACATTTCGATCTCGCTAGACGTAAACCAAACTCGTACTAGGCCCTCTCTGTTGAGAAACTCTGGTGAATATGTATCTTAGTGTTCCGTGACTGTGCGTACCAAGTAAACCACGAAACTAGGGTTATTTTAGTAGTTATACATTTATATGATTGTAAAAGGTAATTAATCATATAACCGTATCTCTACCGTGTCGATGACAAGTTGCTACTAGGACGGAACCCGAATCGAGAACCAACCTAGTAGCTCTTGTCCGGGTATAATCAGCTGTTGTGGTATAATAAATACAGCAGACGATACTCTACTTTATTTAACTAAGTAAAGATATTACCAAAGTGTCATACATACACATTACACGTCATTATTGTATGTACACATGACGCTGTGGTCCACTTTATTTAGCAAAATATTCTCGTACCGACATAAGTACGGTTACCGTAGTAGTCATATCTTACAGTTACGCTAACCGTACTGTACCATTGTCTAAGTATCACATATTCATCAGAGGCCCCAACAGCTAGACCACACCCACCCGCCCTCTGCGATTTCGGTATAGGCCGACGTTGCCATCTCACTACCTCATGCTGGCCTGCCCAGATGTTGCCATCGTACTACCTCATACTGGCCTACCCGGATGTTGATACCGTATTACCTCATACTAGCCTGCCCAGATGTTGCCATATTTACTCCCTATCCACTCCTTGCCACACAATCTTGACCGCCAAAAAATCAAGACGTGTGGCGTTCAAAGCTTAGTACGAGTTTGCGTTACGTTTAGTGAGATCGACACATTTTGACGTTTAGTTCTCTGAGAATCATATTACGATAACTCAATCAGAGACCTAAAGGCGGAAACATTTCGATCTCGCTAGACGTAAACCAAACTCGTACTAGGCCCTCTCTGTTGAGAAACTCTGGTGAATATGTATCTTAGTGTTCCGTGACTGTGCGTACCAAGTAAACCACGAAACTAGGGTTATTTTAGTAGTTATACATTTATATGATTGTAAAAGGTAATTAATCATATAACCGTATCTCTACCGTGACGATGACAAGTTGATACTAGGACGGATCCCGAATCGAGAACCAACCTAGTAGCTCTTGTCCGAGTATAATCGGCTGTAGTGGTATAATAAATACAGCAGACGATACTCTACTTTATTTAACTAAGTAAAGATATTACCAAAGTGTCATACATACACATTACACGTCATTATTGTATGTACACATGACGCTGTGGTCCACTTTATTTAGCAAAATAATCTCGTACCCACATAAGTACGGTTACCGTAGTAGTCATATCTTACAGTTACGCTAACCGTACTGTACCATTGTCTAAGTATCACATATTCATCAGAGGTCCCAACAGCCAGACCCCACCCGCCCGCCCTCTACGATTTCGGTATAGGCCGACGTTGCCATCTCACTACCTCATACTGGCCTGCCCAGATGTTGCCATCGTACTACCTCATACTGGCCTACCCGGATGTTGATACAGTACTACCTCATACTAGCCTGCCCAGATGTTGCCATATTTACTCCCTATCCACTCCTTGCCACACAATCTTGACCGCCAAAAAATCAAGACGTGTGGCGTTCGAGGCTTAGTACGAGTTTGCGTTACGTTTAGTGAGATCGACACATTTTGACGTTCAGTTCTCTGATAAGCATATTACGATAACTCAATCAGAGAGCTAAATGCTGAAACATTTCGATCTCGCTAGACGTAAACCAAACACGTACTAGACCCTCTCTGTTGAGAAACTCTGGTGAATATGTATCTTAGTGTTCCGTGACTGTGCGTACCAAGTAAACCACGAAACTAGGGTCATTTTGGTAGTTATACATTTATATGATTGTAAAAGGTAATTAATCATATAACCGTATCTCTACCGTGACTATGACAAGTTGCTACTAGGACGGATCCCGAATTCAGAACCAACCTAGTAGCTCTTGTACGAGTATAATCAGCTGGTGTGGTATAATAAATACAGCAGACGATACTCTATTTAACTAAGTAAAGATATTACCAAAGTGTCATACATACACATTACACGTCATTATTGTATGTACACATGACGCTGTGGTGGACTTTATTTAGCAAAATAATCTCGTACCCACATAAGTATGGTTACCGTAGTAGTCATATCTTACAGTTACGCTAACCGTACTGTACCATTATCTAAGTATCACATATTCATCAGAGGCCCCAACAGCCAGACCCCACCCACCCGCCCTCTGCGATTTCGGTATAGGCCGACGTTGCAACCTTACTACCTCATACAGGTCTGCCTAGTGCCCAGATGTTACTACCTTCACTCCCTATCCACTCCCTGCCACACAATCTTGACCTCCGAAAAATCGAGACGTGTGGCGATCAATGCTTAGTACGAGTTTGTTTTACGTTCAATATGATCGACACGTTTTGACGATCGGTTCTCTGACACTGGTGTTCTATCAGAGCGCCGAAAGCGACCTCTCTTCGATCTCACTAAACGTAAAACTAACTCGTGTTAGGCACTCAGATGTTGCCACCTCACTACCTCATACTGGCCTGCCCAGATGTTGACATCGTACTATCTCATACTGGCCAACCCGGATGTTGACATCGTACTACCTCATGCTGGCCTACCCGGATGTTGATACCGTACTACCTCATACTAGCCTACCCGGATGTTGCCATATTTCCTCCTTATCCACTCCTTGCCACACAATCTTGACCGCCAAAAAATCAAGACGTGTGGCGTTCAAAGCTTAGTACGAGTTTGCGTTACGTTTAGTGAGATCGACACATTTTGACGTTTAGTTCTCTGAGAATCATATTACGATAACTCAATCAGAGAGCTAAAGGCGGAAACATTTCGATCTCGCTAGACGTAAACCAAACTCGTACTAGGCCCTCTCTGTTGAGAAACTCTGGTGAATATGTATCTTAGTGTTCCGTGACTGTGCGTACCAAGTAAACCACGAAACTAGGGTCATTTTGGTAGTTATACATTTATATGATTGTAAAAGGTAATTAATCATATAACCGTATCTCTACCGTGTCGATGACAAGTTGCTACTAGGACGGATCCCGAATCGAGAACCAACCTAGTAGCTCTTGTCCGAGTATAATCAGCTGTTGTGGTATAATAAATACAGCAGACGATACTCTACTTTATTTAACTAAGTAAAGATATTACCAAAGTGGCATACATACACATTACACGTCATTATTGTATGTACACATGACGCTGTGGTGGACTTTATTTAACAAAATAATCTCGTACCCACATAAGTACGGTTACCGTAGTAGTCATATCTTACAGTTACGCTAACCGTACTGTACCATTGTCTAAGTATCACATATTCATCAGAGGCCCCAACAGCCAGACCCCACCCACCCGCCCTCTGCGATTTCGGTATAGGCCGACGTTGCCATCTCACTACCTCATACTGGCCTGCCTAGATATTGCCATCGTACTACCTCATACTGGCTTACCCGGATGTTGATACCGTACTACCTCATACTAGCCTGCCCAGATGTTGCCATATTTACTCCCTATCCACTCCTTGCCACACAATCTTGACCGCCAAAAAATCAAGACGTGTGGCGTTCGAGGCTTAGTACGAGTTTGCGTTACGTTTAGTGAGATCGACACATTTTGACGTTTAGTTCTCTGAGAATCATATTACGATAACTCAATCAGAGACCTAAAGGCGGAAACATTTCGATCTCGCTAGACGTAAACCAAACTCGTACTAGGCCCTCTCTGTTGAGAAACTCTGGTGAATATGTATCTTAGTGTTCCGTGACTGTGCGTACCAAGTAAACCACGAAACTAGGGTCATTTTGGTAGTTAAACATTTATATGATTGTAAAAGGTAATTAATCATATAACCGTATCTCTACCGTGACGATGACAAGTTGATACTAGGACGGATCCCGAATCGAGAACCAACCTAGTAGCTCTTGTCCGAGTATAATGCGCTGTAGTGGTATAATAAATACAGCAGACGATACTCTACTTTATTTAACTAAGTAAAGTACCATTGTCTACTTAAGTACCACATATTCGTCAGAGGCCCCAACAGCTAGACCCTAGTGTATATCTAGTCACGTCGCCATTATAATTTTGCATGCAGCATCTGTATGGATATTGCCACAATAATGTCCTAATCCAGTATTTACAAGTATCGACATATTAACACTCTATCCTATTCTACTTGTCGCGGAGAACCTAACGGGAACCTAAGGAACGGGGTGGCTTTTAGTCAGTAAGTGTCTGACACTCCCTCCCGCCTCACCCAGACGGGAGAGCAGTCATTCGATGATTTGCCCCCTTAAAAAAAAATCCTACTCTATTTAAATCCCATATCAATGCCCTTTATGTTAATGAATCAATACGATACTTATATGCTCGAATATGGAAGAGGAATATGCATCTTCATATTTGCCATCCTTATTGTTTGAGGCTCTAACATGCGGTACAATGATTCAGATATAAACTTGTGCTCAATTATATGGTCAGAAACCAGTTTACAATAATAGAACGATATAATAGGTATTCAAAATCGTCAATGGAATGGCACAAATTAGCAGCAGGAATTCAATTCTTGTTTTACAACAAGATATATGATTACTCATACAGTCTCTCTGCTACCTAAACTGTATACCACGTTACAGCTTTCTTTATGTTTCACTGAGGGGTGGTTTTGTGGAGTCCCGTCGCCGATAACGATTTGTACCACAATATTTATCGATTTAAATTACCAAATTATACAATTGCAAAACCTAGCCTATCTTATAGCCATCAATATTACAAAATAATCTTAGAAATGCATGTTTCAAAGACCATTATGAAAATGTTTGAAGGTAGAAATATAAATAGCAAATAATATACCTTGATTATATGTTTTAAAGCCTGAGTAAATAAATCCAATATCCAAATTAGTTATTGGTACGTTTTAGGGACCAACAACAAATGTGGATATTTACTGACACATAGCTAATTTGTCCTTTACACATAAATTGTATGAATAATTGTCTTTAAATGACGCATGAACAATAAAAATTATACTGGGCGCTGACTTTGACAGCCCAAAATTCCTAGTTATAAACACAAAATTCCATTTAACAAAACATACAATGCGAAATAAAATAAGGGTCTTCTGTGTTCAGCAACTCAGGGCCTGGTGTTAAACGGTCCAAGATGTAAAATTTCTGAAAAAATACAAACTACATGTAGAAGATATATTTTATCAATAATAAGACAACATGACATTGTGCAGTGGCAGATCTGATAAAACCAGCATATGCTCGCATTTAAAATAACATTATTACAAAAAACAGAAACTGAATAATTTAGCAATCGCAATTGAAATAGATCGCAAATGCTACTGATAATATTATTATACAAGTGGCTCAGTAATGGTCATACTAACCGCTACTGATGTTGGCTCTCGACAATAAGCATTATTGATTGATGTTGTTGAGGATCAGCGTGAATGGTGGGGACAGAGCGCAAACACTCGATCTGATGAGCCGCCCAGTCCTTCTTCTGGCAGTATGTCGAGCAGTACGGCGTACGTCGGCAGAGCGAGCACTCAGCTGAAGCCTCGCGGTTGCAATTTGCACACTACATAATATAGACAAATTGTTTTATGTATGCATCTCAATTGCTTAATTTAGACCTCCTCCTTCGTCAATATCACTTAAATATGTAATAAAATCAATGTTAAGAATTATAAATGATTAAACTAAAATTGTATATGCACCAGTTAAATTTTTTTTTTGATTTCTGAGCCTCACATTTGTAAAATAAAAACACTACGTCAATATTAGAAATTAAAATTTGGCAATAAAAACCGCAAATTCGAAGATTTAAATAAATCTTCGAATTTGCGATTAAATAATCGCAGCATGCAGTTGTGGCAATGAGCAGGTCACGTCGTTTAAAGAACAAATAGCCGAAAAATGCTCATGTTGCAACCATAGGCCTAGCGTGGTAAAGTGCCCAGCTAGGAAGAACAATGACACCGTCGTCAGAGTCGAGGGAGCCAATGGATGCAAGTAGCGTGAGTTTTCATTCGGAATGGAGGGCTGAGAGCGACGCTTTGTATACCAGTGGATGTCCTACGGCCGATAATGGATGAGTATGTTAGAGATTTTATTCTTTTTGCTAACCGTTACTACGATTTAGCAGTTAAAGTGCAGCCATGCAATTCTCCTAATTTAGCGTAAAGCTCTTTTTACACTTACGCCTTAAAACCCATCTGAATATTAAATCTCTATTGCGGCTTTCATTGCTTTTATTTTATAAATTCTTCTGTATCATTGATGTAGTTGTTTTTATTTTACGGCGAAGTAAACAATCGCTACGGACACCTAGGTTGTCAATCGTCAATCAATACAATAAGTAAATATTCGTTAGTATAGGAAGTTTTCAAGCAGTGCTGTGTGTGTATGTGCGATTAAATTATTAGATATTACTTAGTATATTAATTTATACCATATAATAAGCGCGAATTATGTAAACAAGCTTACTACATACTGACAGATTATCTTGAAGATAAGAATGCTTGGCAGCATGTTGGTTCGGCTCCACTGGACAATACTCAAACTAATTACAATACTAAATTAATAATTTAATACTTTCATTCTAATGTAGACAATCTAGTTTCCTTATGGCATCAAGCAAAGAAAGAATTCTTTATTGAAACAAAGAGTTTCTTTTTTCTTTTATAGAAGCACTATTTTTATGAATTGTCAGTATGCATATGTGAGCACCATGTTGGACTATAAGATTCTTATTTATGCGTCAAGCGTGTCTTTGCATTGTTCTCACATATACGTACAGTATTGGAATATGTATCAAAGACATTGTAGAACATACTATATTTAAAAGAGTAACGAATGGAGTTTCTTGCTCGTTCTTCTCCATTCGAATTTACATTTTGGACCTAGCACCTAGCTTTACGTAGCTTCACTGACAGTCTGACTGACAGACGATTATTTATTTTGTATTTGTTGACGTTTCAAAAGTACCAAATTATGGTTGATTTGAAATAAATAAAAAACTTTGCCTTCGACACTAGTAAATTTATTCGGGCCGACTTGACCGGAGTGACACCAAGGCAACACAGAAAACCGACGTGAACACTTGTGTTATGTTTCGACGTGTGAGTGAGGTTACCAGAGGCCATAATATCCGGATACCCAATCTCACAAATCCCCGAACCCCACCAATTCTCAAATTCCTAATCCCCCAAAGGCCGGTAACGCATTTGTAACGCCTCTGGTTTTTCATGTGTCAATGGGCGGTGCTGATTGCTTACTATCAGGTGATCCGTTTGCTCGTTTACCGGCTTATTCCATAAAAAACTACTGGTCCGATTTGAATAATTCTTTTTGTGTTGGATAGTGCATTTATCGAGGAAGGTTATGAGCTATAAAACATTACGCTATGACCAATAGTAGCCAAGCAGAGTGGCTGAAACCACGCGGAAGTAGCTTTATAAATATAATATTAGATTTTTACTTATGAAATTGTCGGTCTACCGTACTGGTAATTGCAAATCAAAATAGTTAGTTTAGCTAAGAATTCTAATTTCAAATTAATTTAATTTTAGAAACATTGTTTTTTTTTCAATGTAAATAAATAAATAAATTCAAGGTAAATTAAGTGCAACATATTAAACCCACTCAATTAGGACTAGTATTAGGAATACTATAAACTTCATCGTCAGTATGATTGCAGTACGTTGATTAAATCATGTCAATCATAATATTATATACATTTATTCATTTCGTACTTATTCACATGACATCCCAATCTCAAACACACTCTACTCATAAAAATTTACCAACACTACTTTTAAAACAACTAAACTCACTTACGAACTATCATACCCTGTCTTATAACACGAAGGCTGGTCACTATCTCGTCTCGTATTAAATGATGATGTGGCCAACTCATGTCATGATCGACCTCAATTTCATTTTTTATTATAAAATTTAACAAAACAATGTTAATGTTGTACAGAGAATAAAAAAAAATATCTGGTGTATTGCGAGGATCGAACCCGCATCACACCATCAGAGCTGGGATCAAACCAGCAACACTTTTCAAGAATTACAGTAAAATAAACGTGAAAATGGGATTTGAACCCACAAGGTGTATAGGTTGAATGTAGTCCTCATATTCCTTTTTTATTGAAGTGCCCTTCGGATAACTACACTCGTGAGCAACCAAATCGACTGAACCTACATGTGCGCACTCATAGCTGTTTAAATCTATATACCACTGGAAACCTTAAAACTTCACTTTTACATATTTTGGTACCATTAATAAAAAAAACCGTATCAGTACTTAACTTAATTTCAATTATGTATTATAAAAAACTAAACAATGTAGTTCAGGCAAATATAGGATTGGGAATCAAAACCAATCATAAAATATAAATTACACTGGTGTATTGCGAGGATCGAACCCGCATCACACCATTAGAGCTGGGATCAAACCAGCAACACTTTTCGAGAATTACAGTAGAATAAACGTAAAAGTGGGATTTGAACCCACAAGGTGTATAGGTTGAATGTAGTCCTCATATTCCTTTTTTTATTGAAGTACCCTTCGGATAACTACACTCATGAGCAACTAAATCGACTGAACCTACATGTGCGCAAACATAGCTGTTTAATTAAAAAAGTATTGAACTGATTTTAAAATCTATATACCACTGAAAAACTTAAAACTTCACCTTTACATATTTTGGTACCATTATTTAAAAAAAACCGAACAGTACTCAACTTAATTTCAATTATGTATAAAAAACTAAATAATGTTAGTGTAGTTCAGGCAAATATAGGATTGGGAATCAAAACCAATCATAAAATATAAATTACACTGGTGTATTGCGAGGATCGAACCCGCATCACACCATGAGCTGGGATCAAACCAGCAACACTTTTCGAGAATTACAGTAGAATAAACGTGAAAGTGGGATTTGAACCCACAAGTTACGTAGGTTGAGTTTAGTTGTCGTATTGGTGTTATTGTAGTGCCCTTCGGACTACCCTCTCTTGTTCAGTCGATTAGCTTGGCGATGTGGTGATTGAACCCAGACCATCTCTTTGACACGGAACTCTCAATTTAGAACTATAATCCTGCAGGAATTGAGTATGTTGAAATATGAAAATTATGGATTCGATGCTAATACGTTAGCAAACATTCTCGAACGCACTGTCTGTTCACGCGGGTGTCGAACCCAACAAATAGTAATAATATGAATAAAAAATACGAAATTAAAAATCATCATGCATCACACAGTCGCCTACAAACTTAAGAGTCGATTTTCCTAATGCCAGTAAAATTTTATCACAAGAACTACTTTGATTATTTGACAATACACTGTCATATTCACTGTCAATTTTATTCTATAGTTAAGAGTTATCTGTTGATTGAAAAATCCGCCGTAAAGAAATAAGTATATGGTGGGGATCGAACCCGCATCACACCAATTGAAAATTTTAAATCAAAGCTGGGCTCAAACACTTTTCAAATAGGAAAATAAATATGAAAGTTAGAATTGAATACACAAATAATATAATTATGGTGAATGTTCAAATTATGTGTGTGCCATACTTCGGCACGAATGGGCCGGCTGGACCGGAGTGATACCATTTTATCAGGTCCTTTTAGCCCGGCCTTTATACTAGTTTCTATGCAATGTCTTAGACGTTATGTGCTGACGCACATTAAAATTCCAACGACACATGACAAATGACTAAAGTCAGATGACGTGCAATAGACCATGGACGATACAAATCCTACATCGCACATGTTAAGAGTCTTACGACAACCAAATGAGGTGTAAGATGCTATAAAATATTCTATTGATCGGTAATTAAATGATATATCGATTATTATATGCAGTTGTAGCCCATAAACACATTTAACATATATATAGAAAATATACCTATTATTTCTCACAAAAATGTAAGACCAGTGGCATTACAAGCGGCTCATTAGAAAGTTACTTCTTTAAATATTGTTTTTTTTATTTTAAGAGTATTTGACGGATAGTGGCAGGTTAGGTCCTGGTATTATATGGGTACTTGGTATCAAACAAGAAAGAATTCTACTAAATTCTGCCAAATTTCTGGGGCTAAGTTTGTAGTGTTGTATGTTCTTCGTCGAACGTTGCTTAAAATACTTTTATAATAATTTGTGTCAAAGATGACTGTCTTGTTTTATTTAATGCTCGGTTAACGGACTTCAAAGGGGGTGGAGAGTTATTAAGTTGACGATTTACATCGAAATTACGTTTTGTGAAAAAATTCATGGTCTTCGAAAAGCAAAGCATAAAGAAATAAAACAGGTTATTTTGCGAAAATGTGGTAATCTACATTGCATGCACGGTGAAATTTAATAGGTGACGTCACTAATCCTAACATCGCCAAGTTAGGTTTTAACAACTTTAGAGAATCTCAAGGGGGGACAACCCCGCTACGTATGAACACTCCGCGTGGTCGAACAATCCTTCCTATTTTTTCTAATTACATATGAATATTTAAGATATCGTTACGAATGTGTTACTAAATTTAACCGAATGTTTGACTGATGACAGAGGAAATGTATAATGCTAATAATAGACAATTTTGGTGTTTTCGTTCCTCAATAAATAAAGTAAACCTATCATTTAGTTATCTATTAATTAGTTAATACCTACTTTAATGTTATTATAATTTAATCGAGTATACGGCAGGTAGAGCAAATATTTAACACATATAATAATTTAATTAAATCTGATGTTAATACAGGACTAAAGATGAATTTATGGACGCTGTTATTATATTTAAAGTTAAATTTAGCTTCTCATTATAGTTTTTTTTTTTATATTTTAGGTATTAATTAGATTTTGTATTATGTGCAATAATATAGATAGATAATTAAGACTATTGTCTGTGAGGGAACTATGTAAACGTAATAGATTAAGAACTTACTATAAAATTTTGTATGTCTGCACAGACACAATGCGATGTATTACCATAATATTACCTACCATCTATTGTAACAAAACCTACATTGACAAAATAAATTATATTTGTATTTTGTATTTGTACTAATTAGTGTATGTATCTATGTGTCAGTCTTATATTACATTGTTAATACACACATTCCACACACAGCATACGACCGAAATATAGCATTTCACTGTCAGTTATTACTCATGATCATATTAGCATGTCACTGTTAGTCATTGTGCATGTCCATATTAGCATGTCACTGTTAGTCATTGTGCATGTCCATATTAGCATGTCACTGTTAGTCATTGTGCATGCCCATTTTAGCATGTCACTGTTAGTCATTGCGCATGACCGTATTAGCATGTCACTGTTAGTCATTGTGGATATCCATATAAGCATGTCACTGTTAGTAATTGCGCATGACCGTATTAGCATGTCACTGTTAGTCATTGTGGATATCCATTTAAGCATGTCACTGTTAGTAATTGCGCATGACCATATTAGCATGTCACTGTTAGTCAATGTGCATGACCATATTAGCATGACACTGTTAGTCATTGTGCATGTCCTTATTAGCAAGTCACTGTTAGTCATTGCGCATGACCATATAGTATGTCACTGTTAGCCATTGTGCATGTCCTTATTAGCAAGTCACTGTTAGTCATTGTGCATGACCATATTAGCATGTCACTGTTAGCCATTGTGCATGTCCTTATTAGCAAGTCACTGTTTATCATTGCGCATGACCATATAGTATGTCACTGTTAGCCATTGTTCATGACCATATAGTATGTCACTGTTAGCCATTGTGCATGTCCTTATTAGCAAGTCACTGTTAGTCATTGTGCATGACCATATTAGCATGTCACTGTTAGTCATTGCGCATGTCCATATTAGCATGTCACTGTTAGTCATTGTGCATGTCCATATTAGCATGTCACTGTTAGCCATTGTGCATGTCCTTATTAGCAAGTCACTGTTAGTCATTGCGCATGACCATATAGTATGTCACTGTTAGCCATTGTTCATGACCATATAGTACGTCACTGTTAGTCTTTGTGGATGTCCATATTAGCACGTCACTGTTAGCCACGTCACTGTTAGCCATTGTGCATGTCCTTATTAGCAAGTCACTGTTAGTCATTGCGCATGACCATATAGTATGTCACTGTTAGCCATTGTGCATGACCATATTAGTATGTCACTGTTAGTCATTGTGCATGTCCATATTAGCATGTCACTGTTAGTCATTGTGCATGTCCATATTAGCATGTCACTGTTAGCCATTGCGCATGTCCATATTAGCAAGTCACTGTTAGTCATTGTGCATGTCCATATTAGCATGTCACTGCTAGTCATTGTGCATGACCTTATTAGCATGTCACTGCTAGTCATTGCGTATGATCATATTAGCATGTCACTGATAATCATTGCGCATGGCCATATTAGCATGTCACTGTTAGTCATTGCGCATGACCATATTAGCATGTCACTGTTAGTCATTGTGCATGTCCATATTAGCATGCCACTGTTAGCCATTGTGCTTGTCCATATTAGCATGCCACTGTTAGCCATTCTGCATGTCCTAATTAGCAAGTCACTGTTAGTCATTGCGCATGACCATATAGTATGTCACTGTTAGCCATTGTGCATGACCATATTAGCATGTCACTGTTAGTCATTGTGCATGACCATATAGTATGTCACTGTTAGTCATTGTGCATGTCCATTCTAGCATGTCACTGTTAGCCATTGGGCATGTCCATATTAGCATGTCACTGTTAGTCATTGTGCATGTCCATATTAGCATGTCACTGATAGCCATTGTGCATGTCCTTATTAGCAAGTCACTGTTAGTCACTGTGCATGTCCATTCTAGCATGTCACTGTTAGTCATTGTGCATGACCATATAGTATGTCACTGTTAGTCATTGTGCATGTCCATATTAGCATGTCACTGCTAGTCATTGTGCATGACCTTATTAGCATGTCACTGCTAGTCATTGCGTATGATCATATTAGCATGTCACTGATAATCATTGCGCATGACCATATTAGCATGTCACTGTTAGCCATTGTGCATGTCCATATTAGTATGTCACTGTTAGTCATTATGCATGACCTTATTAGCATGTCACTGCTAGTCATTGCGTATGATCATATTAGCATGTCACTGTTAGCCATTGCGCATGTCCATATTAGCATGTCACTGTTAGCCATTGTGCATGTCCATATTAGTATGTCACTGTTAGTCATTATGCATGACCATATTAGCATGTCACTCTTAGTCATTGTGCATGTCCATATTAGCATGTCACTGTTAGCCATTGTGCATGTCCTTATTAGCAAGTCACTGTTAGTCATTGCGCATGTCCATATTAGCATGTCACTGTTAGTCATTGTGCATGTCCATATTAGCATGTCACTGTTAGCCATTGTGCATGTCCATATTAGCATGTCACTGCTAGTCATTGTGCATGACCTTATTAGCATGTCACTGCTAGTCATTGCGTATGATCATATTAGCATGTCACTGTTAATCATTGCGCATGACCATATTAGCATGTCACTGTTAGCCATTGTGCATGTCCTTATTAGCAAGTCACTGTTAGTCATTGTGCATGACCATATTAGCATGTCACTCTTAGTCATTGCGCATGTCCATATTAGCATGTCACTGTTAGTCATTGTGCATGTCCATATTAGCATGTCACTGTTAGCCATTGTGCATGTCCTTATTAGCAAGTCACTGTTAGTCATTGCGCATGACCATATAGTATGTCACTGTTAGCCATTGTTCATGACCATATAGTACGTCACTGTTAGTCTTTGTGGATGTCCATATTAGCACGTCACTGTTAGCCATTGTGCATGTCCTTATTAGCAAGTCACTGTTAGTCATTGCGCATGACCATATAGTATGTCACTGTTAGCCATTGTGCATGACCATATTAGTATGTCACTGTTAGTCATTGTGCATGTCCATATTAGCATGTCACTGTTAGTCATTGTGCATGTCCATATTAGCATGTCACTGTTAGCCATTGCGCATGTCCATATTAGCAAGTCACTGTTAGTCATTGTGCATGTCCATATTAGCATGTCACTGCTAGTCATTGTGCATGACCTTATTAGCATGTCACTGCTAGTCATTGCGTATGATCATATTAGCATGTCACTGATAATCATTGCGCATGGCCATATTAGCATGTCACTGTTAGTCATTGCGCATGACCATATTAGCATGTCACTGTTAGTCATTGTGCATGTCCATATTAGCATGCCACTGTTAGCCATTGTGCTTGTCCATATTAGCATGCCACTGTTAGCCATTCTGCATGTCCTAATTAGCAAGTCACTGTTAGTCATTGCGCATGACCATATAGTATGTCACTGTTAGCCATTGTGCATGACCATATTAGCATGTCACTGTTAGTCATTGTGCATGACCATATAGTATGTCACTGTTAGTCATTGTGCATGTCCATTCTAGCATGTCACTGTTAGCCATTGGGCATGTCCATATTAGCATGTCACTGTTAGTCATTGTGCATGTCCATATTAGCATGTCACTGATAGCCATTGTGCATGTCCTTATTAGCAAGTCACTGTTAGTCATTGTGCATGTCCATTCTAGCATGTCACTGTTAGTCATTGTGCATGACCATATAGTATGTCACTGTTAGTCATTGTGCATGTCCATATTAGCATGTCACTGCTAGTCATTGTGCATGACCTTATTAGCATGTCACTGCTAGTCATTGCGTATGATCATATTAGCATGTCACTGATAATCATTGCGCATGACCATATTAGCATGTCACTGTTAGCCATTGTGCATGTCCATATTAGTATGTCACTGTTAGTCATTATGCATGACCTTATTAGCATGTCACTGCTAGTCATTGCGTATGATCATATTAGCATGTCACTGTTAGCCATTGCGCATGTCCATATTAGCATGTCACTGTTAGCCATTGTGCATGTCCATATTAGTATGTCACTGTTAGTCATTATGCATGACCATATTAGCATGTCACTCTTAGTCATTGTGCATGTCCATATTAGCATGTCACTGTTAGCCATTGTGCATGTCCTTATTAGCAAGTCACTGTTAGTCATTGCGCATGTCCATATTAGCATGTCACTGTTAGTCATTGTGCATGTCCATATTAGCATGTCACTGTTAGCCATTGTGCATGTCCATATTAGCATGTCACTGCTAGTCATTGTGCATGACCTTATTAGCATGTCACTGCTAGTCATTGCGTATGATCATATTAGCATGTCACTGTTAATCATTGCGCATGACCATATTAGCATGTCACTGTTAGCCATTGTGCATGTCCATATTAGTATGTCACTGTTAGTCATTATGCATGACCATATTAGCATGTCACTCTTAGTCATTGTGCATGTCCATATTAGCATGTCACTGTTAGCCATTGTGCATGTCCTTATTAGCAAGTCACTGTTAGTCATTGCGCATGTCCATATTAGTGTGTCACTGTTAGCCATTGTGCATGTCCATATTAGCATGTCACTGCTAGTCATTGTGCATGACCATATTAGCATGTCACTGTTAGCCATTGTGCATGTCCATATTAGTATGTCACTGTTAGTCATTATGCATGACCATATTAGCATGTCACTGTTAGTCATTATGCATGACCATATTAGCATGTCACTGTTAGTCATTGTGCATGACCATATTAGTATGTCACTGTTAGTCTTTGTGCATGTTCATATTAGCATGTCACTGTTAGCCATTGCGCATGACCATGCTAGCATGTCACTGTTAGTCATTGTGCATGTCCATATTAGCATGTCACTACTAGTCATTGGGCATGTCCATATTAGTATGTCACTGTTAGTCATTGTGCATGTCCATATTAGCATGTCACTGCTAGTCATTGCGCATGACAGTAGTAGTGTATAATTGGGGTTTCTGGATCAAAAGAGATCCATCCACCCCAATTATACATTAATTTAAATGAGACATCTATTCAAATAATGTAATTCATTTATTCAAATACCACTTTTAATCTGATATGCATTTAAATAATATAATTTTATTTATTCAAATACCACTACTAATTACAATTTGATACTTCAAAAACTATTATTCCATTTATTTGAACACTGTTACATCATTTCAAGTACATCATCTATTTACACAAATATACCTATTGATACTTCAAAAACTAGTACATAAACCATCTTATTCGAATACTGTTACATAATTTCAAATAAACTATCTATTCAAATCAACTAGAAACCAAAACAAAACAACCTTTATAAATCAATTTTTATTTTAATCACTGTATACAGTAATTAAAAAATATTTTCCATATTTTCTTGTATTTTGAATATGAGGTCCTTAGTCGACTGATATATGACATCCATATTATTTTTCACGACGTGTTGCACGCACAAATCAGCCTTGCATTTACATATATTCTGTTGACGGTCTTCAAAACTTTTTGCATCGTATATTTCGATACGGATAACTTTTGAACCCTTGACAGGTCGCTTCACATAACTATATAACGTTTCATCATTGCTTCTCTTTCGATTTCCACCATCGCTAACGTCTTTTTGCATTTGCAGATTTTCCATAGGGATGAAATTGAATAGTAAATCTTCGGAATCCTGAAATGAATGAATGAATTATTAAATACATAATATAAATATCATTAATTATAGTTTATTATATATTTGAGAAGACAATGTTAATACAATTTAAGAAAAAAGATCCGAATAATATTTACCGACATCAAAGTGTACCTATACGCCTTGCCCACCTGATTTGATAATAGCTACTTTTTTCATTTTTCCACCACATTTATATTATATTTATTTGCAAGTTTCTAAGGTTGAAAATTGAACGTATTTATGACATTTAATACACTTGACTAAATATGGTTCGTTGAAATAGGATTCTCCCGACGGACCGACGCCTGCACTATTTTGTTTACTATAATTATATACTAATAATAAAGATCTGAATATACTTTTGTTTGCTGAAGACGTTATCGTACATTTACCATGATGATAAATCACAAGTAAAGTTGGAGTAGGAAACTAGTCCTATGATTACTAATAGCTGTACTAATTTAAGTTAAAATCTTAATTACATGTGTTTAATGTTGAGAATCAAACTTAACAATAACAATGCTAGGTAAGCATTTTTCTCATTTTGGAGTCTTAGATTTGACTCAGGATTTTCATCCGAATTTACTTTCCGTATAAGGATTAAAGTGACGTAAATTTATTGGTATTTAAATCGGTACGTGGGCATCTGGAGCATTACTGCTTAATCCCCAGAGCTGGTATCAACAACGAAGGCACTGCATAAAAATGTAAGTTTTAATTATAATATTATAATAAAATAGTTTGTTTTAGTTTTCGATAACCACATCTATTCATTTATTATAACTGCACAGTGCTTCACTCATATTTAATAAATTAATAATTAAATGAATAATAACAGTTATTATTATTATTATTACATTAAAACTAGTGTTTAGTTTTGTATACTTCATATTCATGTTTTCACTGATTCAATTCATTAATATCAACATGTCTATTCTTTTATTAAAATCGATAATAGTGTTTCAGTACACAGTACTTTCATTCGTATTTACATTACATGTTAAAGTATAACATAAATATATGTGGTATAAATATATTTTTTTTATTTCAGGTCGTCACAACGTGGAAATGCTGAAGCTTTGTTCCCATCAGACGATGAAGTGCAACAGCGGCCTGACCCGGAGAAAATGAAGCAGAAGAAGAGAAAACATACGTCTTCGTCGTCATTAATATCTGCGCCGAGTACATCCAGGGAGAGTCCAGCTCCCGCTCGTGTCACATCACCACCACCGGTAAAAGTCAAGAAACCTGCTATCAAGCCTATCCCACCGAAGAAAGCAACGGTCCGGGATATCTTCGGAACCGACAGCGAAGATGAAGACCAGGATCAACCTGTTACTGGTAAACCTATTCAGTTGTTGCAGTCATATATGACTCGAAGGCTTGCTAATGGGCACTCTCGCCAAACATGTGACACCAAAAAAGGGTCACACTATATTGAACTAAAGGTATACAGTTGCAACGAAATTGAAAAGGTGACGCCTATGAATCGGTGGCGCCACGCTATTGTTTGCGTGAAAAACAAAACAGACGAAAACACGGAAGCGTGGCAACATCTTAGTAACTTCATAACTGCCACGAGGAAGGAATTTAGGAACTGTCCAGTGAATTTTATCAGCAATTATTATTAAATGTACTTAATAATAATAATAATTGCTGATTTGGTATATCATATCTAGATTTTAATTAGGTGATAGGATTAGATACTTTTTGTAGGAGGTGTATATCCCTACATCCATAATTATATTCATGTAGTTATTATTATTATTTTAATCGCATATTTACTCATATTGAATATATCCAAATCTTCTCTTACTTTACTTTACTCTTGTATCACTTATCTAAATGAAATAAATATAATTATACGCTAATATTAATGTGTTGTGTTTTTTTTTTCTTACAGTTCCTTCAAGTTCTGTCATCAGATCTAATAATAATTTATTGAAATGTGTTCACTGTCAAATTGAAATACCGAAAAACGAATATCAATATCATATAAGAACTAATTTACATAAATCGAATAGCATACTGAAATCTGAATTTAAGAATATCGATATCATTGCTACAGCTTTTAAAAACAGAATAATAACTTACAGACTTAATCCATCAGAGATGTATCTCACACCAGAGGTATTCTTAATAGATAATCAGAAAGATGTAATGAATTTATTGAATGTTTGTCTTAAGAAACATAACTGTATTAAAGTGAACTTTGAACTTTTCGCTTACTTTGTTCTGCCATCAACTGGTGAACATGAACTGAAATCATTTAATAGTAAATATGAATTAGTTTATCATAGTACTGATATAAATGATCTATATTTAAATTTAATAAATACTTTTAATAGAAAACTATCTGAATTTCAACACCGTGAATCTGGCTGGTCTTGCCTCCTTATAAATCATCTGGAGATTAATGTAAATAAATATAATCCTTTAAGAGGTGGATCATATATAGAATTGCCAAATGTACTTAAACGATCTAAAAGCTGTATTAACATACAAAACAATGATAATCATTGCTTCCTATGGAGTATTGTGGCAGCATTATTTCCACAAAAGAGAAATGTTTGTAGAACAAAATCATATCCACACTATTCTACAGTACTAAATGTAAGTGATATGATGTTTCCACCATCAAACCCAGATATTAGACATTTCGAAAAAATAAATTCCGACATAAGTGTGAATATTTATGGCTTAGATAGCAAACACATTGTAACTGGCCCTTTATATGTCACTAAATCAAGAAAGCGTAATCATGTAAATTTATTATATATTGAAAAAAATGGAAAAGGTCACTATTGTTTAATCAAAGACCTTTTACGACTAGTGAAACGGCAAATTACTCATCACAAAGGTAAAATGTTTTTTTGTGATTTATGTTTACAATGTTTTGCAAGCTCGAAGAAGTACAACTCACATATATGTAATAAACTACGGACAGTACTGCCGGGTAAAAATACTATTCTACAGTTTAAAAATTATGAAAAGCAACAAAAAATAAACTTTGTTATTTATGCAGACTTTGAAAGCCTTCTATTAAATCGTAATGATCTTATAACGGAGAATACTCGAATATATAAAGCTCATCAACCCTCTTGTTTCGGTTATTATATTTGTTGCTCACACGACCGCAGTTTGAATAAATATGTGACGTATAGAGGTCCAGATTGTGTAGAAAAATTTGTTACATATTTGCTAAGCGACATGGAAATGATTTATAATATATTATCAAAAGAGCTGCCTATGTCACCTTTAACAAAAGATCAAGAAAAAAACTTTAATAACGCCACCGTGTGTTACATATGTAAACAACTATTATTTGATGATAAGGTGAGAGATCATGATCATGTGACATCGCAATACCGAGGTGCTGCACATTCTCATTGTAACATAATGCACAGAGTTTGTTCATTTGTGCCAGTGGTTTTTCATAACTTGGCTGGTTATGACTGTCATCTTTTCATCAAAGAACTGGCAAAATATGAAGGTTATTTTAAAATAATACCGAAAACTAAAGAAAAATATATATCTCTTACTAAAATAATTCAAACCAAACAGATAAAATTTATCGATTCTCTCCAGTTCCTTAACTCAAGCTTGGATGTCTTATCTAGAAATTTAAATGATGATGAGTTCATACATTTATCGGATGAATTTCACGACGCGGACTTGTTGAAATTATTGCAACGTAAGGGTATTTACCCTTACGATTATATGGATTCTTTTTCAAAATATGATGAAAATTGTTTACCCCCGAAAGAATGTTTTTATAATAGTTTAAAATATGAACACATAACCGATGACGATTACAAGCACGCGAAACAAATATGGCAAAGTTTTAAATTAAAATCTCTTGGAGAGTATACAGACTTATATTTAAAAACTGATGTTTTGTTACTTTGCGATATATTTGAAAATTTTAGAGACACTTGCTTACGATATTATAATCTTGATCCAGCTTATTATACCACTGCACCGAGCTTGAGTTGGGATGCCATGATGTTGTATACAAAGGTCCAATTAGAGCTAATTAGTGATTTAGAAATTTATGAATTACTGGAAAAGGGGATACGGGGAGGGTTAGCTCAGTGTTCTCTTCGTAATGCAAAGGCTAATAATAAATACTTACCGAATTTTGATGGCTCTCAGGAATCAACTTTTTTGATATATCTCGACTGTAATAATTTATATGGATATGCGATGACAAAAAAATTGCCAATATCTGACTTCCGGTTTTTGTCACCTGCTGAAATATATGCAATTAATATAACCAATGAACCGGATGACTCAGATTATGGATATATTTTAGAAGTCGATTTGTCTTACCCAGATCATTTACATAAACATCACCAGGATTTACCTTTTGCTCCAGAAAAGTTTATTCCTCCAGATGGTAAAACTCCAAAATTAATTGCAAGCCTGTACGATAAATTCAAATATGTCATACATTACGTTCATTTAAAAGAATGTTTAAAGAATGGTCTTGTTTTGAAAAAAATTCACCGTGTACTCACATTTAGACAAGAAAACTTTTTACAGGAATACATTGACTTGAATACTCATTTACGTCAAAGATCAACGTCATCGTTTGAAAAAAACTTATTTAAACTGATGAATAATGCGATTTTTGGTAAAACTATTGAAAATAGACGAAAACAGGTAAATATTAAATTAGCTACTACTTGGAATGACAAGAACAATAAGACAAACAAACATCTTAGTGCTGTAAACTTAATTTCAAAACCTAACTTCAAAAACATAACAATATTTTCTAAAAACTTTGTAGGTATTCATTTAAGCCCCGAAAAATTAAATCTCGACAGACCCATATATTGGTTTTACGGTTTTAGAGTACGCAAAACAGCATTTGTATAAGTTTCACTATGATTATATAAAAAACAAATATAAAAACAAAGCAAGGTTGTGTTATACTGATACTGATAGTTTGCTTTATTTTATAAAAACACCAGATTTATACCAAGATATGAAACAAGACATTTCAAATTTTGATACCAGTAATTTTGATGTAAACAATAGTTTTGAAATGCCTAGAGTCCACGCACAAATCCCAGGCCTATTTAAAGATGAGCTCGCGGGTGACATTATTACAGAATTTACTGGGCTTAGAGCTAAACTATACTGTATAAAAAGTTTAAATGGGGAAACTAGAAAAGCCAAGGGTGTCAATAAGTCAATCACAAAGCGATTACGATTATATAATTATAATAAAGCTCTACTTAGTGACAGTACATTTAAATGCAAGATGAACACTATTAAATCTATAAAACATATGTTGTTTTCTCAGGAAATAAATAAAATAGTTATTAATAGAACTGATGATAAGAGACAGATACTATTAAATCAAATAGATACATTACCATGGGGTCATTGTAATACTATATTTTAGACATAAATACATATATTTTAAGGCTTATATGTAAGATAATAGTATAATGTTATTTTCAAATACATAATATTGTAATTTTTAGTTGTAGGTATGTTTTAAAAAATAAATAATATTTTAATCATGAACATGTTTTTTTCATTAAGTACTAAATACTTTCCTATTACTTATTATGATTTATTTACTGATAAAATAGAAAAGAAACACTAATTCATTATTTGTTTTTACTATAGTAAATTGAAGACTGATTCATTTATAATATTATTTTGAATCGTAATTTCTTCGATGAATAAAACACAAATTTTTATAAAAATTCTATGTATTTAACTCACACTCAAATTTTAACTTCAAATAGGTATACTTAAGAAACATAATACTTATTATATTTTAAAAAGACTTAACAAATAACATTCAACAGCCGTATGAGGTTGAACTTATTTTTTTCACTATTTTATTAACTAGGTAATCTGTTTCATCCATAATTTCATCGTGATTGTCTTTAACTTGATATTGAACGTCCACACAAGGACTTTCATTAATGCTTAAATCATAAACACATATTTTAATTAAATGATGCGCTTTCTCTGGCTCGTTACGAATGACGTAAGATGTAAAAGGTATGACAGAACATTTGGATACAGTTTTTCTTGATGATAATTTACACTTCTTCCTATCCTTTTCTTTGGCTTTCTCGTTTACACTTTTCTCATCATGCTTTTGATGTTCATGGAACTCGACTTGTTCCATCTTGTTTTTAGGCAGTCCTTGAGTAAAATAGTATGACTTGAAAACATCATCCACAATATCCAGGTCACTCATCTTCTGAAAAATATAAATTACCTACTTTAATCATTCACATTTACAAAATCTTAAATAACGTGAAAATGAAGTTTATATACTTACGATTCAAATTAGCAAGTATTTTTATTAATTAAACACTAAACTGATGCAACCAGCGGTACCAAGTTTTCTACACAGACTAAAAAGATTAGTGTTTCAAGACCGCTTTCTATCGTGATGTTTGACTGCCAATTTTTTTTTCTAAAAATAAATAAATATAGTTTTGTTATTTTTTTTAAAAGTTTTTTTTTTATTTTCCAGTTCACATTTTCAAATATATAATGAATTAATAATGAAATTATTATAAAGTACACACATTCGCATATAAATACCAAGAACAAATATAATTTATGACAGACATAAAGATGAAGTGGATTAAACAGCCTGTATCCTTGGCAGTTAGGAATTTTGATATAAAAGAGAATACGCTACACCCAAAGCATAGCGTACTTCTTCCGAATAATATCCGCAGTATAATATGTGGTCCTTCTAATTGTGGAAAAACTAATGTCATGATAAGCTTGTTGTTACATGAAAACGGTTTAAGGTTTCAAAATGTTTATTTATATTCCAAAACAACTCTACAGCCAAAATATTGTTTTCTAAAACAAATCTTGGGAAGAGTTCCAAAAGTAAAACTTTTCACTTTTGAATCCAATGAAGAGGTAATTCATCCTAATGATGCCTTACCAAATTCAGTAATAATATTTGATGATGTGGCTGGTGAAAAACAAATGAACATACGGAATTATTATACAATGGGAAGGCATAGAGGAATAGATTGCTTTTATTTATCTCAGACTTACGCAAAAGTACCGAAGCACTTGCTACGTGACAATGTAAATTTTTTAGTTATCTTCAAACAGGATGATTTGAACTTGAAGCATATTTATGATGAACATGTTAGTTCTGATATGGAATGGTCTAAGTTCAAAAACATTTGTTCTAAAATATGGCTGTCTCCGTACGATTTTTTGACTATCAATAAAGACTGTGTTTTAAACAATGGTAGATATAGACAATCATTTGATAACTTCATAAGTTTTGAATAATAAATAAAAAAGCAAACTAAATAACAGTTTTAGATTACGTCAGTTTTTTACAAAGTGAATCTCTATTTTCAGTGAAGATAATATAAATAAAGGTAATTTGTAAATAATAAATCAGTATTCGTATTTCTTTGGCTGAATAAAGTAATCAGCAATAATATGGAGCAAAAAATTAAATTACAGTTGATTAAGTCTGCTGACGCAGTAAAATCTAAATTACAACAAATGAAAAACCAGGAACATGAAATTAATTTATCGCTTGATAAAATACTAAAACCTGTTTCGGAGCCTCTTCAAACCTTAGTGAATTTGAAAAAAAAATCTCCGAATTTGGAACCAATGGAAAATATGACTTATTCGGAATCATTCGAATCAGATGAAAGTATTACGAGTTGCTCTACTAAATGTGATGATTTTCATGATGCTGATTTAAATATTGCAACTCCTATTAAAAATAAAGATATAAATTTAGAGATGTCACTAGAGGGTAAAGATGTTTATGGTATTTATGACGGATTAAATGTACCATTTGGAATAAGAACTGATAATAAAAAATTAATGATAGGCAACTCAATAGTATCATTTTCTAAAATTGACAGTGCGGATAATAATAATGTGTTATTGGTAAAAATTGATACCAAAACTTACAATTTAACTCCAGGTTTGAAAGAACTTTTACTTCGAAAAAAACCAGATTTGAGGTCAATAACAAGTGAAGATAAAGTGGTATATAAAAACATATTACTTGAAACAAACGCACATAAGAGAGATTTTAATCCTGAAGGTCAAATAAGAGGTGATAAAGGAACGAAATATCGAGATATAATCAAACCTTTGTTTTCTATTACTTCAAATGAAAAAAAACAAACCAAACTTGGAGGTAGCTTGCCAAAACTCAAGAAGTATAGAACACAAACTGATTTGGTATATTGGGATGATCCTAATGAATTGGTTGAAAGGTTAAAATTGTTAATAGCTTCAAAAGATGCTGGTAATACAAATCACGATAATGAAATTTTATCAATAATTGAGGAATTGAAAGAAGCCCATGTAATTAAGGAATAAATAAATAAATAGATGTGTTATATATCTTTTATTTTAGTATTAAAGAATCATTCTTGCCCAGTAACCAACTATTATCACAGCATTGATAAAATATTAATATTAAATTAATTCATTTATTTCACATATATCTGATTGTTAAGAACACATAAGGTACTTTTGTTCTTTAAATTATTGAAAAATATCTATATAATAGAAAACTAATATGAGCAAAGAAGATGTCGTTAATGAAATTCATAGAATTGCGAGGGTGAATTTCCCGCGTAGAAGGGTTATTATGAAAGATATAGATGATCTGTGGCAAGCGGATTTAATTGATATGCAATCAGTTTCTAAACAAAATAATGGCTTTAGATTTATTCTTTCTGTTATTGACACGTTTTCGAAGTATGCTTGGACATATCCCTTAAAAAGTAAAAATAAAGACGTTGTATATGATGCATTTAAAAATTTGTTGGATAAAGGACGTGTTCCTAAAAATGTACAAACTGATAACGGAACAGAATTTTATAATAGTAAATTTCAAAGTCTTATAAAATCAAATAATATTAATCATTATTCAACTTTTTCGACAAAAAAAGCTTCAATAGTTGAACGATTTAACAGAACATTGAAGTCCGAATTATACAAAGCATTTAGTTTACAGGGTAATTATAATTGGATAAATGATATTCTCAATGACGTCACATATAAATATAACCACACCAAACATCGAACAATTGATGAAATTCCCGCAAAGGTTAATAATACTAATAAAACACGTATATTAAAAAGACATCTAATGTCGATAAAAAAAAATAATACAAAGAGTATGTTCAGAGTGGGTGACTATGTACGGATCAGTAAGTACAAAGGAACATTCGAAAAGGGATATACTCCTAATTGGTCGACAGAAGTATTTAAAATTAGAAAAATACAAAACACGGCTCCCATCACTTATTTAATCGAAGATACAATCAGAGGTCAACCTTTTTAGGAGCATTTTATACACAAGAACTTCAAAAAACAAAACATCCTAATGTATACTTAGTTGAAAAAGTTCTGAGGAGGAAAGGAAACAAGGTATTAGTAAATGGCTTGGTTTGCCCCCTACCGAAAATAGCTGGATAGATAAGTCGAATATATTGTAATAGAACATATAATTAATCGTTACAACCACAATTAATCAGTATTATTATGTACTTAGGAGAGACTAGTCTTCTCAACTGGTTTATAAATAATTTACCATTTGAATTACATCTACCTGGATACAATTATTGTGGACCTGGAACCAAATTAATTAAGAGACTTATACGTGGTGATAAAGGTATAATAAATTAGACGAATATTGCAAAGACCACGATATTGCTTATCATAGATCATCAACAAATGAAAGAAAGACACAAAGCAGATTTAGTTTATATTAAAAATGGCAAAAGCACGCGCAAATGCTTCTGATGCGAGTGTAAGTGAGAAGATAGCAGCTCATGTGGTGAATAAAGCTATGTTAGCTAAAATTAAAACTGGAACTGGTTTAAATAATGATCGTAAAAAAAACACTTCAAGAAAAATTTATTTCAACGTAAAAAATAAATTTAAAAATTTTATTTCTAAAACAAAAAAACACCTCCAAAAATTAAAGCCAAAAGGCAAGAAAATGGCAATTGAATTAGCTATGGCTGCTGCTAGAGAAATGATTGATGATTCATCTATTACACTTCCTCGCGTTATTCCTATACCAAAAACTGGTGGAGTATTACCTTTAATTCCTATTTTTGCGGGATTATCAGCGGTAGGAGCATTAACAGGTGGTGCAGCTGGTATTGCTAAGACTATTAATGAATTCAAGATTGCTAAAAAGCATTTTGCGGAATTGAAGAGACACAACGAAAAAATGGAAGCTCTTTGCATTGGAAAAGGATTACATCTTAAACCTCATAAAGATGGACTAAATATTTATGTATCGAAACAAAAAAACTAAAGTATCGGCTACCTAATCGTCCCTTAAATAACTTTGACATTTTAAAATATGGGAATGGTATTCCTCATTTTCGAGGAGTGTTTATGCGAGATGAACTTCCAATACAACCTTTTAAAAAAGAATGTGGGGTCATTAATTTAGATAGTTCTAAAAATCCTGGATCTCATTGGGTAGCCTATGTAAAATATAATGATTATATAGAATATTTTGATAGTTATGGTAATCTTAAACCTCCAAAAGAATTGATAAAATATTTAGGTTCTAAAGTTAACTATAATTATGATGATGTACAACGTGACCACCCTTTTAATTGTGGTCATCTTTGCTTAATTTTTTTAAGGAAATTTTGGGATGCGCACAGAATAAAATAAATAGTATATCTCATTATAGTTCAGTATAAAAGTATGTCTATAACGGTCACCATCTCCGGAAATAAATCAGAATTGACTTCATACTTTCAACCACCTTTGACCTTATTTGGTCAATATGAGTGCGGTTTGCTATCTTTTTCTGTATTGAACTCAGTGCAACATTTTCGTAATAATATTCAACCTGTGCTTAGAATTGAATGTGATCTCGTACATGGTTCATACTCCAACGGATTACCAACTCATGTGATTCACGAATTTATGTCTAGTACCGCTCCGGGTAATTGGTGCATAGAATCACCGCAAAACGTTATCTATTTGCCTGTAAACAAAACATTAATCCCATCTATATCTATTAAGATTGTTGACCAATTCGGTCACAGCATTGACTTTGGAAAACAACAAATTGAACTACGTCTTCATTTAAAAAAGATAAAATGATTTTATATTATAAAAACCCAGCAGTTAATGTAAAGCGGCTTATTCCTTCCAAGACGTCTAAAGTGCAAGGACGTAACCAAACAGTGAAAAAATTGACAAAGTCGAATAAAGATTTTCTAAAGGCGCTAGGCTTCCAGATATGAATATATTACAGGTTTGTGAATTACCACACTTTGACACTTCGATCGAAAGTTACGAAGTTCATTCTTACAATCCATACAATAACAGTTTTAGAGAAAATGATGAAATCAGAATTCCCATACATCAGCAAGATATATATGTACTGCCATCGGCCAGCTCGATTTACATTGAAGGTGAAGCAAAACTCATCGGAAAAGATGGAAACCCGATCAAAAAAGTGGTTACGTTCACTAATAATCCTCTTATGTTCTTGTTTCAAGACATCAGATACGAAATAAATGGAATTGAAATAGACCGTATGAAAAATTCTGGCATATCATCAACAATAAAGTCATACATTTCATTAAATGAAGCAGAAAATAAAGTTGCAGCCTTATGGGGTTGGAATTTAACCGGTTTTAAAAGCGATGGTCATTTTAGTTTTGTAGTACCCTTAAATAAAATTTTAGGGTTTGCTGAGGATTATAATAAAATTGTAATTAATTGTAAACACGAGCTTATAATGAACAGAAGCAATTTTAATTTAAACAGTGTTATCCTTAGCGATGATGTTACAAATTTTCAAATAAATATACAAAGGGTGCAGTGGAGAGTGCCACATATAAAAGTGTCAGATCGAGAACGACTCACACTTTTGAAATATTTGGAAAAAGATAAACCTATTCAAATGGCATTTAGGAATTGGGATTTGTATGAATATCCTCTACTACCCAAATCTACAAAGCATTCTTGGTCAGTTAAAACGGCTTCACAATTAGAAAAACCAAGATATGTAATTTTCTGCTTACAGACTAATAGAAAAAATAATAAATCGAAAGACAGCTCAGTATTTGATCATTGTGATGTGACAAGCGTAACGCTATTTTTGAATTCTCAGTATTACCCTTATGAACCTTTAGGCTTAAAATTTTCTGAAAATAAGTACAGTATATTATATGAAATGTATGTGAGATTTCGTCAGTCGTATTATAACAGCCCAGTCGACCCGTTGCTTGAACTGAAAGATTTGAAAGAAAAAGCACCACTCTTTATCATAGATTGTTCAAGGCAAAATGACAGTTAAAAACTGGCCCGTAGACGTAAGGTTGAATTTGAGTTCAACATTGATACCAGACAATACAACTGCTTATTGTTTAATTATTAACGATCGACTTGTGGAATACAAACCTTTAAGTAACATTGTGCGCAGGCTATCATGACTGCAATTGTAGATGTTCAAGGTTTCAAAACCGAAGTTAACGAATTTATAATAAAGGAAATTGCGATATTATGTGATAAAAAAATACAGGTATTTCTAATAAAACCTCCATTCCCATTTTACGATTTGACTAAACAAGAACGGCGACAAGTAAGTTGGATCGAGCGCAATAGAAAGATACACTGGAATGAAGGAATTGTGCCTTATTTAAATTATAAACATTTGATTGTAAATATTTTAAGAGATAAATGTGTTTATGTTAAAGGTTCAGAAAAAATGTCGTGGTTAAGAAACATTGTAAAAAGTATTAACGTTAATAACTTAGAAGATAAAGGTTGTCCTAGTTTATTAAATTTATATGAAGAATATAAAAACTGTCATGATCTGTATAGTTGTGTTTATCATGATTCAGTATGTGCCTTGAAAAACGTTCTCTGTTTAAGTAAATGGTGTATAAAGTATATGGAATAAATAATCTAATTAACTAATAAATTGTTTCAAGTATTTTTTTCTTGTTTTATTTATAAAATGTCGATTAATAGTAATTCCTACAGTTCATGGTTTAGTTTTCACACAGATGTTTGAATCAAAGTATTGATTAAGTGAATACAATGAAAACCATATAAGAAAGTGCATCGAATGAATATTGAATGATGTCATACAATACGTGTATCGTTAAAAATAAACAAAGGGCATAAAGTAGCCCGCTATTTTGCTACATATTTGACGACACGTTTGGCTTAATGGTTAAGATCTGATCACAACACAATTCAATGCTAAATTTCATGTTCTTCAACCGCAAAGACAAAGTGTCGTTAATATTTATACCGGTCTTGTTTTTTTCTTGTTAAATGAAGATTCGTAATAAAATTTCATTTAACCGCTAAATATTATGATTAGGAACAGGTTGAAGATACAGATCATATCAGATTACAATAATAGGTACTCAGAATTAAAATATAATGTATACTCTTACCCACGGAAAACAGATCACATCAGATTAGAACATTATTCTATACTTACATAAAATATAAAAACTATAAGTTTACAGAAAACAGATCTGATTAGGTCAGATGATTTTGCACCAGTTCTAAAATAGACATATGATCAGATCACGAAAACAATATATCAGACTAGAAGTGGTATTTAAATAAATGAAATTACATTATTTGAATAGATGTCTCATTTAAATTAATGTATAATTGGGGTTGATGGATCTCTTTTGATCCAGAAACCCCAATTATACACTACTCATGACCTTATTAGCATGGCACTGTTAGCCATTGCGCATGACCATGCTAGCATGTCACTGTTAGTCATTGCGCATGACCATAAATTCCAAAATACAAGCCTAGTGTGCAGTACCCAGGGGATTGCAATAATCACCATAATAATCAAGTCAATCACACTAAGTAGCACAGTATCGTAACCAACCTGAGATTGCTATCTAAATCATGAAATATTTGTTTTGTCACTATCATCATTATCTGTCTTTATTTTACAATGACATAATTTGTCTTACATTAAGTGTCATTGAATAGCAGTAATTAAATAAGTCAATATCAAATTAAATATGTCAATAAGACCAATAAGGCAGTTAGGCAGGCAAGCCAAAAATTTACTAAGCTGTTCCCAAGATGGCGTCCTCACAGAATTATTATCGAACAAACGTAGTTAGGAGGCCACACCCAAGGCGGCGTCTTCGTGAGTCGGATTCGCGCATGCGTTGTTAGACCCACCCATCCAAGATGGCGTTCAGTGCGTAATAACTTAGCGCATGCGTTGAAAGGTAGCTGCATTCAATATGGTGTCCACCGCGAATATTGTGATAACCACACCCAAAATGGCGAGAAAATTTTAATTCTATGGTATAAGTACTTATCATGATGACCTTCACAAAACTAAAATAGCGTCCTTTTTAATATAGAATGATGCATGAATATGTGATGCTAACCGCATCCGAAATGGCGGTCCACACGAACAAAATGGCACCCCAAGGTAATTACCATACCAGCAGCTCCAAAAATTCTTAGTGGTATGAATCTATTGCACACACGCTGTACTATAATTTATTATTAATACGCTACACGTAAGTTGTAACGGGTTAATTCTTTTATGTAACATTGTGCAGCCCCCTCAGCAATCTAAAATTTTACACTGACCTTTTTTGCTTCATTGTCCTCCACGTTGTGGAGAGACACGTGTTCCGCCTCCACGTGTGCGTCCACACTCGCGGCAAGTAACGCGGTCGCCCTCTCCTGCTCTAGGCGCTCTACCTGACGAGCATTGACAACACGTACATCTTCGACGCACTGTTTTAACTCCGACGCGAGCCTCACTAGCGAGTGACCGATGTCGTCGAGTCTTTTGAGCACACCACTCATATCGGGGATACCTAAAAAATGTTTTTATTTAAAACCGAATTTAACCGAAAATTTATTTTTGTTACTCAAATTACACTTTCTTTTACCATTATCTAACCACGGAAGACCACAGCCACCTACGGCCAGAGAAGGCCGCAGGCAGCTGCGCACGGGACAACGTAACGCGACGGCAACCGAAACGGAAATGAACGCAGTCTGCAGGGCCTGATCGTATTTAAGGCTGTGCAAAGGGGGGGTGACACCCCACTTTTCCCCCCAACCCCCCTTGCAATGGAGGTGATAGCCGCACCCGGACCCCCTGTAATGGGTGGTGGGTGGTGGGTGGTGAGTGTTGGGCGATGGGCGTTAGGGGTGAGTAATTAGTAAGAGGCGGGTGTGGGTGGTAGGTGGGGGTACTGAGGGGGGAGGTGGTACATAGATGGAACAATATACTTGAAAATGGGTATGAAATATGGGATGTAGAGTGGGAAAGGAAAATAGTAAAGGAAAGGAGGTAAAAAATAATAAATGAAAAGTATTAGGGAGCAAAAGAAAAAGTATATGATTGGGGTAATGTTCAGGTACTTTATACTTACTCAGGATCGTCACGCAGTTCAAATACATCTTCGATGGTATAGACACGATTACGTTTAACTTTAATATTCAATAATGTTATTGTTTTAGGGAGAAAGGAATATTTTAATAAAACTTTTTCCGCTTGGTGACCCATAGAGACGAAATTATTGTGCAAGTTATATCTCGGAATAAAAATTAAAACAGAGAAATTAATTACACTTCTTAAAACGCTCACTAGACGTAACACAGATTTTTCTTAAACACCCACGACAAAATCTTAGAAACAGACCAGGGGAACCGAAACCGTTTGGTCGTTACAACAATCACGTGTCGACTGGCTTACTGCCGGCTAAAAATTAGTCACGCATGCGCGTCTGAGCTAGGTCTTGCGACGTGCAAAAAGGGACCCTAGGTTAGTCACGCTACGTATTTATTGTTTTGACAGAGGAAATATCGATTTTAGCTGGGACGCTGTTAGGTCCTTTTCACACGATCCGATTGCCGGGAAGCTGGTGTATATCCGGCGGAAAAATAATTTTCCATACACCACCATCCACCTCCCCCCTTTCCGGTGGGAAGCAAAATATCGTTGTATGCGTTTCCCCCTTTGAGGTGCATTCACGAGTGTGGGTGGAGGTGTTTGTAAGCCCGGGCAAGCCACCTCAAATATAAACATAAGTTAACTTATATTCAGCAATTTATTGTTGATGCTATTTTAAATGAACATTAATCAATTAGCTGGGTGCTAAGTTAACTGTTAACTTTCCGAATAATCATCAACACGACCTGGTATAAAATAAAATCGATAGATTTTCGGTTTTGTACGTCATTTGTAAACCACCTTTTAAATGGCTTAATACAATTTTATACAGTCTTCATTGCTTACTTACTTATCCTATATAACGTAGCTTTAAACATTGTATAATATGACATATAATTTAAAATAAACTTTACCATTTAAATAATGTGTTACCATGACTACCATGATTGAAGGGTGGCAGCGAACGTTCATTTCGTCTGTGCTCTATGAATTCTAGATATGCCTTAGGTTCTTTAGTTTACATTGCTATTCATATTTCCATGTAAATAATAATTATTATTTAAGGCAAAACTATTATTCGCATTTAATGATTATTAATAAATCGATATAAAAATATAATAAAATGTATTTCCTCGAAATAATGATCAGGGATTACCTATAGAGGTATATAGAACAAAATTGAACAAGCATTAAGTATGTATAGTAAATTTCAAATCGAAACATAACAACAACAACAACATTCAACAAGTTCTTTGCGTGATAGATCGCGTGAGGTGCGAAAAATTATGCAAAACGGTATCGATTCCACCCAACTTGCAACAGTAGGTATGTTAAAAACAGGGGGATAAGAATTTGACCTTGTGTGGCAACAAGTGTCGACTCGACGATACTCATGACGTCGTTGTAGGTAGGTCAGGGTCCATGACTAGGGGAAACGAACTGAAACGGTGACGTCATCGTTTTTACGATCACAACAAACCTTTGGCTGCGCAGCTGTTTCATTCATGGCGATGTGAATAATTTTAACTGCGTGTTTCTCTTTAGAATTAGTTATCTTTGTTGTAATTGGATAAGACGACGCAATGCAATGGCTAAGCAAGAGGCTGTTAAACAGTCTAAAATTTTTACCTTAATGTAACGCTAAGTTAGCGTTACATTAAGGTAAAAATCGGCTTCGAAATAAAACTAAGGTTATGTGCAAAAAAACAAAATTATATATAATTAGCATCGTTTTCTTACAAAATCAATTTGCTACGATTTATTAGTGAGAAAAATGTATACACTATGATGTGAGATCGATCACGTCTAATCCTGCTTGCATGACATATCTATATCCATACTAGGGTAATGTTGGCAGTCCAATCTGCATTATCTTTAATGATTTAACTATGCTAATTGGGTTAAAAGAAAATTTATCACAGTTTTAAATCAAATTTAGGGAGACATTTCAATATTCTCTATTTCTGTGTGATACACGATGCGCAATGCATTCCGCAGCACGCAGCTACGGGAATAAATCAATAATTTCATACCACCCCAAATGGGGTGAGGTAGATGTCCTAGATAAATATAGCCGCTACAAACGACGAACAAAAAATACTGAGACGATTATATTACAACTGTTAACCAACTACCTACACGAGTTTTACTGTCTTTTTGCTTTATCTAAGCTGGTAATTACTGACGCTTATTTATATTATTCATATTTAACTAATGATATATTTTGGACATCGTTTAAGATGAAGTCCAATCCTTTGTGTAGATTAATAACGTCTTCGGAAGTCAGACAATTAAGACTGTTTTGGTAAACAACCAGCACAATTTTCAATTTCTAACCAACTATTATTGAAAGTAAGAGTACAACGTATCCTACAAATATTGGCATGAAGCCAACAATGTCAAGTTGAAGCGGAGTGAGGGTGAGTTTAACATAATGGATAATTCTGACATAATTATCAGAGAACCTGGCCGCTATACCATTATCTATACATATAATAAAACTGTAGAAGTGTTAATTCTGTACATTGAAAATATTAAAAAAAATAAATAGTGGGGGGGGGGTTACTAGATCTATCTAGTATCTATACCGAACCCAAAAATGTGATTAAAAAAATTATGTCTGTCTGTCTGTATGTCTGTATGTTCACGCATCACGCAAAAAATACTGGTCCGATTACAATGAAATTTGGTATGACTGGGTACTGGGTACTCTTTATCTCGAAAAAGTATTTACACAAAACAAACAAACTTAATTGTGCAGCTCGATTCCTAAGACACAGTTACTATACCAAAAGCAAATATAAGTTTGGAATGATAAGTCGAATGCTTGGTTGCCCGCAGTGAATTTTACACTGTAACTGTAGGACCAATGGTTGAAATTAGCTTGAACCGATATTATAAATGGGAAAATATGTGAGTTTATGTGTTTGTGTGTATGTTTGTTACTCAGTCACATAAAAACGGCTGACGACACCGGGATGAAATTCGGAACAGAGGTAGATTATAGTCTGTAGTAAAACATAGGCTTTTACCCCTGGGCACGCGGGCGAAGCCGCTGGCAGAAGCTAGTCGAAAATAAAGTTAATAAATAATAGACAATACACTTCAGTCATTCTGTCAACAAAGCCTAAATATAGACGGACTGTTTAAACATCAGTAACATAACACATTCAATACTGATATACCTATTCAATATCAGAGTTATGAGTAAACAAATCATATGTGGGTATATTTAATCGATTGGTCTGGGGGTCGCCTCCTCGGGAAGCCTCCGTGCAATGTTGGCACCACCCTACCCCTTCCATAGCACCCCGCCAACAGCACCCGCACACGTACAGGAAAATGCATAGGCTATATTTAGTCGAACCATGTATTGAATTATGAGGAAGAGGTCTAAATTGACGTTAGTAATGTTATATCACATAAAAGGGCTTCAATTAATGGTGTAAATTGACCTCATCATCTTTTGGTTTAATAAATAATAAATTGAATTTCTCCACGGACTCGTGTCCGTTGTCCGTGCTTGTAATATGACAAGCATATTAAAAGTACATAATTTTCATGGTCAAATATTTTTTTTTTATAACGATCTTACATGCTACCCCTACCACTATCACTACACACAATACTTTATGTTGTTACCTAATTATTATAGTCTTATTATCTTATCATCTTTTGGTTAAAATTAAAAAAAAAAAATATGCGTATAGTGTAGTATGGGTTATATCGTATAGGCTTACCATATTAGAACTGAGAATGGCTACGAAAAATGAAAGAGAACAACCACAGGGTAGGGTGTGGACCACGCGATCGATTTATGCGCACCACTCGACTGAACAATACTATGAGGTATTGACATATAGGAATAGCAGCATGAGCGAGGAGTCCGTTGGACAGATATTAATATAGACTTTTCCTTATGTGCTGGAAAGCATGATGTCTTTCCCATAGATAAAACACGGTGTGGGTACTATGTCAAAAACAAATGCCTCTTCTATCTAGGCGTAGTAGCGCGTGCCAGCGTTAAGTCGATTAGTAAATTCAAAGATGAGAAAGACGCGAGTACCATCAGGTTCATGAGGATACAGACCATGCCTCGAGAAACAGCATATAATGACGATGGAAATAGAGAAACGCTTGCAAAGGTATTTCCAATTTACGAAGAGATCATCAGAAAAGAGAAGAAGAGCATTTTCTTACCTGATGTAGGTAAGATCGCCAAAGATGGTAAAGCACGTTCGAGTAAAAATATAAGAATAACATAAAATATAGAGTAACCCAACATACGCCCCACGACCAAAACGCACAGCAAGACGCAGCATGATATCAAAATAAAGTAGAAAATAAATATAAACTCTAACATCATTGATATAAGCTTCAGAGTAACGTGAGTAATAAAATCGTTTTCGATCACGAGCGGTAGCGTACACCCTTAAATATATGTAATTGAAATTACGAAAAATAAAATTAACTAACATTTTTATAAACATTTCGTACCTACGCGAACTTAATGATAATTTAAGACGATTTTGCAGGATGATGGAATAACAAGTCAATAAATAATTTCTTTTTCACAATCTCTAATTAGATTGTTTTACTTTTCAAATTCGTGATTGTGATTTTTAAAGCTGCCCCAGCCAACTATTTCTCCTGACTTGGCACCTTTAGAATTTTATCTGTTTCCAAACATTAAAACAAAAGAACCTTTGGTGGTCAGAAATTTTCGTCTAAAGGAGAGGAAGCTGCAGTAAGCAGGAAGTTAAAATCGAACCCCATAATACCGAGTTCTATTCCTACTTCTTTTCCGTTCATGCAGTGAGACTGTGGAATGCGCTCCCGCCTAACATTAGGGACGCTGAGTCTATCGCTATATTTAAAAAACGAGTGAGAGAACACTACCTTTCCTCCTGATATGTAAATTTCTTCATTTATATGTATAGTTTATATTTTGTATGTATTTATTTATATATTGTATGTAGTTGTTTGGTTATTTATTAGTTTTAAGTCTGTTTCCTATTCCAATTTTCTATTTGTTACTACACACTGTGTCATTATATTATTATTACTTTTCCTGCTCCAGGTCCACAGGAAGAAATTCCAATAGGAATAGGTGGTACCTTTGTACTTTAATTTAATGTATGTGTTGTCCTTTATGTTGTATGTGTGTACATAAATAAATAAATAAATAAGTCAGAAATTTGATGAACTTGAAGTATCTTTGTTTAAATGAAGGTATAGGTCCTTAGGAAAGCAGGTGGAAGAAATGCATAGAGCTAGATAGAGAATACGTAGAAAAATAAAACGATTTTTTAATCTATCAAGTGTGGTTTGATAAATTTAAACGTAGTGAAAAGACCGCAGAGGATACACGCAGTTGATGCCACTAACAAATACAATTTTGATAACCGTATTAAAAACAAAAAACCTTAGGTTTTGTTTGCATGCGCTTATCTCTGGAACTACTGGTTCAAACTTAATCATTCTTATTGTGTTGGGTAGTCCCTTTGTTAGGCTACCGCCGCCCGCCGAAGAAGCCGAGCGATGCGTGAGCAACTAGTACTTAATATCCGTAAGAAAGACTTTACAATAGACGATGTCGATTCAATTTAATATATTTAATATATATAAAATTAATTATAAAAATTAATTTAATATATATAATATATTAAATTTTTTCGTCTAGATTCTTTGTCTTTACATTATACTTAGAAGGTATTTTTTTTTTATTTACTTATTATTTAAGTCCAGAAAATATTAAAATAAAAGAGAATAATAAAGGCTGTCTGCCTCGTTGGCCGAGTGGTCGCAAGTGTGACTGCCGGGCAAGGGGTCTCGGGTTCGATACCCGGGTCGGGCAAAGTATTACTGGGTTTTTAAAAATCTCAGTAGTAGCACGGAGTCTGGAAATGTGCCCGGTATATGGCAATAGGCTCACCCACTATTACATGGGACTTATAACATAAATAGTGAAAAGTGGGTGTTCCATTGTACAGTGGCACTAAGTGCCGAAATGTGCACCTCTGCCTACCACTACGGCGATAAAAAAGCGTGATGTTATGTTATGTTAAGAAAAATAAAGGAGAGAATTCAAACTTACACAACGCGTCACTACTGGTCGAAACGAAATGGTGACGTCAATGAACACCTCTTGCATCTACTGGCGTCATTATTCATACTGTGTTAGTAATGTTTGTGAGAGAAATTTGTTTAAAACTGTATTTCTGTGTGTTTACTTTGTGTATATATAAGGTGTAACAAAAATAGTGCACAATATTTATTTTAGTAGGTCAATTAGTATGTGATAAACATAATTTTTTATGAAAATATTTTATAAAAACTTATCAATTATTTTTAATAATTTGTAACGTTGTACCTTGTTGCCCTAAAAATAGCTTCGAAACCATATAAATTATAAATAATTACAATAGATTATTCTAAAACTATTATTAAAATACACTAAATAAACAAATAGAAACACATCTTACTACTTACTAATTTAAAACGCATCAAAATAATTAATTTTATATAAAAACATTACGGAACCCAATATTAATTGTTTACGCAAAGGTCCTCGCTTCTATTGCGCCTACGCATCTCTAAACGAGTTAATAACTAGTCGTGTCGGCTCGTCTCGGGCGCATTCGTAAAATCCAACGAACAGTCAACTTAAAGGCATCAGAGGTGACGGCTGTGTCACTCGATCGCGGACGACCTACGTTGCAAGATCGTACTTACCTACCTAATTAAATCTACCTTAAATCAATTATATAAATTGTAATCGGAATCCCGCTGGGGATTCATGTTCTACGATTAACCTCGCATCGCAGCCATCTACCTGGCGGATTTATATTCTACTATTAACCTCGCATCGCAGCCATCTACCTGGCGGCGAGTGGAAGACCAGACCTCCTTCTACCTGGGAACTACCTAGGCCCTGCTGAAGACCTGGAAGGCATTTGGAACGAGACCGGACCGCCTGCAGAGCTACTCCACGGTTCAGGCCAGTGTTCTCAGCGTACCTATTACCCCGAACCTGGACGTGATTGGGGCAACAGATATTTGGCAATAATAGAGTGAACTACTTCTAAAAAAAAAAAGTGTACTTTATTTGGACCCCTACCTACCTACCTGCCGGCCACCTGACTCCTACAGGAGCCAAGTTGCCGCAGTGGCGCCCAACGTGGGGCGCCACGAATGAAAAGTGAGGGATGATTAAATGATGAATGATGATGAATGAAAGGGTAACTCGGTTCAGTTATCAGCAAGAGCGAAAGCAGCGGATTTTTCCTAGGAAAAATCCTACGCTAATGAGGGGGGTACTGTAACGTTGTACCTTGTTGCCCTAAAAATAGCTTCGAAACCATATAAATTATAAATAATTACAATAGATTATTCTAAAACTATTATTAAAATACACTAAATAAACAAATAGAAACACATCTTACTACTTACTAATTTAAAACGCATCAAAATAATTAATTTTATATAAAAACATTACGGAACCCAATATTAATTGTTTACGCAAAGGTCCTCGCTTCTATTGCGCCTACGCATCTCTAAACGAGTTAATAACTAGTCGTGTCGGCTCGTCTCGGGCGCATTCGTAAAATCCAACGAACAGTCAACTTAAAGGCATCAGAGGTGACGGCTGTGTCACTCGATCGCGGACGACCTACGTTGCAAGATCGTACTTACCTACCTAATTAAATCTACCTTAAATCAATTATATAAATTGTAATCGGAATCCCGCTGGGGTAAGTTTCCATGTATTGCTTAAGTGTTGCTATTGTAAGGTGTTTCTTCTTCTTAATCTCTCGCTAGCAGCGGCTATTCCTTTTTTTCTTTGTCTGCTGGGACACTGTGACCTTTGGACCCGGCTACGTGGTCCGAGCTCTGCTAACGCTTGCCTTGTATCTGCGCTTCCAGGATTCATGTTCTACGATTAACCTCGCATCGCAGCCATCTACCTGGCGGATTTATATTCTACTATTAACCTCGCATCGCAGCCATCTACCTGGCGGCGAGTGGAAGACCAGACCTCCTTCTACCTGGGAACTACCTAGGCCCTGCTGAAGACCTGGAAGGCATTTGGAACGAGACCGGACCGCCTGCAGAGCTACTCCACGGTTCAGGCCAGTGTTCTCAGCGTACCTATTACCCCGAACCTGGACGTGATTGGGGCAACAGATATTTGGCAATAATAGAGTGAACTACTTCTAAAAAAAAAAAGTGTACTTTATTTGGACCCCTACCTACCTACCTGCCGGCCACCTGACTCCTACAGGAGCCAAGTTGCCGCAAATTCAATTATTCATTTATTATTTTTATTGCCTTTTATAATGCCATCCTGCAATATGTACCTATTCCCAATCAGCGCGTCCTGTGCGAGCGACAATATTAGTCTAATGCTATCTCTTTTATTTTTCAAACGTGCCGACAAAAGAAACCGCCAGCGGCTAGTAGGCAACCGCGGTGCATTGTGACTTAAACATGTTGTTGTTTACATTTTTTTTTAGGTAAACATAATCCTTATCATGTACTATATCACCTGTTAAAATATTGTGCACTATTTTTGTTAGACCTTATATATTTGTAGTTAATCTAAGACGATGACAGAAACTGGTTTTGTGAAAGCTCAATCGGAATAACAATCGAAAATAGACGCTTTTATGATGTCATCACACATCACACTTTTATGATATCATACACTGAGTGGGTGACCCTTTTAGCATAGGCATGTTGTCAGCGTCTCTTTTCTAATTCTTCTGTTTCAATTTTTCAACTCTTATATTTTTATTACTTCCACTGTCACACCTTTATTGGTTTTTTTTTTATTTATGCTGCATCGTGCCGGGTGCTAAATACATGTTTTTTCTTTCTTTCTTTCTTCTTTCTTTCATCATGTTTTGCATAATTTCCTAGTACGCAGTATGGAAATGTGCCCGGTATATGGCAATAGGCTCACCCCTATTACATGGAACTCATAAAATAAATAGTGAAAAGTTGGTGATACATTGTACAACGTGGCATGAAGTGCCGTAATGACTCTGCCAACCCTTTATGTAAATAGTTGTTTCTGTTTTTTCTTATAATTAATTTTAATCTTAAGTTATATATTTAATTTAGTAATTTTTAGTTTTAATTTTTTTTGAAGTAATAGTTTTTAATTTAAGTTTTTTATTTGAATAAATGATTAAGTATTATATGATATAATAAAAGTATATTACATGATATAATAAAATATGTGATCTAAATAAATCGTAATCGTAACGAAAATCTACTATATAAAAATAAGTCGGGTAATCTACTATAATCTACTATATAAAAATAAGTCGGGTTTTCCTTCCTGACGCTATAACTCCAGAACGCACGAACCGATATCTACAGTTTTGCATTCGTTTGAAAGGTCTCGGGCTCCGTGACGTTTATAGCAAAGAAAATTCACTTTTAATCACCAAACGAAATCTTAGATAAAACGAAGCGATCTGGTGGCGAAACGGAGTTCGCCGAGTTTGCTAGTCTACTATAATTTTTATTTATATTAAAATAATACAGTAAAACATAAACTGTGGATAACCATTTGTCTTTAAAATTGTTCATAAACTCCTAATTTACGACAATTTCATGATACATGTGTTAATATTACATTATTAAATCTCAATTCAAGTATATGTTTACATGCTTTTTGTAAATACATATAATTATATCCAACAGATTTTTAACGTTGGAAAGATGTTGATTCGTCAAGAATTTCTACACTTTGTCCAACTTATTATACATAGAAGCGAAATTTATTGCCTCTGCCATAGATAATTTTATAACGAACATGGTCTTAAATCCAGAAAAGTGTGCGAGTCAAGACTATTGAAGAGTCGAGTGCTCTAAAATGTAGGGGAGGTATGTTGACTATCAAAATATACTTTAAATATGTATACTAAAGCGGTTTTTCCATAAATTGAATCCTTCATAATATTTAAATCAAATCCCCGAAATATGTAAATACACTCAGCACTATAGGCGACAATGCACCAGCGCATTCGTCGGTCGTTGCGATGACAAAACCCAACGAATTAAGGTTCGAATTGTTTCCAATCACCGTATTCACTAGATTTAGCCCCCAGCGACTATCATCTGTTCCCTTACGTCAAAATATGGCTTGGTGGTAAAAAAATTAACAGTAACACTAAAGTCATCCATGCTGTTAATGACTATTTTGAGGGATTTGACGAATTGGTCTTTGAAAATGGCATAACTACATTAGAACATCGTTATGTAAAATGTATTAGCCTTGTAATTAGCGTTATGTAAAAATAAAGCGAAAAAAATATTAAAATAAGTTGATTATCATTATCAGGCCGGAAACTTTTCACCCCAGGCACGTATTTAAAAATATTTCCGAACGCCTAGCCTACGTATCTCTTGACCAACAGGGCTGGTCGGTTCCTCGGCTAGAGGTTAAGCATTACCATACAACATGGCAATGCTGCCCGCCTTCTAGATACATTTCCTATTGACTTCGATGCGATGGAAACAATACAATTTTATCTGTAAAGAATCATCAATTTGAAATTGATAATGACCTCCGACGTTTAATGTGATTTTGCTCATATCAACGAGCCCGAAAACAACTTCAACGATGATCTTAAGATTTTGTATTTAAAGGATTTTGCAATAAATAGACCTAGCTACGTGTCATTTTCAAAAAATATCGTTTGTCGTGTTCCGTGTTTGTAAAAAACTCCTACAATATCATTAAAATACGAAGCTAAAGGGCATTGCCTAATTGCATTGCTAAGCGCCTATTACCAAACCTCGGGGGGCCGAGCGCCTAAGCCAGAGGTTATACGAAAGGGTTGTGCGGTCCATGGCCCTCTACGGCGCCCCTGTTTGGGGGCCGAACCTGATGCCCGGCCCGCTCGGGCGCTGCTCACGTTCCAAAGTGTCATGGCGATCCAAATGATCCGCAGATACCGCACTGCCTCCGGGGGAGGCAGCGAACTTCCTTGCCGGATTTCCACCGTGGCATCTGGAAGAAGTTACTTGCGCGCGTATTCTGTGTACGCGCGGAGGCACGTCGCCGGGGCGAAACTCTGCTGCCGCGGAGATTGAGAGCCTACGAACGGCGAGCATGGGTAGCTCGCCGCCCGACCAGAACCAGACCCGAGCGTGCGGCGCGTCGCGCTCCGCGCGCACCTCAAAGAGCGATCAGACCACCATGGGTCCAATGGGGCTGATGCCGATATGGAGCCACGCTTCGTGGCAGGAGAAGTTATTCGACGATTTTCCCCGCTTAAAAAAGAAAAATAGGGCATTGCCTAAAATTGGTGCACTTTTTTTTCTGGCGGCAGTTGACGATACATAAAAAAGAATGTCTATTATATATATTATGAAAACTTTCAGTCCGGACTATGTCTGTGTGACTGTGAGTTCACCGTCGCCAAAATGTTTCACAACAACCAGCTTCAGTAGGTTAATTTAGAATGACTAGCACTACTAAATACCAGGGAGCAACCAGCACAACTAATACTCTATAACAACGATTTGTTGTGGTTCAAGAACAACGATCGCACTTTCCTTTCCCAAGTTATCACCGAGCACCACCCATGATCTGCAATTTTGATCAACAATTACAAAGAATTGAGAGACGATTAAAGGCTATTACGCTGAAGAGAAGAAGTTCTATATGCCGTTTGGTTCAAGAGTCTGTGGAGACCATAGAAACAATAATGCTCTACAAGCGATTTTTTGGACATGGTGAAATTGTTACAATCGTACCGTTCGCGTTTGAACATTGTACGGCTGACTTCAATTAATGACATCATTTTCTATTATTACATTGTCTTCTCAAAACATCAATTCCAAGAGGTATAGGAAAGTACACCTTCAATTTCTGCAACTATAAGTTACCCAGTTACTGCTTTAGCGACGGTGTCAATGAAATGACTGGAGACTCCGATCAAAGGTTTTGCAGCCTTGTTGGTATATTCCGAACTGCTTTGGAAATGTCAATGATTCGAGTTAGAGAATGCCTGAAGCATGGATTTGTCTCTATAAACCTTGGGTATGCCTAAATATCACGTTATAAAAATATTTCAAGATGCCTAGCGATACCCAAAGCTTTGTTTGGAAACAATGAGCAAGTTGTTACAATACATGATGCGACATATATGTCCTCCAAAGAAGTAACAATTATTATTCCCAACGAAAATCATACAGCCTGCATAAGTGGCATAATCTTTATAAACCGTATTTAATTGTGTGTCCTGCTGGACACATAGTAGATGTATATGGGCCTTACGTTGCTACAACGTCTGTTTCAGAAATACTAAATAGGATTTTGGAAAGTCGAAATGATCATTTCACTGGGTTTTTAGGACCAAGAACGTTCTAAATTTGGATCGAGGATTTAGAGATTCAATGGAACTATTAAAATCTTATAGCTGTACCCTGAAAATTCCAATTACAAAATCAATTAAAAATTTACAGCTTACGTCCCAAGAAGCGAATGAATCCCGGAAAGTAACGATGTGTCGCTGGGTCATTGAAACAATAAACAGCAGGTTAAAAACCAATTCAAGCAATTGCGGTATGTCAACAATAACCAATCAATGCTACATCTGGTTGACGAAATAAAAATTGTGCTTTACTCAACGCGTTTGGACAACCATAGACAGATTGCAGATGAGTTAATAATATTTTACAAGAAATTCAGGGAAGGTCTAATATGGAAAACCAGCTCGGCTATAATGTGATTGAAAATAACTTAAATTCTCGCAATGCAGTGTTTTATGAAATAACTGGTTATCTCCGTCGATGATTATATTTTATACGTATTTGGTACCTATCGAATCAAACAGGTTCGAAGCTATTATGGCGAGCACATCAAAACTGATGGACCGTACAAAATAGTAGGTAAAGAAATCAACACCCAGAACATATATCAGTAAAGTAAAATAAGTTTATTAATTAAAGACTAATAAAAATCACTAGCACTACTGCAATTGGCTTACTGCCGCGTGGGCAGGGACGTCATGCATTCGTAAATGTTCTACAGTCGGTGGCGCTGTGGGTTGGGTCGTTCCGTTCCCTACGAAATGGTTGATCGGACCGATTGCTAGCCTACACGTCATACCCGTGAACGTAGGGTTAGTGTAAGATAATAAGATAATAATAATTAGGTAACAACATATAGTACTAGGTACTAGTGGTAGGCGTAGCATGTAAGATCTTTATAAAATTATTTGACCATAAAAATCATGTACTTGTAGTATAACAAGAAATAGAATTTATAAGAAATAGAAATTCAATTTATTTATTAAAAAAAACATAGAGTATGGAATTATGACCGACTCATTGGACGAGTGGTCGCAAGTGCGACTGCTAGGCAAAGGGTCTCGGGTTCGATTCCCAGGTCGGGCAAAGTATTACAGGGTTGTCTAAAAAAATCTCAGTAGTAGCCCGGAGTCTGGAAATGTGCCCGACTGGACTCATAACATATATAATGAAAAGTGAGTGTCAGGTATATTGTACAGTGGCATTAAATGCCGCAATGTGCACCTCTGCCTACCCCTTCAGAGACAAAAGGCGTGATGTTGTTTGTGTGTATGCGTATGTGTGTGTGTGTGTGTTTTATTGAATTGTAACCACTAACCGTACTGTTGAGAGGAAGAATACAATCCAGCTCGGATATATTATGTATAATAAGTACGTATGAAGACAACGGGATCGGAAGAGACAACACTTGGGTCCTGATGTCTATAGTATGGAAGTTCGGATGGGGAAAACATCAATCTGACCTTAGTCCCAAATCGCTTTTTTTTGACGATGTCATAGTAAGGCCCGACGTACAAAAATGACGTAGATGACGAACTTACGACTGTTCGTCATCAGCCTATGTAATCGTAATATGTATAATATTATTGTTGAAATAAGAAGACTCGACAGTAGGCAATGTGTTATTTCTTTAAATTGTTTATGTCATTTTGACTTTCCTTTGACTATAGTCAGAATTTTAATTAGATTCCAGATTTGACAATAGCTACTGTCATTTTGTGAAATAATGATACCACATATAATAGTGTAGTGATGCACACAAAAATCGATAAACAATCAGTGTGTGTGTTTTATAATAAATGTTACAGAAAGTGACAGGATAGCGACAGCGATGACGACGACAATTTATAAAATAACTTATCACCATAATACGTCTATCTGTTTTATTTGTCATGTTCCTTCATGATTACATTTTTTTATTTATTTCACACATAATTATAAAAGAAACGTCTTAGATCGTTAATTAATCGTCAAAACTAAATTATCGGTTCAGAAATATTAAATTTCCTGATATACTTAGTTCACTAGAGTAAAATTATAATTATTATAAACGAGAAGAATCGATCCAGAAATATTGCATTTCCATATCGAATAATTTCGCAACGTCACTATTTAGTACTTGTCATAACGTTGCCACACTGAATTTGTCAAATCTGGAATCGAATTAAAATTCCGAGTATAGATAGCGCTGTCATACGACACTAAGCTTTGGTTTGAGATAGGCTTTGAGGTTAGGCATTAACCAAGAAAATTGTTGTTTATATTACAATATTGTATACAAACAGGACAGGTTTCTCATACTTCACGTAATCAAGGAACATTTCAAGAAAACTTTTAAGAAATCCTTACGAAAATAATCAGTTTTCAATTCAATCAACATTAAGTCGACTCCAAGGGTTAGTTTTATTATTAAAAGTTAAATGAAGAAAATAAATCAGTAATTCCGTTATTCGGTCTACTTCCTGATTAAATGCTAAAAACGTACGACGATCTTTGTCGACTCATTAATCATTAATTATTCGTATTTTTGATTTTGTTACTAACACAGTGGAACTTTGATGTCTTAAATAAATAAATGATTGATTGATTATATCTTTCGAGAGTCGAAACCATTCAAAGCAACCATAGACGTCAAAAAATCTGCTATGTAAACTTTATCCATCAATCGAGGTCAAAGGCCTGAGTTCCACAGAGTAAACGATAAAAAAATTCTGCACCAATCAAGAAGCGATCGATACGTATCACGTTTGTCTGGAATCGCCCGTATACCACTAAAATTTATAGCGACTGGTAATTAGGTAATTAAATATATTAATATCATGCATAAAAAAGCCGCTGATGAATATGTGGCTAAATAATAATTCTGGATTTAACAGAACTTGTTGACCTACGGAACAAATAAGGTCCACTAAAAATGATAATCGATGTCACCATTCCCCATGACGAGAACCTCGTGAAAGCTGAGAAAGATAAACAAATAAAATATCTAGACTTAGCTCACGAGGTTGTCGAAATGTGGAATGTAGATTCGGCTATCATTGCGACTCGTTGGCCGAGTGGTCGTAAGTGCGACTGCCGGGCAAGGCGTCTCGGGTTCGATTCCCGGGTCGGGCAAAGTATTACTGGGTTTTTAAATATTGTCAGTAGCACGGAGTCTGGAATTGCGCTCGGTATATGGCAATAGGCTCATCCCCTATTACATGGGACTCATAACATAAATAGTGAAGAGCGGGTGTTACATTGTACTGTGGTATAATGTACACCTCTGCCTACCCCTTCGGGGATAAAAGGCGTGATGTTATGTTTTTAAGTAGCATTTAAAAATGTAATTTATAGAGAATTTTAAATAAATATATGGAATGAAATTAATAATAATTTTAGTTTAACTTTAATAAACGTAGGTAAATGCTAACCAGAAATAGACACTGAAATCGATAACGTCATATAACTGTGAGATACTGCCTGCCTGAGTGTGAGTGTAACTGGGTGATCCTTTGTTACCAACAGGAATATTTCCATGAAGCATTCACCCCACCCCTACTCCTATAGCTCGTGTATGTAGCTGCATAACACAAACACATACACAGCTGAACCCTGGCGCCCCCTACCATCGCCAACACCCCGTTTAAAAGCAGCCACCCTACCCCGACTCCAAAAGCTGGCAGGACCACGCCCGACCGCCCGACTGCACTCGACTACGCCCGGCCTCGGCGTACTTTCGATCAATAACAATTGAAAATTACATAAAACTCAGTTTTACCTAAGAAATCTAAATAACATCTATTAATGTCGAGGAGAATTGTCGAAGTCGAAGGATTCATCAAAAATTAATTGATATTAACAAATATTCTTCGGCTTGTGTAAATGTTAAAGGTTCAACAAAATCAGGACACGGAGACAGGAAGCTAAATCTAGGACATCTGCAGTGCGGACGCGACTGCGCACTGCATTCGGGTGCAGGGTCATTGATTTCGAATATTCTAGACCAGCGTCCCTGTGTGTATGTGTGCAAACAAATATGTAGATATAAGGCGTACATCCAATACTATTTAGTGTTAACAATTAATTCATTATTATACATTATGGTTCATTAGGTTATACTAATAAATATACTAATAAAGCCCGCAGGGCACCTTGAGGCGAGGTGACGGGCATTAGCGATCCCGCGGGCTACCATCATCCCGAGTGCTCCAGGGAGAAGTCACCGTTCCTTCTTCTCCGGCTTGCCTTAATTGGCTGGCTGGAGTGAAAGATGACAAGGAACAGGTCTCCCACCTCTGGCTTGCCTTCATTGGCCGTCCAGAGTGGAGTCGCGAGAGCAGTGATCCTGCTCGGAGGGTAAGAAACTATTCGTAAGTCGCGAGTGGGCCAGGGATGCAGGAGGCTTCGGCTGGAGCAGATGATCTGAGTAGAAAGCGGTGGTAGTTTCTTAACCCTTCAGCCACTCACATTCTCGTTGCCCCTTTGTTGCTATATCTAGCAACCATTCCCGGGGCCCGGTCAGTGAGTTGGCGAGTCTCCGCCTGCCATTTTTACGTGTAAAAATTACATTGTTTCGGCAGGTGCCATAGTCATCCATAGTTCCCAATTTACCAGTCCACAGCAACCCATCCATAGCCCTACCTTTTTTTTTCCATTATTCTCAATAGTCCTACACTAACCGGGGACTGTCCTTGGGTGCATTTCCATAGTGCATACAGGGATAGTCGCCGGTTTGTGTGTCCATTACATTTATATTAAAGTTGTCTAAAGGGCCTCTGCGCAGTTGGCTTCGGCCCCTCGTACGCCTCCCAAATGACCGGGACCCTGTGGTCCCGTGAATGGTAAAGACATACTAATAATATACATCATAGTAGGGGAGTGAAAGTAAAAACCTATTATATGAAAAACCTTTCATATAACCTATATTATATCAAAAAGTAGATGATAATTTTAGAGTACACGACGGTTTCTTTTAACCTGTTGAACTTTGTTGAAAATCATCCCCGAAATTTGTTCATACAAAAGTAGTCTCTAAACATTGGAAATAAGGTCTATAATGTAGTTAGTAGAGAGCGGTCACCGGTGACCGCTTGGGGATATACGAGAGTACGTAGTTTGTTTTAAAACAGAACTAGTTTATTTGTTGGCTCCAATTTGTTTAGAAAAATACAACAAAATTCTGGGTATACGTAAAACTACTGAACTAAGCTGAGACCGCACAGTCGGAGCGGTGACTGGGGGTTGCCATGCAACGTGTAGCGGGTTCGATACCCGTACGGAGCTCTTTGTGTGATCCATATGTTGTCGTTTCGGGTCTGGGTGTCAGGTGTAAGTGAACTTGAACGCTGGTAAACGTACCCACGACACAAGAGAAAATCCTAATGTCGGGCAAAACTTTTATAAATAAGCAGCATTAGTGTCCGTAAAGTGCCCAAAGAAATGAATGAATTTTACAAATATCGTTTGCAATGTTATATGCAATTTACTGCGTTACCAAAACGATATGGTACTGCTGTTATTACTAAGCCGTAGTCACGAGACTCGGTAAGTTATAATTATTTATAGAAACAATTTTCATGCATATCCGCAAAACGACTGGCAATTATTAGCACCGCAATAAAACTTCTGAAACTATTCAGTAGGTATGTCACATCATATTATGATCGAAATCTTAATAATAAAACCACACATTTCGATAATCCAAATAGGCCTAATAAAACTGCACAAATAATGTATACAGCCACATCAAACACAACAACAACCTTCAAAACATAATAGCAGAAAATCTAGCGAAAATACAGATCTGAAAATTGCAATTACCAGAACGAGGGACTTTCATCAACACACGGGTAATAGTCTCGCGCGTGCACGCCTTCCTATTTTATCAATTTTTTTGTGGTCAACATCGCATGAACATGAAAGTGACGTATTTTTATAGTGCAGTGAGTATCAAAAACGTTTCATAAAATGTAATGTAGATATAATTTGACTTAATACTGCCTCACACTATGATATTTGTCCATTGTGATTGTATGTTGGTGTTTATCAGATATAAATTCATATTCAAATTCTTTATTGCGTTCCACAATGTTTACCATATGTGGTAACATAGAATAATAATCTTGTTTTTTTTACTGATTTTATTATAAGTTTAATTTATCAATAATTGTAATACAATTTATACAACTATAACTAAATTTAATGTTCCAATAATTCCGTATTTATTTAATTAGTAATTGACATTCTAATGTATTTTTTTTCTTTTTGAGATAGATATGCACCCATGGAATCACTTGTTATTTTTCTGTATGTTTTGTTCACCGTTTTGTTGTTTGCATGTGGTGTTAACCTATAATTAATTGTTGCAGTTGTAAATGTTTCTATAACTATTTAATCAGCAATGTATATAGTGTAAACAATTGTTGGTTAACCAAAAATATAAATAAATAAATACAGACCCTGTGGACCCTGTCGGGCACAGCAAGGAAATATATAATTTTTATACAGAAAATGACAAACATAATCAATACTAGCATTTTGATATAATTTGTAGAAAACAACCAATCATTACTATGAATTAACGAATTATACATATAATAAAACAACAGTATACAAGAATTATTATTTAGATATTATACTATCATCAATATAGTCAGTGCAAATAATGACAGTGATCATGATGACCGTAAAAATGTCACCTGGTGGCAATGGGAATGAGTTGATCACGAATTTGTAAGGAGAGAAGGAAATGAAACCAAAATTATTAAGACTAAAAAGACAGTAAAGTCGTTAAAAACAACATCAACTGCTGAACTAAAATCTGCATTGGATTCCGATATTATTAAATTGAAAAAGCATGTTTTTATCCTGCAGCATCTTTACAAACAATATCAAATGATTATTACCAATTTAAATGAAAGAAGCTGTGATTATTTATGACTGTGGTCTAGTGCCGGTTGCATGGAAGCTGGCCAACGTACAGCCTGAGCCCAAAAAAGGTAGTCATGCCGACCCTAACAATTGTCAAACTCTGCAAGAGCATGGAACGTGTACTTAACAATAGAATCCTGGCATACCTTGAAGGTAACGATCTCCTCAGCGATCGGCAATACGGGTTTCGACATAACCAATCTACTGAGGACTTTCTTGCGTATACCACTCGCATATGGAGCAAGGTCATCGAGGGGCACGGGGAGACAATGGCAGTCTCCCTCGATATTTCGAAGGCCTTTGACAGAGTATGGCACGACAGTCTAATCGGCAAGCTTCCTGCATATGGACTTTCTGCTGATCTACAACCTCCCAAAACCACTGCAATTCCTGTAAGCCAGGATCTATAGTAGATACAACCATGAAAACACCGGAACACTGCAGTCCGGCGCGGTCCAAAGCCATTAATAACTGACTTGGTTCCCGCAACGAAATGAACGAGAAGATATTATAAGAGGAGAAGAAAAAAAAACTTAGTAAAAACTATGAATGCAAAATGAGCGAAATAATAAATTCAAGCTCTTCTTTTTAGATCCTCCAAAAACCAAGTCAATACTGGGGTATATTTTTTGCAGCCCATTTCTTATTCGAATTTTAAGGAATTAGTAATAATATCAATTACGTGTTTGAGTTTGAGCCGCATTATAAAGTTAGTAACAAGACGGTGACGTGTAATTGCACATATGGATATAGTACGCGTGTATTTGACTATGCAGTCAAATACGTAGTTTTCTCACTGATTAACACGGCACGAATATTCACTGACATACAGAGATTTCGTAATTTTATTTTATACTTAATTAATATGGAAAAAGTTGTCACTAATACCATCTATCGAAAAAATACCGTCAACGACTTCCTACTTTCTTCGGAATATTACGCCAGTAACGCCGCCACCCAGCTATTGTGTGATGTTGGCGGACGTACGTAATAATGCGTAGCCGGTACAATTTGTTATTTACTCGTGCTAGACGAAAAAAGATGTTTGTTAGTGTGGGTGAAAACGATGGTACTTCATAAGCACTAACTTCTATGCTATTTGACTCATTTAAGAAATCGACTAAACGTAGCGATTGTTGATTGAAAATGGGTTTATTAATTTGGTCAACTTATTGTTTTCATTTTTATTTTCGCTATTTCGTTTTGATTATGTTTCTGAGTACAAGTGAATAAATTATAATGAATTATAATTTAAATGAAATATAACTTACCGAAAATAATGTAAAATCATAGCTGTGAGCTCTGTGTCGTCTGGTGATTTGTGTTGTTCAATAAATTCAATACAAGTGCGTTAACCTTGTTGTCGTTTGAACAAGAAACACAACTCATAAAAGGTAATATTATTCTTTCTTTAAATAAAAATATTACTGCGATTTGCGATTTAGGTAGATATAGTTTGATAGCAGTGGTTGTGTACCAATTTCATTACTGTGTTTTCTAAATCGAGCCTATCCAGAGCTCGCTTTGTACGATTTGTCTGTGCATTTAACGGTCAGTTTATACTGGTGCTGCATAGCTTGATTAATGTGTAGCCGTTTGCACTTCGCCGCTCCGAGGTAGGTATGTAGTTAATAGATTTGTAAAATAGATACCTAGGTACTAATATTGATCTAACTGTGGACACGAATAGTTACAAAATAATTAATTTGTTTATACAAATTAGGTAGGTGTGTTTGTACCTACCCAATTACTCAAAATTATGACATTTTGGGATTATAATATACTAGTAATATATTATTATCTCTCAATTATTTTCTGAGATTAATCGAGTCCAAATTTATTTACAATCATGTGATATCTTCTACAATACACAATCTTACCTAACTTGCTTCAAATCTTTTTGCACGCCTCTGGATGGCGGAAAGTGTAATTCTAAATAAATCTATGAATTGGCCGCAGACAGGACTCAATGGACACAATTCGTCCGATCCTAAACTAAATGGTACTTTTGGGCACCCTACCTCACGATAACGATGAGGAAAAATTTTATTTTTATTCCTAGCTATTATAACTTTTTTATTTTTATTTTTTAAGGTGTAAATATTTTATTTCATAGTTATTTATATTTTAAGTTGTATATATTTTCATTTAGTAATAGTTAATATTAATTTTATTTATGTCTAGTTTATAGTACCTACCTGAAAAAAATACCATTGGTAATACATTTGTTATTTATCTACTTATTTTAATACAGGTACTACTAGTGATTGCAAATCGAACCCGGCTGGACCGGGTGCTCCTGGGGCTGGTGCTCTTTTAGGTATTGTTAGCGAGCCCAGTCCCCGGACCCGGTAACTAAGCCACGGCATGTGGCGCGGGAGCGTCAACTCGTATAATGTGCATTGTACTGAAAAATTTTTGTAGTTCCATCAGAATGGAGTTTAGATTAGACAAGTGCGATCATGCATCTAAATAGATTATTGGACTTCCACGCTATTCTGGAAGTAAAAAAAAAACATACAATATATCATCCGCTTTTGTATTAATCGTCATAATCGATTTAGAAATGGAAGAGACAAAGGATAGAATGGACTTGATATTATGCTAATTAACACAACTATCCTACCGATTGTAACAATGTCCACGTGGTGACAAGACAAAATTAAACAAGGAAATTATTAAATAAACCGCAGTTATTTCTGTAATAACGACTAACACGAAATAAACATAAGATTTGATAGTAAATCAATCTCAACATCGGCATAGTAACATCAACACATCATAAATAATACTTCACTGCCATATTCGATATTCCATCCCACGGTAGATACATAAACCCACCTTTCATCAAAGGGGGGCGGGTGCACCCGACACCTGCACCTCACCCCCTTGATGGAAGTCGGGGGAAGCGTTTTACCGGCGAACGCTACCATATATGGTCATGGAAACTGAATTTTGCTACAGGGGGGTGCATCATTGCGTTTGATTGGAAAGTCTAGATGAGAACCGCATCCCACGCCACCCTCCCCCTGACATGGGCGGTCAATCCCGACTATATCGATCGGCTTCACCCGACTGCCGACCACGCTGTATTAATTTATACATTTCCAATAAACAAAGCTTCAAACGTATTGAAGTTAAAGCCGACATTTTTATACAGTTTTTAAAGTAGTATTAGTGACTTTCTTGAATCGAAACCAAAAAATAAAGAGTTTGCTTTTGAAAAAACACAGATGACCTGATAGGTTCATTTCTGCGGTTCATTAGCTAATTAGCAAATTCAAGCGATGGCATCGCAATCTCATATAAACACCAAACTGTAACAAACTAGGTTGCATAATAATTATTACATCTGCGAATTTCCGTATCGAGAAGTTATTTCGAAATTTTACTTTCGACATTTCTTAAGTGAAAATGTTTATTGGAGTTAAGTTACGTATACTTAAGTCCGCCATAAGTTTTGGGAAAACAACCTTTGTAGAGAAAAACAACAATAGCAACCCCAAGCGTGACGTCATAGTTTAGTAACTATGCACGGTTTAAACATACAAATATACAAAACATCGAGAAGAAACTTTTGGTTGTACCTCACCATAGCTCCTACTATACAGTTACATAACTAAATTGTAGAACAATAAGAATCATATTAGGACTCCGTTAAAACTATCGCCCTTAGTATTAGGTAGCATTGAGTCTTACAAATAAAAATAACTTGGTTAGTTACTACCCAAAATTATCGTCGTTATGCTCAGTAACAATAAATTTCCATGGTAGTTCCATAAATAAAAATGATGCCAACTAAAGCCTCCCACCCGCGAGACTTTTCTTAGTAATAGCTCAAGTACCATATCGATCGAGACATGTTGATGTTTTATTCGATAGATTTCCAAGTAGGTTCATAGTGTTTACAAGTGTTTACTAAGTAGTCTAAGTACGCTATTTTGTATTGAAAAGTATTGAAAAAAAATGTTTTCGAGAAACCAACCAAGGTTTCTAACATTTTTTTTTTCGTCGTACTCGTACTTAGACTACTTAGTAAACATTTGTAAGTTCATTTTTTACTAATAAAATGATCATTGTAATTTGTTCTAGGTAGCATTATAATAATATATGTCTATGTACGTTTATAATATCTTTAAAGTATAATTACTTTACGGCCCAAATGCCGTCTGTGGTAACGACGGACTACATCTTTTTAGTGGGTGGCAAAGTCCAGTCGATGGCGGACCAATATCGAGCCGCAAGAATCTTTAATTACGAGGTACCAATAAACAAAGTAAAAACAGGATCTACTGTAGATAACATAGCATAACATCACGCCTTTTAGCCCCGAAAGCGTAGGCAGAGGTGCACATTATGCCACTGTACAATGTAACACCCACTTTTCACTATTTATGTTATGAGCAGGGGCGTAGCTAGCGCCGTATCTGCCGTATCAATTATACGGGGCCCCCGGACTACAGGGGTCCCCAACGTGCCTAAGCAAAAATTAATAAAAACTTCCCAATTTTTATTTTATTTCAGTAATCGCAAAAGTCAAAATTAACGATTTTTTCCGCGTAAAGCATGCGTTCAAAGGTTGGCAGAAACTTAAGAAAAATTAAAGTTATTAAGGTCCGCTAATTAGGGCAGAGGGAGTTGCCTGCAAAGATTTTAGGTTTTCACACAAATAATATGTATTTTATGTAAAAAAGTCGATTGTGAGAAATGTTTACCCTTCAAGGGCCCTAAACAAATTTTTATACGGAGCCCCCCCCCCCAAGGCACGCTACGCCACTGGTTATGAGTCCCATGTAATAGGGGGTAAGCCTATTGCCATATACCGGGCACAATTCCAGACTCCGTGCTACTACTGACAATTTTTTAAAAACCCAGTAATACTTTGCCCGATCCAGGAATCGAACCCGAGACCCCTTGCCCGGCAGTCGCACTTGCGACCACTCGGCCAACGAGGCAGTCACTTGTACTGTAGATACAACCGTGAAAATATCTAAATTATGAAGTACGGCGCGTTACAGGGTCATGAACTCATATTACATAACATGACATCACGCCTTTTATCCCCGAAGGGGTAGGCAGAGGTGCACATTATACCACTCTACAATGTAACACCCACTGTTCACTATTTATGTTATGAGTCCCATAGTCCCATGTAATAGGGGGTAAGCCTATTGCCATATACCGGGCACAATTCCAGACTCCTTGCTACTGCTGAGATTTTTTTAAAAACCCACTAATACTTTGCCCGGCCCGGGAATCAAACCCGAGACCCCTTGCCCGGCGTCGCACTTGCGACCACTCGGCCAACGAGGCAGTCTTTTTATTATTTGATATTTTATTTGATATGACGATTAGTGATTATTTGATATATTCGAAAATGTGGTTTATTTTTAAACCGTACATTTTTAACCTAAACAACCCAATGGTTGTTTAGGTAGGTATTGATCCCAGCTATCACTCCTTACAGTATGGTGCACTATTTACTGGACACCCTGAATAAGGATTGATTTACGTAACTCTATAGAATTATTTTTTATTTATTATTTTACTTCAATATGCTTACTTCTTGCATCCACCATTATTTTGTCTTCATCTCCCAAAGGTTTGGAAAGAGGAGAATGCTAATGACATTAAGGCCACTTCGTATATAAATTTGTGCTTGAAGCCTTTTAAATAACTAAATAAAAATAATCAGAAACACTAGACACACTGACGATACATTAGCCATAACGATGCTAAAACAACCAGAAACCTACATTTCTCATGACGACTACAGACACAGCAGAAGACTAATACAACATACAGAATCATCCATATCCAGTTTGGCTGAATCTAACAAATATAAAAAATATAAAATATAAATATAAATCTAAAAAATATACAGTAAGACGACGCCTTTGATGTCGTGTAAAATCCCGACATCGTCTAGACAGCAACGCATCGGCCAGGGTTGTCAAAAATATGAGCTTATGACACCGACTAAAAGTCGGTCAGTGGGTGAGTAACTCATCAGTACTAATATAGTTCTATTTTTGCTTTTTAGTTTTTATTTATTTTTAGTTTTTAGGTTTTATGAGAAGTCGGTTTTTTAAGTTTATTTTTATTTTTCAAATTTATCATTTTTAGTGTTAAGTTACATAGACCCGTTTTGGCACTTATATTACACATAGGTGTAAAGTTCTCATCAATACAAATTATACAAACTCCAACAAAGGTATGATGGTGAAAACGACACCCATGACGATAAATTGAAAATTTCATGCAACCGCCATCTTTGATTTAGATTCTGACAGCGCCATCATTTTCACCACCCTCGAAAACCATGAAAACGATACCCATTATGATAAATTGAAAATTTCGGGCCGCGGCCATTTTGGGTTTGCATTTTGACAACACCATCATTTTCAGTTCACCACCCTCGAAAACCATGAAAACGATACCCATGACGTTAAATTGAAAATTTCGGGCAGCGGCCATCTTGGATTTGCATTATGACAACACCATCATTTTCACCACCCTTTATAACCATGAAAACGATATCCATGACGATAAATTGAAAATTTCGGACAGCGGCCATCTTGGATTTACATTTTGACAACACCATCATTTTCACCACCCTCGAAAACTATGAAAACGACACCCAGGACGATAAATTGAAAATTTCATGCAGCGGCAAACATACATAAAAAAGAAACAATCATACGAACATAGTGCCTTCTCCATTTTTTGAAGTCGGTAAAAACAAACACGCGTCAGCCCCGAATGATATATCCCGAGCTCCTAACATCGTTTTGTTCGCAGCTATGGATCAGCTTGCCCCTCACACCCCGCCCGATTGCCCTGTCTAGACCGCTTCGTTGGACGACTTTATCTAGACTGTGGTAAAACCTAAACTATTCACTACTTATGTTAGGAATCCCATGTAATAGAGGGTGTGCCTATTGCTATATACCGGCCACAATCCAGATTCCGTGCTACAACTGAGAATTTTTTTTAAATCCAGTAGTGATATGCTCGACCCGACTGAATTATAGAGTGGAAGAGTAAACAGTAAACTTAAGAAACAATATTATGTACATCTACTCGGCCCACAAACGAGGACTTATCCTAACTACAAAATAAATAGATTCCATCGACCGACGTGACTTTTAAGTACAATAAGGCTTTTTAATAGTTCATGGTTTAACAAAACTACAACACAAGCACACAGCATGATGTTTTTTGGTAATTATGATCCCTTGCATGGCTAACAGTTTAATATCAATCCAGATTTATAGAAAAAAGACATGTTACACTATCAAAAGATGTTTAAACATAATTATATACAATGCACACGCCAAAGCAAACGTATAATAAGCGTGTATTGTCAGAATTTTAATTAGATTCCAGATTTGACAATAGCTACTGTCATTTTGTGAAATAATGATACCACATATAATAGTGTAGTGATGCACATAAAAATCGATAAACAATCAGTGTGTGTGTTTTATAATAAATGTATAGAAAGTGTCAGGATAGCGATAGCGATGACGGCGACAATTTATAAAATAACTTATTACCGTAATACATCTATTAGTTTTATTTGTCATGTTTCTTCATGATTACATTTTTTTATTTATTTCACACACAATTATAAAAGAAAAGTCTCAGATCGTTAATTAATCGTCAAAACTAAATTATCGGTTCAGAAATATTTAATTTCCTGATATACTTAGTTTACGAGAGTAAAATTATAAACGCGAAGAATCGATCCAGAAATATTGCATTTCCACATCGAATAATTTCGCAACGTCACTATTTAGTACTTGTCATAACGTTGCAACACTGAAATTGTCAAATCTGGAATCGAATTAAAATTCCGAGTATAGATGACTAATCAATTACAATGCATTATAAACGTCAAAAAGGACGTTTTTCTACGAGATATTTTTTTTTACTTTAACTAATGAATTCGGTGTTACCAAGCTAATTAATAACAAAAGTACTATTAAATATTCCTTCTAAATTGTGACCCATCTCTAAACCAACAGATACAAAACAAACTCGCGATTTTACCCCTCATACGCGTCCAAATTTAGCTTAAAGGCACATCAATGAGATTAATTTCTCCCCTAGCTAAAAACATGTTTTGTTTGACAAAGTAAATTATGTACCTGGTCCTGTGTCTAGACAAGGGTCTAGACACATAGAGGGAAGATGATTGGGACAAAGTAAAAGCAGGTATCAATTTACCCTTTGATCTGAATGAATCTCCCCTTTGGCGTTCTGTACAAACATTATGTCAATCATATGTCTGGATCACTATTTTTCTTTTGATGTAAACAATAGATACTAAAGATCAAAAGTATTTTTAGACACTTTTTGCGTGGGTCTTGACTTATGTTACATACAGGTTTTGTTCGTGTTTTATATGTAGACTTGTGATGTTAGTAAGTAGAGCACGAATGACGTAGATAATTATAGATATGTGGATTATAAAAGGAAAGGGATGGCATATAATAATGTAGATAGATATACAAACATTTCGAACACGAAGAAGGATTATTAATAATAATAAAATAAATATCCCAAATAATTTCACGTCTTAACATTACGTATATATGAAATAGTTTCCCGATGCTTCCATGACAATAAAATACATTTACACCCCATCTTAAATTCAGCACAAATAAAATTATATTTAGTCGCGCCTAGCGGATTGCGTTCATTTCCTTGAAGTTGCTCTCAGTTAATATAAGACTGAAGACATTAGTAATATAATAGTATGTATGACAACTGGTTTAAAATATAATAAATAACAATTATTATTATATGTTCACGAAGAACGCAATAGCATATCCAAATATAACAAATATCTTGAAAAGACAGATCAAGTGTTTGCCATTGCAGCGCTATAACATTAAACCTAGCATAAAATTCGCGGCAGGGCAATAAACACTAAATTCTTTAGTCGCAATAATGAGAAACTATGTAAGTAGCAATCATTTAATATATTGGTAACATAATTCCAACTATATGATGACTGACAAATGCAATGCAGACAACAATAACCTTCGTAGAATCAAGAACGCTGACAAGACAAACGAATAAGCCAAAATTATTGCGAAGTACTTAATGAATAATTACAATAATCTTCTACAGTGAATTACCATCGCAAAAGCACCGTAAACCTATCTAACACTAGATGGAAACATCTTGCTTTTGTCAATCGTTTGCATCGCTATATTGTTTTTGATCACATCGCAACTCGCTTCAGCTCGCTAAGACTCTAACGACTGAAAGGCTACTACTCAATTTTAAATTGTACTTAAATATTGTGCCATCTCTGTTAATCAACAAATAATTAATAGTTACAGAACTATACTTAAGGGCGAGTTAAAATTGAGTAGCATTTGATTATATCGACATAAGTGCTTAAGATTTATTTAAACATCTTTATAATCTTTTTCTTTTTTATCGATTTAAAAAACTATATTTTTCATTCATATACTTGTCGATATTAAAAAAGGAACATTCAATTCTCCGGCCCTTTTTTGTCTCGCATTTAATTTCGCTTTAAACTAGAAAATTCTACCATTTGAAAGACGTAATATGGTTAAGAAGTAGGATTTGCAAGAGCAAATATTGCTATTTTTTATTTGTCCATTTATTTTTGCATCATAGGCCCATATTAACACTTTAAACTTGTATATTATCAATACTATACATACATTACAAACAAATACCAAAACAAATGTATGCAGCTATGAGACTAACGAAAATTTGTTCTGATTTATGTATGCGCAAGAGATAAAAGTGCCAGGTAATCACGCAAACGCCCGAATACTGAAATCCTACTCAAGTTTAAGTTGTACTTAAATATCGTGCTATCTCTGTCTGTCAGTTAAGAATAGTTATTTATATACTATACTTAAGCGCGGCTAGTTTCCTAGGTTTAAAATAAATTGTTTCAACTTTTCGATGCAATAAATAATTAAAAAATAATCATACTCTTCGATTGATTTGACAATTTACCTACTTTTGAATTATTTCTCGCTAATTTTAAGGAAAAAAGTACATATGCTATTTGACGCAGAAATGTTATGACGTCATAAGTTGCGATCCAATACAAAAATCCTAGAATAGTATCGTTTTTGACATTTTAATAAAAGTATTGAATTTGACTACCTGTCAACAACCGTAGAAATTTTAATCGCTAAAGCACACAGCTACTTGAAAAGAAGAAGGCTTCTTCTTTTCCTAAGAGACTTTATTTATTTCAAATGATGAACTTTATTCAAATTTCTATATGAACAATGGCTAAAGGTTTTGAGAACATTTGAGACATTGATGCACAATATTATGCATATATCTATCGCAACGCACAACAAGCCGAATCAAACTTTTATTACATTAGCATAGGGTTAAAACTGCAATGCAAGGCAAACACTCGAACAGTCATGAAAGCAACAACGAACGTCTAGTACAAATAACGACGAGAGCGAAAATGAATCATTACGTCGTTAAACTAAGGTTGAATTTTAAACGACATATTTCATACTACTTAAATATAACTGTATAATTATAATATATTTTACCTAACCTTCAATTTTTAAAATATAATTATTTTCATCTGGAAATGACAAGAAGGAACATATAAAATCCTTTTCTGGAAGTAGTGCGACTAACAATAGATGGTGTTACATATTTTGTGTAACATACCTAGTTATAGATACCTGTAACACAACTAGAATTTTTATAGTCATGTCGTATAATAATGCGAATTAGTTTTCCAATACAATACAAATGACATTGAATTCATAAGGACGCATAAGATCTGCAACTGGGTAGTTTCAAAGGTTTAAAATAAATTGTTTCAACTTTTCAATGCAATAAATAATTTAAAAATAATCATATTCTCATCAATTGATTTGACAATTTACCTACTTTTGGATTTTTTCTTGCTAATTTTAAGGAAATAAGTATGCTATTTGACGCAGAAATATGACGACGTCATAAGTTGCGATCCAATACTGAATTCATAGAAAAATATCATAAATAATATTGATTTTGACTACCTATCAACTACCGTACTACTTAAGACCTTTAAATGTTTTATATTTGAGGTTTAACTGCGAAGTAGGTAAAAAAATGTGACAAAGCATATGTGATATAAAAGAAAACAGTCAAAAGCCTAAAACACATCCAAGACATCTCAATTATTTATGAGATAACAACCAAAAACGAACCTTTTTAGAAGCTCATCATATGAGGTCATGAAAATGTCGAGACCCAAATAAAACAAAATTATTCAATACAATAATTGTGGACTGGTATATTTTTTGCTATGTAGCCATCTGCCGTATTTCAAAAGAAGTACCAACGAATATGAAACCAGTTTTAAAAAAGGACGACAGACGAATGCTGAGGGTGTAACCGAGGGGAGTGGTATTTTGCAAACAACTCTTTTAAAATGACCTTGGACTAGTACTTACAAACGATTCAGGAGTTACATATTATTAGGTAGCTAGCGCCTAGCTCCACCTAGCTTTACTGACGGACTGACTGATAGACTATTATTTATTTTGTATTTGTTGACGTTTCAAAAGTACCAAATTATGGTTTAATTGAAATAAATGCTTTGACTTTGTAGGTAATTAAAATAATTTTTTTCTGGGTTTTTTTTTTTGTTTTGATCATCTGTTAATTTCAATTAAATAATTATGTTATATTTTATTAATACCGAGACTTAGCCTATTTTGATGATTACAATTATAATATTATACTCAATATTTTGTTTTTCCTACTTGTATCGTACCTACCGATGGCGCCATCTGTTGGCAAAAATTCGTAGTACGATTATGTCATAGTTTCATCGCTTCCTTACGTCAAATTCTTTAATTATTTTTATTTTCACGCCTTAACTGTACAGATATGTTGTCATTAAACAATGACTTATTTATTAATGATTTTTATTAGATTCTTGGTGGATTTTCTTCTAAGAATTAATTTTGTGTTACATAAATAAAATAATATACAATACTGAATCGATTCAAACCTTATAATGTTACATATTTTATATAAGTATCGGTAATAAACTCAAAATAAAATATTAGTTATACCATAGATATAATATTATTTCTGTGAGTGATACTGTTTTACTTAGCAATTTTCTTTGACAAATAGCATGCTTAGTTCCTATTTCTAACATATAAAACTTCAGATTTCTTGATGTATAAACATAATAATACTTACTATACTGTACTACCTATATAAATACTTTTTTAAAATACTTATTGTTAGTATGTAATTAATATTAGTATGCAAACTATGCAATGCATATTAATATTCTGAATAAATACATAATCCATTGTAACTTTGAATAATGATCAGAATTAGAAACAAAGCGACCTATCCACTACTATCCATTCAAAAGAATTTAAAATACCATTTTAGAAAATTAAATTATAGTTTTCAGTTACCTTTTCAGTCATTTCCAGATAACTATACATAAAAGGCTTACCTGAAATAGAATCAGCATTGGTGTCTGGATTCTCTAATAAATGGTAGTCAGCATTGGTATCCAATCCCTCGGCAATACTCTGCCAGGCTTCCTTAGAATTATTGCTATTGTTGCTGCTCTGGTGTATATTATCAACATCACCATCTCCTATACTGGATTCTCTTTTTAATTTCGGCTTTTTCTCTTCCCCATCTTGATTGTGACGTCTTCTTCTTTTATATGGTGTGAATAATCGTACTGGTCCCATCGCTGAGGAGTGAAATATCAGCTTCAGCTTGCTGTTCAATTGGGAGCAAAGGATAGCCTGATACTATTTTTTTATGGAATAGGAGGCATAAATTTTTATGTAGCATACGGATCACCTGATGGCAAGCGATCAGCGCCATAATAATATACTATGTAACTATGTACTTATGCAAGTTTCATGTACTAATATAAGCTATGTCTTGTATCATCACTCCATTACTCCAGGCCTGCATTTTAATAGTTATTAAATACTTATTTTATAAAGACTACTTATAGTCATAGTTAAGTGTAACAAATAATATTTTTAATTAGTTACATTTTCATTTTAAAATTCTAAAGCTACCTCTGATAGGCAGTCTGAAATAGTTTTTTACTGACTTAATTCTGCCAAGATTCTTCAAATCAGATAGAATTTTATTTTGAAACCATTTCATACTGATTTTGTTGGATCTTCTTATTAATTTTGCTCTAGTAATTTATGTCTACTAATTATGTTATTATCATTGTTCACAACATAACTATGTTGATTCAGCTGATTTGGTGAATTATGCTGCTTTAGTAAAATGCCTTCTTGTATCTATCTATGTTAATGTTCTACCTTCACCAATAAAATTATCTAAATAGGTTACAATTGTTGTTAATATAATGAAAATGGTCTAAAAATGTGGAAAATATTACAGAAATGTTATGAATGTGTTCAATTGAATAAGTAGATTGTTTGTTGACTAAGAACTGAACATTAAGAGTATTTTTTTTAAATGCATAAAGAATTTTATAATACCCGGTGTTTGCAATAATATCTACTGTATGTCACCTGAATTCTTTCTTTTTTGTTGTAATAAACAGTGTCCAATAGCCAGATTAGTCTTTTTCAGCACTCTTTCAGCATCAATTAGGATAAGACATAGTTCTACATAGCGGGATGAAAAAACTTTACAATTGATTAAAAATATTGAGCTCTTTAACATAGATAGTGTTTTGTATTTGTTTTGTATCCATGTATATGCTAACAGTATCTATGAAACACCAGTTTAAGCATTTATCTAGTTCATTATTTATAAGCCTATTTGTTTATATTTCTGTTTGTATTTAATTATTGAAGCAAGTCAAAGTTAATTTAGGTTATTTATATATTCTAATGATCAGACCTAATGTATAACCTCCTTCAGGAGTAATCAAGCTAGAATCCTACAGATTCAGAGTATAGGCATGAAGCTATTGGCACAATAACTAATTCTAATTTGTTGTAGTTTTGTTTTAAATTAATTTACTGAATTTACCCAATCACTCATAAGCCATATTTTGTTATGACACAAATGTAACCTAAACTCTTTTGAGGTTGTACTATTCTGTTTATTTACTTAGCAGTATATAAGAATTATTTTACTTCTTTTAGTTATGTGAATGAATGATTGAGCCAGGCTAAACTACTAACTTACTGTATCAACAAACAAAGTACTGTCAGAATCCCCACCTGTCTGGTCATCACAGCAAGCCCCACAAGTACAGCTTGTGGCATGAGGGGTCAGTATTCCCTCATCTATCAGTGCCTGGATGCTGCGCCCTCCAAACCTAATAGATCTTTTCCAGTCTTTACTAGAAGCCCTTCCACATAAGGCTTCAAATTCACTAGGAGTGTACCATTCCATTCCGTATTTTATACACCTTCCTCTACCCCCAGAACCAAATCTTTGTTTATGAAGTTCGGCTGGCGTATTTTTACATCGAATAGGCAGTATTGGCATGCTAGCAGTCTCAGCCCATGATCGAGCGCTTGTATGTCGAGCACTTGATGCACTAGAGCTACTCTCCTCTGGTCGTGTCACTGGCGAATTAGGGTTTTGGATCACAATATGAGTTGGTTTTATGTCATCTGACACAGATACGGGCCCACCTGATATAAACCCATTATCAACACATATCATAGGTTTGAAATGTGGCAACTGATCTGACGTTATCACGTTAAATGTGGTGCCAGTAATAAGTGTGCCGACCGGCAGAGAAACTGGTACCGTGACGACGCCATTAGAATCACTAGATAATCTCGTATTTTTGATTGCAGTCGACAAAACAGCCCCGCCATCAGATCGGTCGGCATCGTGATCGGCCCCCGCCGACAGGGGATCGGCTTCGGATACTTCGGTAATGTCCGGCATAACGACGTTGTCCGAACCTCTATTCTCCGCCATATCTTGTTTCCGCCCACCCAGGCATACACCTTTGCGGTGCGGACGAATTTTAGCAATCACATTAACGTTTTACAACTGGTATGCACTCACACAAAATGATTATGAACTTCGTTCACACACCATTCTAGATCCGCCATAATTAATTGAAAAATAAAAAAAACATTTCACGTACGCTACTTAGGTTATGGCGGGAATTTTGAAAACCTTTATCCTAATCTCTCTATTATACGGTAGTATAATTCAACGTGTTTTCATACGTTGCAAGTGCAATAATAAATCTGAAGATATTTAAATTATTTTTATAAAATATTGCAATTATTCTGATAACTTTATACAACTTTTGCTTTTACCAGTGCCATATTATACGAAAAAAAGAATGTATCTGATTGTAAATAAGTGCAAAAAGTATTTGTTCAATATTTTTGACAGTGGTTATCAGTAAGTGTTGCCAACCTATCAAGTCGATCGATAAGCGTATTGTTGTACCAATTTCCTGTGTTCTTTTAAATTTCTATTAGAAATGAAAGAATAGGATAGTTAACATAACGTTTACACCTCATACTAGATGATACAATAATTTAATCAAGCTTTGATGGCGGTAAATTAGAAACAATAGACTCTGACACTTTTTGTAATTTATTCTATTCTTGATGTCTATTAATTACATGGTTATCCTTAATTTATCAATGTTGAAAAATAAGCATACAAATTGATTAAAAAAAAATATTAACTCAGTTTTCAAGAAGTGCAAGAAAGAGATAGCTAGCAGAAACAGCTGTCAACTACTCCGTAACTCCGTGTCTCCGACTCCGACTTCGACCGATTCAATCACGTATTTGTGTGCGTCTAACGAATGGTCAAAATATGGCAAAATTGCATGGTTGTTATTTCTACTGTAAAGATTATAAAGGGTGTGTATTAATCAACAACAAATATAAATCTTGAAATAACGTGTGTATGGCCATTCAGAAAAAGATTAAAAAGTAATCCAAGACGTAGTCGGGTTCTTTAGGTTCTTGTTTTGTATAGCTACATTACATACCTACGACCTAAATTAATTTTAATTATTACACGGAAGGTTTTTAAACAATATTGTACTTGACTTTCTGAAAAACCGGCAGTGCGAACCAGACTCAAGCGCGAAGGGTCGTGGTGTGATACAAATGACGCTTAGCGCCATCTATCGACGATGAGTGGAAGTTCGTTAGATTACCCGCCCCTAATCTGTTATTATATCCAAAGGCAACACAGGTGCAGTTCAGGCACTGTAAAAGGTACCTAAATGAGAAACGAGAAAGGTAGCTACTGACTAGAAACAAAAATAACTTTACAATAATACGAGAACCAAATTTACATCAAATACATTTATTTCACTACTTACAATAAAACATTGAGTAGGTATTTAATAATACGTAGGTATACTTAATATTATTAACACTTTGACCACCACGACCTTAGTAGAATATAATGACAAAAAATTAATCATTTCGATCGAGTTATCCGCTGTTAGACGCCTAGCTAGACTAGAACACGCTTTTTTGGGATGGCGGTCAAAAAGTTAATATAAATAATCTTAAATTTTATAAATCATTTCGAAGATTTTATATAATAGAATACTAGAATTATTCATAATAATTTAAGTCTCTGCTTTGGCAGTAGTTTGTGGTTTTGGCGTAAATCCTAGGTGCATGGCACACACTACACAAATTACCACGAGAAATATAATTGATTAATTACTTATAGTGTGTTTTCACAGTATTTTATACTAAATACATTCAATAAAGACATCAAAAAGTCTTAAAATTAAAACTTTCTTACTCTACATCTACACAGATCAAAAATATTATGTAGGTATAGTTTAAAAGTGTGTTTGTATATAGGTAAATAGTAACTGTTTTCAGTTGTACAGCTAACAAGAAGGAGTACACTACAGGGTACAAGATATGGGCTAACCTGAGCCTTATAAATAACATTAAAAAGGGTAAATGTAAAAAATTTCCATTTACATTGTTTTAGTAATACACACTTGCTTACTACATAGACTTAAATTCGATGTAAAACATATAACTAACTACTTTGTGAAAACACTGACATCCGATGAATTAATTACGTGTATATAGTCACATGCAAAAAATAAGGGGGCACAGTAGTGCACCCCGCTAAGCAACGTTTTCCATATTCATGATAAATCAGTCGTTTTTGATCAAAAACTTACAGTTTCTTCAGATGTGCGTTAAGAAAATGGATACACCTACTACTTTGGTAGTAGGTTACAGAGCTTATATCTAAATACTTATGAGGTACATCAAGAACCGCTCAGACAGAAAGGAGCGTGTGCGCACGCAATTGCGTGAACAATCTAAATTTAAATTGCACGGAGAGAAAAAATTACTTGACCATGTGTCAAGCCGTTGGTCCATCCACCATAACTATTTTTCGTAACCAACAACGAATGCCGACGACATAGTGTGTAGGACCCATCAGCTACGAGCTATTGTATAAATAGAAGAATATTTTGAATAAAAAGTAATTCTTCATAGTTAAAAAAATAAAGTACGAGAGTCAATTTAAATATTCATTGCCGGCTAAGAAAAACAAGCTAATGATGAACCAAAGGATTGTAAGAGCCAATCGAATAAGATTGGACTTTATGCAATAAGTTTCAAATACAGAATTTAACGTCATAAGGACTTGTTCTATCCACACTTTCAGTCTGTGCAACACTACCCCACATTTACATTGATTGTAATAGACGCTTAATTATAATTTAGACAAATAATTCAACTATGAGTAGATGGGTGGAGTTCCCTTGATTGAAGGCGTTAAACTAAATCTGTTTAAACTGGTAATTCTTGCTGCATACATCATACGGGTATAATTATAAAAATGAATTTTGATAAAACAATTCCCATTTTAATTTCATGTAAGCCTGAACTACATATCCTACAAATTGACATTCACTGTCTAAACGTTTACATAAATACATTCGAACGCGTCTTTGAGTGCGTCCAAAAAATTCGGATTTATTCCATTTTCTCACTTTTTGCACGACATCTCATACCTTTTAAATAGCTGCGCACTGCTTACAATCCTTTTCTAAGTTACTAAGACCATATTGACCAAAATAAGGTCGGAGAATCCTGTAAGCAGCGGCCCTGCCAAGCCTTTTAGACTGGTTTATTAGTCTTATTAACGTCTGCCGGGACATACGTACGATTTTGATTCGAAACTGTACCAGAATATACTTTTACAGGTTTTATTTTTTTAGCTACAATGTGGATAGAAAGATAAGATTAATTTATTAGGTTCTATGAATTTAAGGAACAGTTTCGAATCGCGAAGAAGCTAAGAACTATTATAAAATTATATAGCCTAACTAAAAATAGACACAGACTTCGATTAAGCAGTCTCTTTGGTTGCACTTGGCCGTAACATCACATTAATCTTTTAGATCGCAACGTTCCTTTCCTGCGTGGCTCCTTCTGATATCTGCAAACCACGTTTTTGAAGTCAGTACCTATGCTCTTACAGTACAGTCAATCAAGCTTACCTACTTCATGAAAACCATCTTTTGGCTTCATTGTTACAAGAATATCATCATTATACAAGATAATTTAAATTTTGTCAAAACCGAACTGGAAGTTGGTTCCCTGTTTGCTGATGCTGTTTAGTTGATGACATCCCTAGTGTTTACAAACATCGTAATTTCATCTTGCAAACATAGCATAGATATTTAAAATATAGTATCCGTTCCCTACACATCCGTGTAGTATTTCACATATTAATATGAGCTCATATCTTCAATTAGTTTAAAAACGATCAACGTTGAATCGCTGTATTTTAATCACGTATAATCGTCTAGTGTTTTAACAGTCGCAAAACAATTTTGTATACCAAATAAAATTACTATTAGATATTTCTATCTCAAGAGGAATCTGCTTAGCTTCGTACCGTTTGTTTATGCTACGAAAAAATATTACGTAAAAGAAAGAAACCTTAAAAACCCACGAAGTTATGTTTATAAGTCCTTGCCAACACCAAAATAGGTACAATTATGCTAACTTGGAGCGGGGTCATAAATTTAAAATAAAAAAGAAAGAAAATTTTTAATTGGCCCCCATTCAGCTCCATTTTGTATGACTTCTTGGCGATGTTATTGTTTTTTTTTTATATTTGCTATACAGGTGGGTAAGTACCTACAGTTAGTTCAGTTCTTTTGAAAAGAGTTCAAGAGTTAATTGTTCTATTATTTAAAAATATGATTCTGCCCTGAATATGCCATAAAAAATAAAAAACAATAAAGTGCAAATTCGCGCTCAAATAACATCGCAATCCAGAATTTTCTGTAGGTAGTTGCTTCACCGTCTCATGATAACATTCGACTTAACTTATGTACCATAAGTGAACATTACAAAAGCCACATACATAGTTAATATATATTGTTTCTATAATATAATACCTGTTTCTTCAATGAAGCTTCATTTCATTTTTTATGACGAAGGAGTTGCTCAGGAATTTCATTTTGTACGGCAACGGCCATGTGACGAGGCAGGTTATGTACATGTTACTCGGTAGATGATGGATTTTGGCAACGCCTAAAAGAATTCATTAAAATTAAAAATTGCTAGGTACTCGCAAATGTCGCACAAGACTGTTTCCAGCCGAAGGCCTCGTCTAGGAAGGGCTGTTTCCAATTTATTGTGCTTTACACCCACCTAATATCTAACTATGTATTTGACCAATTCAGACTTCCAGGTTGTACTTAGTTAATGCCCGTGTCCGGCAATGAAATATTAAGATCGTTGCTTTTTACTTTATTATTAAATTATACGTTATAATTTCGATAGAATTTATACGAATACTAGCTTAAGCCAGCGATTTTGTACGCAGTCAGTCAGTTGTTCAACAAGGCAAGACTTATAAGTGGTGATTATTCTTTATTATAAATTGGTACATTACCTGCAAGTTAGGCGCGCAGACGTCGCCGCAGCCGCTCTTGTTCCATATAAAATTGAATGCGGTAGTTTCTCATGCTGGTACATTCATGTACATGGAGAGCAGCTAAGTAGCGTATGCAGCGTGCTGAGCAGAAGTACGCTACACGGCATGTGCTGCAAACCGTCGAGCAAATCCGTCGACACACACCGCACTATTAACAAATTGAAAGGGTCTTTATTTGTGAAGCCTTTTGAAATTAGGTACTTTGAAATATATATCAGGAGCTACAGCTTACATTGGACGGCTTTTCACGTACTCCAATCCCAACAAGAAGAGCTTCAGTCGCCCTAAGCTCGTCTGTCAAAAGATTACCCTTTTCATCAAAATGAGTATCGATTGTTCTGATAAACGCTCGCTGGTAATCGTCAATATGGTCAGTATAACCTAATACCAGAGGTTCGTTCATTCGTCTTATGAATCTATCTGCAACAAATATTAAAGAAATTGTTTCAAACAGTACAACTTAGGTAACATAAAATGAGGCATTACTTTTGATATCATGTTAAACTTGATTGAGGTAGAAGGTATCCTTCCTCCGTCTTCGTATGATACGTAGGTAGGTACGTAATACTTTACTCGACTCGAGAGTCAACGCAGAAATTGTGCACTCTACTAACGATGCAGTAAGTTCATTAATTTAAGTTTAATAAAAACATACAGTAAAGCCCCATATGTATTGATAAAAAAATTGCAGTTACTTAAAGTAAGTTTAGCGTACTTATGCGGAGGGTAAGAACGTCACCAGGACACAGCCATCTTGAACCGCCGTTCACCTGAGTCTTGATTTGTTGTACAGCTGGTTCTTCGATTTTCCTGAGCCTTACACATGGAATGTTTCGTACTAGAATGGGCTTAGGGTGGATGCGCGTGGCTTGCATTGGCGTAGCGTGCATAGCCGTAACATGCACCGGAGTGGTGTACACACTCATAGTGTTCATGGGATGTTTATACATAGCATTAGTGTAAATTGGTCCAGAATTAGTAGGTCTAGTCTCTACAGGATCAGTATACATGGGATCATCCTGATCCCATAACGCTTTTACGCATATAAAGTTTAGATATTTCGATTCAGTGCTCTTAAAACTGGTGTAAATGGAATCTTTATGACAGAAGTGGCTAAAAATTGGGTTAGCGTAGATGGGAATCGTATGGATAAATCGTGTATAGATAGGATTTGTATATTTTGGATTGCTATACAAGAAGTCCGTGTAAGTCGGTAATGGCTTTATCATCCATCGCCACGGATTGTACCATGTTCGTTCAATATCGCCATACATGATGATCAGTGTCCAATGCGACCTAAAGAAGGAAAAAATTCAAAGTAAATGACAATGCATTTCGGTACCTAACTACCTACCTACCAATGTATACAGGAGGAACTTGCGATTATATTTTATAATATTTTATTTTATTATGCCACCATCTAATCGATTTTTTTAAAGATTCAAAACCTTAAGAAACTAAAAACCATAACTTTAGTAGATAGTACCTACTTAATAAGCCCTTCAGGTACGGAACCCTAAAATTAATATGTAGGTAGATATTAAATTATAATTAAACAACCTACTTATCAATAAAATTCTACCATGCAACCGTTGCAATGCGACTATCAAGTCGTTGTATCCTTTTTTTATTACATTTGATGGGCCGACGTTTGACCACTATCTCGCTGGTGGTAAGGGATGATGCGGTCTACGATGGAGCACGTCGTCTCACAAGCAACCTATTCACTCGGGCCCCGAAGACACTCAGGTTATATGTATATACCCTTCAGCAAATACAGAGTCTAAATCCTACGTGATTTGATTAATTAAGTTTTCTCAAGTCATTGAAAAGAAGGTAAGTATCAACGGTACAATTTTGTAGGCACCTATCCTGTCTAGTCGACTTCACGCGGTTACGCCTTATGTGCGCAAAGGCGTCTGGCCGTAAAGATATTATTTATTTAAATTTTTTTTTGTAATCCTACATTCATTCATTCATTTTCTCATCATATTGTCACAAGACTTCCATTGCTGAACATAGCAGTAGGTATGCCGCTACACTTTTCAGATCGGCCTGTAGGAAGCAACCTGCATCTATCAACTCCTTTCAACCTTTACCAGGTTGTCTGTCTACTTCAGGGTGGAGAATATTTTAAATTTATTTGTTAAAAATAAAAAAAGCTTTTGCCTATTTAACCAACTCAACAAAAAAGAGGAGGTTCTCAATTCGACCAGTACCTTTTTTTTAAAATCGGCTGCTTAGTCACAACTAAATAAATAAAATATATTAATTTGATTTTGTTTTATAGGATAAACCGGTAAACGAGCGGACGAGCACCTGATGGTAAGCAATCGGCATCACCTATAGACACCCGCAACACTAGAGGGATTTGAGGATTGCTGGGGATTCAGATTGGGGAGTTTTGATTCGGAGGGGGGGGGGGGAAATAATTAGGCCTCCTGTTACTTCACTCACACGACGAAACACAATGCAAGTGGTATCACTCATTCCATGCTCATTTCTGCCGAAGCATGGCTCTTCAACACACATACTTTCCAAATAAACAAGTTCATTCGGTCATTCATATTCATATCAATTTTAACTTGAAGAATAACGGACTCTCCTTTGCTCTGAGTTTATTTATGCTTTCCTTAGCAAATACACCATTCATAATAATAAATTAATACATGTAGGATGGCTGACAATGCAAGTATAATATTTTAGTGTTTGATTATAACGGACATTTAATTTTAATAGGCAATGCCTTTGGTCACCCGTGCACATTTATTCTCTTTCATATTAGACAGCTACAGGATAGGCTGGACAGCCATGGTGATGCTACTTCTCTCATGGCTTTGTCACATTTCCATAAAGATGTGGAAACTATAATATGAACATGATTTGAGTCCTCAACACAGACAAAATTTCTTCTTCCGCACCCTTCGGAGGCTCTAATCAAGACAGGCACGGGGAATACTATCTAAAAACTTGAATACCCAATGTAAGTTTCATAAACTTGGTACCTATATAGGTCTAGACCCAGTCTCCTGAACTTAATAAGTAGGTTTACAGGTGATCTACTTCATTTCACACAAATACAAGAATATAAAAACAAAGATATTTGTTTATCATTTACCAACAACATTCGATAATTTAAAAGTTATTAAATGTAAATTAAATTATATGTAGATATTTTTATTTAAGTGGGCAATATTAAAGCAGTAGTGTTTTTTTAATCGAAATAAAATCACATTATTATTATTAATTAATATTTGTTAGAACTCACCTGGTTAAATGAACACAAATAATTAATCACCTAATATTTAATTAATTATAATAGAAAAATAAACCACTCTAGTAAATGAATTTATTGACTAGCTACACAGTATACAGTATGCAGCGATGGACGAACGAATACTACAAATTAAAAGGCAAAAACAGAAACACCTGACTGAAAGAAGCCACTGAAGCTGAATATTGATCGGCCCGCCAACTGATTTCGCGCGTAATGTTACCAGACCCAAACAAACAAATAAGATCAACAAAACAAAAGCATATCAGCATAAATCAACTTTAATTTAATTATCTATAAATAAATGGTAAATTATATAATAGGTAATATGTTTACTAAATTTGTTAGGTATTTCGTTGGTTTTTAATATGATTAATAACAACGAATATTTTTATTACGGGGCCGGTAGTCTCGATATTGATTATGATAAAATTTTGTCGCTAAATTATGAACATCTATAATAGATTTTCAACTTTATTTCTCATCACATAAAGTTGAAAATATAGTATCACTGCGCCGATTCTTCTGTTGTTGAATGTCGAGACTGCCAACATTGCAATATTCAAAACCAAAGGACCGCCGTTTTACAACATGACAGCACATTTTGACATTGACACTGATTTGTTTCTATTTCCAACAGGGAGTATACAAGTCTGGAGTACTAATAATTGAATTACAAATTAAACTTTTAATGCTGGTGATAATGGTTCGACCATGCAAGCTCAGGTATTTTGCCAGATAGGAAAAGTATGGTCTAATGTAGGCAAACTCTACACTTCAATACTTATACATGTTTTAAGTGTTTCGTCTTAGTGCCAATTTGTTTAACTTTATTATCTTAATAGTGCAAAAAAAATCCTCGTATTAAAAATAATTCATGGACAATATAATAGGCCTTATGGTCTACTATATTGTCCTATTATATATAATTATATTGACCTCTTACTTATGTAAGAGGTCACAAATAGACTATTCGTTATGAAGAAAACCTTATCCGAACGAAACAAGAGCCTGCACCATTTACATGAGTGTTTTGTATGGGGGCGTAAATCATTTTCATTTTGTCGGTTCTATGTTCGGAATTACTAGTGAAATTATAAGCAAACAGCGATGTGAATATTTTTCAAAAAACCAGAATAATTATACTATCTGGTAAATCTACGGAAACCTTTATGTGACCCACAAATTTTTGATTCGGGTTTGATGGGTTTGAATCGGATGTCACGTGTGTGTGAAATCGATTGTTTGTAAATGCACACATGAGAAAATCTTAGTTTGGTACAGCGCTTAAAAAAAACAATTTCAATAAGAGAAATTCATAGTTATTAATTATTCAAATATTTATAATATTACTCCACATTTATATACTCCGTGACAAGCAAACTAGCAAGAGCCACAGACTATAAAATTATTTTGCTTCATTCCAAAGAGTCTAAACTGCGCGATTCTGCGTAAAATTATCGATTATCCGAACGCCATTGTACGCAATATAAGACGAGCGATTTAAAAAGTCCATCAATGCTACTATTACTTTTCCTTTTCCCTTTGACGGAGTGTTTCAAGTGTTGTTTTTAATTTAGTAGTATATCAATGGTAGCTTACGTACTGCTTCACAAAGTCAAAATAAGAGGGAAATATTTAAAAATAATGGCTTTTATGGATATGTGCCCCAAAGTTTTAAAGCAGATAGTGAATGTTAAGTTTTAATGAGATACTAAGTACATTATAGTCATGTACGGTTTGTGAAAAGATGTAATATTCCTTCTTTAGTCTTATTACAATATTCTAATGTCGGTTGTGTTTTGATTGTAAATAATTTGTGACGGCTGAAATGGAGGAGTTGAGGTCCAAACACAAGACATTGCAGAGCGCGGCTCACCACATTGCCCTAGAGTGTATACACCCTCAGGTAAGATTACATTCATATTGTACCATACATTACAAATGACCCAACTTTCAATTTATAAATATACTTTCAGCTACTTGAGAAGGGTGTTCTGCGATCTAAAAATCACTAATTTACTCAGCGTTGCCCTTGTCTAAATTCAGCCTCTCTAGAAAGAGGTTTTGTCACTTTTTAATAAGTTTTGTTTCATTTATTTTTGGTTTTACATCACCAATTTGCCATCAATAGTACCATATAAATGAAAATGACCAATGATAGATGATGCTGAATGAGTAATGTTTAATTAAATTTCAGATCTGATTTCCAATTGGTATAAAATTAAGAATTTTTAGCAGCCATGAAGAGCCGGATTCGTTGGGGTGTCTGCCATAACGGCTACCAGGCTGACCATTTCAAAGTATTTTATTTACAAAATTATTGCACTTTTGTGTGAGCAATGTATATAAATGTGCAAATTTTGTTACACAGCCATTCTTATCCAAATACTTGTGCAACAAATCACAAATCTGGCAAATAAATGACTTTGAATGAGAATGTAACCTACGGAAACAAAATAATAACACAACTATTTTGCTTAATAGCATACTATCTCCGATTACCTAATTAATGTTTTATTTTGTTTCCCTAATAAGCTTCTTGTACAAATCACATAAGTCAAAATGAACACTAATTATGTTTAAACCAAAATTTGCACCTCACAAGGAATCTTTTAAGTCTAATCATTTTGGCTTAAAAGAAACATTGTATATTTGTAAAAATATGTAGTTTGTTTTATTCACAGTGTGGATGCACAAGTTGGTATAGCTATACTTATTCAGACTAAGATTCTTGAGATTTTAATTCTTTATTATTTTTCCCAGCATAAAAATGGTTGTAGCTTAATGAGTAATATATTAACGATTAGATTACGGTTTGTATCAACCAAATGTTGGATACAAATTGCTCTGGTGTGAGTACAAGGTAAAGCTATGCCAACGGCACGGTTGTTCACAGTGGTGTTTGTCCACCCATGTCTGTACATTGGAACTAGCAGTCTACACATGGGTCACCATATCACGTACACCCGTACCCCTCTCCTGTACGGCTCCAGCATGCGTTCCAGAGCACCCAGCACAGCCCCAAGATGTTTCATCCAAAGGGGCTCAAACCGCACCTTGTAAGTACACATTTTGTGCTTTGGTTTACAACGGTGTAGGAACTGAACTTATTGCTATAGTTCATAATTTATATTGGGATGCCTTTCATTGTTAATGAGTGAATTGATACAAAGCTTGGGTATCAAGCTGACCAGAGGTGCTGTGTAGAAGTCAGTCATCAGATAATTAAAACACATATAAAGGGAAACTATAGTATATTATATTTTACACATATTGAACACTGCAGCTTGGATTTTATGGCACTTGTTTGTTGTGTTTACAAAAGATATGTTTTTGTTTTCTTGTAAGTCTGCAAAACACAATTCGCTTATGTATTTTGTTTAACCATATTTATAACAAATTGAATTAATTCGTAAATTTTGTCAGGATCCACGGGCATATGGAACGCCAAATGACAGTCCTATTTTGGGCCGGGCACTATGTCTCACTCCTCGTGGCAGCCCGGTGCCAGGGCGAGTCTCCCACCTAAACGAGAAGTTCCAAGACTCATTGACACTGACATCCGACACCGATGCCTTGGTCGCCAAGATAAGCGCAATGTTCCCCACTGTCAGCGAGACTCACATCAAAATATTGCTGAAAAAGTAAGTTCTTTGGATTTTATCATGTATTGTGTCATTAAATTCTTATTGCAATTGTATTCCTATAATGCGATTTTGTTATGTTATGCGTATTGCAATAGAAGCTAATCAAAGCGCGACTGCACTGCTACAATCTGTCTGCAGGTACTACAATAGAGAAGCAGTGGTGATATCAGCACTCCAGGTGGAAAAACATCCTATCACTACTCCTGGGCCTCTCACTATGTCGCCATCTGCAGTGCGGTTGCAGAAAGGCGCTCCAGGTCTGCACTCTGCCTTACAGCTTGCTAAAGGCATGTCTGGCTCTATACCGGGCTCCAGTCATTTCACCCCATTGACTGGTACGCCACATGGTGAGATACTTTCCTTCATACAGCGAGTATTGCATAGTTTGTGTACAGTTTTGTCTTACACAGTTTCGTCTTTATCATAAGGGCACTCAGGGCCCGTGCCCAGAGCCCCGAAGGACCGACAATTTCTACGACAGACAGGCGGCCCCGAAACGTAGGTATAGCAGATTCGATTTTCACACGGAGCAAGTCTTTGTGTGATCCACAAATTATTGTTTCTGGTCTGGGTGTCATGTGTATGTGAACTTGTATGTTTATAAATGCACCCACGATACAGAAGAGAATCCTAGTGTGGTACAACGTTAACAAAAAAGAAATATTCCACAAGGGTTTGTTGTTGTAAGGCGTTATTGTCTACCCAAGGGCATCAGCGTAGTTTAAGACGGCCCTGGTCGTACATTATAATGCTCATATCTTAAGTAATTTCTTCTTCATAATAAGGGTACATGTCCATAGCACTTCGCTTTCATAATACGTATTAATATGGTAACTGGACATGCAGCGTCCGCTTATGATGTTATGACAATTATGTTGTTATGCTAGTTATGTCAAAGTGTTATTTATCCTTTACAGGTTCTCCATCATTACTGCGACCAGCATCTGGGGCTTCTAGTTACTACGGTGCCAGGTCTATCGACGGTCAGCCTCCACGACATCAGAGTCCTAAAATGAAGCTTAAGTAAGTAATGTGTTATGTACCAGTCAAACGATAGAGACAAAATTAGACCATCCAAAAATAGAGGGGTAGATAGAAAGAACTTCTTTGAAAAGTAAAACTTTATATACTCACTAGTTACTTCCGCGCGGTTTCACACGCTCTGTTCAGCTCCTATTAGTCGTAGCGTGATGTTTTATAGCCTATAGCCATCCTCGATCAATGCGCTATCCAACACAAAAAGAATTATTCAAATCAGACTTGTAGTTACGGAGATTAGCGCGTTCAAACAAACAAACAAAAAAACAAACTATTCCGCTTTATATAATAGTATAAGATACCAGAGAGACATGCTTAATGTTATGAATGACAGCGAATTGAAGTCTTTGTTTATCACTTTATTGTACTATTCGATATCATTGACGAAATTATCAAAATAATCTCTAAATTCAATGATAATATCTATATCAGTGACGGATGTAGTTGTCTGAATAATTTAATTTAAATAAAACAACTGAATAGTGCAGATGTGACGACTATGTTGGAAGTAATACGTAGAAAAGTGTCGGTGAAGCGGTGGTTGAGTGTACACCGCCGATCCCAACTGTTGAAGATTATGCCATCCTGTGTTTCAGGAGAAAAGGATAATGATAAAGAAAAATACACGAAATACGATATAACTTTGTTATTGAAAAGGTTTGCAGCGAAATGTAAATTCTATTGAATACAATCCAGTTCCAATAATCTGTTTAATGGAATTAGACAACTGGAGACAGAATTACGAAGAAACTAATCCTAAAAAACAATTTTACAACTACAGGTACCTCAAGAGTATTTTCCCGAAGGCCGAAGAAACATTGATCCTAGATGTGCTGGCGAATAAGGACAACAATGTGCAGAAAGCGAGCGAAGAGTTGATAGGCATGGGTTTCAGTAAGAAGGAGACCATAGTGACCACACAGAAAAAGGAAGCTACACCACAGCCACAGAAGAAAGTCGTCACCATTATGAAGACCTTCGCGGAGAAGTGTGAATGTAAGCATTATTTAATTTATGTAACATCTTGCTTTTTAATCAGAGGTACAAGTTTTTCATAACATCATCACGCCTTTTAGGCAGAGGTGCACATTGCACATTGTACAGTGGTACAATGCAACACCCACTTTTCACTATTTATGTTATGAGTCCCATGTAATAGGGTGTGAGCCTATTGCCATATACCGGGCATAGTTCCAGACTCCGTGCTACTACTGAGAATTTTTTAAAAACCCAGTAATACTTTGCCGGGGAATCGAACCCGAGACCCCTTGCTCGGCCGTCGCAATTGCGACCACTCGGCCAACGAGGCAGTCAACAACAAGTTTTTCAGTTTAGGGTTATTCCCGTTTTGTAATACAGGCCCAACTTTCGTATATTAGGCTCCTTTTTTAATTTAGAACACCCAATACAAAACTAATAATTTTTGCCTAACACCCCCTTCGGCGCTTGCGACTGGACGAATCACTTGAACTAAAGTTTTATCATTTATTATTACAGTAAAAGAAAAACTGCAGAAGAAATACACCGACATAGCAGAAAGAGTGATAGCTTTGGCATTAGAGAGTGTGGACTATCATGAAGAGAGGGCAGAACAGATCCTTAATGCTGTGCTGCAGGATGAAGCGGCTCCTAAAGCCGTGAAGGTTGAGGTCAAGGAGTCATTGAGACCAGCCACTGCGGAGCCGAAAAAGGGGTAAGATGCATGAGCTATTTGATGTTAGGTGATTAACTGAAGAAAGTAAGCTGGGATGTTCGGACTCTTGAAACTACCTAATACTCTATAGCTGACTATATCTTCATTTGTACCGACTGTTTTCTGTGACATCATTCATTATGACAATGTCATGATGTTATGAATTTATTATAGAAAACGTTCTAAATCCTTGGTTTGTATTATAACTTTCGTGAGACATACTAAATTTATTATTATGTTGTCGACTTACTCACCTAATGAGACTAGTCGAGTTCCTCGTCAGACAGTTTCGTTAGTAAGCCGCAAACATAATAATTACCATCTAAGTTTTAGTAAATCCTGCGGATAATTTAAAAAGACATATTAAAAGGATCGAAAAGTATTTTATGAAATATCCCAGCTTGCTTCCAGTATTAATAAATAAACTGACCAGTGGTGGTTTTTAAACAACAATTTAATATAGTTATTAAGATATTATCACCACTTTGTTCAAATTGGAGTCAAATTCTGCTCAAATTTCTCTCCGCTCATTTCCACTATACTTTAAACTACTGTTCTGTCTTCAAACTGATATGGTTGCTCGTTACAATAGATTTTCTGTGCCCACAACCTATGTAATACACAGATTCCTTATTTGAATTCAAGAAGTTTGACTTAACATAAAATTGATGACGGAATGATGGAAATGTTAATAGGAGCCGTCAAATCTTATAGAATATCCTTCTTTATGAAACATAAGTTTCGTAAGTGAATACCTAATGTAGTGTCCTTTTGTATATTGTTCTATATCGCATTACAACTACAGTAAGTTATCTGTGTATACTTTCTGATTTCAACCTTAATCCTAATGCTTTTTAGCTTCTCATACGAACGTGTTGCTGAAATATGATAAACATTCTATTGTATCTAAATATTAGCAGCCAAGAGAATAGCTTGAATGCAGGATTCGAAAAAATAGTCGAATATGAAAGAAACTATAATAATTTGTCTTTTTGTTCATTTAATGTACATACCCTATGGTTATCGTCTTATCATTTAATGATATTTTAGCAACACTAAGACATACATGAGAAAATTATTTTTAATTCCGCGGAGTTGATGAGTACTGGAAAAGAAATGTGATACACTTAATGAGTGATGTTCCCATATTTAAGTAATAAGTAACTGAACAGTAAACCAACGCTCATTCCAAAACATTTCAGTGTTGTATAAAACCTGTTTTGATTATGACATCAGTAGCAGATATATATAAATTAAAATTAAGCGATGTGTATTATAGTAAAATAAATATAATAATCACGGTGTTACATTTAATTTAATTAACGCATTGAAGCCTCTGCTTAGCATTCTGAACGCGAGGCTTTGTAATTGGCGCTCAGGTGACCATAGCCACCTGTAATATTAGCTATTCTCAATGCATTCAATAATAATAATTACAATATCAAGTTAATCATTCGTACTCATCGCCTCCGCTCCTCGCGACTCATGCAAATCGTGCGCCAGTTTTCACGCGGAGGTGCGCTCGCCGAGCCCGGTACCCGCGCCCCCCGCATCCCGCCGCATCAAGACATGGACCGAGCACTTGAAGTATGTTATTCTCGCTTGACGAAACTGGGTCTTATTTGTAACGCTATAGCTTTTGTTCTCCTTTGGTAATTGGCAAGTCGTCAGGGTTTGAAAATATGTCCGTCTCCAATAATATTGTTTTGTAAATTGTGGTGCAATGTTGAGGTGATGAAAGAAAATAACTTCCTCATATTATCAGCTATTTGTCTGATTCATAATAATACAAAAACTTTCAATCATTAATAAATTCAAAACTGCTGAATCACACCTGAAACATGTAAAGACAGCATTTTACTTGTGTGCTGACGTTCTATTATAAATAATAGTTCTGAAGTTCGATGATTCATTGACAATTATCTATCATTGTTCACTCGCTACTTCAAGAAATATATATCAAGTACTATCAGTACCTATCAGTATTGAAAATTGAAATAACGTAGTATTGTTTTGCATTAATCAAATTATATTTATAATAAAAACCAGAACCTACTTGATTATAAAATATTAGTGGAGATTTGGAATATAAAATCAAATTGGACCCAGCATCGCTCCTTGCTGAATCCCACATTGTGATGGTACAAAGTAAAATGTGTGTTTGATACAAAACGTAATAATTATATGTTATTGTGAATGTATTTTGTGACTGTTTTGAGATTAGTTAGTGTGTGGGTCGTGTTTGACAAAAGTTTTGTACAGCATGGTGTGTATGGTAGTCAAAGGCTTACCCCTGTTCGACTGGTTCAAAAGCTTAAGCAGCAACAGTTATTTCAATTTTAATGTAAAATAGTTCTTTTTACGTTCTTTACGAGTGGCATGCAGTCGATAAAGTTGATTTTAGACTAAATTTTACCAATCATATTAAAATAGTAGATTTGTTGCAATAATTGCTTTTGAGATTTTATTGCCGAATTGGGTAGATGACGGGGTATGCAAATTAAAAATATTAATTAGTCCGTCAGTTAGATGATGAAAAAAATATTAGACACGTGTTTTTTACTATGTCATACACTAAAAAAATACTTAGATAAACAGATTGAAGTTTAGGAGTGGGAGGTCGCTACGTCACACGTCCCTATGACACGTAGCAACTCTTGCCGTCACACAATATTTCAAATCAATATATCGTCGAAAGTATTTAAGTTTCAAAAAAAGGAAAAAAATACGCATCTAATGTTTTAACATAATCTATCAGACGGACATTAAAAATAAAATTAGGAAACTGTTGTAAAGTTTAGACATTTTACTTATTAATATATTAATAGTATTAATTTTATCTATCATACGTATTGTTGGTTTGATTACAAATTGTATTTGTTTTTAGGTAGGAATGATTTAAAATAACGCGAACATTGAATTGTATGATTTTTATTTGTTTAAATGGTGGTTTTGTGTGTGGTATATGGTTCTTAGAATCATCAAAAGTGATTTTGATAGTGTAGAATTATGTCAAGAAAAAAAGTATAGACAGGAACCATATTCTAGAGTTTTATTTAGATTTTAATCACAATGAAATGATTGATTAAGAGTTTTCAGTTAGTGAATAGATTTAGTTCATCACGCCTAGATCTTGTTAGTCCGTAGTCATCATGTTCATGATCATTTTATTATTATTTAGCTTCCTCAGAGTCACTTTCTACCACCAGTTTTTTCAGAAGCACTAGCTTCGAAGTTTCCTTAGATAATTAACTTCTGTAGTATGTTAGGTGCATGCCGTGTCGTAGCAAGATTTTCTTAGAACATTGGTTCAGATATTTGTGGACTGCGAATGTTGCAGGCCGATTTTGAAGACCAGTAGCAGCGTGGATGCCAAGTTCAAGTCACAGTATTGCTCGCCCACGAAAGGTCCTAATCCTTCGCTACGACAAGGACCAAAGGACAGTTTGCTACTGTATGTATTTAGACTCTAGGATCATGTGTATAAGGATTGTTTTTATTTGTAGTGTTCTGTCATGTGAAGGGTATAAGGCATTGATAACTCAGATTGTTGATATATTTGTGATTTATACATATGTATGTGGAATGTGGTCTCCATATAATCGGAGAGTTTTTTAAACAAATGTTTTAAAGTCTTCATTATAGAAGTAAGTCTTATGAAACGTCTACCGTTGAAAATGTGATTTCGACTTTATAATCATAAAGTGGAATAAGTGGAATATGATTGATATTTTGTTGTCTATTCATAAAACTTATCTTAACAAACTGCTGACACGCTACTAACCACAACACAGTACTTATTTCTTCCTTCCATAATACTATTAAAACTATAGCAGCCAAATCCACAATTCACGCTTGGAATCACTATTTTAATTCAAAGGTGCCCAAATAGTTTAAAGCAAGCCTGTTTTTCGTGATAAATTATGTAGGTATAATAAAGCTGTTCAGCCTGGTCCCAAAAGGAAATTTCACCAGCCAGTGTAGATTTGTACCATATTTCATGGAGTTTACTCGTCTCCTGATGTACTATCTTCTTTTAATTTTAAAAATATGCTCTGAGACGATATATTGTACTTTCTAGGGAGGACTATATTCCATGGACGGGACCAGACCCTGAATTGCGAAGTGGCCAAGGTGTGAAGCCTGAGGGACCAGAGACCCGTGAAAGGCCTTTCTCCCTAGCTCGTGGCCCCTCGGGGCTCGCGAAAGGCGCCGCAGGACTCGCTAAAGGATCTCTGTATTCGAAATTGAACAAGAAATCTGCGAAAATGTGAGTATTGAGGGAACTTGTAGATATCATAGATTAATAAGCAAAGAATAGGACCAACTCAAGTTGGGACTCTGTGAGTGGCCATGGGTGCCGATTACTGCCTATTAGTGCCGATTACTGCCCATTGGTGATACGTCTATTCGTTTGCCGCCCATTTCGTATAAAAATAAGTTGTTATACTTAAATCTTTTCCAAAATAATTATGTGATCTATGTGTAAGCATTATATTTTTGTAATCTATCTCAACAAATATATAAATACAACAAATATATAATATAAAGGAAAGGCGTGTTCGTTACACTATTTATAACTCTAGAACGTCTAAATCAATTTGGATGAAAATTAGTGGGGAGGTAGCTTAGAACCAGGATATGGACATTGGTTTCTCTTAATCTAATACTTATTTACTTTTTACCGAAAATAACGAACGAAACGGGGATTGCGCGTACGAAGTCGCGAGAAATAGGTAGTCTTTAATAAGTAAATAACAATATTCATTTTTAATATTTCAGTATCGGCTGAACGGATCGAGCTTACGGCGCACCATCTTCGCATAGCACATAACATGTAAATCTTAGTTCAGTAAGTTGTAAGAAGTACAAGTAGCGGTGGCGTTATATAATATGCATTTCTGCGCGGTTTCACCGGCTGTTAGGCTCTTTATGATCCCGAGTGAGACAGAGACAACACTCTGCAGAGCCTGTAAGCACTAGCTAATCAGTGCCTTTAGCCAAACGCCACTTTAGTGCTTGTCTACAGAGAGAGTAGAAAACTAAATGTATGGGGATGACACTGACAAGTGTCAAAATTTACATCAATTGCATATAATTTGGTTTTCTATTCTACATGTAGACAAGCGCTAAATGGCATTTGGCTACAGCTGCAGAAGGCTTAGTACGATTTTGTCTTATGCTTAACGAGACCGCGTTCGGCGCTCTGATTGGCTTGTTCATTAGATTCGGCCAATCAGAGCGTCTCGTTAAACTCGTACTAAGCCGTAAGGTTCTACAGATCTGCTATATCACCTAAACATACATTATATTATACCGCTACTTGTACAATGTTTCATCTATTAGCAGGATTGGAATAAAATGACGTACGGTCGGTTTCACAAGTGAATTTAGAACGTTATTTGTCTGAAATATCTGCCAGGAAATATAAGAGCAGTGGAACTGGCCCTTAGATGTATGTGTAATGTATATACTAGTTGGTTAGTGCGTCGTACAGAACCACGCATTGTTATACCATTTCTACCCGCAGTTTTTCAATATTTTCTTGACAAATACAAAGTTACATTAAAATAAATCATAGTTTTAGACTAATTTATTATTATGCGTCTTTTAGATTTTTGTAGGATATTTTATTCCGCGCCTTATGTCTTAGGAATTAGGTTTAAGATGTCATTTAATTCGAAATCCTGTTGCTAAATGAAACACGCGCATTTAAATTATTATGTAAAAATGATCTCATTATTTTTAAATACATTCCTTGATAAACTTTGCTCAAGAGAAATATATCGATTACGATTAGGAGGCACTCTAAATATTACTAAATTCTTGCCTAAATAATGTTTAATGCTATTTTTATATGAACAGTAACTCAAACCATTTTTATACGTCCTTGTTTATTTTTTGTTTCATTAATAGGATAAAATGAAATATGGTATTCAAAAGAGCCTTGAATTGTTTTGTCTCTTTTCATCTTGAGGAGTACGGTAGAGATGAAAATACCTTAGGATCATCTTTGAGTGGTTTGGAGATTTAAGGTCATCGCACGTCTCCGGCACCCAGCTATTAACTTGTCATTTAAATTCATATTTAACACGTCGAGTACCGGTTTTATAGACACAATTAAAGAACAATAGGTCGCGGTCACCGATGACCGCTTGGTATTTGACAGTTTAAATCGAATGACATATTTCATAACGTCATCTTAAAAAAGCTGCAAACGCGTCGCCGGCGTCTCGGCGCCCGCTTACAACCTTTTTTATATTGTTTTCAAAGAAATAATCGCGGAAGAGCCGTGCTTATTAGGTCTGCTATCTATAGTAAATTTACGGAGGATTCGAGGTGTTAAAAATAGATTGATAAGCATCAAAACATAAGTGTGGTCCAAGATTTGGTTAGGGAGTCGCCATTTTAGCTTAATTTAGTGATTAGGGTGTCAATTAAAGGTTTTCATTGCAATGTCATATGTAAGATATTACACGAACCTTTAGGTCGAAGAAACTAATACCGCTAAGACAATTTCAATTGCTAATTTGAAGAACGTTGTGATTGCACCCTTCGGCACTCCCTTCTCCTTTCCACCCATGCCTATATAAACGTACGCGCCTAATGGATATAGTACAAATGTACACAGCTAGTATATTAGATTGATGATCCGATACCCCGTTCCATATTGTAAAATATATCCTCGGTTTTAAACGACTTCAAAAATGTATGGAGGTTCTTTATATACTGTCTCGTTAGCCGAGTGCCGGGCAAAAGGTCTCGGGTTCGATTCCCGGGTCGGACAAAGTATTACTGGGTTATCAAGAAATTCTCAGTACCTATTAGCACGGAGTCTGAGATTGTGCCCGGTATATGGCATTAGGCTCACCCCCTATTACATGGGACTCATAAAATAAATAGTGAAAAATGAGTGTGACATTGTACAGTGGCATTAAGTGCCGTAATGTGCACCTCTGCCTACCCCTTCGGGGATGAAAGGCGTGATGTTATGTTATGTTATAAAATCGTTAACCACTCGATGCAGTTTCTAAGCAATTCCTCAAGGTTTGAGAATTACAATCATAGATTTGTATCCATATTTCCAGTTAGATCGGTTGCTAGTACAATTTAGGATAAAATATTGTTCTTTGCCAAAATATTCTTCTTGTGGTTTGTTAGTTTTTTATAGTATTTTTGTAGCTTAACTTTGAACTTTTTATTGATTTGGAGACGCATACCCAAACTGACAAATATCTACGACAGGTTTACAACTTTTTTTAATGTAGTAAAATAGCCATTCAATGGCGATCAATGGGGGCTACCGTCACCAGATTCTCAAACGTAGCAAGATATTTTTTGTCCAATCATAGCAGTTGCACAAATATTGAACGTCCAACGGCATAACTTTACCTAATTCCCTATTGGACGAAGAACGAGAGGTGTACACTAGTGCTATCTAGTGAGAAAAAATACGGTAGGACCCATTTGCTTGCCACCGTCCACAACTAGTAATGTTGAGTACTAAAACGTCTCTCTTACGAAGTATGAATAAAACTGTGTGAATATATAGTGAGTGTACCACAATACAAGATGTGATGCGATTTTCAACACAACATATTCTTAACTTTATAGTTTACTAATTACTACAGACGGCTTAATACGGGTTTATTTTATGTTTAAGAGATCGAATTGCTACCACGTTCGGCGTTCTGATTGGCTGGCTCCAATGTACCGACCAATCACAGCGAACTAGAAAAATTCTAAGCCCCTTTTATAGTCCCCTAAATAAAATTAACAAGCCACAATGAAAATCGATAGACTTGTGTTGTGCCCAGTACTTCCCGTCTCTTGCGTTATTTAAATAGATGTAATTAGTAATTGTATTGTAATTACTATATCAGGGAATCTTTAATCCGGCCATTGAAGTGTATGAGAAAAAAATGTTTAAAAGAATGTAAGAATTTTGAAATATTTTGTGGAATGATACGAGTGAAGAGATTGTTAATAAGCTAAGCGGATAGAGAAACGTGGCCCTAAATGTTGTAAAACGAAACTTACTTCTATTACTACATATACAATAAGAACGTTTTTTGAAATTCAATTGTGTAGGATACCTCAAATGTTCATGTGGACTGTCGAACAAAGAGTTTGGATTAGAACCATGCAAATAACTTGCAGTTCACGCAAAAGCTTACTTTATTAATTTGCAGTTACAGTTAATTTTTTAGAATCAGTTTTAAACGGATGTTAAGCTAAAGAAAAATGAACTTAGTCATAAAGCGATACAGTTCCACCTCCGTTCGTCTCTTTGTTCGACAGTACACAACCAAATTCCCATATAACCAAGGTAGCATTTTAATAAACACTTTACAAATAACCATATTACATAATGTAACGTTTATATAATAATAATAAATAATAATAATTACGCTTAATAGAAAGAATTTTACAATAACATTCTGCCTTCAAATGGCATAGGGATCTAATTCTGTTTATTAATGTTTAAACACAAACTGTGTGTGATTATAACTAAAAACTAAGACAGCCTCATTACAGAAATGGTGTAAGTCAGTTGGATAGAAAATAGTTTAATTTATAAACATTGACTTTTTATCCTATTCTACTAAGATTTATGCCATTCAGCTTAACCTGTATAATCTATGCGATACACAATTTATTTTCTATTGTGTCTTATATCCTGGCAGTCAAGAGGTTAAGACATAGCTTCCTAAAAGATCATGCCCTGACACTGAAGTTGTTATTATTTTCTTTAAATGTTGCCCCATACTAAGATTTCAGACGGGGCACAAAGAGGTTGAGGCCGATACGGAGCCGCGAAGAACTTACACTTGGGGTAGTTTTCCCCCTTCAAAAAAATACTAAGATTTTTTCCTGTACCGTAGGTGCGTTACCAAACATAGAATTTTACATACAAATGACACCCACGCCTGGAACAACAACTTTTGAATCACACGTTCCACGGCAGCCAGTTGCCCGGCCACCGCGCCATCGTGCAGTGCGATTGATTGAATAATAAACGGAATTGGTGCCCTGTGTCCAAATCTAACGGTCTATCATTATAAAATAGTGTTTCAAATAATCACAACATTACACGTTTAGTATAAATTAGCTCTTACCACCGAGCTGACATTCGCTGCTAATTAGCATAATAAATTATTTTTGTACATATTATATTATAATATAATCGTTTTAGAAGTTTTTGAATACTATAATGTCTGTGCAATATCATTATCGAATCGCTTTTGATATGAATCATAATATTTACGCACGGCTAAGCAAAACAATCAAAATTAGACTCTATTTGTATTTTCTTAAGAAACAAACGACACGTATTAAGAGTAGTTGTGGTAGGCTTAGTGTACACTGTTCTATGTACTTGTGACGTCATTAGCAATGGCAGTTAGAGAGTTTGTTCCCCGTGATTACTGCATTTTTTTAATAATATACACGAACAATTTGACTTCCCTTTTTCATAATTTAGTATTAACGGCTGTGTCTATTAAAGATATAAGTATTCCTTCCGTATACAGTTCTTATGATGGTTTCGAAATTATTGTAATATTTTGTGCCAATTTTACCATTCATACATCTAGATGTTGTGTAATTTAGCGTAATATGTCCACAGTACCGTCATCGAAGGTTTTACTTACATGTTATATTTATACGTGCAATATTTTCATTTTTACTATTGGTAATCTTTTGAATAGATTTGATGTGCGAAGGCGTGGCTCTTTACTGAATAAATCGTTTGTACTACTTAAAGTTTAGAATCAGGCCTCATCTTAACTCAATGTCTCCATGTATTTAAGTGTTGTATAAATTCAGAAGATTAGGCTAATTTCCAATTTAATATTGTGTGACATGTGGCAAGACTATAATATTAATTTAATCTAGCAACACTAGACAAGTAACTAATCATTCCATTTATCTATAATTAATTGTAGTCTGCTAGCCAATTGATAATCCGCTGAATTTGGTGCAATATAACGTAAAGAACACGTCTTCTAGTATTCTAGTTGGTATTCTTATGACAAAATATAGTTGTTAAGTGTTAAATCAAATTTAGACTTCGGCCATAATGACATATCTTTTGAGGCTCAGTCTCTACATGATCTAGTTGAAAATCTAGTCAATTAGGATAATATTATTATGTAGCGACCCACATTATTTTTGTGAATTATTGTCTCAATAAAATTGTTGGTTTTGTCCATGTGATTGTTTTTTTTTTTTTTTTTTTTCTTTCTTCTTTGGCAACCGAGTCTCCAATACGATGTTGTCGACTATACTGCCAGTGTCAGGTGGTGACGGCAGATTAATGAGCCGTCGAAGTTAACTTTGCGGTAGTTTTTAGTAGTTAGTAACTGAAAGGACAAAACAATTGGGTTAGTAAACATATAAATATTAACAACTATTTTACTGTATGAGTACAGGGGTGAAGAAAATAGTTGAGGGGACGTACACAATGCACAATACAGACACACAGATATATACGCCATTTACATAAATGTCACCGTCATAGTTTAATCTCATTATCATTAATGAATCTACATAAACAATGGATTAATTTAGGGGAAAAGTGAGTTAAAAGGAGGTGGAAATTAATTGGAAGTGGGATTTGAATACTGGGGAGTTTTTTATAAAGGTCAAAAGATTGGGAATTTAAAGGACACGAAAAAAATATATGGTCTACAGTTCCCTCGTCAAGGCCGCATTCACACAGCGAGCTGTCGCGGACACGGATCTTGTTGAGGAAGACTGGGCTACTACAATGGCCGAGTCTGAGTCTGCACAAGGATGAAACAGTGTGGCGGGGGAGCTTAGGGTACTTGGAAAACCAAGGCCTCCGCCGGATGCCGGGCTGGACACTTGCATAGTAGGCTCCTTTACTTTTGGAAGTGTCTACCCACACTGCAGCCCATGAGTCAAAAAGCTTGTGTTTGGTGTCGGCACGTACATCATACCCGTAAACCACGTAGTGTTGACGTTCGACATCGTTCGAGGCCGCAAATTTGGCTAAGGAATCCGCACACTCGTTACCGCATATGCCAGAGTGGCCAGGAATCCAAGCGATCTCGATGTTTAGGCCATCATTGAAGCAGGAAAGAAGAAGCGCCTTTATCTCAACAACCAAACTGCTATGGGTTCGGGAATGGAGCTGATCTTGGTTGAGGGACTGTAGGCTACTTCGGGAATCAGAAAAAATTACGGAATTTTTGAGGTTGTGAGCTCTAATAAATTTGAGTGATTCCAAAATGGCCGCACATTCACCCGTGAAGACTGATGCCTCCGGGGGACACTTGGAGAGGAGAGCGATCCTCGAATTTTGGAAGTACGCTGCCACTCCTGTACATCCGATTCGGGATAATTTAGACGCGTCTGTGTAGAAGGTATTCCAACCTCTCCAGTATTTGTCCAAGGCACGTTTGAACTCGTCTGCAGCATTCACGGTGGATTTCGAAATGCCAAGTCCTAAAATCAGTTTTGGTCTAAAGTGGATAACCTCATATACGGAAGAAAACACTGGGAGCACAGGATATTGACTTATGGGTGCAGAGAGGTTTTTAAGCTCCCTGTACCTAGCAATCACGGGAGGGACAGGTTTATTTTTCCAGTAGGAAGAGGAGCTGTAGGAACAGTGGATTTGATCTAGGATAGGGAGAAGGGGATGTGATGAGAGGGAGAGGACTTTTGATATGAAGCGGTCTGCAAGGTATTGTCTTCGAAGGTTGAGAGGAGGCTCCGCACATTCAACCTGAAGAGCGTTTATGGGGGATGATTTCATAGCTCCAATAATTATTCTAAGGCATTTGGCCTGAATGGAGTCTAGTTTTTTTAATGCTTCCTTATTGCAAGGTACAATAAGGAAGCAACAATAGTCCATTACACTTCTGACCAATGCATTGTATATGAGCTTCAATGAAGAGGGGTGAGCACCCCACCATACCCCAGCCAGAGCTCTGAGTATTGATACTGAGCGTTCACACCTTCCAACTACGGTGTTTATGTGGTCCACCCCAGACATCTTTGAGTCGAGATGAACTCCCAAAAATCTAGCGCTGCTTTTAATCGGGATAGTCTGACCGTCCATCTCTATACGAAGATCCGGAGTGCGTCGTTTGCGTGTAAAAATGACAGCCGAGCTTTTTGGGGCACTTAAAGATAACCCGTGATTGAGAAGCCATTGGTTTAATGAGGACAAAGAGACATTGATGGAGTGGGCGGCCTCTGTTATAGAGTTGCTGGTGACCATTAATGCGATATCGTCAGCGTACTGAAGGACATTACAGTTAAAATTTAAACAGGAGGGGAGGTCATAGGTATATATATTATAAAGGATAGGACTAAGGACTGACCCCTGAGGTAAACCTTTCCAGGAGGACCTCTGTACTGGGTTATCCTCAGGAGTTCTCAATTGGAGGGTACGATTGGAGAGGATACAGCCTATAATTCGGCAAATCCCACTCGGGATTCTCAGCTCTTGCAGTTTCTGCCTGAGAAGGGGTAAGAGGACAGAATCATAGGCCGCTGAGATGTCCAGGAAGACCGCGACCAGCGACTCCTGCCTGCTAAGGGCCAGTCGGATGGCTGACGTGAGGACACCCACACTGTCAGCCGTACCCAGACCTTTCCTGAAGCCAAACTGAGTCGCCGGAAGCAGCCTCCGGCTTTCAACCAACCATTCAAGGCGGTTTTTAATGAGGTGTTCAAAAGTTTTAATAAGTACGGACGATAGAGCGATAGGTCGGTAGGACTTATGATCACCAGGATCCTTGCCAGCTTTCAACAGCGGCATGATAACCTGAACCTTCCAAGTAGGAGGAATATAACCTGAAGTAAAGCAAAAATTGACCAAGTCAAGGTAGTATTGTTTTGTTTTAGTTCCTGCCTTAGATAGGAAGGAGTAAGGGAACCCATCAATCCCTGGTGCCGAGTCCTTGACATGGTTGAGTACCGTTTGGAGCTCTTCATAAGAGAACTCCAAATCGAGCGGTTCATGTGTTTCGTCATAGGGTCTCTGGCAGCACTCGTCTGCACTGGGAACATATACTGGAGCAATACTATTTAAAAATCTGTTACTTAGAGATTCGGGTAAAATCGAGATAGTGGGAGGTTTGGTGGAGCTCCTGAAATTTTTCACTCTCTGCCAAACTGTAGATACTGGTGTGGATGGGCTCAGAGAACCACAAAATCTTTGCCACCCTTGTCTCTTCTTTTTTTTGAACAATTTCCTTGACTTAGCCAAAATTCGTTTGAAATTTATGAGGTTTTCCAGGTTCATATCTTGGTTATATGTCTTTTCAGCCTCATTCCTAGCCCTTATCATGGCAGTGCATTCACTATCCCACCATGGCGGAGAAGGGATTTTGCCTTTCGGTGCGTTTTTCACCGGAAAGCAATCTTCTGCAGTGGAGGCTATCAGGTCCGAAAATTTTGAGAAACACTCCAAAGCATTCTCAGGATTAATTGGTGAAAGGAAGGAGATACGGTAGTCTAATAATTTTGAATAAAGATCCCAATCAGCTGCATTCAAACGATATTTTAATAGGGGGGGAAGGGGTTTATCTGGAATAGATTTTGACAGGTGTTTAATTATGATAGGATAGTGATCACTACCATAGGTCAAATTCAAACAACTCCAATTAAGCACGCCAGCCATAGCAGGCGAGCAGAAGGTCAAGTCCACACAGCTGTTTCTTTGACCAAATGCAGACCTACGAGTAGGGCTGCCATCATTGATGACACACAATTCGAGTTCGTCCAGCATCTCTACTAATTCAATACCTACATTATCGCATACATCTGAACCCCATCTATAGTGGTGGCAGTTGAAGTCACCCATTACAAGCAATGGGCCACTTACCAAGGTTAGTAAACTTTTAATTAACATAATGTGATCAACATGAGGGTGAGCAATATAAAATACAAAAATATTTATGTCCTCAGCCTTAACAGCGACAACATTTATGTCATCGCCAACGAAGGGTAGAGGGATCTGGGTGAAGGGCACTTTGTTATTAATTAACAAAGCACACCCTCCATAACCATCAGATCTGTCATGTCTGACAACACTGAAACACGGGATCCCGAAATTAATATTCGGTTGAAGCCATGTCTCAGCAATGCCACAAATCGATGGTTTAAATTTATTTATCAAGTGGAGTAAGTCACTCTTCCTGGGAAGAGTACTCCTCACGTTCCACTGAAGCAGTGTTAGAGGATGGAATGTTACAGATGTAATCTAGAATTGTAGAAAGTTTGTGTGCGACGTGGTCAGGTATATTTTGGGCAGGGTTTGCTAGCACTGCCATGAGCATATCAGAGACTATATTTAGGATGTACTTGGAGCTACGAGTATTGGTTCCGGATTCCACAGGGAAAGCGCAACCATTTTTAGACGGGGAGAAAGAGTAGTCTTGGATAAGGGCCCGATGGGCCTTCTTATCATAGCTAGGAGAGAGGGGCGCATGTGATTTAGGCTTGAGTTGGACTGTTTTCTTGTAGGACACTCTTTGTTGGGATGGAGTTTTGTTGGGAGATGAAACTATAAGGTTGGCTGATCTTGAGACCTCAGCATAAGACCTTTTAACAGTTGGGAAAACTTGGCTTGCTTCCGTATATGAGATTGACTTTTCCGCCATCAATGCTTTGATGCTCTTCTGGCGACCCAACTCAGGACAAGCTTTGTCGTTAGCAAAGTGATTGCCATTGCAGTTGATACAATGGGCAATCTCGGCTGCAATCTGACATCCATCGCCTGGATGATCCTGGCCACATCTGAAACAACGTGGCTTGGAGCGGCAAAGGGTGCGGGTGTGCCCAAAACGACAACAATTATAACACTGTATGGTAGGGTATGAGTACAATTCCACCGGCAGTGCTGAATAAAAACAGAACACCTTTTTGGGTAGGGTTTGACCATCGAAAGTTAGCACTACAGTTTGCGTAGGCTTCCATTCAGTACCATTTGTAGATGTAACTCTTCTATTCATCCTCCTAGCTTTTATCACAGCCCCACACCCGGCGGGAACCCTGATATTACCAATTATTTCATCCTCTGTCCACTCGACAGGGACGTCCCTTACAATGCCCATACGAGTTATGTTAAACTGTGGGATCGAGGTCACGTAGTTTTGAGCCACCATACCGTTCACTAAGAAACTGTTTGCATCCTGGTGAGACACAAACTCGACCGATACTCTATTCCTACCCAGCCGTTTGACACCACCAATTTTAACATTGTTAATGTTGTGTTTCATTAAAAACATCCCAAACTTAACAGGGTGTAGCGTGGTTCCAGACGTCTGGGAATCCTTAAGGGATACATAAACTATATATGGGGGGTTATCCCTGGCCGTGTAGCACTGTCTACCGTGCGTACTTTTTGCCAATTTTGGGGGATTATTCTGGGAGATAGGTGGGGAGCCGGCATGTCGTTTCCTGCTGTTCGCGGTTTCTAACTCCATTGTTTCAGATTCCGGGGTGTTGGGAGGAAGGATAATCGTGAGGATTGATTCGGTTTCATATTGGGGGGATTTATCAGGAGGGTCAGGTGGTTTCTCCTCGTCCATTTCGGAGATTAGGATTAAAGGGGGAACAAGTGGTTAACTTCACTTACAACAACCAATACCTTATTAAAAATTACACACACAGATAAAAACACGACAACACAGGACTAAAAGGTTTTCAGTTCGCTTCACTATGAATAAAAACACTAAAACTAACAGACTAAACGTAGGAACGACAAAAGCACGTGCGTAACCTTCACCGCTACCAACAAGTCTCCCATGTGATTGTTTTATTTGTTACTGAATTTAATAATCACCCCTACTACTGGTCTCTCTTGTCAGCCAGATACAAGTCATATCTAGTAGTAAAAAGCTACCTGTATGCATTGGATCAGTGTGCTTACTCTTGAAACCAATCTTAATGTCAATGCAATTTCAATCCAATAAAATCGCAATAATTATTCAATGTCAAAACTATACAACCCCTATCGTAGCTGTTGAAATAGAATTCAGAGTACGGAATATAAAGCTAAACTCAATACGATTTAGTTCATTCAATATCCACGCAATACGGACGCAATGGGCGCTAGTGTAGCAAATCGAGAGTACGAAATTTCACAATACCAATGTCGATCGATCGGAATTGGATTCAAGAGTAAGCACCCTGATCTGAGTTTTTGTGTGTTAGGGCATCTATTCATGAAATGGAAGTGACTAAGCCCAGAGTGGTGGACGTGTCGAGTGCACAGGTAATACAGGTAATAATTTTGGCGAATTTTAAATACATTTGACTACGTCTGCCGTGGCATGAATGGCATAATGTGCACCTCTGCCTACCCCTTCCGGGATAAAAGGCGTGATGTTATGTTATGTTATGTTCAATCGAACTTACATCAAGTAGGTAGTTTTTGGTGTTCTTCAACAGTGATGAGTTTGCACAAACTTTCTTTGTTCTCCTCGGCGTATTTAATTTTTACCTCTTCAGTGGTACTCGGTTATATTCTACGTCGGGTGCGCTGAAAGAGATCATCCTAAGTTTGATCCCTCACTCAGGGACACCGTGTATAAACTTATCACAGTTACCTACTTAGTACAGCATCAGGCGACGATTAGGTACTTAAAATTCAAGGTGCAATTACGAAATAATGTGAAACGCCAAAATAAAACACCGGAATCCTTCACGCATGATTTATTAAAAATGTCATTCTTCTCTAAATATACTGATAAAAAGTGCACACATTTTTGGGTACCTACTAAAAACTAAATAACATAAACTTACTTGTGTACTCACAAGATGTCTCAGCTAAACAAAGACACTCAATTTGGTAAAGGTCGCGAGACCTAAATAAAGGTAGAAGCCTCAAAGCAAATACAGCAGAATCTCCGAACATCCGATCACCTACATATGTACTATTTATATATTAACACACAAATGTCAGAGGTAAGATCGATACAGGCAGACGGCATTGGTGTAAATAGGATAGGACAAATTTAAACTGGAACTGAAAACCACACTCATCCACAAGGACAGCGGGGCGGATCGAAATTGCTAAGACCAAAGAGAAACAATCGTTATGTAATTCTAAGATTATAAAGGTTTTATATAAAAAATAATACCCGACCGCCTTGATTAATTAAGTCAAGGGATTTTTCTAAATCTACTTAACGATCCACTTCGAACTTTCTAGTATCATGGCGATCCTCTAATCACATTATGAGTTCATGAATTGAAAACTTGAAGTAACAAGTCCTTGAATCTTATTCGTAGATATAAATGTAAGGATTGCTCTCAACTAAAGCTATGTCCTTTTCTAACTGCTTTAGGTCTGCCTCCATTTTGGTCTTGCGAAGGATCTTTGGTATTGTATCCGTGAGCATTGGTAGTTGAAGAAACGCCTTTTGCATCAATGACCAGTTAAGTTTTAGATCCTGTGAAAAGAAAAAAATCTAAATCGTTTGAGATAACAGAATTTGGTGATGGGATATTTACACGATAGTGAGCAATCTAAACTTTTATTGATATTTTTAATTTAGTTTTAATTGCTCCACACAAGGGTTTTCTCTTGTGTCGTGGTCGTGGGTGCGTTTACAAACATACAATTAACGTACACATGCCACTCATACCCGTAAAAACAATCTGTAGATTACACAAAGAGTTGTTCCATGCGGGAGTCGAACGACACGTTACGCGGCAGCCAGTTGCCCAGCCACCGCTCCAACCGTGCAGTCGAAAAATCACGATAGTGATACGTTATGTATGACATGCAAAAGTGGACTTGATTGCACAACCACTGCAGTCAAGTTAAATCTTGATTTAACTTTTATCACTCTTGACAACCGTGTATCGTAATTGGTTTAACATAATCATTAACATTTACAGCTCTTGACAATCCAGTGTCCTCTACGTGAGATGATTGTCAAGGATTGATTATGATTATTAAAATTGGTTGATATAGTAAACGTTTCGCAAGTGCGACTGCCAGGGGTCTCGGGTTCGATTCCCGGGTCGGGCAAAGTATTACTAGGTTTAAAAAATCTCAGTAGTAGCACGGAGTCTGGAATTGTGCCCGGTATATGGCAATAGGCTCACCCCCTATTACATGGGACCCATCACATAAATAGTGAAAAGTGGGTGTTACATTGTACAGTGGCAAAATGTGCACCTCTGCCTACCCCTTCGGGGATAAAAGGCGTGATGTTATGTTATGTTATGTTTAATCGAACTTACATCAAGTAGTTTTTGGCGTTCTTCAACAGTGATGAGTTTGCACAAACTTTCTTTGTTGTCCTCGGCGTATTTCATTTTTTCGAGAGCTTTCTGGATTTTTCTGTTTCGTTTCATCAGGTACGCTGGCATCTGACCAAAGTCTGGCCTGAGACAGAATTCTGGTACTTCCCCGGAACCTTTTATCTTCTTTATGTGACCATCTCTTGTATCTACCAACCTGTAAGGATATATGGTATGCTAAGGGCCTGTTTTGTGACGTCTGATTAGGTTTCTACTAGTTCAATAATTGTCATTATTATGGGAAGTCCTTAGAATTGTCTACACGCGCCGATTGGTCGCCATTGTTATATAAACCAACCAAGGAGTTCCAACTAACCATTGATTGCACTTTACAAAATGTGTAGGATTTATAAGGAGGGAAGATTTGGGATGCGTTATTCGAGTTGTCTTAAGGGAAAATGCCGAGAAATGGGTCTTGGGTTCGATTCTCGGATTCAGAAAAGTAGGTACAATTGGTTGTCCTCAGTAGGTATTCCTAATATACACATGCTCAAAATACTAATGATGAGTTTCCCTTAAGGGAGAAAATCATCTAATCTTCCCCGGATTCGTATCGGCATCAGGCCTATTGGACCCCTTATGTGGTAGTCTAATGGGATTTTGAGGCGCGCGAGGTCCTGATCGAGGGGCGAGTTGCTCGTGCTCGCCACTCGCCATCCGCAGACCCGCGCTTACGGTAGCCGGAGGCCGAAGATTTTTTTACAAAATATGATAATTATGAGTTCGCTCGCTCCCTATGACATATGAATAACAATAAAAAAATAGAATGTTTTTAAAAACTAATTTTTTTGCAGCTTACTATTTATGGTCATGCAAACTAAATGTAAACCTGCAGATAACTGCTTTAAAAAGTAGCAATATTCTACTTCACACACGCACCCATACAAACATACATTCATACACAATTACATACATTATAGAGTCTGTAAAAATGGAGTGTTACATTTAACGTATCCGTCTTCGCCAGGCTCTTCAGGTCGGTACATAGATATTTAAGTTATCGATACCAAAGATATTACGACAGGACACTATACTTACCTGGGTTCCACTGGTTTCCCCTTCGTTTTTATGGCTTTCTTTATATTAATAACTCTAAAATTGACTGCAGGTTTTTCTTCTTTCTTCTTAGGCGGTGGTCGTTTCGGCACCGGCGGGAGATTGCCAGACACATAACATTTGTGATCAGTTTTTTTAATAGGCTGGCCTATGCCTTCTCCCTTTTTTAAAAACTCTGTTGGGGGTTTCAGTGGTGTCTCAGCGTATCCAAATGTACGACGGAGTTCTGGTCTTTTAGCTTCCTTTAATTCTTTTTCAAGTTTTGACTCGTATCTGTAACACGATGATGGATTTTATAGTTATGTGGTTGCTCTTAAATAACTGGTTTTGTGATACTGCATTTATAGTAACAATTATAGTGTCGTGAGTGAATAGAAAAGTACCTAAATGTAAATCACGTGATCCTAAAAATAAGAACACATAAACATAACATAACGCATAACGCCCTTTATCCCCGAAGGCGTAGGCAGAAGTTCACATTATGCCACTGTACAATGTAACAGCCACTTTTCACTATTTATGTTATGAGTCCCATGTAATAGGGGGTGAGCCTATTGCCATATACTGGGCACAATTCCAGACAGTTCCGTGCTATGTGAGAATTTTCAAAAAACCCGGTAATACTTTGCCCGACCCGGGAATCTAACCCTAGACCCCTTGCCCGGCAGTCACACTTGCGACCACTCGGCCAACGAGGATGCACCTAACAATAAGACATTATTAAAAACCTAAAAATATAATAAAACCTAAAAATAAGACATTATTAAAAATGCTCAAGTTATTTGATAAGTCGTGTCTATTGCTGATTTTTCAAAGCAGACACAAGTGGAGTGGCTATAAATTCGGTGACTCTATTGCCTTTTTACAAGAAGATTTATTTACGATAATACTATGTTTATGCGTACTTATGTAGGAATCTAAGCATTCGGGATTGCGCAGCAGCGGATTCAGAAATCTTTTGCCAATTAAATTTATTTATTTATTTATTTATTGACTGCCTCGTTGGCCGAGTGGCCGTATGTGCGACTGCCGGGCAAGGGGTCTCGGGTTCGATTCCTGGGTCGGGCAAAGTATTATTGGGTTTTTAAATAATTCTCAGATGTAGCACGGAGTCTGTAATTCTGCCCGACATATGGTAATAGGCTCACCCCCTATTACATGAGACTCATAACATTAATAAATAGGTAGTGAAAAGTGGGTGTTACATTGATAGTGGCATAATGTGCACCTCTGCCTACCGCTTCGGAGATAAAAGGCGTGATGTTATGTTATGTTATTTATTTCATCTCAAAAGGTATGAAAACATTAAGTTCAACCTGTGTGAGTAGGTAATTATAGGTGAGGGCTAGAGTAGTCCTTATCCTGCATGACAGTTGCTTGGTAGGTAGGTAAGCAAGTACTTAATGTAGGCAATTGCACCAGCGTCCAAAAATATTACAAAAGGATAAATACCCCACTACATTCCTATCTACAAATAGGTGAGACATTCAAGTACTATGAGTTTGACGACTGAGTTAGAAACTTAGAATGTACCTGGGAGTCTTCGGTGGCTCTGGAGGTGGTTTATCCAAAATAGTGTAAATAACTTCATCATGCTGTGTTATTTCAACCAACGACATAGTAAGCGGGGAAAATCACCTTTAAACTATTAAATATTGAACTCAAAAAATAACAAAACTGTCCTACAAGTGTCTCCACCGGTTGCTATGGAAACTAAAATAAACAATCTTTGTTTTGAAATCTACGTAACCCTCTCAGTTCTAATAGTTACTATACTCTTTGAATCTATGGTAGGCACTTACTGGTAACTGGTACAGCTGGTACCAAGGTGTTACAAAACCGTTTTGTAGTTATCGATTTAACAAACACACAGAAAGTAGGCATCCAAGTTCCGCGTTGGAAATCCAAGTCTCTTTTAAAAGCCATGCCATACCAGCCCTGCAGTTATGACAACGATAACACAACAAAAAACAATAGTCACAAAATTAAACTAAATAGATTTGTAATTCAACATTACCGTAATATGATATTACGTTGCGCCTTCTAAAGTTTTCATTGACGGAAGACCTCTTTATCCACTGCTGAACAGTCGCGGAGAACCTAACGGGTTGCCGGGGCTCCGGCTCCAAGTGCAGGAGTAGGAACGGGGTGGTTTTTAGTCAGTAAGAGTCTGACACTCCCTCCCGTCTCACCCGGGCGGGAGCAGTCATTCGATGAATTTTCCCCCCTTAAAAAAAAACACTGCTGAACAGAGACTTCGCTCTTAGTCCTAAATACGATACCAAACGACAAACTCGCCAGTGTCCGTTTTTACATGGAATCTGAATACCTATAGAAAAATGTAAGGATGCCGCTTCTTTATATTATGTTCTGTGGTGCCGTTGCTGTGTTCTTCAGCAAACATTCGTATTTCGCACATTATTAAATTGTTGCACGCCGGCTTCCCTTGAGGCCGTGTTAACTATCCACAATTAATTACACCAGTCCCCAAATACACAATCAATTCTTAAATTCCTAAACCTTAAATGGCCGAGGTACCATCAGGCGATCCATATACCTACCTACTTGTTTATCGATTCAGTTAATCCCATAAAAGGCCTCATCACGGGCGCTTCTAGAAGAAGGAGTTCATCATATTACAATAGAGGTCCCCCTCTTATTGTCTTGCTAAGGCCACAAATCCGCGACTGAAATACTTAACATTTTGTCGACACAAGAAGCAAATCTATGACCATTTTTTGGTAGTCACACTTGCGACCACCACCACGACCACCAAAGGTTTACTCTGCTAAAGAAAATTATGAAATTACCTAACGATTATTTTTTATCGTTGTCAGTTAGGTATCGGATTTTGTTTAACCCTACTTATTTATTGAAGGCAAAGGGCATAGTTAGCAATGTATCTGCCATATTCCATATCAATTAGACGAGACCCCCCGGTTTACGGGGACCTCCACGGGGTGTGTACCTAAGCAAAAATTAATAAATTAAAACTTAATTACCTACCTACTTCATTTTTTTACTTTATTTCAGAAATCACAAAAGTCAAAATAAGCATTTTATTTTTATTCGGCATAAAACATGCTTTAAGGAAAAGAAATAATCCTGGAAAGATTTCCAGATGTGTTGAAAATTGAATACTTAATGCAGTTTTACAATTCTTGTTTCATATTGAAAAAACGGTGGCCAATTTATTCAGTATTTTTTCTCTGTGCATTTTAAAAAACGTTTAATATAAATTAAATAATGTTTTGAGGGTCCCCAAACTACAAAGATTTTTATATGGGCACTGCCAAGCCTTGCTACGCCATTGGTGAAGGCCATTTCTAAACCAAGAAACTGGCGCAAGGTAAATTTATTAGGGGGTTAGAATTAGAAGCTAGAACGTCCATTAGTCCAACATCCAATAGAATCGGATTGTGTCAGTATCCCTAACATACAGAAATAGCGTTGATCAATATTGATATAGAATCGGAGGTGTCGAGACTGAGAGCAATTCTAAGATTCGGCAATCACGCTCTCAGTTCCCTCGAGACAATACGTGTGTGACAAAAGGCTATAATTATTTTACGATAAAAAAATGTGGAATTGTGTGGTTTGTTTTCTCATAGTATTTTTCATTTGCGTATTATGTTGCTGCTACTTTCATATTTGCAATGACAACACTGAAGATCAGTCAGAAAGTCAGGAGTCGGGTCAGTCATTCTGTCAAGAGTGTCAAATTTACGTCAAAACAAACATTATGTCCTCTCGAATCGGTTGATTATTTTTAGATACTTTTTAGTCCCGGTGCATATTTTTTTCTAATGCACTTTCATTCAGTATTTTGTATTTCTACATTACACATGCGTGATTAATATATACGATGTTGGTTAAACAAATTTGGGGAGCGAGGCGGTATAATGCACATAAATGTCTAGGTATAGTGTCAAGGAAGTTTTCGAGCCGCTTAGATGCTCTTGATTATGAGGAACGGTTAGAGGGTTGTTTGTCAGCGTTGCCTCCGAAGGCTAAAGTGGTGATATGTGGCGGTGGGATGATGGGGGCCGCTGTGGCGTACCACCTAGCGCGCCGCGGCTGGGGCGACAAGACTGTTGTCATCGAAAAAGAAAAGTAAGTACAACGTTCATCATTACAATGTAATAAATTGCATCTATTAATATTTCAGGTTATTTCATCCCTTTGTATTTCAATAAACATCACATATATCTTCATAGAATTACTAAATTGCTGGTCAATTTTTAAATTCATATTCTGTTTACCATTTTTTTACTACAGAAAGTTTTGTTGAAGCTTTCAGTATAAAAAAGGCATTTTAGCAGCTCTTATGGTTATAATGTAATCATTATTCAAAATTAAAACCTATTTTCCTATAAGAATACACACTTTATGTTATAAAAGCATTTTATAAAAAGTTTTGATAATGAATAAAATGAACCAAGTGACTGCATAGTTACCATATTTTCATTTGTTATCTTTTCTGAATTGATTTGTACCTACAATTTTATTTAAATTATGAAAATGAATAAAGTAATAAAGACAGAATCTTAGTACAAAAGTGTATGGTAATTAGTTTATTATTTGCGTACCTGGCTCTCATAATGCAATAAGTAATTGCCTTTAAACTGTCATTTTAGCGGTATATCAGTGACAATTTAGTTTCACCAGTTATTGCAGGATAAAAACAATGGATACAAACAACAAAACAATTAGTTACAATGAATTTTTGTTTCTCACTAGCTAATCTACCAGGTTTAAACATAGTGCTTCCAAAAAATGAACATGACTGGAGCTGGTGGTGGTATAAAATAAGGTTTATTTTCAAAAAAGTAAGGAATTAACTCGTCAAGTACCGGTTTTATAGACACAATTAAAGAACAATAGGTCGCGGTCACCGGTGACCGCTCGGTGTTTGACAGATTAAATGTTAATTTTATGTACTAATAGTTGTAATCAACTGCTCAAGGCTGATGTAGCATCAATAATGCAAAAAACTAATTATTTTTCCTAAGCATTATGTTTTCACCCTGTATTCTCACTTCTAACTAGGTAGGTATTTAAAATATACTCTTTTTGAATTAAGTTTACTTGTAAAGATTTATTCTCAGAATAGGACACGTGCACATGCACATGACACCAACCCGCATTGAGCAAGCGTGGTAATTAATAGTCAAACCTTCTCCGTATGAGAAGGCTTTGCTCAGCAGTGAGCATTTATAGGCTGTTAATGTAGGCCATATAGAAAATGGGAATCCTGCACTTTTTCGAATTTCAAGAAAAGAAAATGCATAAATATGGCTCCTTAACTCGTCGAGTACCGTATTTATAGACACAATTAAAGAACAATAGGTTGCGGTCACCGGTGACCGCTTGGTGTTTGACAGTTTAAATTACCTAAATAAAAAGAAAATTATTTTCTCCACAAATAGTTTATTTACTGCGTGTCTTGAGGTTGATTCCCGGCTCGAGCAAAGTATTACTGGGATTTTTAAAATTTCTCAGTAGTAGCACAGAGTCTGGAATTGTGCCCAGTATATGGCAATAGGCTTACTTCCTATTACATGGGACTCATAACTTAAATAGTGAAAAGTGGGTGTTACATTTTTCATTGGCATTAAGTGCCGTAATGTGCATCTCTGTCTACCCCTGCGGAGATTAAAGGCGTGATGTTATGTATTTAAACAAATTAAAATGAGAAACTTAAATAACGCAAATAAATTTATTAGATTGTCGTCATAATGCTAACATACAAATTCTAGAATCTCAATGACGTGTTTATGGGCTATGCTCCACGAATTCGAGGTATGTGTTGTGTACATATGGCGGCAGATTATATTTATCTATGTGGTGGACTAAAGGATTTACAAAAAATCAAAAACTAAATAAATTACCAAACCCGTGCGTAGTCGCGACGGGCCGCTAGTTGTATATCATAACAATGTGTTCTACTTATTACCTAGTTATTATCGATAATTTTAGTTAGTATAGCCCTATCTCTATCCGAAAGTTAATCATCGGAGCGCTCCGAGGAAATACATTTTATTATTTTTAATCGTTCCTCGAAGCACTCCTTTTGGGATCGCTTGGAGGAACAAAACGGGAGCGCTGAAATGGGAGCGTTTCAAAACGGGAGCGCTACGAGGAATACTTCATCATCAACATGTTCAGACACAAGGTGTATAAATCAACCAGAAAAGTTATTTATTTTGCATACACTGCCTAAACCATAAAAGATAAACCCATAAAATGTTTTGAACATCTGATAGTCCTACAATTAATTAGAACAGAAAGTCCAAAAAGACGACACACTACCTACACCTATCTTTGTCGAGTGAGGCACAACGACCATATTTTTATTTAAAAAATCTTGCATTGGTTTGGACTACACTTAACGGGTTTATTTTACTGATGTTAATAACGTCCATACCAAAATAAATGATTTCATCACTAAGTACAGTATGTATACAATATTTGGACTTTGAATGATTATAATAGGGTAGTTTCCTAAATTTTATTTTTATGTCCGTCTGGTACATTAATTTAAAACCTTTTCTTTTTTCACAACATTAAATACTTTCGACAATATATTAATTTGAAATATCGTGTGACGTCACACCGTGCCACATTTTGTAGCACGTTATGACGTAACAACCTCCCACTCCTAAACTTAGCGCCATTTTATCTAAGTTTTGCAACTTAATAAAAGTCTAATATTTTTTCATTATCTAACTGACGGACTAATTAGATTTTTAATTTTGATACCCAATTGGACGTCTAGTTTTGAAGTTATGGTGAAATTAAAATATTACGATTTCTGTCGCACGGCCCGTTTCAAGCCCGTGCGCGTGCGGGAGAAGTGTTTAGATCTACGAGTAAAATGAAATTTAAAATCCCGGTATTTTCTATCTTTTAAACCACTTTTTGGTCGAAATTCGGTACCTACAACAAGGGTTTGCGACCAAGGAATGGACGTAGAATAGTTTTTATCACTGAAATCTTACAGGGTGCCCAGGGCGGGTACTGTACGGATAAAGCCCGTGTAGGATTGTTTATTTTACCACGAACTTAAATTAATTTCACGATAGGTATAACTTAGTTATTGAATGGATTATACCCTGGAAAAGACTAATTCATAAATCTTGCCAGAAGTTATTATTCTACGCGCACGAAGTCGCAGGTAACAGCTAGTGTAATATAGGCTACTCTGTCTAACATTTTGTGGAATGACAGAAGTGCATTAATATTGGAAACTTTCCAATTTTAATTTTGTAAATGTTCGTGTTTATATAATAGTAACAGTTTCGTGATAGAAATGAAATAACTAGTATTAGATACCAGGTGAAAACTTATATTTTAAGAAGAAAAATACAATGGTAGGCTTTATAAAAATGTAATTAATAAAAATGTAATTAATTGGGCACCCTACCTCACGGTAGCGATGAGGAAAATATTTTCTTTGATGCCTTATAATTTTTTTTTTGTCATTATTATTATTTTTTCATCAGGTATTATTATTTTTTCATTATTATTATTTTTTCAATATTATTATTTTTTAAGGTGTAAATATTTTAGTTTTAATTATACTATAACAATACAATTAAATTAAACTAAAAATAATAAAAAAAAATGAAAAAAAAAGAAAAAAAAAATTAACTAGAACGACTAGATAATTGTGACAAAATGATTGAAACCTTAAATTAATAAACAAATATTGATTGCCAGTATAAACGTAAGTGGTCTGACGAATCGCGAACAAGATAATATTAAAACTGCGTTTAAAAAAAACTGACTTCAAACACTAAAGACAAACGAATTTTTGAAGTCGGTTTTTTTACACGCAGTTTTTAAATTTATTTAATACTTTTTAGTTTAGTACTTTGATATATTATATTATACATAACCCACATGTATGCAAAGTCCTCATCAATACAAATTATCAAACACAAGGCAGCTACTGGTAACCGCTGAGGAGTTCCCTCAACTGTCGTACTTCTTCATCATTAGACCCTTAATGACAATCACATCCCATCCAGGTGTACAGTCGTCATCAATACCAATTATCAAACCTAAACACAACATAGCTACTGGTAACCGTCGAGGAGTTTCCTCAACTATCGTACTACTTCATCATCAGACCCTTAATGACAATCACATCCCATCCAGGTGTACAGTCGTCATCAATACCAATTATCAAACCTAAACACAACATAGCTACTGGTAACCGTCGAGGAGTTTCCTCAACTATCGTACTACTTCATCATCAGACCCTTAATGACAATCACACCTCATCTAGGTGTAAAGTCCTCATCAATACAAATTATCTAACCCAAACACAAGGTTGCTACTGTTAACCGTTGAGGAGTTCCCTCGACTGGCTCTCGGTTCCATCATCAGATCGACTCCAGACCTTTATCAGATTGTAGTGGTTATTAATACTTAATGAAAAAATTAACAAATGTACTAGTCACCCTATAATTTTTAAAAGTTCCCCTCGGTTTCCCTGGTCTTCCATCATCAGATACTGATTTCCTTATCATGGGACCATTCTGAGACTATCTTCGTTGTAACAAAAAAAAAAATCCAAAATCGGTTCATAAATAACGGAGATATCGGCGAAGAAACAACAAAAAAAGCATATATACGGTCGGCACTTGACGTGCCTTTTATACCGACCTAAATTTTCTTCTACCTCCAGACATATTGTATGTATATAAGATATTAATAAACCTCTGTATTAGATATAACGGGTATTTAATTATGTTTATAACCGACTTGAGTAACTAACTAGTGTTTATACATATTAGCATCTCATAAAATGCTAAAAACTTCATGCAGAATTTGTTTACACCATGAATTCTGATGCTTGAAAGAATAATATTGCAGTACGGCATAATTTAACATTATTTGCGGAAATTCGTACGTCGTCACAACAAGATCGCGTTTGATGGCCGGTTTTTGACATTTCGGTTTATTATGAGCGTTTGCTCATAATTACTGCGCGCGTGCACCGTCCACAAGGCCTTTCTAACCTTCTTTACATGTTCTGTGGTATGGAATAAAACAGGCTACTTTTTATATCCTGAGATTGTGTATGAAGCCTTTGGCAGAAGCTACTTACTTAATTGGATGTATTCTTAACTCCCGCCTATCTCCCTTGGGAGCAGCAGAGGCTATGGAGGAACGATTAATTAATAAATGCTCGTACTTAATAAATTAAACGTTTATTCCTACAAAAATAAAAATAAACAGAACAATCTTATTACGATCTTCCTTCTTTTTGCAGCACGGTAACTGCGCTGATTAAATGTGTATATTGCAATGTCGGTTTCTAATGTTGACCATGCACATCTATTGATAATCCAGATGAATAATAATATTGTCTTAAAACGTATATTATCCTGCTACATAAAGCGGTGTCATTACATTAAATAATGCATTCATAAAAAAGCTGTAGTATAATAACAAAGATTAATAATAAGAGTGCACTGTTAGTGCGGTGGCTGAGCAACCGACTGCCGCGCAACGTGTCGCTGGTTCGAATCACTTCCCGCACGAAACAACTCTTTGTGTGAACACAGATTGTTGTTTCGGGTCTGGGTGTCACGTATATGTGTACTTGTATGTTTGTAAACGCACCCACGACACAGGAGAAATCCCTAGTGTGGGACAATGCTTAAAAAAAAAATGAATTCGAGTAAGCTAAAACTGAAAGAGGAATATGAGTGGTGATTCTGTCGAGTTGTTTTTGTTTTATACGGGAATTGAACCCATGACACGTAGCAGTAGAACAGTAAAAGTACAAAAAATCGCTCAGTCGCTAAACCGTCAAAAAATCAACGCAGTCGCATTTCGCTTAACGCCACGCATCGGTGGAATAACTGCCTAAACTCTGTTATGGAGCTTACCTATAAGTGGTTAAGGGCACACTCTAAGCCTAAATCAAATTATAGTTCTGTCACTACAATTTTCTGTAAAATGACAGAGATAGCACGATTTTTAGTACAACTTTGCAATTGGGTAGCTTTGCAGTATTCGGGCGATACTAAGCATTTTTGAAAGTCGAACAGTCTCGCGTGTGCAAGCCGTGTCAGCTCCGTTGTTTTTTGTCGAAAAGTCTAAACTAGTTGGCTCTACTCTTGAGTACAGAGACGCAAAGTTTTTAGCATTGTGATGCTTCCTTAGGAGACGGAATGGACGCCATCCTTGCATTATTTTGTGGTGAATCCATCTTCTGACCGATGCTATTCCTAGAAGTTAGGATCCATAGTATCCACTATAGTTATACCGTAGCCTTTTTTATGATCGAGCTGTTACGCTCTCTAACCGTGACCTAAGTCCTAAGTCTCTCTGCCGCGGAAGGCCTAACAGGTTGCCGGGGCTCCGGCTCTAAGAGCAGGAGTAGGAACAGGGTGGTTTTTAGTCAGTAAGAGTCTGACACTCCCGCCCGCCTAACCCAAGGCGAGAAAAATAATTGAGTGACTTTCTCCCCTCAAAAAAAAAGTCTTAAGCCCCTCTAAGTGCTCTTACGAATCCAAATTTAGCTGTGGTTTTTAATTTAATAGAGAAAAACCCGTAAGTGCGGCCGCTCGTATTCGATTTCTTGTTTCACAACCTCACGCGGTTTGTAACCGCTGTCGCTTAACCGATGTGGCTGGAGCCTTAAACAAGCATCACAAAAGGCAATTAATTACCAGTACATTGCACAGCCACAATCGCTAATATCATTCTTAGACATACCTTTACATACAAACAAACAACGCACCCCTTTCATATTGAATGCAGACTGCGAGCACACAAGAACACACACAGTTGCTAGTAATATTATTAGTGCCTTGTGCCATGTTGCATGGGGCGAGTCTGCTGTTATTGCAGGGGGGACGTAGCCAGGCTGCGGGCCCTGGCGAATTCTAAAATCAAGTTATCTAACAATAGTGCTCTGTTGCCCGTATCGTACATAGGGAGCCTAGACAGGTACTAATCGATATCACTTCTATATCCATCGACGGTTGTATGCCTTTTCATACGAAGTCGAGTCGAGTGGTCTTTAACTCTACTGCTATTGACAAGGGGTCGCGGTTTCAATTCATATTTTTCAATTTTTTGTATTCTTTGCTTTGTAATGTACTCGATGTAGAGGTACTACAGGCTCCCTCTTCCTCTTTATTTAATGAGACTAAGGGTCTGTTTCACAATGTCAGTCAATGGTCTGATTAGGTTTCTATTAGACTGACGGATAATATTATGTATTCTCCATACGAAATGTGTCAAAAAATGTATTAGTTAATGGAAAATTAATCAGACATGTCAAACAGGTCCGTATAACACGGTGTTCGGATCAAAAGTAAGTTTTACATTAAATAACGTTTGCACCTTTAACCATCCCTTCGGGCCACTTTGTTTAACTTCACAAACATTATTTTATTGGTTCGGAATTGTTACAAAGTTCAAAGTTACAAGCTGTCTCTTAGCATGTAGCTATATTCAATTACATAACATTATGCCTCTTATTCCCTGAGGAATAGCTAGAGGAAATGTAACAAACACTTATCGCACGCGTTGGTATTTTAACCTATGCAGATAAATAGGGTGCGACCCTATGGCAACTTCACACTCCTGGTTACTGAGGATATTTAGAAACGTCTGCAAAACTTTTCCGAACTAGGAATGTGTAACTTTTGTATGGGATTGAAGTTGCGTTGGTGCTAACTCGATCATCACTACCATAAGTTAATTAAGTCCGTATATTACAAACACCGTAACACCTCAAACTGCTCTCATGATCACAATCACAACAAACGAAGTAGGAAGTTGATATGAAGTTTGAAAACTCTTGTTGTGGACAAAGCCTTACAGATGCACCGGACGTGCAATCAGTGTTCACGACTGCATCATGTTCCATTCGGTATCCTTTGTTCAATTGACCATAATCGCTCAAAACTGGCAGCCGCTGGTTGTTGACGAGTAATCGCGACGCATTAACTGCGCGATATATCCGTGACGGACTTTGCGGATTTATATTATTCGAGGTCGAGATTTAACATAACATAACATCACGCCTTTTATCTCCAATAGGGTAGGCACAGGTGCTCATTACGGCACTTAATGTTACTGTACAATGTAATACCCACTTTTCACTATTTATTTTATGAGTCCCATGTAATAGGGGGTGAGCCTATTGCCATATACCGGGTACAATTTCAGTCTCCGTGCTACTACGAAGAATTTTTAAATTACCCAGTAATACTGTGCCCGACCCGGGAGTCGAAGCCGAGAACCCTTGCCCGGCGGCCGCCTGGCCAACGAGGCAGTCTTTTTAATGAGAATAAAAACGAAGACAAACTGCCGTACTCAGAAATATTTAATGAGTACTTAAACTACTGCCTAGTAACGATTTTGTTCCTCAAACAGTTGCTAAAGAATGGATTAAGTAATTATTAATTTCTCTGAAGACGGCGGAACAACTTTTAACAGATAATCCCCCGGGCAGGTGTACAGTTAATTCATTGAGAAAATATAGCAGTTATGCTCAATACTTTGTCGCGGAGAACCTAACGGGTTACCGGGGCTCCGTCTCGATGTGCAGGAGAAGGAACGGGGTGGTTTTTAGTCAGTAAGAGTCTGACACTCCCTCTCGCCTTACCCAGGCGGGAGCAGTCATTCGATGATTTTCCCCCCTTAAAAAAAAGCTCAATACTTTATACTAATTACATTACCATGTAAAAGTTAGTTAAGGTAACAATAAGACAAGGTAATTGTCAGTTATCAAATTGATCGACCTCTTTGTCGAGAGGGAGAGAGGAAGAGGTCGCCCGAAGAATCCAACTTGGATGGGCAGCGTTCGGGAAGTTACGCGAAATCTTCTCATCGAAAATCCCTCAGTGCCTAAAGACCAGGATGTTCAACCAGTGTGTGTTGCCGGTGATGACGTATGGTACCGAAACGTGGTCCCTGACCTCTGGCCTTCTGGAGAAGCTCAAAGTCGCTCAGCGTGCGATGGAGAGAGCTATGCTCGGGGTTTCTTTGCGCGACAAAGTCCGAAATATGGAGATTCGCCAAAGAACAAGAGTTACCGACATAGCTCGCAAAATCTGCAGACTGAAGTGGCAATGGGCAGGCCACGTCGCTCGAAGGACTGACGGCAGATGGGCCAGGAAAGTCCTTGAGTGGAGACCACGGACCGGAAGACGAAGCGTGGGCAGACCTCCCGCTAGGTGGACCGACGACATCGCCAGAGTTGCGGGGAGCCAGTGGATGCGGGTGGCGAGTTGTCGTTCGACGTGGAGGGCTAAGGGGGAGGCCTTTGTCCAGCAGTGGACGTCTTCCGGCTGTTGATGATGATGATGATGAAATTGATCGATTGTATCGTACATCGTCAAATTCTCAGCAAATAGAAGGTGTCATGTACCGTCAGTCCCATCAATTTGTTTTCAGTAAACTTATTCTTTAGTTAGGGAGACATTCTCATTTTGATCAGTTTACAAAATAACATAACATAACATCACTCCGTTTATCTCCGAAGGGGTAGGCAGAGGTGCACACAGATGTAACACTTTTCACTATTAATGTTACGAGTCCCAAGTAATAGGGGGTGAGCCTATTGCCATATACCGGGCACATTTCCAGACTCCGTGCTACTACTAAAAAAAAACACAGTTTACAAAATAAAAGATTGAAAAATTGACGTTAATTCCCGCGTACCTGGTGTTGGAAAATTTTACGTGGAAGTTTAATTAAAAGTTTAAGAGTTGAGTGAAGGTTGACATTTTGCTAATAGAAAAAATGTATCGGGTCTCCAAATTATAAGTTGGTCTGCAACTTTCGCCCGGAAAATGTTCGTTGACGGACTTAACATTACAATTTTCTTTTAACTAAATTAATGATGATTACAAATATTTATTAATGTATAAACATACTGTACACATTGATTATCGGGTCTTGAAATCGATGATCATGAAAGTTCTTGGCATCTCAGGTCTGATCGCTTGACTTGAGCAATATACGCCATGTCATATAATGTAGTTTAGTAAAAAATTACGGAAATTAAATAAAGTTATAGAAGTGTATCAAGTGGTTTCTTTTCATTTTTACCTTATTATTTCGCAGGGTCGGCACCGGCAGCAGATGGCACTCGTCAGGTCTTGTCGGTGCTTTCAAACCAACTCTAGCCCAAGTCCGACTGACTCAGTCCTCCATCAGGCTTCTTCAAGATCTAGAGGCTAAGGGCAGACCGACGGGGTGGAAGCAATGTGGATCCTTACTCCTTGCGAGGACCAGGGACCGAATGACTGTCTACCGGAGAATGAAAAGCCAATCTGTGTAAGTAGCTATTAAGCCCATAAGTGTTTTGTTCCCAAGTTAAAAATCCTATTGCCTAAGTACGACCACCTGCTGTTACTGGGAATTTCGATAGGTAATCGAAAAGATTTGGAAAACAAAGCTCGAGAGAGATCTGACTATTTGATCAACAAAGACAGTCATACACTTGAGTTGTTCTGAAATAATGAAACAAAAACAATAACCTGCCTGTATAAAGTAATGGAAAACGTGTCATACGTATTGCTTTATTTTCCTTGACGTCCTTTCGATCTTTTCTCCTTCATTTCACAATGATATGCTCTGCCTGGGCGAGGTAAAAACGGCTCCGTTATTGACAGCTGCTAAATCCTCCATTTTGTTTTTCGTTTTTTTAATCTATTCAGTCAGTTTGACTCGCTGGCACAGACGCTTTGATAAGACTTTTATTTTGAATTTTCAAAGGGATGCCGAACGTTTGAGAGCAGCGTACGCCAATCCCATAAGCTTAATTATTTTAAGGGTGAAACGTGATATGAGAACCAATGCAATTAGGGGATGCAATCCCGCTACATGCACTGGCGTCCCCGGCTGTCGCCATGGGGTCATTTGTAATGCCATTGGACGAACTAGGGTTGAACCCAGTCTGGGTTATTATTTAAAACTCTCAGCACTCTCAAGCACGATTGAAGCATTATTATTCCTGTGCAGAAATATAATACTTAGCGTACAATAATTTGGCTATTATTGTTCGCAATTAAGGCTCGCGTAATGATGTTCCGAAACAGAATGTATAGAGTAACGCCAGACAGTGGCCATGTTCATGTTCATTATACTTTATTCGATATAGTTTCTACTGGCAACATTGTACTCAGCTTAATCCTTGGGCGGACGAAGTTTTATTAGGTTTTTGTTTGCGAATTTCTCAGGGCGCGGCGGATGGATTTGTCCCGTGTATGACAATATTTACAATAGGTGTTGTCTATACTAATATAATAAAGAGAAAGATTTGATTGTTTACATTGAAAAGGCTCCGAAATTTCCAATATTCCTCGCAAGATCGGAGCTTATTCGAGAAAAATCTTCTAAATTCGACGCGTGCGGAGCCGCAGGCAGAAAGTACATACAAGTAATACAAGATAAAACAAAAATACAATGTTTAATGTTGTATGAACTAATATTGATGTTCGTTAAAAATTTTCTGACCTTGTGTTTATAAATGAATGAGACAGAAGCAGCCAGACAGTTGCGCACCCCTTTTTATGTGTCGCGGTACGAATTGACCCTAATTTTGCATGTTATTGTTCAGTTCGTGGGGAATACCTTGCGAGTTGGTCACTCCAAAGAAATGTCAAGAGCTGTGGCCACTTCTCAACGTGGACGACGTGTTGGGTGGGCTCTGGATACCCGGGGATGGAGTTGGCGACCCTCACCTGCTCTGCATGGCTCTTATGCGGGAATGTATTGAAAACGGTACGTGAATACTTTCAATTACGTAATATTTTATAGTACCTACATGTTTTGTTATTGTCTATTTTTTGCGAGATCGCTTACTCATCGATTAATTAATTTTGTGGTATCCCGGAATTAATTACGATGTAAAATTCAAGTAATGAAAAATTATTTTTCTAAAAGCAGTTTAATAATAATAAAATTAAAAGCCTTGTTTATTGAGACCTAATTATGTATGTATATTCGTCATTGTCAACATGTAATTCGGAGGAAATTGATTGGCAAGACATTCTTTGGTATGAATTTTAGTTATTGTTTGTCAATAATGCCAACGATACGATTAGATATTGTAGTTTCGTGTTGCATCTGATCATTCTTTGTTAGGTACATTGTTTTCGTAATATTCAATGAATGTAATTAAAACATCGTGTCGATTGTCTACTACAAAGACTATCCGAAAACATTTTTAGCGTGTAAAGCATGCCTTTTATCCTGCAAAACTTTAATATTGCGAATTCAGACTCCGGACCTGTGTAGTCTCCCTAGAGTAACTGTCCGAGTGTGGTGTGGTGACTATGTACGCGTCCAGCGGTCTGTGTGTGTGGTACATAGCTAGCCTATGTGCCGGTGTATGTAGACAGATTTAGTCTCCCCTTCGGTTAGATGGTCATCAGCTCCGGCTGGAGGCGCACGCACTAACGCTATCGACCCGCGCTCCAACTTTCAATTATTCTTTGGATACTTTAACGGTTTTTCTTTGATAGTTTGACGAAAAATAATATGTTTTCTGGATATAAATTGTTGCCTCAGTGAGTATTTTTCGGAGTTTTGTCGTGAATTTAGTTTTTTTTTGGGGTTTGTTGTTAAAGTTTATTGTTTTTTTAGGCGTCGGCGTGATGGAAGACTGCTCTGTGACCGCTGTGCTTTCGAAGAACGATCGAGTGTGCGGAGTGGAGACAAATCATGGCGCGATCGAGTGCGAATATTTCGTCAACTGCGCTGGCTTCTGGGCAAGGCAGGCAAGTCACTGATTTTATTCTTTACCTATGAAATTGCCGTTTTATACGAAAAATAAAAATTATTATTTTTATTTATTTATTTATTTCAATTTAATACAACAAATGTGTACAGGTGGATTTATTATGCCTAGGGCTTGTCTCCCAGTCAATTTTTAAAAGTTTGTGTGTAAAATTCATAGCCAAAAAAAATTTAAATTGAAATTCTTATAAATATTTCCATCCAACGGTTGTCTGGAAGAAATCACCATTGTGTGATAAGACCGCCCATTGTACGCATATTTACTTGAATTGTTTGTTTTAAGCTACTTAAATGTGTATAATAAAGCATATATAAATAAATAAAAATAGTCGCGCCAGAACTGCAATTTCATAGGTAATGTGAAACTGTTATCATTATTTTACTAAATGTGTTTTGGGTACTTCATATTTTTTGTGTAAAGATTGAGCAGTTGCAAAAACTAGGCTATACTCTTAAAACTAGGCTATACTCTTAATACTGGTGTTAATACTTTAATAATTAATTTGACTTTTTACATAACAATTTCTTTTTATCCACAAAAGAAAACAATGTGTATTTCAAACTAAATAATAAGATACACATTTTAATACAAAGTATAAATACATTTAAGAATTGTTGTTGCATTCATCCCCCTTTATGTGCTTATTGCGTCCGAGGGTTGCTAGTTTTCACTTAATTACACAGTACAAAGGGAAGGGGAGCACCCTGTACCCGCTTTAATATTTCAAAACTTTTGGAACTCGCTGTGCATTTCGACTGTAGCAATGGACGAGAATCGATTGCCCTTTTTCCATAGTGCAAAGAGTGCAACTCTATAGAAATAAGGGTTTTATAAACTCTATTTATTTATTTTTTTAGATAGCCATACCAACAGCTTCTATATACATAGTATTAAGAAATAATACAGGTAACAATAGGCATTGGGCTTATACAGTCGCCAATTATAGGTTAACCAACTTTATAATCACTACATAGTATAAAACAAAGTCGCTATCCGCCGCCTGTCTGTCCCTATGTATGCTTACATCTTTAAAACTACGCAACGGATTTTGATGCGGTTTTTTAATAGATAGGGTGATTCTTAAGGAAGGTTTATATGTATAATACATGCATATTGCACCCGTGCGAAGCAAGGCGCGTCACTAGTTAACTTATAAAAAAAATTATAAGTTAAAATGAAACTACTACATACAAAAGTTTAAGCTGTGAGTATCATGTTTATTGCTAAACAAAATGTTTTTCGTGGCTGAATGCAGCCTGTCCGTCTCCATTGTCAATTATATCTCTATGATAAATTACACCAATATCAAGTCAGCCGTTGTAGCGTGAAAACCAAATACACATACGTTCATATATACACCTATGTACTTTTGGGTTGTCAGTAGGGATATTAATACGGTATTTTACAACTAATCAAATTCAATACTTTTATCGAAACGTCAAAAAGGATATTGTTCTATGAATTTTGTACCAAAAACGAACTTGTAACGTCGTCATATTTTCGAGTCAATAAGCACACTTATTTCTGAAAAAAATGTTAGAACAAATCGAAAATTAGGTATACCTATCGGCAAATATATGAATGAAATTGTAATTATTTTTGAATATTAAATTGGATTGAAAAATCAAAATAATTTATTTATGACCCAAGAAAAACCAAATTATCTAGGTCTTTAATACCTCCGGCAACTTGTAAACGTTTAAGTTTAAATATAATCCTCGCTAGATTTTTCTCGCGAAACAAGTATATTGAAATATATTTGGGGATAAGAAGCGTGTTCACCTGAAAAATGCATATAAGGTCGTATTTATGACTCTTCAGTTACAAAATCAATTTTACTTATTCATTTGCAAAAATGGGTACATAATATAAAGGTGTTAACAAAGTCTGTAGATACTCCATGTTTTGCCTTCACTTGGCATGCAAAGATATGTTACAAAAAATAATATAATACATATAATAAAATTAGGTACATTAAATTAAAAGAATTGTAATGGCGTTAGAATACAATAATGTGGTTTCCACTTACTCCATGAACCAAGAGAAAAAAAAATCGACAAAGGGTTATTCTAATTTCGGTAAATAAATTGAAAAGCTCAGAATTCGAGCTCATTTCAATTTCGGCAAACTAATTTTCCTAATTTATTTTTCTAATAGTCATTCCCTTAAAGGCTTTTATGAAAAGAATAATCTCAGTTCATATTTAAATTGTACATCTGTTTACCGCCGACGGCATCGTCGTCTGAAATTTTCAATTTAGTAGTCTGTCTGTATGAAATTTGCGAAGAAATAGAATTATTTAGTCGCTTTGTAGTCAAAGTTCAAGTTTAATTCTCATTCCAAAATGTATAATCTTATGGAGAAATATGGTCAAGAGTTAATCGATTATTTTCAAGTACACTCGGGGCCCATAGCCATATTGTATGTGCGACAACAGACACGATGCGTCGAGCTGCCTTGTCACGCAGCTACGCGAGTGAGCCGTACAACCTAAATAATTTCACATGTCCCACGATGATTAGTTATAAATACAAAAATATTAAATTATTCAGAATGAAAAGAAATTAAAATAAACTATCATACATTTTTGACCTTTTATATTGTTTTAAGTTACAGTTATGTTTTGTTCTTAGCTTCTAATTTATTTCGATTTTTGATTTTTATTGCTTGTTTTATGTATATTTTTATAATTTTTTCCATGTTTTAGCCTCCTATAATTTAGAAAGCACATAGCTTTTAATTTTTTGTAATGCTCCTCATGTGTGCTAAGTATATTCCTTGTTGGAAACCCTACTTCAATAAATAAGTCGCGGAGAACCTAACGGGTTACCGGCTCGACGTGCAGGAGAAGGAATGGGGTGGTTTTTAGTCAGTAAGACTCTGACACTCCCTCACCGCCTCACCCAGGCGGGAGCAGGTATTCGATGATTTCCGCCACTAAAAAAAAAATTCAATAAATATATTATTAAGAATAGCTGACAATAAACAGCAATAACGAAACATGTTCTTTTAAAAAATGTCGTCGCTTTGTGATCCCGCGTCTTAAGTGATAAAGGCAACAAAGCCACAGTAATAAATAAATTAATTGAAATCTTAGTATACTTATTAAAAAATATTTTATTCTTTTACTTGATCAAAATCAAAGCATTTATTTCAATTTTTTTTTAAAGTCGAACAATTTAATGATTGACTGTAAAACTGTATACGAATCATTCAGTGTACTGCTAGCGTGATCATCACTACATAGTATAAAACAAAGTCGCTATCTGCCGTCTGTCTGTCAATATGTATGCTTACATCTTTAAAACTACGCAACGGATTTTGTTGTAATTTTTTTAATAGATAGACTGATTCTTAAGGAAGGTTTATATGTTCTATATACATATTACATGCATATTGCACCCGTGCGAAGCTGGGGCGGGTCGCTAGTTTTCATATATTAGATGAAACGATTAAGTTAACTGATGTTGTCATTAGCGTTTTCAATAGGAACATTCTTAATTGTATTGCTATTCTGAATGGCATGATGTAATCTGTAAAATGGATACAATTTTATGCAGTTTTGTGTATTGATTCGTTACTTAACTGTGGCATTGATTGTCCCTAGTTCGATCCTTCGGTCCCGATATTTCGATCAGATTTTGGTACCTTTGCTTTGTCTATGGTTTTATGGCTGAGCGATTTGTTGCTGTGCAATATATGTTAGGGTTTCGCATCCCGCACCATTTTGATATTTGAGCGACTCAGTGTAGACTTTCTGCTAAGCAATGTATTTGCGGTTCGATTCCCCGCAAACTTAATTATTTTTATGTGGTAAACTATTCGAAAAATGTTCACTATACACGTTTGATGATGATAACATCACGCCTTTTATTCCCGAAGGGATAGGAGGTGCACATTGCGGCATCTAATGCCACTGTACAATGTAACACCCAGTATTTATGTTATCAGTCCCATGTAATAGAGGGTAAGCCTATTGTCATACACCGGGTACATTTCCAGACTCCGTGCTACTACTGAGATTATTTTTTAAACTCAGTAATACTATGCCCGACCCGGGAATCGAACCCGAGACCTCTTGCCCAGCAGTCGCACTTGCGACCACTCGGCCAACGAGGCAGTTTTGATGGCTATATAAGTGAATCAATGAAAAACTGTGTATGTAGATATAAACAACGTAGAATTAAACTAGTTATCTCAGTCATGTATGAAGAAAGTTTATTCATACTTCTTCATACTGTAAGGTTGGGTGTTTGGATGAGTGTAATGAAACCAACGAGCTCCGAGAATACACTGAATATATTGAATATAGGATGCTTAATATATATCTTACGACTACTACACCACAATACTTCATTTCTTCAAGAAATACACGAGTGTCGTAATGTTAGATATAATCTGCGGCGGACCCCTCAGGTATTGCTAGCGAGCTACTGCTTAGATTTGTATATTAAATAGGTGCCTTCTCGAACGTTGGATGCATGTGCACAGCCCTGCAATTTTCCTATTCGTACCCACTTGCAACACGGATGTGATTTACCAATTGCTGTCACTTTGCATCGAACATGGGCAATTTACGGCCGGGAACTGCTGACAAGGATATTCAAGTTGAAAGGGAAGATTCAATTGAAGATGAATTAGTTATCCTTCTCGAAATATCTAGACTGCGTTCTGTGTCCTTGTCTAATTCTGTGTTCCCATATAATTTTATTTATGTACTCACTAGCTTTTACCCGCGGCTTTGCTCGCGTCACAAAAAGATAAAAAGTAGCCTATGTGACATATACCAATACACACAGCGCCATCTATACCAATACTTTTGTTTTCCCTCGGGAATATCAAATTTTTTCGGGATAAAAAGTATCCTATTATTTAATCCTGACTACTAACTTTACGTCTGCAAAAATTCAATGCAATCGGTTTAGTAGTTACAGCGTGAAAGTGGAACAAACAAACAAACAAACTCACTTTCCGATTTATAATATTATAGTAAGGATGTTACTGTTCATGAGTAGGTACTGACACCCGGTGACGGGACGCATCGAGCGAGACGAAACCTGGACTTATAATTTCTAATTATAACTTTGAAATTGCCAATCTGCCTTGAGTAAGCGTGGTGATTTATACCCAAACCTTCTTTGAGTGCTCGGCCACGCTAGCATCTTAAGTTCTTAGAATATGAAAGTACATACATAGGGATTTTTATCCAGTTTTTTCCTCTTTGAACACATCTTTTTTGTCCATCAATTGGATGTCTATTGTTGTGACAAGATGACAAGACAGTGATTCTGAAACCTCTTTCACTTTGATCTACGTTATCAATAGAATAACTGTTTAGACAAAGGATTGAAGTTCAAGAACGTCAAAGAATGTTCAGTTCTTTATCTTGTTCACAAAAGAAAGGACATTTATCCAATCTGTCATTGATTGACAATGACATGAAGTTCTCAGTCCCGTCCCATTTGTACCGAGTGGAAAACTCCCACTATGTTAAAACAATTGAAGATAATGGATCATTAACTAAAATCGCGGGTTACTCACGTGAATATACTGAGCTGGCTGGCGTTGGCGCTCGCATCGGTGTTGCTACTTGCGCTGCGAGCTTCGCGACATCCCACGCTGCTCATGAGGAAGAACCCCTCTGTGGTTCGAAACTAGTAGAGCTTTTCTCAGTACATTCACGTGAATAACCCGCGATTTTAGTTAATTTAGTATGTGTCACGATAGTTATTATAAAAACATAATGGATTATGTATGTCTCTCAAATATTTAAATCCCCTTTTAGTTTGTGGTTTCTCTTCGAATCGGGAATTTCGAAAGATCCGAGTTTTTGAAAGTTAATATCGAAAGTTGTTATTTCTATCTATAACCATTTTTCGTGAAAAAAAGGTTATGATAAATTATCCATCGACATACGACGTAATGTTTTTTATTTGTGTCTGCTTTATTGCGAACGTTTATTCCTTTGTCAATTCCAGCTATATTTCTGCCTGGCTACTTTTTTTTACCACAGAAAAGCTAGTGTTAAGTGGATTCCCATGTTTTTACCTTTTTCGTGAAACCCCAACGGGTTCCGTTTTGCGACCTAGATTGGGTTGGCACTAAGTCTGGCTAAGTCTTGATTGGATTCCACTGAGCCACTTTTTTATCGGCGACACTGTCATCTGTTTTTAAACTTTAATCCCAAATGTCTTTTGATGATTAGTACTGAACCAAGGATTTTCGGTCGTTGAAATTTTTACCTTGTGTAGTTATTTCATATGAAAGTACTGAAATATTTAGTTGGCGAACTAATAACAAAGTTTTGTGTTTATTTTGACGTCTCGCGTCCTGCTGTGGTCGAAGATATTCGATCTGTGTTTCGCGCATAACATCCTAACACAAACTATTATTGTGATTGTTTGACATTTGACACTGTGAAGACAGAATGTGTTTTTTTTTGTTATTGATTACTTTACCAAATGTAGTTATGCATGCAGTATCTGACCCAAATATTAATACTTATTAATAAATATTATACAGCATTCGCGGTAACGCCGGGATGTTATGACTAGCGCCCGGCGAATAAGGATTTAGTTAGGAGCATTGTATTAGATTTAAGTCAATCTGAACAAAATGGTCAAGACTCCTTGGTTTCTTTTAAAAATCCTTCGGTAGTGCCTCCGGTATGTAGCTAACTTATTCAGTGGAAGAAAATAAAGATAACTTTAATGTTATTTTTTTTTTTGAGTGGGGAAAATCATCAATGACTTCTCCCGCCCGGGTGAGGCGAGAGGGAGGTTCAGACTCTTACTAACTAAAAAACCACCCGTTCCTACTCCTGCACTTCGAACCGGAGCCCCGGCAACCCGTTAAGTCTTCCGCGGCTCCGTATCGGAAGATAGCTTTAATACTGAGACAGTAACCATTGATTGACCACAGGTTTGTCTAATGCTTACAACACAAGATGTGGCTTAATTGTAAAGCATACGTAGTTATTTTTCGGTTCAATTTTTATTTTCTTACCTACGTACCAAATAAATAAAATCTTTGTTAATTTCAAATTTTCTGTTCGTAACAAAAATAAGATCAAAGTTTTCGCTTCACATTTGAATGTATTGCGTAGTTATTTAACATTGATTTTTTTAGGTTTGCGCGACGTCTAGTGTGGGGTTCGTCCCCTATTTTATGACGCTGTGGGCAAACATAATTAGCGGATAGTAAGACTCCCTTTTGCTCTTAATGTGGTAGACTGGTTACGAATTATAACACAAAATATTGTTGTACAAAATGTGAGTTAAACAAATGCGTCAAATGTAGAATAGTTACAAAACAAAAAGTTTGCTTGAAATGAACTGGTTATATATATAATCTTATACTATTATATAGTCGCAGAGAACCTAACGGGTTACCGGGGCTCCGGCTCGATGTGTAGGAGAAGGAACGGGGTGGTTTTTAGTCAGTAAGAGTCTGACACTCCCTCCCGCCTCACCCAGGCGGGAGCGGTCATGCGATGATTTTCCCCCCTTAAAAAAATACTATTATATAAAGCGGTAGAGTTTGTTTTTTTGTTTGTTTGTTTAAACACGCTAATCTCCGTAAACTACAAGTCTGACTTGAATAATTATTTTTGTTTTGGATAGCACATTTATCGAGGATGGCTATAGGCTATAGGCTAAAACATCACGCTACGACCAATAGGAGCTGAGCAGAGCGTGTGAAACCGCGTGGAAGTAGCTAGTATAATATACGACTGATTCACGTGCGAGTCGAGGAAATTTCAACTAGATTCAAAACACCCTGGGATTCGCATTGGAGTAGGATGCGCGGTCTCAAATTCCTATGAAACTGATTGAATCTACAATTCGTAACATACACCTATTTTACAGTTTGACAACGTCCTAGATGAGTGCGATTTTGTTCTGACTGAAGCGAATGAACATAGTACGAACACAAACGAAACGTTCTGAATAAGTTTTCTTTTAGGTCTTTTATGTATTTATCTCTATTATGTCTGTACGTATGTAATTATTTCGGCAACCGGCATTTAGCAAGCTTAGTGATGCTCAATACCTTCTCCGTGTGAGAGGCCTTTGTCAATAGTAGCCACTTATAGGCTGTTTATGTGATGTGTATGTATTTATTTATGTGGTGCTATGTATATATTTGTCTTTCCAGGTTGGTCAACTCGCTCGTCCTCAAGTTAAAGTACCGCTGCTACCCTGCGAACACTACTACCTACACACTAAACCCATTGAAAACCTAGACCCTATGACACCTGGTACGTATTCTGCAATCTATACGATAATAAAGCTATAGAATTTGTTAGAATTCTGGTTCGAATTGAATTATTTTTGTATTGGATAGCCTATTTACTAATTATTGAGTTATAAGGAACTTTTTGTACTCGTCGCACTACGATGTTCTTTTCAATACGAGAATCGAACCCGCTACACGTTACGCGGCAGCTGGATGCCCAGCCACCGCTCCAACTGTGCAGCTAATTTAAAACATTTTAGTGAACTTAAACGATTACCAATGTCGATTTCAAATTTCGTGAATTGTAATATTGACATTTCCCGATTTTTTACGGCTTTCCAATTTCCCGTTTCACTCAACTATTATTAGGATTTGCAGAAATTGTCAGTAGCAACACTGATTTTGAATATGTGGCTGATTTTTGACTTTAAGTTCATTCCTTACGACATCTAACTTCTTAACATAACTGGTGTATAGAGGATGTCTTGACATTAAATGTGTTTTTTATGGCATAACCCCGTAAACGAGCGGACGGGTCACCTGATGGCAAGCAATCGTCGCCGCCCATGGACACCTGAAACACCAAGGCGTTACAAGTGCGTTGCCGGCCTTTTGGAAATTTGAAGATTGTGGAGGATTCGGGATTGGGAAGACTGGGGGGGGGGGGTCTAATTAGGCCTCCCGTAACCTCAGTCACACGGCAAAACACAACGCAAGCGTTGTTTCACGTCAGTTTTCTGTGAGGCCGTGGTATCACTCCGGTCGAACCGGCCCATTCGTGCCGAAGCTCCCACACATGTTTGTGTAATTATGTGCGATGATACGTATTGTGTTAATAATATATTTTGAATTCAGTTATCCGGGATCCTGATGGCTACATCTACCTTCGTGAGAGGGACGGCTGCATCCTCGCTGGAGGCTTCGAACCCATTGCAAAGCCTGTTTATGAGGAAGAAAGTAAGTTAAAACTATGATTACAAGATCTAAGTGATTCTCTGTCTCTTCATTTGATGCGACATAAACTTCTCATTGGCTGATTTCAATTAGAGGTGAATCGAGCAAAACTTTATTTGGACAGTTTTTACTGAGTATACAGTTCAATTTTAGAAACAGGGAAGGCAGTCTCAAACGATTCTATCATATACTATATGTCTTTGGTGGACTGGACTTAAAATGATACGTAAAAATATAAAACTGTATAAAAAGTAACTGAGTGCCTCGTTGGCTGAGTGGTCGCAAGTGCCGGGCAAGGGGTTCGATTCCCGAGTCGGGCAAAGATTTACTGGGTTTTTAAAATAAAATTCTCAGTAGTAGCACGGAATTTGGAATTGTGCCCGGTATATGGCAATAGGCTCCCTTTTACATGGGGCTCATAACTTATATTTTATATTTTACTTGTGTTATATTTTACAGTGGCAATAAGTGCCGTAATGTGCGCCTCTGCATACCCCTTCGGGAATAAAAGGCTTGATATTACGTTACATCAGAAGTATTCTTAAGAAGTTCTTCTAAGAATACTCTACCGTACTATGTTCCTTCAGCAAAAAACCTTAACTCCTCAATCCTCAGTAACATCGATGTCCCAGCGGTGTGTGCCTGAAGACTGGGACCACTTCCACGTCTTACTGCAGCAGCTTCTCAAGCGTGTACCAAGTCTCAGCCAGGCTGTGCTGCACAAACTATGCAATGGACTTGAAGCCTTTTCTCCAGATTGCAAGTGGATCGTCGGCGAAGCACCAGAGGTCAGTCTTAAAGGCTAAAATTTTGGTACTCTTTCGATAGTCCCTGGCACGAACCATAGCTAGATTTTTCTTTGTAGGGGTATAAGTTCACTTATTAAATTAAGTAAAAACGCGGGTTACTACGTGAATATACTGAGAAAAGCTCTACTAGTTTCGAACCACAGAGGGGTTCTTCCTCATGAGCAGCGTGCGCGGTCGCGGCGACGTCGCGCAGCTCACTCAGGTCTAGTAGAGCTTTTCTCAGTATATTCACGTGAGTAACCCGCGTTTTTACTTAATTTAGTATGTCTCACGATAGTTATTATAAAAACAGTTCACTTATTGTGTATTTTTTTAACTAGCGACCCGCCCCGGCTCGCCTTCCTAAGATCACTCTATCTATTAAAAAAACGCATCAAAATCCGTTGCGTAGGTTTAAAGATGTAAGCATACATAGGGACAGGCAGACGGCGGATAGTGACTTTGTTTTATACTATGCAGTGATGGTTTATTGCCATTATTTAGTCCTAGTCATGTTTTCTAGGCAGTAAGTTAACGTCAGAATGATAAGAAATTAGTGTTGAAAGTTAAAGTGAGATATAATGGGAAAATACACAAAATGTGGCAATGGTTCATGCCGAGGATTGTAATTCTTTGATCTCTTGATTCTGTTGTCCTGGGTCTGGTCTTATCTCTTTCCTGCACTGCTCATCAATCCTACTAATATTATAAACGCTACTGTATAAGAAAGTGACAGAAATGTCGGCTGCGCGACGTCGACGCGTCTGCGCACACTACTCATGAATAAGAGTCCCGATTGCGGCTTGAAACTAGTAGAGCATATCTAACTTCTTCACGTACCCAATCTACCGATAGATTGTTGAAAATGTCCGCCATTTCAATGTAATAAATAACTATAAAAATATTATGTCTTTATAATAACTATCGTGATACATACTAAACTAACTAAAAATCGCGGGTTACTCACGTGAATATACTGAGAAAAGCTATACTAGTTTCGAACCACAGAGGGGTTCTTACCTTGTTTTTTAGTTAGTCTAAAAAGTTTCTTTGTTTGTGTTTATACTTACAATTATTGCTAGTGGCTTCTTGAACCATAAATGCTAAACATCGTAAGATCCCTCATCGGGTAGGTGCAGAATAGTCATAGTTGACGAGTGTGTAAGATTATATTAGGGTGATGGAAGAAATGGGCATGAAATGGCCACTCTATGATTTCTGCTCACCCCCGAAGAGATTAAAGTCTGTATATATACTAACATACAACAAAACTGCACTCATGTTAAATCGTGGATACATAAATAGCTAATAAACGCTTATATATAACTAACATGTCTTCTAATATAATATAATGCTTCATATTTATTTTCTTATACACTCACCTATCCACTTTCATCTCTGAACTAACACAATAATATTAAGTTGACACAGCAAACGTTGCGCCTCTTATTCGACGAAAAGGGTAAACAAATATATTTTATGATATATAACAACTCCTATACAGGGCGTGGACTTGACAAGGGCGCGGCTTTTTCGATGATAACTTATGATACAGTATGTGATTTAATCTATACTTGCGTAGTTGAACTATATTGTTACTAAACATAGAACTTTTCATTTTGAAAAATCACATTAGCGTTAATTGGCGTTCCTTAGTCTCTGTCTACCCCAAACTACGTGCAAACGCAGTAGTAATTTATGCTCTAAGTGTATTTAAAACATCTTAAGCTTTGTAAGATGTCGCGGAGAACCTAACGGGTAACCGGGGCTCCGCTCGACGTGCAGGAGAAGGAAAGGGGTGGTTTTTAGTCAATAAGAGTCTGACACTCCCTTCCGCCTCACCCAGGCGGGAGCAGTAATTCGATGATTATCCCCACTTAAAAAAACAAAACAAAAAAACCCATGGGAGACAGGCGTGAAGTTGTTTGGTGTCAGTGACCTATTTGACTGGGTGTCACTGAACACTATTATTAAATGCTATTATTATAACATTGCTATTATTAAATGCAAGAAACATATAAATCTGTTGTATGGCAAGGGTACGGACCCAGCGTCCGTGGAGAATTTATACATATCAAACATTGAAAAAAAAAATGTTATTTTTTGTATACTTGATAGATCGACGCTTGGCCACCATCTCGCCTGGTGGTAAGCGATGATGTGGCCGACGATGGAGCACGCCTACCTATGAGCAACCTGTTCACTCGGGACTTGAAGACACCCAAGTCATATTTGACGGGAAACAGATTGTTTGTTACAACTTTTAGTGTAGTCTGAGCTGAAACGTTGTATAATTCATTAACAGCAGCCCGGAACAGTCCAATGCTAGTCTACATATAGCCCTCCTCTACATAAGTGGTTATAATATACCAACTATGCTCTTAAGTGCTTAAAAATAACATTCGAGAGTCCACAGTGCCCTATCTAAACAAATGTTAAGTCCCTTTCAACATAAAAGGCGTGACGGATCATTCCCGTTGACGTAAGTGAACGGTCCACCATCCTGACATGGATCATATGCCTGCGGCCCCAATATGTACTTAAACCAAACACTTTTTTTTTAAAAGTATACCAATGCCCACGGTATGAGCTTTATAGTCACGAAATTACATTAATTGTTTTGATATAAATTTTAGCTGCATATTATTTCTTTTTTTTATGGCATAAGCCGGTAATCTAGCAGACGAATCACCTGATGGTAAGCAATCGGCGTCGCCCATGGACACCTGGAACACCAGAGGCTATACAAGTGCGTCACCGGCGTTTTGGGGATTAGGAGTTTGAGGATCGTTGGGGATTGGGGAGATTGGGGAAGGGGAAGGTAATTGGGCCTCTAGTAACTTCACTCACACGACGAAACACAACGCAAGCGTTGCTTCACGTCGGTTTTCTGTGAGGCCGTGGTATCATTCCGGTCGAGCCGGCCCATTCGTGCCGAAGCATGGCTCTCCCACACTTAAAACAGTCTTGTGCTATTCTTTGCGGTCAAAGAGTAGCAGTACTGTGCTGCACACTGTCCTACCTCACTGTTTTGGTCCCTTGTAAAATAGGCTTAGCAATAACAAGCATGGAGTTTCTATTTTCTATTTCAGCGCCACGGTTTGCTATAGACTACAAACACAATGCGCTTAAAAATTACTAACTTGTGTGCAATAGTGAATTAGCCCAGTTTATATAGGTCGTCTATACCCAATCGTGGCGCTCAACAGGTTAATCATCAACTAATAACGTAGGACCTTAACATCACATGTCATAAATTACTTTATTCCATTAACATTTTCCAAGAGTATCACAGAAGAAAGGAAAGAAGACAGAAGAACTTCTCCCAACCTTCGGAGCGTTCAATATCACGGGTTTTAGCAATACCGTAATTTCGCTAAATTCGTGACATCGAATGTTTTGACGGAATGGGACTTGCTACTGCTGCGTTGCTGACCAGAAGAAGGAGATTTGCACAATAAAGGAACGGTTCATGTATCTGTTGTTCTGTTCTATTCTTTTTCTTTCTTTATTTCTTACTTTACTTACTTTTATTTATCAAATAAATTATTTTGTGCGGCTTATTCGCGTAACTGTTTTACGAGGTAACCCGATTGATTTCGCGTTACTGCTACTCTTGAGAGTGTGCGTCCTGTCGTGGCTTGAAACCGGTCGAGATATCCCGTCGAATAGTAAAATTGGTAACGAACATTTTAATATCCAATCTATTTGTAGAATTGCTAGCTAAAGATAGAATTTGAACGTAAGTTCAATAGAATAGTGTTAAAGCAAGCAAATCTGCAGTTAAATGCATTAATGAAAATGACCGAAAGCCGTACAACATAATTTAGTCTCAGGATAGTTATACAATGCATCTTTCAGAAACGTTTACAGATGGCAATGCGTGTACGAGATGTGAGATTGTTTTACGAGAGCTGTGTAGTATAAATATACAGTAGTCTGTATTTTTGTATTACATGGCCCATGTACTACATTCTAATCATACATTCTATGCGCTTCTGCCTACCCTGTAAAAGGAATGAAGTGATATTTGTGGATGATTCAAATTCAGTAATAATTTTGATTACATTTCGTTCAGATAAAACTTATTTTGTTTATTTTCTTTTATTACTACTCTTCTTCGTTAAATGTGTTTGTTGAATGATACACGAGATTTCTATTGTATGTACTATGTATGGCATTGTAGTAGCATTTCATTTCATACATAAATTATGTAAAAGCTATTTTTAATACATCCTAATGTTTCATGTTTCACTGTACTAACATTGTAATACTAGTTTCTATTTGTGGTTTCACACATGGGAATACGAATTAACTCTACCCTTTGTTATGGAAAATATCTTAAGATATAATATCTAATTATAATTACAAGTTACCATTGTATACCGCTCTACAGAAACTAGTGATGATTTTTCATTTTAACCTTCTGACCACCACGTCCACCAAGCCCACTGAACAAATCTATTATTCGCCGAAATGAAATCTGATTTGTGCTCGGTATATGAGAATATGTAAACCCCTTAGTACGTGGCACTCGTACCTTAAATGAATGCGGTAATCGAGCGTTGCAATGTGCAACGTGTAGTGATTGTGTGTCCGTCTTAGAAATTGTCGGTCCTTGTGGCTAGCTTCCTATGCTCAAAGGCCCGTGCTTGCGGTGGCCGGAGAAGGAATATGTGGCTTAGGACAGGCTTTACTTCAAAATCAATATCTTTAAGTCCTAGCTCCTCCTGGACACTGTCAGCATTACTTCCCACTTAGTTGGGCTTCACCCAGTTGTACAGTCTCTTTTTTTGTGCCTTCAGGCTTAATTCATTGTGTCTCCTGCAGTAATTCACCGAGGGAAGTGGAAACTATCATTTTTTTCTTTTCCTCTTATAATAACTTCTGATTCACTTCGTTGCGGGAACCAAGACAGTTATTCATGTCCCTGGAACGCGCCGGACTTCAGTGTTCCGGTGTTTTCATGCTTGTATCTACTGTAGATCCTGGCTTACAGGAGTTGCAGCGGTTTTGGGAGGTTGTAGCGGGCTTATCCCAATTAAAAAAAAATAGTTCCAGGGAATTGCATATCCAAAGGATAAAAAATAAACGTGAAAGTTAGTTTTTATATCACAAATTGCTTATGACCTTATTCTTTACATACTATGATTTTATAAATGGGTCCATTCCCACCCAAGGCCACTTCTCTACTTTAGTATTGCCCTTATAATTAAGACGGTACTGGGTATATTATATTATGGCTTGTCGTCTGTAAAGTGATTGTGGTGGTCAAAAGGCTACAAATGTTACCATTAATGCTCTATCATTTCATACTTTACGAACCTAACCTTATCATGAAGGAAAGGACAAGTAAGTAGAACTGTGTCTTATGAAGTGGGTATCGTTTTTGTTATTATTATTTTTAATTTAAGATCCTTGTAATATTGATTTTCTAAAGTTCATATTAAAGACTGTGTATTTCTTCAATGTAAGGATAATATTTATAATTTACTAAGCGAGTCCTTTGTAGAATTGTCCTTTAGACTGTCTGTACACTCACAGATAGTCTGAAGGACAATTCTAATCTGAAGGATAAAAGGTAAAAACATTTAACTGTAAGGCCAGAGTTCAATCTCTGTAAGCACAAGGAAGGCAAAGTGTTATCGGGATACTTAGAATATTACTAATTACAATATTTTAAAGCAGCTAAATGAAGCATATTCTGTATATTTTTATCATACTATAAACATTCCAATAATAGTCACATAGTCGCCATTGTCACTACAACTAATAAACACATACGTTATGAAACGCCCAGCTATTATATCATACATCTAGAATTACGACTTGTGTTCGCCAATATTAGTCCTCTTTCCTATAAAATGGAACATAATACAAGAAATCTACATTTAGTCTCCGTTAATATAACTGGCGTAACTTTTTGGTGAATAAAAGGCTTATCAAACAAAATTGCAGATGTTTAACTACCACGTGGCGGCGGGTATGAAGACCGTGGGTATATCGGCGGCCGGCGGCGTGGCTGAGGCCACGGCTGACGAGATCGTGGACGGGTACACCAAGTACGATATGTACGAGCTTGGCCTCAACCGGTTCCTAGGCCTGCACAACAACAAGAGGTTCCTTAGAGACCGCGTCAAGGAAGTACCTGGTATGATCTTCTCACATTTTTCTTCGAAAATATCCCTCATCCCTATTCTTCTCCCCAATCCCTGAATCCACAAGAATCCTCATATTCCTAAACCCGGTAACGCACTTGTAATGTCCCTGGTGTTCCTGGTGTCCATGGGCGGCACTGATTGCTTACTATCAGGTGATCCGTATGCATTAAAAAAATATTTTTAGTACAACTACTACCGAAAATCTAACTGAAGAATATAATAATTAGGTATGAACAAATTGTTTATTATTGACGACTGCACGGTAAATGCAAGGCAACCTGACCAATTTCTTTGTGATCTGTAAATTATTGGTTCTTGACATGACATAGCAAATGTATCAGGGGCACATTTTGTTTAGGGATTACGTATAACATATCACGCCTTTTATCCTCGAAGAAGTAGGCGAAGAGATGCACATTACGGGCTACGGCGCTTAATGCCACTGTACAATGTAACACCGACTTTTCACTATTTATGTTATGAGTCCCATGTAATTAAGGTTATGGGTGTGCCTATTGCCATATACCGGGCACAATTCCAAACTCCGTACTACTACTGAGATTCTTCAAAAACTTTCCGGGAATTGAATTCGAGACCCATCGCCCGGCAGTGGCACTTGCGACCACTGGCCAACGAGGCAGTTCGATGCAGCAGTGTTTAGAGATCATTAAGGTACATAGATCCTTCGACGTTGGCTGTATGATGTAAAGTAATATCATTCCAGGTGTTCACTACGGCCTCCCATATCCGTTCCACGAGTTCGAGACCGGGCGCAACCTGAGGCTGTCCCCGATCTACCCGACGCTGCGCGACAACGGCGCAGTATTCGGGCAGGTCATGGGCTACGAGAGACCTACGTGGTTCGAGACTGTGGGTAAGTTCGTAAGAGTTAATTATTGAACTGCGGTTATCTCAAGCTGTTGATAGCAATAATGTCGGAATACTCAAACGCTACTCAATTTTAAGTCGCGCTTAAGTATAGTTCTGTCTCCACAAATTCTTTGTTAAATGACAGAGAAGGCACGATATTTAAGCACGACTTAAAATTGAGTAAAGTTTCAGTATTCCGGCATTAGTGTCTTTTCTTAAGATAGACAATATGCTGAGAGTCATAGGTATTATAGGTACCCTTTTAACGCAGTTAAGTCCTTTAGTTAAGTTACAATTTTAATTGTTTTGGGACGACACGCTAGATCCTAGTTTGACAACGAAGTGTTGGAAAAATCTTCTATGAATACTTTTAATTTCAGAACTTCGACATAATACTTAATTTTTATGTCAATGCTTTTCTCAACGTCTTTTGGCAACAGTACATACCTAACATGTAGATAACTGGAGCAGGTCGGCTCGCTCATCGCGCGGGTGGACTGATCCAGTAGGGTTAAAGTAAATGTAATAAAACATATGTTTATCCCTTTATCTGTTGAAACACCGGCTCCCGGTATAAAACAAATTATACCCGCAACTTGCAGAGGATATGTAGATAGTAGACACAAACTTCTTTGTGTAAAAAAATGTGGTTAATGTAGCACGTAAGACTTTTGTAACAATTAATTTTAACTATAAAATAAAAGACAATAGTCCGTGGAGGATAATAAATCTTATATATAAAAAAAGACATGTAGATTTACTGTCAAACAGTTTAATCAATATTAAACAAATTGTATGATATTAGATCCCAAAGACCCTCCGGACAAGCCGCGTCCGTTCAAAGTGGCGTACACGAAGACGTTCAACAAGCCGCACTGGTTCGACACGGTGCAGCGCGAGTACTGGGCCTGTCGCGAACGAGTGGGCCTCGCCGACTACTCCTCTTTCACCAAAATCGATATACAGGTAAACTTAACTTTATGTAGATATAACTTTAAGTCCATTTTACACTGATTTTCTATGACTTCAAATATATGGAAATGAGAAAATATTGGTCGAAACATGTAGGTAGGTATGAGTGTAACTTTTTGACGTGTGCAAACGTTTGATGCAGATCAAACTTTATCGAGATACCATTGTTGGTATAAGTAAATACACCACTGTTACCACTTTTAGTGATTGACGCCTTAAAAGGTCCAATTACGAGTTGGAAATAAAAATTAGCTAAACATCATTCCTATTAGATTAGACTGCTACGTCTAGGGCAAGGGATCTCGGGTTCGATTCCCCGGTCGGACATAATATTACTGGATTTTTTAAAAAACTGTCAATAGTAGCGCGGAATTTGGAAATGTGCCCGGTATATGGCAATAGGCTCACCCCATATTACATGGGACCCATAACATAAATAGTGAAAAGTGTGTGTTACATTGTACAGTAGCATAATGTACACATCTGCCTACCCCTTCGGGGATAAAAGGCGTAATGTTATGTTTTTTTAAGTATATTTTATTTAGTACTTAGTTATCTTAGAAAAAATTAAATATAAAAAGAAAATCAATAATCTAACTTATTAACTCCAATATAGAGGTAATTCTAATTCTGCGAAGTTTGATAATAACATGACTATTACACGTAGTCCCAAGGTCGCGAGGTCGTGGATATGCTGCAGTACCTGTGCTCCAACGACGTGGACGTGCCAGTCGGCAGTATCATACACACTGGCATGCAGAACGAACGAGGTGGCTACGAGAATGATTGCAGTCTTGCCAGAATATCAGAGAACTTGTGAGTATACTTCTTATAAAGTTTCATTATGATTGGGTCACCTGATGGTAAGCAATAGGGAAGATGCCTAATTTTTATTTTAATGTCCGTCTGGTAGATTATTTTAAATCATTACACACGTATTTTTTATTTTCTTACAGAAACGAATACTTTCGACGATATATTGATTTGAAATGTCGCGTGACGTCACTTCTATGGACATTTTATACGTAGAAATGGCGTTTTAGCCCCCACTCCTAAACTTTGATTCGTTTTTATATATGTGTTGTCCTTTGTGTTGTATGTGTTTACATAAATAATAAATAAACATATTTCAGATACATGATGATAGCGCCGACCATACAACAGACACGCTGCAAGGCTTGGATGAAGCGCCACCTCCCAGCCAACGGGTCAGTGACCCTCTCTGACGTCACGTCTATGTATACAGCCATATGTATCATGGGACCGTTTACAAGGAATCTTCTTTCTGAGCTGACTGATACGGACCTGACGCCTTCAAACTTTCCGTTCTTCACCTTCAAAGAGATTGATGTTGGCCTGGCTAATGGAATCAGAGCCATGAACTTGACGCACACTGGGGAGCTGGGATATGTCTTGTATATTCCTAATGAGGTAGGTGTTTTCATTGTCAAAATCATTTATTTCAATTAGACCAGGAAGGCACTTTTGAACGTCAACAAAAAATTCAAGTGAAGCTATTTGCTCATTCCAAGGTGTGGATTCCTATGGAGAAGAACTAGCAAGAAACTCCATAGGTTACTCTTTTTCAATCAGGTTCATAATACAATTTTAGTTACAGTGTATTGTATTGTAAATTACTTATTTTCGAGGCTGAAATGAATGTTTAAAAAATATAAATGTATTTCAGGCTTTGACGTCTTATAACATCAGTAACAGTAACAGTGATATTAGATTTTCTTCAATTGAATAAAAGTAATTATAAATTGTGTAATCCAACCGAAATATGTTAAGTCTATGAACGGATTGGAAAATAACACGACGACATATAAAAGACTAGCTACTTCCGCACGGTTCCACACGCTCAGCTCAGCTCCTATTGGTCGTAGCGTGATGTTTTATAGCCTATAGCCATCCTTGATAAATGCGCTATCCAACACAAAAATAATTATTCAAATCAGATTTGTAGTTACGGAGATTAGCTCGTTCAAACAAACAAATAAACAAAAAAAACAAACTCTTCTGCTTTATATAATAAGTATAAGATTAAAATTACTATATTATTATACCATATATTTATTTAAAATTCTCTTTAAATTACATTTTTAAATATTACTTACAAAATAAAAAATATATATATTTAAAAATATAAAAAATAGGAGCCGACCAGTAGCGGGAGCATGGTGCAAGCTACCGGTGGTTAGGGCTCCAGAGACAGAAACCTCCTCACGATACGTGCCGTTTATAGGAGAACTGCCTTCTGTATCAGGCCCTTGATCCATCCACCTAACGCCAGCCTCCTGAGATGGATGTCGAGATTATTATTATTATTTATTATAAAAAGTTTGTATTATTAAGAAATTGTAGTAATAGTGTTTAAGATCGTCAAATACACACAAATTCTTCATTAACCCTTATTTTCAGTTCGCCCTCCACGTTTACAATCGCCTAATGACAGTCGGTGAGAAATACTCAATCTCTCACGTTGGCTACTACGCGAGCCGAGCGCTGCGGGTCGAGAAGTTCTTCGCGTTTTGGGGACAAGATCTGGACACGATGACCACGCCCCTTGAGTGCGGACGTACGTGGCGTGTTAAATTTGATGTTAGTACTTTTCTATTTACCTATACTTAGTCACCATCTTTGTTTCTATAAGTGATCACTGCTGAGAAAAGGCTTCTTCTTAAAAGAAGAAGGAATGAGTATAATCACCACGCTTGCTCAAGGTGGATTGGCGATTACAAACTTATAACTAGAAATTAGGAGTCTTTACGATGTTTTTCTTTACTTTTATGACAGTGGTGTCTAAATAAAACCTATCGTTAGTAATACTGGATTATTGATTGAATAGCTGCCTCAAGGGGTCTCCGGTACGATTTCCCGCGTTAGACTAACTACTATTAGTGGTTTTTAGAAACTTTTCAAAAGCAAGGCAGTAGCAATAGACCCTTTTTGCATGAGACTCAGACCTTAAATTGGTAAAAAGAGGCCATTGCATTTTCGGTTGTTTTGAAACGTATTTATAAACATATTTAAGTAGCTAGCAAAATTAGAAACCTACTTTGTTTATCATTTTAATAACAGTATGACTGCTTCGTTGGCAAAGTATTACAAAAAATTCTCAGTAGTAGCACGGAGTCTGGAAATGTGCCCGGTATATGGCAATAGGCTCACTATTTATGTTTAAATAGTGAATATTGGTTGTTACTTCTGTGTACACCTCTGCCTATCCCTTCGGAGATTAAAGGTGTGATGTTATGTTATGTTACGTAACAGTATTATATTACAATAATTAATTTATATGTTTACAGAAAGACATCGAGTTTATAGGCAGGGATGCGTTGCTTCGTCAGCGCGAGGAAGGCATACGTCGCCAATACGTGCAACTGTTACTCACAGACCATGATCATGAACTCGACATGTGGTCTTGGGGCGGGGAACCGATATACAGAGACGGGAACTACTGCGGACAAACGACTACTACCAGTTATGGGTTCACGTTCAAAAAACAGGTTTGTAGCAATTTGAAGTTTATTAATCAATAAATATTATAGTTGCCTTCCCGATTTTTCCGTTTCGATTCCCGGGTCGGGCAAAGAATTACTGGGTTTCAAAAAAAAAATCTCAGTAGTAATACGGAGTCTGGAATTGTGCCCGGTATATGGCAATAGGCTCACCCCCTATTACATGGGACTCATATCATAACATAAATAGTGAAAGGTGTGTTACTTCTGTGTGCACCTCTGCCTACCCCTTCGGGGATAAAAAGGCGTGAAAAATTAGTAAACCTATTATTGGTAGCAAGTATAACAGCTCACACATAGGACCCACTTAGTTTTTAGTCAAATTTCCGTTGTGCTTGGCGACTGGGCTTCACCTAGTTAACTGTCTTTGTGCCTTCAGGCTTAATTCACTCTGTCTCCTGCAGTAATTCACCGAGGGAAGTGGAAACTATGTTTTTTTTCTTCTCCTCTTATAATATCTTCTGATTCACTTCGTTGCCGGAACCAAGACTTTTTCTTTATTTTATTCATTAAGTTATTCATGTTCCTGGGACGCGCCGGACTTCAGTGTTCCGGTGTTTTCATGGTTGTATCTACTGTAGATCCTGGCTTACAGGAGTTGCAGCGGTTTTGGGAGGTTGTGGCGGGCTTGTCCCAATAAAAAAAATTAAATTTATTTCTATAGGTGTAAAGTTGATATTAAAGTTGACACTGGTAATGAATACTTGTTGACTGCACCATATTGGATTATTAAGCCTAATCTACTTTAGACTGCCTCGTTGGCCGAGTGGTCGCAAGTGCGACTGCCGGGCAAGGGGTCTCGGGTTCGATTCCCGGGTCGGGCAAAGTATTACTGGGGTTTTTAAAAATTCTCAGTAGTATCACGGAGTCTGAAATCTTGTCTGGTATATAGAAATAGGCTCACCCCCTATTACATGGGACTCATAACATTAATAGTGAAAAGTGAGTGTTATAATTGTACAGTGGCATTAAGTGCCGTAATGTGCACCTCTGCCTACACCTTCAGGAATTAAAGGCGTGATGTGATGTTGTTTAAAGTGGTTTGTCATAATTTCCATTTTTGGACTAATGAACAGTCCAGTGCAGTCTATCAGTCGCACAGAGTAGCGTTAACAATTAGTCGTAGGTTCGATTCCGCCACGAAAGAGTTTTGTGTGCTCCACAGTACATGCACTTAAGACGGTCCCGGGTGCGATTCTGGGTTGGACCCTTATTTGTGTCTAGTACTTATGAAATTAATATATTGTTATTTCTAAATTCATTGCTTGCCTCGTTGCTATTGTATGTACTATGGTCGCATATGTGCGCGCGGCGCTGTGCGAAGGGTTTCGTATTTGATTCCGGATTGAATATCTATTTGTTTCTATTATTCTAAACAAAATAATTATTGTTTCTAAATTATAATTGATTGCTTTGTTGCTTAAGTGGTTGCAAATGGGACTGTAGGACTGTCGTGGTCTCGGGTTTGATTCCCGGGTCAGGAAAATAATTATAGGAAACTTTCTGTGTTTTCGAATTACCTTGTTACTCGAGCGGTCACGAGTGCTACTGCCATGGTCTTAAGTTCGTTTCCGTGTTAGGCAAAAATGTTTATTGGAGATTTTTGATAAATTTCTGTGTAATATGGAATTTGAAATTGTGTTATTACTATGTTTTATTTATTTCCAGGTTTGCCTCGGTTTCGTGGAGAATTTAGACAAGAATGGCGTGCCGCAAGTTATCAACAACGACTATGTGTTAAGCGGACATTATGAAATTGATATTGGCGGTATAAGGTGAGGAAAATTAAAATCATCATCATCATCATCAACAGCCGGAAGACGTCCACTGCTGGACAAAGGCCTCCCCCTTAGCCCTCCACGTCGAACGACAACTCGCCACCCGCATCCACTGGCTCCCCGCAACTCTGGCGATGTCGTCGGTCCACCTAGCGGGAGGTCTGCCCACGCTTCGTCTTCCGGTCCGTGGTCTCCACTCAAGGACTTTCCTGGCCCATCTGCCGTCAGTCCTTCGAGCGACGTGGCCTGCCCATTGCCACTTCAGTCTGCAGATTTTGCGAGCTATGTCGGTAACTCTTGTTCTTTGGCGAATCTCCATATTTCGGACTTTGTCGCGCAAAGAAACCCCGAGCATAGCTCTCTCCATCGCACGCTGAGCGACTTTGAGCTTCTCCAGAAGGCCAGAGGTCAGGGACCACGTCTCGGTACCATACGTCATCACCGGCAACACACACTGGTTGAACATCCTGGTCTTTAGGCACTGAGGGATTTTCGATGAGAAGATTTCGCGTAACTTCCCGAACGCTGCCCATCCAAGTTGGATTCTTCGGGCGACCTCTTTGTCGAAATTGGACCTACCTAGCTGTATAATCTGCCCTAAGTATGTGTAGTGGTCTACAACTTCGAGGATATCGTTCCCAACGATGACCGGTACAGGTGCAACATGGACGTTTGACATGATTTTGGTCTTGTCCATGTTCATTTTAAGACCCACCTGTTGGGAGACGATATCGAGGTCGCTGAGCATGGTGTTTAAATCCTCCAGCGACTCCGCCATGATGACTACATCATCGGCGAAGCGGAGGTGTGTGATGTATTCGCCATTGATATTGATGCCCAGTCCACTCCAGTTTAAAAGCTTGAAAACGTCCTCCAATGCGTTGGTGAACAGTTTCGGAGAAATCACGTCTCCCTGTCTCACGCCTTTCTGCAATTGGATTGGTTCCGTGCTATCTTCCTGGAGTCGGATGCGCATGGTGGCGTTTCTATACAAACACTTTAGCACCTCGATATATCTGTAGTCGATATGGCATCGCTGGAGAGACTGCAGCACCGCCCAGGTCTCGATCGAATCAAAGGCTTTTTCATAGTCCACAAACGCCAAGCATAGTGGCAAGTTATACTCCTCAGTCTTCTGTATAACTTGCCGCAGCGTATGAATGTGGTCTATGGTGCTAAAGCCTTTCCGGAACCCGGCTTGTTCGGGAGGCTGGAAGTCATCAAACCTGCGTTCCAGACGGTTCGTGATAACCCTAGAAAACAGCTTATATACATGGCTCAGAAGCGAGATGGGTCTATAGTTCTTCAACAAAGAGTTGTCACCCTTCTTGAAGAACAGAACCACTACACTCCTTTGCCATGCTTTCGGCGTAGTTCCTTCGAGAATGACGGAATTGAATAGTTTCTGGAGGACTAAAAGTATCGGTTTTCCACCCGCTCGCAGAAGTTCTGTTGTGATTCCGTCATCACCCGGTGCCTTGTTATTTTTGAGCTGTCTGAGAGCCATCCTAATCTCATACAGGCTGATGTCTGGGATATCCTCGGTATAGTGCCGTGTCAGTTTAGCTCTAGGATCCCGAGCTGTACCGACAATGGGTTGCCGTGTCGAGGTGTATAACTGTCCGTAGAACCTTTCAAGCTCTCTCAGAATCTCTGGCTTCGACGAAACGATGCTGCCATTTTCGGTCTTCAGTTTCGTCATTTGGCTTTGCCCAACAGACGAATTCCTTGCGAATACTTTTGCGCCCTGATTTCGCTCTATGGCATCCCTGACTCGTGCGGCGTTATATGCACGCAGGTCGCGTCGCATAGACTTTGAAATTCGCCTATTAAGTTTGCCATATCCAGACATGTCAACTGAAGACTGCAGCCTCATCTCGTGTCGGTCTTTCAATAATTTAAGTGTTTCTTTCGAGAGCTTTTGAGGTCTATTTCGGCGTGGGTTTTTGAAAAACTCTGAGCCCACCGTTTGGACAGTTTCCACTAACCCATTATTTAACTCGTCAATCGTTTCACACTCAGCCAGGCACTGGAAGCGATTATGCAGTTGGAGCTGGAACTGTTCGGGGTTCTGGACCTGGGCGCGACCAGGACGGAGTGTGGACCTCACCAGGCGTGACCTCTCCAGCTTGACATTGATATTCAGTGTGCCTCTGACAATACGGTGATCGCTGCCGGTTTTCACCTTAGCTATCACAGAGACATCACTGAATATGCGCTTGTCGGTCGCCATGATGAAGTCGATCTCATTTTTGGTGTAACCATCGGGACTTATCCACGTCCACCTCTTAGCTGGTCGCTTTCGGAAGAAGGAGTTCATTAAAAAGAGTCTCTCCCTCTCCATAAAGTCGACCAGCCGCTGGCCCCGACGGTTTCGCTGCCCATATCCAAATGGCCCCATTCTCAGCTCTTCGCCGTTCCGTGTGCCCACCTTCGCGTTGAAATCCCCCATGACAACGGTGAAGTGTGCTTCGGAGGTGTGTATGGCTTGGGAAATTTCCTCATACAGAGCCTCTACTTCATCATCGCAGTGTGTCGAGGTCGGCGCATATACCTGTATGACCTTCAGCGAATACCGGTGTGATATTCTGAGTATAAGGTACGCTACCCTGCTCGACACACTGTCAACTTTACTCACGTTAAAATCACGTTCAAAATTAAAATAATACTAATATATAAAGCTGACTGCCTCGTTGGCCGAGTGGTCGCAAGTGCGACTGCCGGGCAAGGAGTCTCGTGTTCGATAACCGGGTCGCGCTAAGTATTACTGGGTTTTTAAAAAAATCTCAGTATTATAGTATGGAGTCTGGAATTGTGCTCGGTATATGGCAATAGGCTCACCACCTATTACATGGGACTCATAATATATATAGTGAGAAGTGGGTGTTAGATGATATAATGTGCTCCTCTGCCTACCCCTTTGGGGATAAAAGGCGTGATGTTATGTTATGTGTTTATGTTTATACGTTACCTGTGTGTGTCGTGTGGTGACAGTAGAGTTGAATGTATTTTATACACCACCTTTATTCTTCTTGCGGGTTTCATAAACGTTTATTAAAATATTATTAATAAGTAAATAACAACATTTGGGTTTGTTTATATACGAATAAATTCATATACATATTTGCAATAATAAATTGTGAATGTTATTCATGTTGGAGTTGAATTGAACTTGTGATGTGTTGTACAGCAGCTGGTCATTTAAGCATTGCGCTAATGGTATATTGTTGATTTTATTTATTATTTGTATGAGTAGGTTATATTTTTTTTGTATTTATTATACGTGTTTACTTATGTAATTTATATTTTTTACTTATTTAAAAAGGTGATATATGGTTTAGAAATTAAAATAATAGTATAGTTGTTTTTGAAGTTAGGTCTTTTTTTTATGGTGCGAAAATCATCGAATGACTGCTCCCACCTGGGTGAGGCGAGAGGGAGTGTCAGACTCTTACTGACTAAAAACCACCCCGTTCCTTCTCCTGCACGTCGAGCCGGAGCCCCGGTTACCCGTTAGGTTCTCCGCGACTTTTTTTAAAGATAGAGTGATATTAAGGAAGTTAGGTCTAGCTTTCCTATGAATTGTTAGAGTGCCTTCCACTGCCACTTGGAAGGTTCTGTCGTGCAGGAAGGTGGCCACGATCTTAACTAGTCGTCGAGGAGTAGTAGATGTGGCCAGCTTGCTGAGCAGGCCGGCATGCCAGACGCGGTCGAACGCCTTCTCCATGTCGAGGAATACTGCCGCGGCGCGCTCGCGCTTGTTGCGCGCGGCCGCCAGGTCGTGCAGTACCCTCGCGACTTGCAGGGTGGTGGAGTGTTCCGCCCTGAAGCCGAACTGTTCGTCGCGTGGCTGGAGGTGTGAACTTGGGACACAGTGACCCGTGTTCATTTTCAAAGTCAAAGTCAAAGCATTTATTTCAATTAAACCATAGTTTGGTGCTTTTGAAACGTCAACAAATACAAAATAAATAATAATCTGTCAGTCAGTCCGTCAGTGAAACTAGGTGAAGCTAGGTGCTCATTCCAAAAAGTAGATTCGAATGTAGAAGAACGAGTAAGAAACTCCATTGTCATTGTCAATGTTTGGTGTCATTGTCAGTGTCTGATGTCATTGTCAGTATCTGATGTCAGTGTCCAGTGCTTTTAACCTAGCCCCACTTTAGCACTTGTCTATTAAGAGAATACAAAATTAAGTATATGAGGATGACATTAATAAGTGTCAAAATATACGTCCATTCCATGTAATTTAGTTTTTTACTCTATAAGTAGACAAGCGCATTTGATTATAGTATAGGGATACATGTCTCATTAAGGATCCTCCTAACTACAATCCCTAAAATAGCTACAGGAGCGTAATTTGGCAATAGCTCCCCAGTAACGTATTCTTCCTCTGTTTGGACAGCATGATTACTTTGTCGAGCTTTCACTTGGAAGGAAAGTGTCCGGTATAGAAAATGCCGTTATAAAGTCGCATCAACGTCGCGATTCCTCGTGGCGGCAGGCGGCGGAGGGCTTCATTGGGTACTCCGTCCGGGCCGGGTGCCTTGCGTAGTGGGGCTCGCAGAGCCATACGCCGCACCATGCCAGGGGAGAGCACGACTGGGTCCTCTTCGGGGGAGATCGGTTGCTCCAGGTACTGTGCTACCTGAAGCTCGATGGCTGCTGTGTGTTGCACGTTGCGGGCTGGGTTGGGCTGGAACTGGCTCTCCAGGGAGTCAGCGAAGAGCTCTGCTCGATCCTCGGCTCGGTAATCAGTTTCTATTACCAACCAAGAAACTATAAACAAAGATAATTTCAATATAATACGTTCCTGTCTCAACTACATAGTTTACCACATCAATCAAAATTTTGGCTGCCAAAGAAAGAAAGAAAGAAAAAGCATTTGTTTGGCAAATGGCACACAAACAAAGCATTCTACGCGTTCTTCATAGTCGCCTGACCACCCATTCCATTAATTACACCAATAAATTACTTATTGTAATTAAAATATATTCAAATATAAATAACCTTTTATACTCTAACAATATTATGATTATATGTAACAGTTGCTGCTGCTGAACACTAAGTCTTAACTTCTATTTCTGTTTTAAACAATAGAATATAAACTTATGCTTTGAGTAAAAAAATATAATTCAACCAATAGAAACAATTAAAAAATAATTATGTTCAGTCTCTTTTTAACTCTTACTCGTCACGTGAGTGTACCCACGTGACGAGTAGGGTTAGTAATAAATGTTTTCCACTACACCATCACCACACATCACGTTCAAATAACTAGTTTACTAATAATTTATAATTTAATATAATCTACTATACAACAATATATTGACTGACTCGGTTTACACAGTGGCTAGAGCAACTGGCTGCTACACAACATGTCACAAGTTCGATTCCCACACAGAAAAACTCTTTACGAGATCCACAAATTGTTGTTTCGGGTCTGGGTGTGATGTGTATGTGAATTTATTATTATAATATGTTTGTAAATACACTCACGATAACACTAACGCATTAGGTTATATAGTTTGCCTGTAATGTTAACTATAAGAGTTGAAATAAATAAATAACATAACATAACATCACGCCTTTTATCCCCGAAGGGGTAGGCAGAGGTGCACATTATGCCACTGTACAATGTAACACCAACTTTTCAATATTTATATTACGAGTCCCATGTAATAGGGGGTGAGCCTATTGCCATATACCGGGCACAGTTCCAGACTCCGTGCTACTACTGAGATTTTTTAAAATCCAGTAATACTTTGCCGGACACGGGAATCGAATCCGAGACCCCTTGCCCTGCAGTCGCACTTGCGACCACTCGGCCAACGAGGCAGTCTGCAATAAATAAATAACTAAGAGAAAAACCTTAGTGTGAGAACCATGAAAAAAAAACATATTAAAAAAAATATGATCTTCGTTTATTTGTTTACCGGGGTGCTTACTCTTGAATCCAATTCCGATCGATCGACATTGACATTGTGAAATTTCGTACTCTTGACTTGTATCACTAGCGCCTTTTGCATCCGTATTGCGTGGATATTTCATGAACTAAATGGTATTGAGTTTTGTTTTATATTCCGTACTCTAAATGCTACTTTAACTGCTACGATAGGGGTTGTATAGTTTTGACATTGGATAATCATTGAGATGTTATTGGATTGAAATTGCATTGACATTGAGATTGGTTTCAAGAGTAAGCACCCTGGTTGAACGCGATCATATCCGAAACTACTAGTTCAACTAATCCATATGTGGACTTGTTAGCAACTGTACTCTAGAAGCCAAGCAACGAGAAACTGTGCAAGAATAGGTAATACTTAATTGGTTATGGATCATTCCCGCCGCAGCATTCCAGAACCACTGCAACTCCAATAAACCATCAACTACCATAGACACAACCATGGAAACACCAAAACTGTTGGCTTTCCAAGTATTAAATAAATAAATAAATACAAATACTAAAATTCGGCGCATCCCAGAGACATGAATAAATATTTTTTTTTATTTATTTACACTTTATTGTACACCATAAAAACATACATAAAAAAACAAACATAAAAGAATGTGCACAATGGGCGGTCTTATCGCAGAATGCGATTTCTTCCAGACAACCTTTGGATGGAGCCAGTATTCAGGAGTTGGAAAAAGGGGGTCATCTAGTGTACAATAATTAAAACAATACATAGAATATAATACTATCTATATATAACTACTATACATAAGTGAGTGTGTGTCTTGGATCTTGTATAAATATCTTGGATCCAAGGTAGTAAAAAAAATACTATTATATAATTTTACTAGCGGACCCAACAGACGTTGTCCTGTATATCCACATGAATGTATAAACAAAAATTTATTCAAATTAATTCAGCTGTTTAGGATAAATAACCTAAACATCGACTGCAGCGCCATCTGCCAGGCTGATTTGTGAATCTAAACCATTCCCAGTTCCCCTTGAACACACACAAAAAATTTCATCAAAATCGGTCCAGTCGTTTGAGAGAAGTTCAGTGACATACACACTGAGAAGAATTAGATATATAAAGATATTCTTGTCCACAGATATGCGGCTAAAGTGAACCTGCATTCTCCGAACCTGCCCACAAAGTATCCGGACAAGGAGAGAGACGTCTACCAAGCTACGAGGAAACTTCACGAGAGCCAGCAGTCTCTGGGAAGGCACTACCAACCGTAGATTAAAACACCATGATATTACTAATGCCGTGACTAGAGCCATGGGTCAGGAACCACATGTATTGATGTCATAACATACAAATTTATTACAAGTCAGCGTTAAACTCGAAACGGGACCGCGTCAGACGCTCTGATTGGTTGATTCATTGGAGCTGGCCAATCAGAGCGCATACAGCGATCTCATCTATATAAATAAAAATGAAGAACCGTTCGTTAGTCTCGCTAAAACTCCAGAACGGTTGAACCGATTTGGCTAATTTTGGTATTGAAATATTCGTGGAAGTCCAGGGAAGGTCGATGAGAAATCAGTCAGTCAGTCAGTTTGCTGGGACAGCTAGTTAAACATAAAATGAACTCATACCAAGCCTTTAAGACGACTCCATCAATTTAATGTTCAAATACCCGAACGCTACTCAATTTTAAGTCGTGCTTGAGTGTAGTTCTGTCACTACATTTTTTTTATTTTTATGGAATAGTAGGCAAAGGAGTAGACGGATCACCTGATGGTAAGCGATCAGCGTCGCCCATGGACACCTGGAACACCAGAGGAGTTACAGGTGCCTCGCCGGCCTTTTAAAAAGGAGTACGCTCTTTTCTTGAAGGTTTGAAGGTCGTATCGGTTCGGAAATACCGCCGACGACAGATCATTTCACAGTTTTGCTGTTCTACAATTAACCTTTCTTTGCAAATTTATAATAGAGTAGCCTTTCAATATTCGGTCGAAAGGATGCCATAACTAGTTCGCAAGTCAGATATTAAGAAAATAATTGAATAATGTTACCTAGTTATGTTTTATCTTTATATAAGTACTCAATTACATACAAACATACATAACCTGTCTCCCAAAGGGGTAGGCAGAGACTATGAAACGCAAATTGATACGTCAATTACTATCAGGAAATTAATTAAACAACATTTTTTAAAGTAAATGGTTATCTACTATAAGTCGGGTGTAACTCCAGAACGCACGAACCGATTTCCACGGTTTTGCATTCGTTGGAAAAGTCTCGGGCTCCGTGAGGTTTATAGCAAAGAAAATTCAGGAAAAAAAATTCTTCATCTTCTAATCACCAAACTAAATATTACATAAAACGATGCCATCTGGTGGCGAAACGGAGTTCGCCGGGTTTGCTAGCCGTTAGGAAAATTTAAGTAAAAAAACTGCTCCTAACTTGTTCAGCTAAGTTCTTCTGTAACTTTCAATTGGACAGATTGAAGTGAATAGGGTAGACGACTAATTTTTATTTTAATGTCCGTCTGGTAGATTATTTAAAAACATTAGACACGTATTTTTTATTTTCTTACGGAAACGAATAGTTTCGAAGATATATTGATTTGAAATGTCGCGTGACGTCACTTCTCAGTACATTTTATACTGAGAAATGACGTTTTAGCCCCCACTCCTAAACTTTGATTCGTTTTATCTAAGTATTGTTTTATTATACGACAAAATAAAAAAATACGTGTCCTATATTTTTTAATTACCTAACTTACGGACTAATTAGATTTTTAATTTTCATACCCTGTCATCATCCCCATTCGATGACGGTACGCCATGTCATAGTTTGTGAGAATAATCCTGACTAATGACGCGCGAGAAGGCAATCGAGCTCACTTCGTTCGTATTGATATCTTCTAGAATAGACTAGCTGGTTCCAACCACATGTGCTACTAGTTGCGGCACTATACAAGACTATTGCGCACAAACTCTAAAACAAAACAATCACTTGTTTAATTTAAAAACGAATGTTTCGAAAAAATAAAACATCCTGTTGCTTCTCATATTAATCAAAGACAAATACGATTCTTTTTTTTTTAAATAAAACGTTGTCCCACATTAGGATTTTCTCCTGTGTCGTGGGAGCGTTTACAGACATACAAGTTCACATACACAATGACACCCAGACCCGAAACAACAATTTGTGGATCACAACAAAGTGTTGTTCCGTGCGGGAATCGAACCCGCGACACATTGCACGGCAGCCGGTTGCCCAGCCACCGCACCAACCGTGCAGTCCAATTTAGAAATCTTTAAAACTAATTTGATAAACAATGTATAAACATTTAGTATGCAGTCATTAGAACGATATATTTTCAATTGTAAAGAAATTATTTATCAATTAATTCAAGCGATATTAGAACTCTTGTAATAACAGTAAGGTCCAGTTTCGTAGATAACTAATGTGCAATAAATTAGTTAAACACGTAATTAATGACGTCACAATTATTACAAAACTTGTTTAATATTTCATAAATCGATTTCAAACGAAAGTCTTAACAACGCAACTATTTAAGTAATTAGTTAAATATTGTGCGCATAAGTCGATGGAGCCTACCGTATTTATGCTCACCAGTTGGGGCTAGTGTGAAACTCTCGTTCATCCAGTAAGGATGAAGCTCATGTCACAACATTGGGCGCTCAATATTGGACAAAAATACCGCTTCCTGCATTTGCACCACGTGGTGGGCAAAAAAACGTTAGCTCCCATTTTACTCATCACATCACTACGTAATAATTATAAAACACACGATACGTATATATAAAGTAGATATAAGATAATATTATTAATATTAAGACATGTCATTACAAATAATGTTAGAAAGAAATTTAATAATCTGTAATTGCCAAATATGCACTAATTTACCTATAAGCAATTTACTATTGTAATATCTATGACATAGAGCACATTTTTGCTCAGCTCGCTAATTAGTATTAGAACATTTGATAGGGTGATTGGTAAACATTGCATCACAATTTACTTCAAACACGTTTATGTACCGTCAACTGGCCGCACCTGTCTAACTACAACAAATAGTAATATGAAGAAGTCTTTAATACATATTTCTTATTTATTATAGTGTAGGATTAGCTCAAGATAATATAAAACGCGATACAGCGAAGATATTTTTCACAAATAGCTGCTCTGTATCTACATGATTCCGAACCGTTCTGGCGAATGGTTTTTGTAATAGCAGGAGTAATTAGTGGTTAATCATTTCTTGTTTGTGACACGCTTTTACTAGTACGTATCCAGGCGTTAGTCAAGAGCGCTATAAAAATTACCGTCAGCCTGCAGCAGGCCACTGCTGGTCTTAGGCTTCGCCAAACTAGAATTAAATATATCTACGCCGACATTTCACAAGTCTCGTAACTAAGTTTAGGATAATCATCACGCACGTCCCAAATGGCTAATTATCATGTAATTTATTGTAAAACACTAGAAAAATAAGGTTTAGGTAGAATCGAACAATAAGTAATTGGCTCATTGAGAAGCAAACATACACTTCTACCTCGAAACGGATAGAGGACAGAGATAGTATTAATTTTACTTTGCGAGATTCATCCAAGTAGTTACTTTGAAATGGGCAGTGCACAGTATTAGTAATTTCGGACTAGAAGACTGAACGAGCGGAATCTCGATACAATATCGACGTCCGCGGTCTAGCAACGTCTCTACCATGATAGAAGCATTGGCAACTACGTGGGACAAGTTTGGCTTTAATATTGTTAGTGTAATGTGTTCAAAAACTCAACTTACGGCCATTTTGATATCTCGAGTTGTGATATGTGTAACAAAAATGTAAATTCGTATTACGAGATTATAATTTTAGAAGCGTAACGCTTGAAAATACTATTTTGTATAAACCATGTTTGGAAATTCCTTTTGATAATACTATTACATAATGAAGACGTTACAATAATTTGTTATATTTACTTGTATGTACCTACTATTTGTTACTGTTGCTCTTTGATTTCTTCCAAACATTTGTACATACTTGTAGAAGTGTCATTTTGATTGTTTGTTTCATATCTATAAGATATTTGTAACTGTGTATTTTTGGAAAGTTGGCTCGAAATGTAAATAATGTTTGCCAATGCTATAGGTAGATATGAAAACCAATTTTAGTGCTTCTATGAGAAAATTTAACGTTTTATAAAAATTTAGAATGCTGCCTTACTAAAAAGACTGTCTGTTTTCACCATCGTCCCCTATACTACTAAGTACTACATAAGGGTGGGGTCTTCACAAAACTTCCATATACTAACCCCTAAATGAAATTTCATGTCAAGAATGAAGCTGGACAAACTTGTGCACCAAATACAATTCGCCAGGACGCATCAATGAATAACAAGATGTGTGTGTGGCAGGGGCTGCATACCGCATAGAATAAAAATTAATTATTCTTCTAGTTGTTATTATAATAATTACCTACATAAGTCGTGTTGTTTATTTCTTTTAATATTTACAACTACTCAATGTTTCTTGACATGAAGTTACGTTTCTAAATTATCAAAAATGTCTTCTATAATACTATCCATCTTCGTTGTTTGAAAGATCTCTTACACGTGTCCGTGTTTAAGACCTAAATTTGACTGCCTAAATTAAGGTGTAGGTGACCCTGTTGGTGAAACAATTTCTGACGGTCCCTTAACAATGATTAGGGGATCCCATAAACTAAAATAGAGAACATTGGTGAAAACGGACATTAGGAGCCTTTTTTGGGGAATGGATGCAATATTTATTTTTATTATTTCAACTTGCAACTATTAGACAACCCTTTTGCTTCAACAACTGCCGGCCGATCAAACTATAATTAAAATGTGCGATGTATTTTGTTTATAATTTCACTCTACACACAGGATAGAAAAAATATTAAATGGTATTTCTGTTATTAGCGGGAGAAGTAGATCATGTTGTGTTGGATAAACATGGACTATGGAGTGGCTATAGACCGCCATAGATTATGTCTAACATAAGTTATTTTACTATAGGAACAGGTTAAGTAGCTTAGGTCTTAACAGATAAGTGAATATTTTGTTAAAACTTTCAGTTTTTATCCAAAATTCAAACAGTCTGTTACGCACAGATCACGTTTCGGTTGTTCATAAAAGGGAAATAGTACCTCGCTATAGCTTATACAAGGAGCCACGTGCTGCAATAGACTAGTTAATTAGTAGTCACATATATAGATATAATTAAATCACGATTGTGTACAGTTTCAGTGGCACTTACAGATTTCTCAATTTTGCACAATGAATCCGATACATACATTCACTGAATGTATGTACTGTAATAATGTACGAGTTATAAGTAACTTTATGTCAAGTCGTACTAAACTTTTCAAGTCAAAGAAATTGCATTGAAAATCTGTATGTTCTACTACAAATAATTGGTATATTTAGATCCAAATAGTTACCTGAAGTATAATCGGTGTGTTGTCAAATCAATGTCCAAATTGTACTTGTGTATGCACTAACAAATTCATCTGTAATCATGGTTATATCAATTTCAAAGGCATATTGTTCTGCAATTTTTATAACTTGTTTGCCTGTAAGATATTACTAACCATACTTGGGCTTACAGATATAGTTTAAGGGGGAGCACTGTTTGAATTTTTCTTCAATATTTATCATACCAAGGTGTACATGTATCTTGTTTCTGTGGGTTATTAATTAGTATAGTGTTTTGTAATCAAATCACAATTTGTAACAGTAGTGTTGGATTTCTTGCCATATCTGTATTTTGAGCGATTTTAGTAGATAGTAAGTGTTTCTTGAAATATTATGAAATAAAAATCAAGATAATTTAATCAATGTTTTATTTACAAGTCGGGATGAAGTTAGTGATTTAAAATAACATGAATATGATATTGACATACATATGACTGTCTTTTATTTGATATGCCACATAAGCGTTGCTGTTGGTTTCGAGACGAGGCTGGGATATTAGATATTTTAGAATACCACTACAAATCTACGACGAACTTGTGACGTCAGACAAAGCGATGTTGCTTTGCATTGCGACATCGTAGCGGACAGCGGTCAAGAGACAGAACATTGAAATAATTGTGTTATGATAATGCGGGTACCAGCAACGCCTATGTACATCTTACTCGGATACTTAGAGGAGTGTTTACACACATACACCAGCTATTTCACAAGTTCTAAACATGTCATTAGTAAAATTCATAACAATATAATTATTAGATTAATAATAATTATAGAAATAATTATAAAATTATTATTATTAGATTAACAGAACTACAAAACTAGGTGATTATTAATTATACAGGTGGGTAGTGGTGCTCCGATATGGAATTAATAAAAATCAATTGATCTGAACAAAAAATACGAAGCACCGTCACAAACAGATAAGTCTATCAGAAAACACCTGGTACCATTCCGAGTTACAAGCTTGATTAATTTCACAGTGGAAAACACAGTAATACTTTGTTCATATTGCTTAAACTGAGGACCAAAATAAGAATAAAGTCTATTGATGAAATATAAAAAAGAGCAGTGAATTTTGTCGATTGGTAAATCCTCTTACCATCAAGACAATGACATTAGCAGTAAACAAATATCCTAACATCAAGACAATACCAGCATTGAGATTGTATCTACCTAGGATAACTATGATAAATGGTACACTCAACTGAATTATACATTACAACTTGAATTTTATTCTATTAACTATAACAATAACCACAGTACATAATACCTTTTATATGTTAAACCCATAAAACATTGAATTAGTTCAAAATCACATTCCTACTTAGTTACTATATTATCAAGATACCTTCTACACATTTAATTTTATTAATGCCTCACTACAATATTAAAGTCATTTGGAAAGTAGCACAAGTTTATACTAATATACTACACAATTAACTACAAGCAATCAAATTACATCAGTCACATTTGTTCTAAGTTTATTTTATTTTATGATAGCTACCTATATTTAACTCTTTGAGTACCGTCATTATAGACACAATTAAAGAACAATAGGTTGTGGTCACCGGTGACCGCTCGATGTTTGACAGTTTAAAAAGATTTGACATCTTAGCTGTGTTTGTTTCTACGTACATTATCACTATAAAATAGATTAGAATAAAAGCATTCTGATACCAAGTTATAAAGTACATGATGTTTTTTTTACTATCTACAGACACAAATAGGCAACTTGTCACTATATCAGTTAAATTTTAAGTTGTATGAATTGAGCATACTCTAAAGGCCCTCGCCCACAGGCGGCTTTTTGTAGCGATGCTGTCGCGCATTTGATAAACGCGCGACTGCATCGCTTTTAAGGCGTGTTAGTAGCATTTACAAAGCGCTGCAATAGCGATGCATACGCGCTACTAACGTGCTACTGCATTGCGATTGTATCGATACAATCGCGATGCTTTGATGCTTATGTAGTACTTGGTAGTATAGGGGACGATGGTGAAAACGGACAAAATATTTCTAGTAAGGCACGATTGTATCGATACAAACGCGCGACCGCTTCAGACGACATCCAATATTGACGCTGCTTCTGTTGCTTACGCTTACGTAAAAGCAGCACCAAAGACGAAAGAGTGACTAATGTTATAACTGTACTAATTCAACGTATTTTAGTATCGTAACTACATCGCGACCGAATCGCGACTGAATCTCGTGGGCGAGGGCACACAGTTAGCGACCGTTTGGCGTTGGTATCGATGTGCTATGCGCGACTGCATCGCTACAAAAAGTCGCACGTGGGCGAGGGCTCTAAGTAAAGGACACACACAGAAAATAGTTGATCATCTATAATCATCATTGGTAACCCTACACAAACATTAACCATTGGGTTTCAATATACAATAATACTTGAAGTGAATTCAAAAAGTTAATTCAAAAATGAGTTCTAGACTATTATAATTCCAAGGACAAAAGGTCAAGAGGCTAATACAATATTTTTTAAATGCGTAATACACTAGTCTAATATAATGCGATGCGCTACTGATGCGAGTGAATCCAACATGGATAAACATTGTTTTAATGTTGCTATTGATTGGACTCATCGTCATCAATAGCAACACCCATTAATCAGAAAAAGTCATAACTATTAGTAGTTGTATGAACTGGCTTCCTCTTCAGTTTCTCCTTAATCAGATCGCACGGAGACTTGGTACTAAAATCAAAACTTACAATGTTAGTGGGAACCTTCTCCCTCAGGTACGGTGCAGCGACAGGACGTAAACGTGAAGTCAGCACTTTACCAAATGCAGAGCACTTTCCTCTCTTGATCTTTTGCTTGAGTATGTAAGACATGTCTGTCTTTATTGGCAACAGAGGCTCAGGCTCCGGGGTTGGTAAACCAGCTTCAGATGTTCGCCTAGAATTAGCAACAAACTCTTTGTAATCGAGAACCAGGGACTCAAAGGAGCTGTTGAGACTGCTGGGATCTTCTTTAGGTTTCGGCTCAGGATCCTGTGGTTTCTGTACAGCTTTCATCAAGTCTATCACACAGTTCTTCTCTTCAAGAGCCATTCGTTTCATCTCCTCTTGCAGTTTCTCTTGTTCCAGCTCTTGCTGCTTTTTAAGTTCTTTGGCTTTGAACATATTTGACAGCTGCTCGGAGAGGACATTGGCGATGGGGCTTTCGCTCATACTGAATGTCGGGATAGGTAATCTTGGAGGCGGGTTAGTGAGCCTAGTGTCGGACAGCCCTCTAGGAAAGTTTAGCATGGGCATTGGTAAATTCCCGACACGACCATCCTCACTAGGCGTGTCGTTTAAATTACATTTTGATAAGTGACTGTCCACTAAAGCGAAAAGGGAAGTAAAAGAACTTGAGTCAGTCATCTTGAATCACAATCACCTTCCTTTGTTCAAAGTCAAACAAAAAATTTGGTCATGTTATCCCTCAATTCGAAGCACTATACACCTTCAATATTCCACCATCAATTCACAGGATTTATTACAATACTGCGTCATTTAAATTTGATATTAATAATTACGTGATGTTTGTTATCTTTCTTTTTGTTTACGAAATGGCAGACAATTTGAGGAGAAAATCAATAAATTAACCATAGACAATGTGACAGCTGGGAAATGACGTATCATGTTTTTTTACATTTGTTCTGTGTCTACGTTTATGGTTGTAAAGCTTGTTGTTAAAATAATTTTTCAAGTACCTTATTCGATCGTACATATGTATAAAAGCAAGAGTTTTAGCATATTTTTAATTCGGATACTAGAATGTATTATAATTGTAAGACAAAAAAAATAATTTCTCGTGACACTGACATTTGATTTTTTAAGAAAGGCAACATCGAAGATCCTACGTAAATCACAAAACGTAATAATATAGTTAGTCTGTGGTGCAACGTTAGACGGAGTGCTTCGCATCCTGAAACGGGAATCGGGAAACTTTATGTGTCGTATTTTGAAGTTGTTTAAAATTTCTTTGAACTGAATATTCTATCTGATATGCAAATAACTGGTTATCTAAGAGAAGTTTTGTCGTCGTGTGCGAACCATGCCAGGCGGAAAGTATGAACAGCTGCCCATGAAGTCTGAAGGAGAAGAAGATGTTTTTACAAGTAAACCAAAAGCAAAATGGTCCGAAATTTGTTTCCAAAAAAGTTTACTGTCCTTGGGGCTGATCCTGTTGTACTTCTCGCTGTCCATTGGGCTCACCTTCTATCAGCGATGGCTCTTGACGGTAAGGCTCCTGTTATCAGTAATTGTTTGCTTTACGTCTTTCTTGATTTTCTTATTTTGTACTAGTTTATAAAGTCGCTGGCTAAGTTAGAAATATATTTTTGGTTGCTGTGCGTACTTTAGTGTAGCTAGAACTGCAGCATTTCGGTTTTTTCGTATTGTTTAAAGCTGTTGTGTAAATGTATCAAAGTTTGATGTCTTGTTTACTTTTTGCTTTGCAGTGTCCCATTTTGATTTTCCTTATATTATTTGCAATTGTTTCATTATTATTATATGCAAATAGTCTTTGAACTAGTTTGGCTTTCGTTCTTGGCCTTATCTAAGGTAATTCTAAATTACTGTTATTTTATACAGGTATTTATTTACAAAAACATCTGAATCTAACAAGATTTTTTATCAACTGTTGGACATTTTGTCATCATACAATTTCTAATAATTAAGACATAATATTTCTAAACAATAGACTTTATTTATAGATAGGATATAACATGACACTATTGTTTTAGAATATTTGGCAGCGGTGTAATATAAATTTATTTTCACACTGTCAATAGTTAAAAGACAAACACAGTGCTCAATTCTATACACTTAATACTTGGGCTCCATTCTATACCTACACTACTATTGGACACATAAAATTATAACAATCAATTAAACCTAATCACATAAATAATTAAACAAGTTTATAAGTTAATTTCTACCAATGCTCTTCATTTTTATTAGAAAGTCAATCACAAATGTGAGACTAAAATAAAGCATTCATATTCCATATGGACAATATACCCAATTAAAATAACTACATAGGTATAAATTATCTGTGTCAATAAGCTCAGCATAACAGATAACATTAATTTACATAACACTGTGCAGTGCTGTATGATAATGATTTTTTTATCTGTGCATTGCAAAATTCAATAATAAAAAATACAATGTTGCCATTTTAGTAACATTAAGATAGTTAATTAATTCTAGGCTATAAGAAATATAGGTTATTTTAAATCTTACATTTATCAGAGTTAAAATCAGTAGAATCTATGTCAAAATTGTATTTTTTGGTTGTTTAGTATCACGACAACTGTTTACACGATCACGCGACCGTCGGCCGTTTCTTTCGATTCCAGGGTCAATTAGTCTACTATTAATTATATTTAAATAACAACAGTCACAAAGAAAGAACATAAAAAAGACAATTTAACTAGTGGTTAGCAAACTCACTTAATAGATATTATCTAGTTTGAATCCGATCGTAATTGATCGTAATATTCTATCTGTGGTTTATAGTTGCACAATATCATTTCCTAAGACATGTCTTAGGGCAGGGCCGTCTTACACTACCCTGTGGCCCTTGGGCACACAATAATTCGGGGTCCTTGCGTAATGTTTCATTTTTAACGTTGCGCCGCAATAGGATTTTCTCCTGTGTCATGGGTGCATTTACAAAAAAAAAAACAGAAAGAACAATTTGTGGATCACACAAAGATTTGCTCCGTACGGAAATCGAACCCGCTACACACTGTGGGGCAGCCGGTTGCCGCGCTATGTGTAGCAAAGGTGCAAATCTTTATGTGTGTCTGTTGTAGAAATTACCAGTCCTTCAAGGGGCCCTGGGCACGGGTCCCGAGTACCTTTATCTATGGTTAAGACGGTACTAGCCTTAGGTCCACTAACGGGTTACCGGGGCTCCGGCTCGACGTGCAGGAAAAGGAACGAGGCGGTTTTTAGTCAGTCAAGAGTCTGACACTCCCTCTCGCCTCACCCAGGCGGGAGCAGTCATTCGATAATTTTCCCCACTTAAAAAAAAGCCTTAGGTCCAATCTACAGCTTGTCAATTTCGCGTGCTATCTGTCTCTGGTAACAAAACATTGTGTGCGTCTGTCATCTTTTCTTATCTCATTAATCACTATTTACTTTTCCAAACCCTATTACAATCCATTCAGTAGTTTTCAAGTTAATCCCGAACAAAAGACGAAGCTTGTTTTAACTTCAATAAAATAGCTTTTCGTCTGCGACTTCGTTGGCATGGTTAAAAGGAATTAGCCTACCTATATCACTCTTCAGTCTCGCTAAATTGCGCCTTATGTTACCTGACAGACAGGGCTTAATCGGAGGTTGCACATACATAATGCACATGCACTTAAACTACACTCAGTTTTTATATCTTTTAATACCATTTAACGAAAGGCGGGTCTATTATATCTATTGCCATAATGCCGTCCACTGATTCCTAAATCAGTGCTTTCAAAATCCCTATAATACCTTGTCTACACTGACGTAGCACTGCTAACGTAGTTGCGCTTTTAATAAACCAATGAAAAAAGTACATATCTACCAATATTACCAGTGTCAACGACAATTTAATAATGCCATTTTCTAAAGTGTTAAACTTGAAATGCTTGATTGTTATGTAAATTAACAAAGAATGTTTGAATACAAGGTATATAAGATAATATTCCTTGAATGTATAACAAGACCTTTTTCTGCCTTTGTTATTCAAGTTGTGGCAGGATGTTGTTCTGGTACAAAAATTACAACTTTATTGTTTTGTTATATAGTCGAAAATGTATTGAATAATGCAAAATTAACTACTTATATGAACAGTACCTATTTACATCCTCTATTCTATTTTCTAATTTGCCAGAGTTCCCTAGGTAGAAATCATAGAACACCACTTATAAGCCACCCTCCCCTCCTTCCGAAGAGACTACGGTATACTCTGCCACACCACACTATCGCCTGAATTGGCACTTAAATGTTGCTAAAATATTGGAGCTCATTTCATTACCTCTTGCGTCGTTTGGGCCCGACAAACCTTTACATCTGCGGAGTCTGATAACCCGAATAGAAGTCGCACGCCGGTTGATCTTACTCTCTGAGTCACGTTAAATACCGTCGGGCAGCCATTTCTAAACTATTCAACACGACAAATTAAAAAAAAAAAATTAAAAATATACTCTAACAAAAACAAATTCTCTATTGGGCAACAGATCTTAGTACCCACTAGAGCCTATCGCAAACTTCATTTTTAATTGAATTTAAAAATCACATAAGTTATCCCATTTGGAAACATTAATAATATGCTTGGAAACGTGTTGTGTATAAGTGTGGGAGAGCTATGCACCGGCACGAATGGGCTCGACCGGAGTGATACCACGGCCTCACAGAAAACCGACTTGAAACAATGCGTCGTGTTTCGTCGTGTGAGTGAGTTTACCGGAGGCCCCTCCCTAGTCCCCGTCTCCCGCATCCCCGAATCCTCCACAATTCTCAAATTCCCAATTCCCAAAAGGCCAGTAACACACTTTTAACGCCTTGGTGTTTCGAGTGTCCATGGGCGGCGCCGATTGCTTACCATCAGGTGATCCGGCTGCTCGTTTACCGGCTTATGCTATAAAAAAAACTATGTCCACATAGTTATTGCATAGAAGCAGATTACTCAGTCACTAACAATAAGGCAGTCAAATAGTAACTAGTTATGCACAAAAAAGTTGGTAGGACATAGCTGAAGAACGTGAGGAACTCGTAATGGATACACTCCTCGGAGTCGCTGAGAACCTAACGGGTAATCGGGGCTCCGGCTCGACGTGCAGGAGAAGGAACGTGGTGGTTTTTAGTCAGTAAGAGTCTGACACTCCCTTCCGCCTCACCCAGGTGGGAGCAGATATTCGATGATTTTCCCCTCTTAAAAAAAATAAATGGATACACTCCCCCCACCCCTCCCACGAGATTTACTCTCCAACAGAAAGCACTTTTTGTTCAACTGGTATAAAAATAGATAACACCGAACATGATCTTGAAATTATTATTTAATAGGCGCCGCTATACCATATTTTCAGTATGTTTTTCCTCAATGAGTATTGTTTTGTTTTATTGAAAGGCAATGAATGATAATTATAATACAAAATACGAATGAATACGTCCTAATTTTAAAATGAATGACATTTTTTTTTAACTAAGGTTCAGACGTGTGTGCTTACATTTTCTTATGTGAAGAATGATTCGATAGCTTCTATTCTTATAAAAAGCTACGCGTGTAGTTAACAAACAGTATTACTCTGTTACCCCTGTGAATAAGTAATAAGACAAACGGAAATCGTCACTTATTTAAAATACCACAAGTGGTGTAGATACACTTGATCATTGGTTCGCACTGTAATGCAATTTGTTAACGTCCCCCCCAGCTACAACAGTCTATAAATGAAATGTAGTTGCATTGCGATTCCGGGCCTGATACTTGAATCTATACATGTATGTATAGAATATTCCCATACTAAACGAAAGGTAATGTATTCCTGTGGGATTTTTCACAATTCCGCAAATTCTGCTACGTCGTTTGTGGCATTTGATTTTCGAGAAGAAACTGATTTGACTACAGAGTTTTAACATTCATTTTAGAATATCCCTGTCTCTTATAAATAGTTATAACAGATTGTTCTCACTAAGTCTTGTAAAAAGACAAAACCAACAACACAATGAAAATTCTTCAACCTTTTTTTTCTCTCTGTAGTTGCACAAGAAGATGCACTACAGCAATGGAGAAGATCAGAAAATAACTTGTAATATTTCGTTTTAATTAGTTCTTATACAAGAATCTACTCGTTGCTGTCTGGGACGAATAATAAAATGCAATATTCTCTTACACATTGAATAAAATGCGCTGCCGTCGCAGAGTACGTAATTGATTCAGACCGCCCGCGCTATTGCATGGAGTGGTTGAAGTTATAGGCTGGATACTACAATACCCTATCGCAAACTATACTTTCTATAGATTAGTTAGGTATTCGTTTGATCTTGACTAATATGCTAGTCGGGTGAGTAAAATATTGGTGTTTTGGATATTATAACAAAAGCAGTTTATCGCTTTTTTATCTGCTGCTTTATGCTAACTGCTTTATTTATATTGCATGTGCACATCTATAAAAGGTACTGTAACGCATGTGTATATCCTCTGGTGTTGCGAGTATCCGTAGCCGGCACTAATAGCTTACCACCAGACGATCCGTCTGGTCGTTTGTCCTTTATCCCGTAAATACTGCGACTAGATTAAAATTGGTTCATACGTTGATGCTACGATGTTTTACAGAGATACTTAATAGAAACACAGCCATCTCAATTTTATTATATCCTTCTTATTACGTCAGGGTTTAAAACGTAATATTAATCAGTAATACAGAACAAAATATAAATCGTTTCATACAGATTACATAAATAAATTACATAGTTATAAAACTTAAATGGAAAATAGTTTCATACAGATTACATAAATAAATTACATAGTTATAAAACTTAAATGGAAAATAGTTAAAAGCTAAACATTGGAACAGCACAACTCATGAGTCTCATTCCAACTAAAGTACTAATTAACAGTTACCTACTGATGTACAAAACTATATAGCTCGTCGCCCGCCCAACATTTCACGGTTTAGATCGGAGATTCTAGGTCTTAGTTCAACCGCAGCTGCATACGTTTAGGTCGTATTAATTCAATTGGTTGCTTAGAATTTGGTACAATTGTGCAGTTCACGGGAATTGAGCGCTTATACAAATGCCAGCTACTCAAACTAGCCTGATCTGTCACATTAGATTTCCGACCTTATTGGAAAAGTATTTAGTCTCATCTTCACTCTTTTCAACTATTATATTAGAACAATGGATTTCCAAACATTTCTGGTTTACCTCTTTGATTTCATTTTCATTCTCCAACCTTTTCCTCTGCTCGTCAATTCAAGTACAGTCTTTAGTACATTAATGTAACCTCTTTCAATAAGTTGCTGTTGCCTTGTCAGTCAACATAGGACAGCTTGGGGCCGACCGACTACTCTGTATGTCTGTATATTCTTCCTCGTTACACCTTTTTAATGTGTAACATCAAGGACTGTACTCCGATAAGGTTCAAAATCTGTTATCTACAAACAATCTAACAAGTTGGGTTACCTTCATGTGCAGTAAGTGTGTGAGTTGTGTGCTCGGTCATCGGTGCACCGTTCATCCGGCGCCAAGCTCTGGTCTACTGCAAAAGCTTACACATTCACGTTACACCAAAATTCAGTTAAATATTAAATGTACTATTAAATGTACTTTAATAACGCTAACTTAGACATTTCACTTCTTTCTTCTAAATTGTGCATTACGCCAAAATTCAAATGAATGAACTACAAAATCGCTTTCTTCTCGGGGATTTAAATAAAAAAAAAAAATTTTATGCTGTGTCGTGAGTGCATTTACAAACATTATTTCAAATAAGTGCACATTTAAATATTGTGTAGTGCTCAGTCTCCCCTGTCATTGCGATAACTGTAGTCTATATTGTTAATCAGTAAAATCTAGATTCTGAATAACTTATACTAAGAAAAGCTCTACTAGTTACGAGTCACAAAGAGACTCTTTCTCATGAGCAGCGCGTGCGGTCGCGGCCTTTTTTTTTTGAGGGGGGAAAATCATCCTGTGACTTCTCCCGCCAGGGTGAGTCGAGACGGAGTGTCAGATTCTTACTGACTAAAAACCACCCCGTTCCTACTCCTGCTCTTCGAGCGGGCCCATCTGTAGTGGTCTGATGGCTGTTCGAGGCGTAGGTCCGGGAATCAAACCTCTATATGGTGCACAGTAACCATTAGATACCACAACCACTATCACTAGATACTACAACAATCATGTAACCAATAACATGGCGCATTATGGTTTTAAGTAGCTAATAGCTATTGCCGCAAATTAATGTCGGTCTGTTTAATGCACATTAATTGATTGGTTTTACATGACATACAAAACATCTGGTTTTGTGTTGATTGATTTAATGATAGTGGTGGTCTGAATTTGATCATTTTGCTTACATAATAACATGTTTAAAAATTATTATTGTGTACAATTAGGCTCTTAGGGCTTCATAATTATTACTGCTGAAAAGTAGTCTTTGGCCATACATGTGCATGTGATTATTTTTCTCACATAACATTATTAAATCATTAAATGTGTGATCAATGGAACAGTAAGACTAACGCGGTTTATTTTTCTTTTTTTATGAGATAAGTTTGGGGAGGAGATGGGGGTAATTGTAATAAATACTCACACGACGAAACACAACGCAAGCGTTGATTCGGCTCGGTTTTCTGTAAGCCCGTGATATCACTCCGGTCGGGCCGGCCCACCCGTGCCGAAGCACGGCTCTCCCACACTTCGGTTGAAAGTAGTCTATATCACTGTCCGAGTGTCTTACTCCTGACACAAAAATCACACAATAAAGTCATTCCGATGCGACATGAAATAATGATAATGAAACAGACACTATTTCAAAATCAAATACTTTAACATTTTTTATGTACATACAATCAGACAGTTATTTACTGTGCAGGTAAAAGAATAAAGATTGACTCAGTACATAGATATTAATTATTATTACATATTATTAGATAATACTCAATCGGTTTAGTAGGCAATCAATGGTTCATGTCTCTGTACTGAATCAAACTATATTTTCTTACCTGTTCTACTCTTGACTGCCTCGTTGGCCGAGTGGTGGTAAGTGCGACTGTCGGGCAAGGGGTCTCGGGTCGTATTCCCAGGTCGGGCAAAGTATTATTGGGTTTTAAAAAATTCTCAGTAGTACCACGGAGTCTGGAATTGTGCCCGGTATATGGCAATAGGCTCACCCCCTATTACATGGGACTCATAACATAAATAGTGAAAAGTGGGTGTTACGTTGTACAGTGGCATAATGTGCACATCTGCCTACGGGGATAAAAGGCGTAATGTTATGTTTTATGTTTTACTTCCAATAAATAGCAGTGCTGACTAAAATATAAATTGAAATCAATGCTACGATATTGCAAATTGATTTGATATCAATATCGTGATAATGTAAAATGAATAGGTACAGTGTAGTCTAATTTGTTCTCGTATAGTATAATTGAACTCCTATTTTTTCAGCGTTTATTTTAAATACACAAATGAAATGATGTAATAATGTATGTGTTTGTGAGTACGCTACATCAGCACTTTTGCACATTAATGTCTTGAAATTGCTTCGATACTAATTAATTTATATTTTTAAAGTGAATTAAACAAATATTTTGGAAGTGTTCAGTTAATTGATTAAGTTCTATCATGACAAGCAAAAGATTGACTGCTTTTTAACGTTTCGAAATTGTTTTTAATAGAACTGTAACTAGTACCTACTTGAAAATATTCGAAAAACCTAAGAATTTGTAGTAATGTAGATTCCTGTCTTCCCTTGAATCGACGGTTGATGATTGACTATATCGAATCGAGGGTTCGCGACTAAGTTATGAACAACATCTTATGTCTAAAAAAAGTCACCCAATAAAAAAAATCGCAATACTCCTTGAAATGAAATTCACAAAGGGACAATAGTACGAATTAAAACTTAGTTTCTCTTACTAATAAGATCACACGTACCGGGAAATTGGGTTCGAAATCTATTTTTATACTTAATAGGCCGACGTTTGGCCACCATCTCGCCTGGTGGTAAGCGATGATGTGGCCGATTATGGACCACACCTACCTATGAGCAACCTGTTCACTCGGGACTTGAAGACACCCAAGTCATATTTGACGGGAAACACAGACTCCGGCAAGGAATTCCATTACTTAGCGGTTCGCATGAGGAAGCTTGACGCGAAACGCTTCGTGCGAATGGGGTGAATGTTCACCATATAAGGGTGGCGCCCTGTCGTTCGTTTGGTGGTACGGTGGTGATATAGACTAGGGGGAATAAGGTTGTGTAATTCTCAAGCACACTCATTATTATCATCCCGTTTCCATCCACTGCATGTCGGAAATAGGCATTTGCCAGTAACACGCCGCTAAGCTCGATTTTTAGCTCCAACACATACCTTTACTAAAAAAGAAAACTAATCTATACAACTTAAAGATTTATTTGTTCTAGCACCAGTCTTACTGACATTATTATTGTTAGCTAAGAACATTGCCAGTTTTACAAAGAGCTCATAAAAGCGGATAATTAAAAAGTCAGCGCCAGGTCTCGAACTCATTCCATTACTATAGCTGACATTTAATTGAACGCGGTTTAAGAAGTAAGATAAAGATTATTCTGGCCAGGGTTACTTAGCACGTCGCAATAATCTGACATAGCGTTAAGTAGTTAAAAGTTTAAAACCTGAGGTTTTAATGGAAGAAAAATTTGCTAAAATAATTTAAAGTGCAAGTCTAGATTACTATTTGCCTTTACAGTGGCAGTTTCACTGGTTTATCTTACAAAGCTTTTTTTTTAAGGGGGGAAAATTATCGAATGACTGCTCCCGCCTGGGAGCGACGCGGGAGGCAGTGTCAGACTCTTACTGACTAAAAACCACCCCGTTCCTTCTCCTGCACGTCGAGCCGGAGCCCCGGTTACCTGTTAGGTTCTCCGCGACATCTTATAAAGCTTAAGATGTTTTAAATACACTTTAGAGCATAGATTAGTGCTGCGATTAGCACGTAGTTTGTAAAACCCTTATTAGAATAGCTAGTTAGGAGGTCTGGCCAAAACCAAAGGTATCGTGTATACTATTGCTTTATCCTTCATGTAGTGATGCACACACACACGTCTTTGTTCTCCGATAACGTAGACAGAGGTCCACATTAATCCTTCTTAAAAACGTAACATTCAGTTTTCGCCACTTATAAGTACTGTGTAATACATGTATCCTAACAACTAATTCAACATTTTTCTTGCAGGACTTCAAGTTCCCCTTGACGGTGGTAATGTACCACCTCATCGTGAAATGGGTTTTATCAGTCTGCGTGAGGGTGGTGCTCCAGCTTATCACAGGCACTCCTCAACTAATACTGCCATGTATGACATGCCTTAAGTCCGTCGGCCCCACTGGCTTGGCCAGCGGCATTGATGTGGGATTCTCCAACTGGGGCCTGGAGTTAGTTACGATCTCCCTCTACACGATGACGAAGTCCACGACTATCATCTTCATATTGTTCTTTGCTATTGTGCTGGGACTTGAGAAGAAGGTAAGTTTTTTAGTTTTAGCTCTTGACATAAAATGTGTCTTTTCTCTATAGGAAATTAAGGTGATCGCGTGGTAATGGGGGCATGGTCAAGCAGCCGGATAAAGTACATATAATATTACGGATTTTTCAGTTTTTGAAAAAACTTCTCCCTTTGCATGGAGTATGGGAATTACCTAATGATAAAATGAGGCTCTTAGCAAAACCGATGAAAAATAGTTTTTATTTCAGCACCTCAGCTTACCACCTTCATACATAAGTACTATTGCGACGCGTTTCAATGCATTTTTGTTGAAGGATAAAAACATAAAACCTTCACCTAATTTCCATACAACAATTGGACACAGTTGTACGGCTAACGAAGCTCAAAATATCCGTATTTATCAGCGTGGAGCGCGGACGCGGTTCGCTCTAGCATCAAAATTGCATTAGCATATATTCCACCATAACCTGATTGCTATTTGTTCATGCAAGCTTTTAGTCCCGTATTACGAAACCTTAATCTAAATTGAGGGTCCTTGGACTAGTTCTCAACCAATTCGGTCTGAAACTAATTTTAAGTAGCGTCTGAGACCTTGTAGGAAGGGGTTAGCTACCCTTTTATCCTATGTGTTACGACTTGCGGTTTTACTTGCGTGCTCTGTCTAGTGTAAGTGATGACCTTCAAGAATAAAACATAGAAGTAGTTGTATGTATGCAATAATGGCAATAAGTGCCAGAGAAATAGATGCGAAGTTACGCTAATCGGTCGTTTAATAGATAATTCAACTTTATTATACCTACAAATAGAGAAAATGAATGAATGAAATGAAAATATTTGTACATTCAAAAAAGAAAAAGAATATGCAAACGAAACTCATTACCTATAAGAATCTAACTACTCAATATTGAATATTGTTGAAATTCTCGTAAAAAAAAATTTCGCGTTTATATTATAGCGTTTCTGCGTAAACAGATCATTAGTATAATTGATACATCGATTGCTTTAATACCCCTTTCACGGTTAAAGTTCAAGTCTATAAAAAATCCATTCATAAAGTTCAATAATGTCCAGCATGTCGATTTTATACTTAAAAGCAGTTTAATATCTTTATGTCACGGCAATGTCGTTTTATCTTATCAACTGTAGAATTTAAACAGTTTGACTAATTCGCATTGGCTATTTTCAATTGCAATACAATTCTATCGGGCATTTTAGGTCGAGTCGAGACTGCCTTTACGACCTCTGTGACGTGCAAACGCAAAGTCGACGTGTGAGTGAAATAAACCACATCACTAGACTTGTTTCACCTCACTAGAGGAATATTTTCATTGCAATGTAGCAATGCGTTATCTCAGGAATTACTTTTGTTTCATGTACATTTTACTGTTTGTTTATATTTAAAGTAATTGATTCTTCGAGTACATGGAATACTTAAGATTTTGTCAGAAATTATGTAAAATATCTTCTGGCTTTACTGAAAATTGCTACTCGCAGGGAAATTAGTAAGTACCGTACGTACTCCATCCAACATTTGTTGTAAAGTACAAAGTACTTCAAGTACGTATGCTTCAGTAAGCCGTACGAATAAAATTCTTTAACGAATGAGAATTCAATTTCTTCTCAGCCATGGTTTACCACAGAGCAAAAAATTTAACTCCAATTTATATTACGAAGCGACATATACAGGGCATCCAGTAAATAGTGCACCATACTTTAAGGGGTGATCGTTAGGATCAATACCTACCTGAACAACCCAATGTATGTTCAGTGAAAATGTACGGTTTAAAAGTTATGTCATATTTTTGAAAATAACAAAAATTCGCTACCTTGACACACATCTTTTAGCATATCTCACTGAAAAAAATTGTTTGAATATGTTTTGACATGTAACATGTTACGCCTTTTATCCCAGAAGGGGTAGGTAGAGGCGCACATTACGGCACTTAATGCCGCTATACAATGTAACACCCACTTTTTCACTATTTATGTTATTAGTGCCATGTAATAGGGGGTGGGCCTATTGCCATATACCGAACACATGTCCAGACTCCATGCTACTACTCAGATTTTTAAAAATCCAGTAATACTTTGCCCGACCCGGGAATCGAACCCGATACCCCTTGCCCGGCAGTCGCACTTGCGACCAATCGGCCAACGAGGCAGTCGAGAATATGTTTTGCACATCAAAATATTCGTAGCTAAATATTCTATTCTTTGGTACGTCTTTTTATATCAGGAATAAGGGAGTTTTTAGGAAAAACTGCTTCTTCTGTCAAACTTTTTTTGACGCTCAACTTTAACTTACAGCCGTGAAATAAAATGTATGTGGCAGTTTTGTACTATTGATCCCAGCTATCCCCTTACAGTATGGTGCCCTATTTACTTAACACCCGGTACGACAAAATGTTTCAGATATTGCCGTACATTTTCTTTATTTTAAAGCTTGTTCATTAGTGGATACGCATCACAACGACACAGAAGCGCTAGTAAGTTGGCCCGTAAAGCCGTTAATTAATATGCCCCGAATATCCACGGCACTAGTTTACTGTCCAAATATCGTCGGATAACATTGGACGGACCGGTGCTGGTTTTGACCAATGGAATAATGCCGAATTTCAAGCATATCGGTAAACTAACATTGAACGTACAACAACGGTCTTAAACATCATTCGCATTCCCTCTTTCGAAAATTGAATGTATCCATCCAATCAGTGCAGCAAATAGTATAACTAGACATGTCTTGCTTACCTTGTTCACAATCAGACAGTCGAAATTTCCATTTATTTATTGTCATCTTGATATTGAAGAGCCATCAACACATTGAACCGAGGATTAAATTCACCGAACTCATTCAGCTCTCTATCAACGAGACAGGGTAATGAATTAATTTTGTTGAGATTATATTAGTAGTTTCTGTTACGTTCAATCAGTTTTACAGAAGGCTTTATTTAACTTGCTATGTCGGAATTTGAATCCGTGGAAATTGAAGTTTAATTTTGAAGAATATACATAAACTAGTTACTTCCGCGCGGTTTCACCCGCTCTGCTCAGCTCCTATTGGTCGTAGCGTGATGTTTTATAGCCTATAACCATCCTCGATAAATGAGCTATGCAACACAAAAAGAATTATTCAAATCAGACTTGTAGTTACGGAGATAAGCGCGTTCAAACAAACAAACAAACAAACAAAATATAAACTCTTCCGCTTTATACTATAATAGTATAAGATATGTTATTAACTGTATTGTTATCAACTGACTGATTTGAAATAAGTACAGGGTGCTTGGCGCATTGACCGAAACATTTTATCAAGGAGCTAGAGAGGTCATTTCATTAAAAAAAAATTACGGTCTGTCACATGTCGGACGAAGGATTTTCGAGTAAAAGATAGCCAATGACCTCTCAAATTCCTGAAAACGGTCGGTCCGTGCGCCAAACCCTGTCTATTCCCGAGTTTGAATAATAATGCATGCTTAGTGACGTGATTTTAAATTCAACATGGCGCGGAACTTCGGAAATGGCGGTATACTACATACGTATTTTTATACAATTCCTATACACCGTGAAATCTATTTCGTTTTCGTCCCGAAATAAAATAGTTCGGTATTGGTAACACAATAGTTTTACAAGAAAAAAATATTTTTATAACAAAAAATAACTGATGAAACATAGCAAAAGGCAAACTTCGAAAGCGCGTACGAACTCATAGTACATAATCAAAACAACACGCCATGTAATTCTCGAGGCACGTTTAATACGAATAGTGCTTAACCTACGTCTAGTGTTTCATGTGCGAATTTGTATGAATATGAACACTTTTTTTTTACTTTATACAGTACTTCTCGAAAGTAGGTACTTCTTATGGCAAGTTGTTTTGCCGCGGGATGAAAACGAAAACAAAACAAAGATAAAAGGAATATATTATAGTCTAACATGGTGCTCACATAATAAACTCCTTGTTTCAATAAAGAAAGAAAAGTTCGATGCCACAAAAAAGTTAGATTGCCTTCATCGGAATCAATTTATTAAATTACCTATGATTGGAATCTGAACTAAGTACAGACTACATTTGAGTATTGTCCAGTGCAGCCGAACCAACATGCTGCCAAGCATTCTATCTACGTATCTACGTCCGTGAGCTGTCTAATCTAACGCAAAAGCAGCTGAGCTTAATCACCCCGAAAGTGCCTTTGTATCAGACCCTCATTGTAGCCTATTGTTTTGTAATTTCGGAGCCTATTCCATTCAAACAAACAAAAAATCAAATCTTTCCTCTTTATATTATTACTCTAGATTAGTGTAGATATCACATGAAACTACCCTGTTTATCACATACTTCACACACTTTCGAATTTATTACGTGACCGTAAAGTAAAAAATCCATTTATTAAAATGACATTTTAGAGATTGATGTATGGCGTCCGATTAATGATACTCTTAATGCACTTGTACTGCTTGTACATACATTCATTTCGCCCTTGTTGAGACGGATAATGCTATGAGATATTACTAATGTAGTACCTAGTTATGCTTTATTTTAAATTGTGATGATATAACAAATATAGTTACTATGTTCTACTCATTATTATCTAGTTACTACAATATGTATATCCGTTCGGCGTGGTGTGCAGTAATGTTTTTGATAGGTTAACTAATGAAACTCCGGCTATTGTTAAGATTGTCGGTGTTTTTAAACACGTAAATGATGTAACCAAATTGTTCAATACTTGTGAGAGTGTTCATTCATATATTTTATTACTTTCGTCATTATCGGGACAAGGTTTGCGTGTAGAGAAATTTGACATCAATCTTCATGAAATCAGAAAATAGCAAGCAAAGGTAAGACTGGCCTCTAGTTTATTTTTCACGTAGCAGATTTCGCTAAGTAGCTAGCGGCGAATGTGCATTATAACGTACCGTACCGGATCATGTGAAAGGCTACGTATCTACACGGCTGTACACTTCACTGTCGCCGCCGGATCCTCGGCACCGGCTACCCGGAAAACGGAGCGTGTAATAAGGGCCTTATTATAAAAAAGAGAATAGATACAGATCATAACAAATACATAGAAAAATAAGAAGAAATGTGTCGAAATTATTACTCCACATTAATGAAAGCACTTGAGAAAAAATAGCCAGCTACACTTTGCACAAAATCTATGATACAATCTGTGGGTCTGCAGGCTTGTTATGTTATGAAGTTTAAAAATAAAACTTAAATAACGACACTCATAAACGTCTACGAGAAAGACAAAGAAGCAAACACTCGAACCCAAACAATATTGGGGAACTGTCACCCAGCTTATGTTCAACCAAAAACCAATTTCTCACCGGGCAGGGGAATTAGTATTCCCATAAGATGCAAATGCAATATCGTGGAACCTCAATGGGTAGCTGACAGCGCTAATCTCGAGTATCGTATGAACAAGTTGACACCATTTTCTGCAGCAGCGGTGTTCAGTATAGCTTATTGATTGTGTCGGAAAACACTGCAATTCACATTAATCCTTGTTCCAACGCTGTTATTGAGTTTAAAACGTACGACCTACAGTTTGTAATGAAAGAGTATTGGATTTTATTGATGATTCTTGCTTCTCTTTTTACAACATACCTCTTTTTAATAACATGCCGCCTGTGCTCTTGTTTTTTTTTTTGGTATGCTGGGTAGATACAGGTATTCGTTGCGTTGCGCTTTTTGATGGCAGTTCGGTTGTCAGTCCTATTTAAAGTTTCGCGTTGGCTTTTGGTTACGCACTATACAGGATTTAAATCAATTTCGTTCGTGTTTTCCCTTTTGACAAAGTTGCACTGATTTAAGTGCATTCGAATTTCGATGCTCACTCCAGTCCCTAACATATATCGCAAAAATTTCAATTGGAAAGTAAAACAGAACAGAAAATAGGAACATGTCTACTCACCACATTTCTTAAAGTCTGCTATAAAAGAAAATTGAATTTTCATTCTTTGCACTTTTCCGCTTTGTTGACTAGTAAATCGAATCTTCTAATAGTATTGTAGAAATATAAAGGTTCGATTATCGTTTTGTAAAGGAAAAGGAAACTAATAATACACTACGATACAAGATGGCTTGTGGGGATGTACATACTGCATATGTATCGGTGTTCAAAAGTAATATTGAACACAATATACCTTTAAGGTTAAAAAAACACAGACTAATTTTTATCTCGTTAACACAAGCAAAGTCGGAGACAGACATAAAAAACAATCATAACACTGCTTAACAGTTAACACTCCTGAGGTGGATTTAAACCTGGAGAACGGTACAATAGAATAAAGTAATTTAAATGGTTTGGCTTGTTAAGCTGTGACAAACCGGGTAAAATAAACACATTTTTGCTACGTGAACATACGAGAGTGCAGTTCTAAATGGATGTTTACTAACTCCCTTCCTAACTTTGATGTACTAGTGTTGCTTTTTGCTCGGACATGGAACAATCACGAATTCAAATCCCTTTTTACTATGCAGGCAAGCTGGCAGGCAAATGCATTGTGCTGTTGTACGAGTCGGTAAGGGCGACTACAAACCGATGTAGGGTTTGATCCTCGGTTATTGATATGAATATTCAGAACAATAATAGTGTGTTCCTACATATGGTAAACTATATCTCTACTATATAAAAATAAGTCGGGTTTTCCTTCCTGACGCTATAACTCCAGAACGCACGAACCGATTTCCACGGTTTTGCATTCGTTGGGAAGGTCTCGGGCTCCGTGAGGTTTATAGCAAAGAAAATTCACTTTTAAACACCAAACAAATTCCTTACTAATATTATAAATTGGAAAATTTGTTTGTTTGTTTGTTCTGCTTTCACGCCGTAACTACTGAACCGATTGCTTTGAATTTTTGCAGACGTAAAGTTAGAAGTCTGGATTAAATAATAGGGTACTTTTTATCCCGGAAAAATGGGATATTCCCGAGGGAAAACAAAAGTATTGGTATAGATGGCGCTGTGTGTATTGGTATATGTCACATAGGTTACTTTTTATCCTTTTGTGATGCGAGCGAAGCCGCGGGTAAAAGCTAGTGTTACATAAAACGAAGCCATCTGGTGGCGAAACGGAGTTCGCTAAATTTGCTAGTTTTAAATATAAAGATCTTCCTTGATAGTACATAACGCCATCTCTTTTAAGCCGCGAAATGAGAGTCCCGTGTAACAAGACTTGAGCCTATTATGGCCGTACTCCAGTCTTAATTTGAGAGTTCGTACTTATTTCATGCTTGGCCCGACCCGAGGAATCGAAAGTACTACGAAGTTTTCTTCTAAAGAACACGGTTTCTTACATATTGCATTACACATGGTCCAAACTAAATTTCTTTAAACGATGCTAACGAATGTACGAGTAATAACAGTTCTATCACCACAAATATGGAACCACCGTAAAGCGAGTGTTCAACTGTCGGTCATGACGGCCGATGTGAACGCAATGTGCAAACGAAATTCACATAACTAAAGGCAATTAGATCTGCAGACATATTTCAGAATTCTAAATGATAGACAGCTCCCTCGAGGTGTGGTACCCCGGGGTGGGGTAATCCCAAACTACCCCATTTTCATTGACAACTGAGGTTCGGGATTATAGATTCAACTACCAAAGTGCATTCGCTACGTACACACAGACAACAAGTATTTTATCGATGCGCTGTATTAAAATACGAATTCATTTCCATTTCCACTGCATATATTATGCTCGTTGGTTGAGTCTCAAGCGGACAAAGAGATCTAGGGTGCAATTTGCGTATAAGCAAAGAATTTTATTGTGTACTTCTTGTTGTGAAAGAATGGAGTGTCCTAACATAAGAATAACTAGCTTAATAGGAGGCTCCAATCAAATTTTATAGGCACCATAATCTGTGTTTGCAAATAAACTATTATGTATTGTATATTTTTAAACTTAAAAATCTGTAATGTCTATCTGCAGTGCTACGGAGCCTGGCCTGAGGACCAGTGGTATAGTAATAGTATTTATCACCCCCTTTTACATTTGTATAACATTAGTATCACCTGCTAATGGATTGAATTATTAATATTATGTGCATAGTGTACCCCTGTCATTCGTGGAATCAAAGCCGGGATGTCGAATTCTATTATGCACCTAAGAACATTGCTGTTACTCCCAAATAGAATTACGTCTAGGTGTGAGACGTAATCCAATCTCGTCAGCTTTATCAGAATTAGCTCCATTTAGGTGGAATCTGGCTTATTATTATATTATCTGGTGCAGTGATCATTCATACAGGGATTGAACTAATTATTCAAATTAAGATTCCTAGTAATATATGTAACTAGCTTCTGCCCGCGACTTCGTACGCGCAATCCCATTTTCCCCCCGATCCTGTTCGTGATTTTCGGTAAAAAGTAAAAGAAGTATTGGATAAAAAGTTCTATGTCCGTCTCCTGGTTCTAAGCTACCTCCCCGCTAATTTTCATCCAAATCGATTTAGTCGTTCTTGAGTTATAGTGTAACTAACACGACTTTATTTTTTATATGTAGATTAACCTATTTTTCAATGCTCAGTTAAATTTTATCAGAGGAATAACTTTGAATATATGACAGTTATTCCATACTAATACTGTCAATTATACCAATTTTATTCTACAGTTAAGAATTAACTGATGATTGAAAAATCGGCCCTAAGTCAACAGCAATAATTCGCATTATCGATTTTGTTTGTTGGCTTTTTTTACGTAGCAGTGTGGTAATGATAGTTTAAAGGCTGGAAAGTATCTTTCCCATTCGCCACGTGATTGAAGATGCGACTTACAGTTAATAATGCCTTTACAATACTCCTTTTTCCTTTTAATGTGGAGCAAATATACTTAGTTTAATATTTTTATCTACCCGGAAATCCAAAATTCGTATCAATTAATAGCGATAATGCGCGTGTACATTATTTTGTTTGAGAAAAACATGCCGCGGCTCATAATTAATTTTATTTATAATCTTAATCTATGTTTACAACGTTCTTCAATCATATAATTTAGTGTTTCGTAGCTAACCAAGTGATTATTTATAGTAGGTTGCTGGTATCTTTGTGATAATTTTAGGTTCATGGTAACAATTTAATGCTACTTTCGTTAATGATCTACCTCTGCTTCTAATAACTACTTCGATAATAATGATGTGATCGGCGACGGCGACCTCTCGCGTTCAGCTTTGATTCAGACCATAGTACGGAGCGAGGGGGACTGGGATGCCGTCTCCTCCTTCTGCGAAGCAGTCATGCTAGCTAGGGAGGAGGTGGGGCGCGTGAAGAAACGAAACTCCTCACGCCCTAGCCGTCGCGAGAGACACTCCGGGCGTCGGGGATCGCGAGATGATCTCCGGCTACCGTAAACACGGGCCTGCAGACGGCGAGTACGAGTAACTCGCCGTCCGATGGGGTCACCACAGATGGGGTCCAATAATGCTGATGGCATACGGATCCGCGGAAGGCTTAACGAGTTGCCGGGGCTCCGGTTCTAAGTGCAGGAGTAGGAACAGGGTGGTTTTTAGTCAGTAAGAATCTGACACTCCCTCTGGCCTCACCCGAGCGGGAGAAGTCATTGGATGATTTTCCACACTTAAAAAAAGGGTAGTTTCTTTGTCCGTCCATAATCCTGACATGTGAACTACACTTTATCTAATAAATTCTTCTACCTTAGTCTTGCATCGGAATATGTGCCCATGGTGCGCTCACTACTAATTTTAGGGTTACACAACGCAAGCGTTGTTTCACGTCAGTTTTGACGCCGTGGTATCACTCCGATCGAGCCGACCCATTCGTGCCGAAGCATGACTCTCCCACACTTGAGATTATTCTGCTAAATAGCTCAACAATGTACGTAGCATAACTGATGAACAGTCTGTGGTAGGTGTACACCTGCCTTTCTGCCTGCCCCATCTGTGATGTGGTAAGCCTCAACAATAGCCCCATGATATTATTGACATGAAAATAAGGATAGTAAAGCAATTTCTAAAGATTCATAAATGTGTTGTTGTTCTTTTTTCGTGTCAGTCTAGCTCTTCAGGGTGTCCTAACCAGTGTTTTGTGTGGGGATCGGCATATGCATCGATTGAAGTCTACATATAGGGATGTACTTATAGTAAGGTAGAGATCGATTATTCGATGCTTTGTGTTGTATTAGTTAAGGTAAGAATGCCGCGTTATCATAAAGATGAGGATTTGTTTTCAGTTTTCGTCAATGAGATATAGGATACTCCTACTTGAGATATGTCTTTTGGAAGTCATTAGATAGTAACCAATGGAATTGGTTTCTTTATCGTAAAAACAAGGCTCAGATATTTTTGGTTACAAAACAAATTATACACATTAAGAGAAAACTTGTTTGTTTATCGATTCATATTACTTACTCTGTTGTGGTCAATAAGTGGTAGTGTTTAGATGTTTAATTATTTTCTAATTTAATGTATTTAATTACATTTATTACCTTTTGATTACCTTTTAATGATTGAGGTCAGTAATTTAACACAAAAATTTGTTACTTGAACTAAGTGAACATTACGAGTTATTCACGTAAATATCTATACTGAGAAAAACTACTACTTTCGAGTATACTTGGTTTGTCAAAAAATTATATTCTTTTCCAAATTAATCAGTTGGCTGACAATTTATGATTCCATAATACTGAAGCACTGCTCAGGATGACGTAAGCAAAAATAAAGAATTGCAGCTGCAAGAGTCAAAAGTTTGGCACAGGGTGTAATTTTTCGTGCATCACACTTAAGTTATTGTAATTTAAAAACTAAGCTTTAGAATTGTTTTAATATTTTTCTGATAACCGTTGGAACCTTGCCGATCACCTAGTGCCATTTGATCGTTGACTTCAGGGACACCTGTATTTATTACGCAAGTAAGTCGTAATTTTTAGTTAATTCAGGATGTCCCACGATACTCAACATCAACACAATTTATAACCTATTAAACAGTGTGACTTTAAGGGCTTCCTAATTAATTCATGTTTAAGTATTTTACCAAACTCGTGAGTCTCGACCTAATTCTAAAATATAAGGAAGTACAAGTAGAATAATGTATGAACCCACGCACCTATCGGTTAATTACCAGTTTTTAATTGATAATTCCTTAACTAAAAACCCAATTATAATTTTTCTAACGTATTGACTTCCACCAAGGAGTATAGGTGTACACACGGCCACACATCAATCTATACAAAACCAGTTTATCCTGGTATCGCGTCGCATCATCTTTCCGCACATTCCAAAAAATAGTTTACTCCTAACTTGTTTAGAAACCTATTAAGCACTATCATTACTTATCGACAAAAACAGAATTGCCATGTGATGAAGACGGAAATCTATTTTAACAATAGCCCGTAATATACATACTACAATAATTGAGTGTAATGGTCTAGTGAGAGATAAGCTATAGGTTATGCACATATCACTTAGACCATAATATTCAATTATTCAGTCTACCAAGAACATGAACCAATAGAATGGATGCAATCACGCAAATAGAACTGACGATTAGGCATAATCCACAGTTCCTATATAAAGCGCCTTAGCTGAGTCGTGAGCTAACACTAACTCGATTGATTGACGTATCTATATTTATGGTTTAACCTGACAGACTGGATTTCGGTAATCGTAAGCATGTACCACGGCGTGCAGCATCCATCCGCATGGTTGGTCTGCGATTCCAGGTGTAATTGCGTTCCGAACTGACAATATGCACGTCAATCAGGGCTGCCTATATAATATAGGTACGTAACTGACGATACTTTTAGACCTGTCGACTTGTTGATTGGAATTTCACGGTAGACTACATTTCCGCATGCTAAGACAAAAAGTTTATTTGCTTTGAGGTCGGGTCTGTATCATATAAAAATGTAAAATATTACCAATGTCACTCCTCAAAACTAAACTTATTTCTTTATTATCCTAACAATAAATAGCGGAAAAATTTAATGCTCATATATTTTCGTGACGTCCTACTCAATTTATTTTGTAGCAAAAATGGCAAACAAGACCTTGTACACAGGACCGTGCAAATAGAAGCGGCAATATGGAAAAATCGACAGCGAAAAGTAAACTATATTGAGTCTATGCATGACGCGATGTTCAACGTCCTTTCATCCCTGAGCGCAACACTTCCGTAGCGCGCTAGCCCTAGCTAGTAACGCATATGTATTTCCTATGTAGGAAGTTTTAGCTGTACATGTGCCCCATTGTTGCGGTGTCTTATTTCAAACTGTTTTTATTGGGTTTTCTATCGAATATTCAGAATTCTGTTGATCATCCCTGACATCTGGAGACTTTTTGGCTCAATGAATATGTAGGACAACGGCATACATACATAGGTACATGTATCGACCAATTTCAGCCTGTCACAGTGTGTGACCAAACGTGCCGTGTGTACGGGCACACCTATTGTTTTGCGCCCATATTCCGTATACACGGGAGCGATAACAAATTCAATCTATCGCCTGTTTTATTTATTTGAGGCATGTAAAATCCGTTGACTTCTCCCACCCGGGTGGGGCGCGAGGGAAGTGTCAGACTTTTATTGACTAAAAACCACCCAGTTCCTACTATTGCACTTCAAACCGGAGCCCCGGCGACCTGTCGATCACATACATCCTTGAGGAAACTGTAGAGATACGCTCCACCGTGTCCTCCGGGCGGTCAACGTAGTGCTGACACCCGGGCGTTTCCTTCCGCCCAATGAGAAACAGGAACCTACTGAAACTTCCGTGTCTGGAAAGCACCTGCGTTAGGCGGTAGGTGAGGACGCCGTGGCATCCGCCACAATCATTGGTCAAGCCATTCTTTAAAGAGGGAACTTTCCGTTGTAATGACAGCGAGCCCAGCCGTCGGTAATTTATACTTCTAACTATGAACTATTGTAAATACTCCATGTTATTACGAATATACTCACATACTCAATATTACTCGACTCTACCCAAAACAGTCCGGAATGATTATTATTTGCAGTTCAGATGGTGATCAATCTATTCACGACAACAAGACAAGTATTTCCCTAATAATAATTAAAACACGACCCATTGTTTTCATCGATCTTATCGGCTATGATTAGATAGCAAAAGTCTCAATTTTTAAAAGTGTTTTGATAGCAATTTCTAGTTTGATGTTGAATCATCAAGGTCATATGTACGGCGGCCGCGTCATGTAATCTATATCTATATACATATATATAAATGAATTGATATTTTTATGGGATAAGCCGGTAAACGGGCAGACGGATTACCTGATGGTAAGCAATCGGCGTCGCCCATGGACACCCGAAAAGCCAGAGGCTTACAAGTGCAATACCGGCCTTTTGGGGAATTAGGAATTTGAGGATTGTGGGGGATTCGGCGATCGGGAAGACTGGGGATGGGGATAATTGGGCCTCCGGTAACCTCACTCACACGACGAAACACAACGCAAGCGTTGCTTCACGTCGGTTTTCTGTGAGGCCCTCCCCTTCCCCAATCTCCCCAATTCCTGAATCCCCATCGATCCTCAAAGTCCTAATCCCCAAAAGGCCAGTAACGCACATGTAACGCCTCTGGTGTTCCAGGTGTCCATGGGCGACGCCAATTGCTTACCATCAGGTGATCCGTCTGCTCGTTTATCGGCATATCCCATAAAAAATAATACTTGGTAATTGGTATCATAGTATTTGAAGTAAATACATCTCACCTCATTAGACTTCAACCCCAGTATGTACATCCAAGTTCATAATGTGATCCTTACAATAAATCAGAAACTCAAAAGGTCTCTTAAACAATATTATCAGTTTACATGTATCATCGCTTACCATCAGGCGAGAGACAAACGAAAACGTCGGGTCATCAAATAAAAAAAATAAAAATTATATAACATCATCGTCCACCGGTTTCCGTCCACTATTGGGCATAAACCGATTCAATATCATGGCTCTATGCTCGAGCACCTCTCTGCAGTCTGCAGCTAGCTACTAAACACACACTATGCTATAGATTGTACCGTATTGTGATCGCCGTATTAGCTAATCTAATACATAGGTTCCGGACAAAAGAGCAATGATTGCCGTTTTATAGATCTCAGATTCTTTTTACGTGGTTGGTTCAAGTACCTACTTATCTTAACACTTTCGATTTTCAAAAAATATTATATCAGTATTATTACAGGGTCTGAAATAATGCCTGGTGAAAGGCAATCGGCTGTTTATCACTCAGTCTTCGATTTACTCCTAATGTATTTTGAAGGCTATAGTTGAACTGGTACATATGTACATAGTAACCAATACACATAAGCAAACAAATAGCCAAATAAATGTCGAAGAAGCATGGCTAAATAAATATCAATCTCGACTTTCAATACAATCCAATATTGGACTCGGTTCTATTGTACGAAAATGTCGCGGAGAACCTAACGGGTAACCGGGGCTCCGGCTCGACGTGCAGGAGAAGGAACGGGGTGGTTTTTAGTCAGTAAGAGTCTGACACTCCCTTCCGCCTCACCTAGGCGGGAGCAGTCATTCGATGATTTTCCCCCCTTAAAAAAAAAAAAAATTGTACGAAAATATTGGCAGTCACCAATTCACCATTCAGTATTCGCTGGTTGTTAATGCAAGTTTGATCACAGTACACGGTGTTACTGTTTCAAGAACTGGGTCGGTTAGGACTTAGGTAGGACGTATGCCTGAATGTAGAAATGTTGATCTGATATGTAAGCTGTGACAACAATGCTACTCGGTTTGCCGCTTCAATGAAAGATTGCATTGAATATGTTACCTGACTGGAGACTAGAGCTCTCTAGACTCTACAAAAGGCATCGACCAATAGCCAGTAGCTACAGTAGCCTTTTGTGTTACGTTAGGGATGCTTCAATGTGGTTCGTTTTATGATTTTGTAGTTAAGACTATTATTGTTTGTTGCTTTTGTTTTACTTAGTTCTAGTCTATCGAGTACTTTTTCACCTGAGCTTTATCAACATGAGATTTTATTTATAATTTATGTTATGAGTCCCATGTAATAGGGGGTGAGCCTATTGCCATATACCGGGCACAGTTCTATACTCCCTGCTACTACTCAGATTTTTTTTAAAAACCCAGTAATTTTTTGCCCTACCCGGCAATCGAACCCAAGACCCCTTGCCCGACAGTCACGCGACCACTCGGCCAACGAGGCAGTCTATTTCAGTTCTATTATTCTAAGAAAGTGTACATAAAGTCTATTTATAGTCATAAGCTCTCCGGGCCGTGTCCAGTAGACAATGGAGCCGCCCCCTGCTACATGGGACTTATAAAAGTCGCGAAAAGTATTTATTTAATTAACATCCTCAAACCAAAAAAACAAAACCATAAGTATCCCATTCAAAATCATTACCAACTTCGAGGAAAAGTCGAGTTGTTTGTTTGTAATTCACGAAAAGGAGGTGTTAAATTTTCATGTTCCCTCTGTCTAAAATGCAGCGATGTTGTCTGTCTGTCGTAAACAAAAATGTTGTCTCCGTCTCCCACTCCGTTCTTACAAACCCAACCCAACTTGTCCCAACTCCGAGGGAACGCCAAATTGTTGGTTTTTAGTTACACAGTTGTAGTTTTGTAATGAACTCAGTTTAGTCGCAACACGCCGCCGCCTAGTTATCAGTTCAATTCCAACTTCAGGAATGTGACAGACTTATAATTTGTTTTATATCTGTTTGTCGTCATATCGTTGCTAGAGGAGGGAATTCCCAATGATAATTATACGTAGTTATTTATAGATGAAATGTAATAGATACTTCGATCATTGCTAAGAATTGTTATTTAGAGATGGATTGAGAGTTATTTTAAGAGAAGTTATAATTTTGTGAGTGATATTGTCACTCACTTTAACAAAACTGGCAATCAATTACATAGTTAAGAGTTTTCTCGCATTGTCTACAGTAGTGGTTACCAAAGTTGTCTGGACTACGACTTTTCTGAGTCAAGTTATCAAACTCAGTACTTACTTTAAGGAAATTAAACCATTACTAATATGAAAAGTAAAATACAGAAAGGTTGTTTAATGTGTCAATCTACAGATGAGGCCCACTAAAAATTCGCACGCGACTCACCATTGAGTGGCGACACTGAGTTCGAGAAATCTTGGTTTTAAGTTTATCACTATCTTAAAGGTAAAAGGGGTTTATGTTATGTTTTGTATGACAAACGCATTAACTTTTACATTAGCATATTCAGATATGATTAACGCTAAACTTTACGTTTTTAATCTTATTTAAATTCTTAAATAGTTCTGATACGAAATTACTCAATTTCGGAACTGGACAATGGTTATGTTATAATTGTTGCCATATTTAATGAAAACAAATGGTGTACGGGTTTCCTTGTGAAACCTATAAAATAATTGACTGTTAAATCTTAAGCCGTTAGTACGATAAGGTAGATGGCTGCTTTTCACGCCATTGAAAAGAAATACCTCGACACTGAAGTTTCGGTAGGTTCCAGTTTCTAATTGGGTAGGAAGAAACGCCCGGGTGTCATCATTGCGAGGACCGCCCGGATAAAATGCTCCACGCATGCGGTGGCGGTGTGCCCTTCGTGGGCTGAGCACCGCCGTGTCCTCAGGGATATCATCGCCGAAGGCGACCTCTCGCGTCCGGATCTGGTTCAGACCATGGTACGAAGCGAGGAGGACTGGGATGTCGTCACTTTCTTCTGCGAAGCAGTTACGCTAGCTATGGAGGAGGTGGGGCGCGTGAGGGAATAAACTTCCCTGGGATCACGAGACGATCTCCGGCCACCGTAAGCACGGGCCTGCTGACGGCGAGCTCGGGTATCTCTCCACCTGATCAGAACCAGACCCGAGCGTACGGCGAGTCGCGTTCAGCGCACGCCTTAAAGAGCCTTCAGACCACAACAGATAGGACGGACTTAACGGGTTGCCGGAGCTCCGGACCGAAGAGCAGAAGTAGGAACGGGGTGGTTTTTAGTCAGTAAAACTCTGACACTCCCTCTCGCCTCACCCTAGGCGGGAGAGGTCATTGGATGATATACCCCTTAAAAAAAGCTTCGGTATTCAAATAGTGAATATGCCACCCGCATTGTAACTACAGTTTTCATATTTTAATTTGTTCCATATTGCAAATTCCATTTGCGAATCGAACAGGTATTCGAAATGTTTCATATTTCGTTCTAGTTCATAGAATTTTTTACTTTTATTTCATTCTTCTGACGCTCTCTTGTTATGGTGTATATGGATAACCTGTGTGTGTACGTGTAAAAATACCCTTTGTGGATTTTTGGATGTACGAGTGTTGTTTTGCAAATATGAAAAATTTTTTGGAATTCAATATTCGAAACAAAGTGCACTTTTTGAACGCGTTCAACATTTATGTATGCAGTCAGTGATAACTGATATTCTGCAACTTGCAACTCTGTCATGTGTACAAATAAAAGTCTATTTCAAATATATCTGGCGTCTATATTTCATAGGCACGCTGTAGCAGCACTATGCTAATACTAATTATTCATAGTTTTATCGGACAATATTTTCCTTATTAAGTATTTTGTCCTTATTAAGATTACGTACATACTGCGTGAAAAATGTGCTGGTTTTATCCAGTAGCTAGCTAATTATATGAGAATATTAATAATTGTAAGTATTAACTCATTAAAATACAGTATAGTACGGTACTCGTTAAAGGAAGAAATATAAGTAGAGAAAATGTAATAAGAATAAAAAAAATTGCAATCATCAGCGCCAAGCTGACTTAGATATAATTGGTAGGTTTCACTTTTTCGTTTCTATGGAAACTAATTAGACTTAGCGCTCGTTGTTTTACAATATATTTACTTCTTTCCATTGTCCACTGTACAAGTCATCAGGAGGTAGTCCATCTAGAGCACCTGAACGAATAGCACCCCCATGAAGGGCACCTATCAATATATTTGGCAGGTGCTCTTTGTGCATTAAAATTTGTTTGTATGTATTTATCCACGAAGGGCACCTATGACTCAAACCGTAGTGCTGGGATATACACAGTCGTATTTGGTAAGCAGGACGTTAAATGAAAGATATCGAAAACAACCATTATATTATCAATATTATCAATCAGTGCCTAACTATACTTTTGCCTAGACACGTTAGTCAGATATATATACATACTACATAGTAGAGATTGTGCCCATACTACACCGGGCGCAATCCTATTACATAATTGGCAAATCAATAAAAACTTCCGTAGTTGGTTGAGTCAGAAACACAGCCGGATTTACTCGTAGTAACAAGAGGTATGTTCAATGGAAAGTGTCTCCGCGCTCTCATTAGCCGATCACAATTTCGGGATTTAGCGCAAAAGGATTTTTCCGAAATTACTATGTACACTTCAAATGATTTGTACCCGTGTATGTTATAAAAGAAAAACCGTTTATTTACGCAGTGATAGAAACTGCCTCGTTGGCCGAGAGGTCGCAAGTGCGACTAACGGGGTCTCGGGTTCGATTCCCGGGTCGGGCAAAGTATTATACTGGGTTTAAAAAAAATATCAGTAGTAGCACGGAGTCTGGAATTGTGCCCGGTATATGGCAATAGGCTCACCCCCTATTACATGGGACTCATAACATAATTAGTGAAAAGTGGGTGTTACTTCTGTGTGTACCTCTGCCTACCCCTTCGGGGATAAAAGGCGTGATGTTATGATAGAAACATAAGTAATAAACAAACATCACATAACATTTCAATGCTTAAAAGGCATTTATTACTCTTCATTAATAGGTTTTGGTACTAAGCGCCAATCAAACCATTATGTTGTTTGTATTTCAGTCAGTGTAATGCGCTAATTGTACACTTATGTTACATTATCAAATTAACGATTGGTCTGCTAAACGGCGCGTTGGTCGAGTGGCCACGAGCGCGACTGGCGACTGTTTAATTGTTATTTTGACAACTGAGTTGGGAGTTGTGCCTGGTGTATTTCAATAGCTTCCCTTACAATGAACTGGACTTCAAACAATTTCAATTTGCAGTATTTCTATAGTCAAAGTCATACCGGAAAGTTAAAGTCACTGAACCTTCAAAGTAGCTCCAAAAAAATTATCATGCATTCATTTGGATGTGTTAAATACCCTATCATTGTCAAGAACCGATAATAATTAAACAATACCCTGTTGTATTTCTCATAATCATTAACTTTAACAAAAGAAATGGATCTGTATTAAAATTATTTATGACAGTTACTCACGAAATATGTAAAACAGGTAAGTTTTGCATTCGCGTATACATCCAGATGCTGAACAACAATTTGACTGATCACATAAAGAATTGTAGTTCCACAGCCGGCCACCTAGCCACTTTATCAAACTGTCCAGTCACATTGGAATCTGATCAACAGGTTGAACGTGAAAGAGTACCTACATACATATTAGTCGTCTGTATCTACAAATGTATAGAGCCAATGAAATGCCAATTGACACCTTCTTTGATTCCGTTTACATTTACCAATCTTTCATTTGTACTTATCCATAGAAGGTGCTCCTTATCACAATTTATTAATACGTCGTCTGACCGCATCGGACAGTCTCTTATTCTCCACGCCCATCGGCTTCGTATAACGATGTGACCAAACCTAAGAATAACAACAACAGTACTAGGTATTTGCATTTAAAATTTTCTTAATAGTAAGTTTTGCGAAGGATTATTCTCAGTATACGGTAAAAAGCTCGTCACTTATATTTACGTAGCTGATGAAAACCGGCGTATTTTAAGCACCTTACTGACGTGTTCGGAAAACAGGAGTAATCCTTGCGTTTTAATTAAAAATTCATTGCATCCGACGCCGTAGTTTTATTCAATAAATTTTGAATGAACAACAGCGTGGTTTATTTGATAGAAAAAATGCTCGTTGTTTATAAAGCGGTCAATGTTCACTACAAAAAATGTAAAAGGAATTCGGACTATTTTATTCTGTGGAAAATGATGGAAATCTATTTCGGCCATTCTCATATTTCGTTGCGTTGCTTTTTCGTTTTGTATGTTTTCTTTTTTCATTAATATTTGCGTTGGAGGTTTTTAGTTTTCGATGTTCAAGATTCTCAATGATAGCACAGCACCTGGAAAATTGTCGAACTTGTGGCAAAAAATACGTGTTTAGGCTACAAATATTTGTCTGAAAAATGATGTACTACCATTGTTTTAGACTAATTTATTCTTAAAGTCACTCTGGTAAATTATATTTTACGGAATCAAAACTTTGAATATCGGTCAATAGTTCAATAATTTGGTAGTTCTGGAGTGTTCCGAGCGTTTTGAAAATCGGCAATTTTATAAATCATGATGTGTTCTTTTGAATTTCCATTTTACACCATTTTACGTGCGCCGCTTGCGCTGCCGTCTTGTAAAAATGGCCACCAAAAACAGGTTTTTTAAAATATAAGAGATGTTGTAAATCAAATGGTGTGGAAATTATTTTTATTACAAAAAAGCTGTCTTGACATAAACTGTCGAAAATTGTGAGTAGTTTAATTTAGTAGTTAACGGTTTACTCGTAAAATGCACAGGGAAAGAGATATTGTAAACAAAAACCTGTTTTTGGCCGCCTTTTTCCAAGATGGCGACGAGAGTGGCGCACCGAAGAAGGTGCAAAATGGAAATCCAAAAGTGGTCATCAAGATCTATAAAATTGCCGATTTTCAACTCTTGGAAAACTTTCCAGGTAACTCCCATATTTCCAACATAATTATCTAATAACTACGACATCACGTTATTTTTTACAAGCAACGATGGCGTTTGGTTAGGTACATCTTTGATTCGCTTTATCTAGCTCTGACTGAATAGATGTTTAATTTTCCTGCCCCGACCATCAACCCGCTTATCCCTTGTGAACTGAGTGCGTTAACAAACACACGTTTGCATTACTCCCGGACTCGATTCTCGATACAGCCATTTGTGTATCATACAAATATTTGCAACAGTCGGGTGTCTAGCCACTGCGCCTACCGTGCACTCGTTCGTTAAATTAATGAAAATACATTTCGACGATCCTCATATTTCGATGTATTTTGCTTTTTCACTTTGTATGTTTTTAATTGATACGTAATTGGGTTTATGTGAACGCGTATTTTTTGTAAATAAATATAATATTGACTACTGCTTTTTGAATATAATTGCGAATAAAATTCAACTGTCTGTGCTAAGGCTTATTTCATATTGTCGTCTCGTCGGCGACATTTGTCTGAATTGTATTTTAACAATTTCCAAAAATATTCGATTGAAGATTTTGTTAAAGTCTTCGTAGGATGAGGATTACCATCATCTCCGATGGTTTATATAAGAAACTAAGTGTTAATATTCTCTTGTAAAATCCTGCGACATTATCGATAAGTACTTTCATTAATTAATCTAGTCTTGAATATTGATGAGGCTTCCGATAGGAACGAACGAGGCTTTGTTACTTAGCTCTAGGTATTTTGAGTACATGCATTATGTATATGTATTACCTAAATCTTATACTATTATATAAAGCGGAAGCTTTGATTTTTTTTGTTTGTTTGTTTGTACGCGCTAATCTCCGTAACTACAAGTCTGATTTGAATAATTACTTTTGTGTAGGATAGCGCATTTATCGAGGATAGCTATAGGCTATAAAACATCACGCTATGACCAATAGGAGCTGAGCAGAGCGTGTGAAACCGCGCGGAAGTAGCTAGTACATAATATATGAAGTAAAAGAAATCCCCGATTCGTTAGGAAGATTATTCAAAAGTTTATAATGATTCTAATAGGGGTTGCAATAGAATTGCTAAATACGAAGAATAATTTCTCATTCCACCACGGAAGTTGAAATGCATTCGAGTTGGAAAAAGAAATGATAGATTTATTTGCCAGTTAAATCAAAATAAACTTTAAAAAAAATCAGTAAAGCCAGTCGTTCTAAAAGAAACTTAAATGCTATATTCTCGTTCATTTAATTACTCGGTTCACAGTACTTGAACACCGCTCAAAGAGCTCAATATTTAACTTTCGCACCTGCAAACGGCGCCGGCAGCTAGTTGCACACATTTACCAATTAATGTTGTTCGATCTCTCCGGCGAACTTCTGTGAAGCGAGCGTGAAAAGCTCGTCCCCTCATGTTTCAGACTATCGATACACGTGTCCAGTTGCAGTTGCTGGTTGTTGCTCATTTGTTGCTCGTATAGTTGCTCTTTCCTCAAAGTTTCTGGCAACAAGGAAAGTTTGGGGATATGATCGCCCTGTCGTCTCTCTTGTACGATGTAGTTTGTTGTTAGTCTGTTACTACGGTCGCAGTTGTAAAGTTAAGGTCATTCCACACTTAACACCCACGGCTCCGGCACGGCGATTTTTGCTTTGGAAACAACACATAGAGGCTGTAAGCGCGCTGACGACGCGCGGATGGCGCGCTTACAACCTTTTGTATTGACGTTATGGAATATATTTTACGACGTACGACGTTTTAAATGACAAGTTAATACGGTAGTTGACAACTATTCTAATTCAATACTTTTATCGAAACGTCAAAAACGATACTGTTCTATGAATTTTGTACGAAATCCCTACTTATGACGTCATTATATTTTCGTGTCAAATAGCAATCTAATATTAAAAAAAAATTAAAGTGTAACTATTTTTCAATATTTAATTGGACTGAAAAATCAAATAAATTTATTTTTGACCCAGGAAACTAGCCAATTGCTCGGTTGAAGCCGTACTGGTTATATCTGCCCAGACCTTTATTCTTTCATTTTGTTCACTTGTTGATCGAGTGTGTCGGCACCTAATTATGGCAGGGTCACAAGTTCGCAAAGTATTTTTGTGTATTTATTTCCGAATATCAGTAATAGTGCTGGCTGGAATCGATTTGACCCCGTCACCTTCTGGTACATAAGCACACAGAACCTATCAAGGGTACATGAGTGGAATGTGGCTAAAAGTGTATTAACATTTGTTTGTGCACACCTACTCCTTTAGGAAATAAAATATTGTAACGAAGATATGTTTAGTACTTTTGCCCGATTTTCGCTAGCTGTATAGAATACTTATTTCCACCGAGAATAAAAGTTTTACATTAAACGAATCATCGTATAGTGTATATGCTTTTATTACTCCTACAATAGGCTAAAATTAAATAATTAAGTTTACTTAATGCTTGTATTTTTTATGATATCAATTTTGTCAAGTACGTTGTCCCAACAAGTTGGGAAAACGCCCTTTTTCAGTTAACATAAAACAGCTAGCTGCCGGCGAACGTCACGTCGCCTTCGGTCACCGCCATGTTGTCGACCGCGTGACATGTGTCAAAACGTATGTACCCATACATGTTCAAATTGAATGAACACAAATAAACTTAGCTTTGTACCTTTGACAAGCTGATATAAGGAAAACGTACCTATGCTAGTTGACGCATTGAATCAATGACGTCACAGTTCAATAATCCATACAAAATTCATTGAATCCTTTTTAACATTACTACAAATCATTATCTTTATTCCCGTAACCTGATTGATAGCAGGTAATACAAGATTTACCTATATATATGTACATATTACGCATAGGTTTACAGAAGCCCTCCACCCTTGAAACAATGCCATAACCTCCACGCCTGTCGGATTGTCCCATAACGTACCATATCAACCCATAATACCTTGAAAGCTAAAAGCCACATTCTTAGAACTTACATGATTGTGTTCGTTTTCCCTTCTTATTTACGTTAAAAGCAGGTAATGCATTCCTTTGTGTTCGTTTTATAAAGGAAATATTCAGTATTATTAACCCTTTTCACCCATCCTGAAATCTGAGCTGTGTTGAAGCCATACTATGTCAATTGAGCTCAACTATGAACTCCAAATATGTCCCGTGCACGAACTTTGCAGAATTTCCATGTTATGAGCGTGGAGTTATAGGAAGTGTGATGAGGTGCCATTGCTTACCTTAGCAAGTGTAACTGCACATCGGCACACACAAATAACGCGCGCTTTAGTCAACTTCGTCGCTTGCTCAGCTTCGTCTGCATAGTTTGCATTCTGCATTTGAGTATGAAAATCTGCGTCACCTATGTCGAGTTTAGCCAGAATTTTAATAATAATATGTAACTGAACTCCGGTCTGCAATTGTTATCACGAAGCGAGTAGGAAATACACTCTCGTATGAAATAAAGATGAATATAAATGTCATAATAGATACTGGTAGGAAAACTAAAAGTTTGGCTTACTATAAACGCTCACGTTGCTTTTACCCGTACCATTTATCCGAATTTCAGTGAAATAAAATATGAAATGTCACACTAATTGCTTTTATAAATAATACTGAATGATATAAAAATTTTAACATTCATATTGATAATTAAATTAAGCAATTCGTTCCGTTTGCAGTTTTAAACTGCTTTTATTGATTTGTTCACAAATGCACTCACTAGTTAGTTGCCTATAATGTTTACAGATTCATCGGTTTTGGTGTATACTGTATAGGAATCGTCCTAGCCTATAGAGGCTGTATAGTTTATGGGATAGCGACTGCATCATTAGTCAAGGTCCTTATATTACTTGTTTGATTATACCCACTGCGTCTTCGTGACAAAATAACTATAAAATTCCCAATCTTATAATATTGCTCAGGGATCGAGTTAAAATTCTTAATATATTGTTCAACAATTCGGAGTCTTCGGAGATTATGAAAATAGGTTAACGACCCTCCTATGCGGCGAACTGTTCCACTTTACTAAAATTTCGATTTTGCAGAATACTAAGGATGTTTGACATGCAAATATGAAGAACATCGAGTAGTCCCGAGTCCTGGATCATGGGGATCCTCAGTCCACGGTTAATTGTTAATCGTTTACTAAGCTTTTAAAAAAGCTTGGTGTTTGCATTTTTGTTATTCGGTTTCTATAGGTACTTGTCATTCACCTATGACATTGCCGTTTTTCAGTGCCAATTTGACTTAAAGTCATTGGTAGTTAAAGAAAGTAATACCCAAATAATTTATTAAACTGCTTTGATAAATTTTTACTGATCTGATTCTTTTGTTTGTTTAAAATGGATTTAAATATAGGGAGGGGTAGATTTTACTATTAAATAGTTATACAAATGTAGGTAAGTTCTAAGCAGCTCCAGTTCTGAATCAAAATAACATAATAACTACGTCACACTTCTAATTCAGTTCAGTCACTTTTGCATAGTAGGACACATGGACAAGTTGTTTCAATACAAACAATTTTGTAGAAATTACTGCACTTTCCTACTTTATATTGACTTTATATCGAATAACCTTGATTAAGATCACCTTGAGAGTTCACATAGCGTGAATCGTCTAAGGCGTCTTTAGCCTTCAATTTACGCTTCACAAATCGGTGATTAATCTAACAAGTATTCCTTTTTTGCTTCAAAAGTCTATCAATTTATTACAAAAACTTGATTGCGTCCGAGTTTACAAATAAACACTTTTTCCGGTATTTCTCTTAGCTAGGTAGGTACTGAAGAAATCTTATACTACTACATAAAGCGGAAGAGTTTGTTTTTTTGTTTGTTTGTTTTAACGGGCTAATCTTCGTAACTACAAGTCTGATTTGAATAATTATTTTGTGTCGGATAGCGCATTTATCGAGGATGGCTATAGGCTGTCAAACATCACGCTGCGACCAATAGGAGCTAAGCAGAGCGAGTGAAACGGCGCGGAAGTAGCTAGTAATAAATAATGCTCTAAACTTACGAATAGCTAAGAATTTGTAGGACATCTTTTTTCTTCGTATAAGTATTGCAGCGTCGTAAAAATCTGTTGTTTTCTAAAATATAACTGAATTGTTCATTGAAGCACAATTAACATTATTCTTAAATATGGTAAAGTTTTATAATTAATAAAATTATTTTATGTACCTATCAGCTATAAGGCTAGAAAATATTTCAGTGAAAAAAATATGGGGATAATATGTATAGTATATATGGATAAGATGTGTAGTCACCGCACCGCACCAACTGTGTACTGTGTAGTCTACACAGTTGGTGCGGTGGCTGGGCAACCGGCTACCGTGCAACGTGTCGCGGGTTCGATTACCGCACGGAACAACACTTTGTGTGATCCACAAATTGTAAAAGTCATTAAAAAATATATTTGTAAAAGTCAGTCAATAAATTCAGCAGTAACAGCTACATTCATGGGTCGTTTGATATTTTATCGAGCAAACATTTATAATATGAAACAGTTTCAGTCGGCGTCAATTAAAAATGGCGAGCAATTTTATCACAGTCCGTTTTTTCACTGATCAAAATATCATTTTTAAATGACTAGCCTATTTTTATACCTGATGTACCAGACAGCTGACAGACAGCAAAGGTAAAGCCTACCGACTATATCACTATACAACATATAATTTTTACGTCGGGCTCGCACAAAATACCGATGCGATGCATTGCAACTTCGCAACGCAGAAAATTACGATGCGATTTCGTGCGACAAGGCGTCTCCCAGGGTGACCATTCCTTCGACGACCGTCAACCGTATATACTAAACGTATTTATTGAAAACTAGGTCGTGACATGGATCGTGAAAAGAAGCAAAGCCTCTTCTCACACGTAGAAGGTTTGAGCATTAATCACCACGCTTGCTCAATGCGGGTTGGCGGTTACAAACTTATAATTAGAAATTATAAGCCCAGGTTTCCTCACGATGTTTTCCTTCACCGTTTAAATAAATAATCTTAGAAAGTACATATAACTCGGAAAAGTCACATTGGTACCTACTTGCCGTTGGTAGGTTTCGAACCCGCATTCTCATGCATGAGAAGCCAGCGTCTTAAACCTCCGGGCCACCACGACAACTTCTGTTATTGCTTAAGAGATACAGGAAAAAGAAATAAAAAAGATTTTGGTAAGATAAGATTTTGATGCGCGATGCGAATCAATTCGCAAGTTCTTGCGATGCGTAGAGGGAGCTCGCACATTTTTGCAAATACATACTTAGTTCATTATTAGGTAAGTTTATAGTTACGGATCGGACGTTTAGCCGCACAAGCTATATCATACAAACTGAGCGTTCAATTGAAACTAAAATTGTATATCTGTGTAGCCCTTACTGACAAATCACCTGTCCGATGCACTCATCTCATAAACCAATCTAAAGGGCATCGCACACCTAACAAGCTGTCCGGCACGGCCTTGTTTCGAATTTGCTTACTGCTAGCTGCCAGCACGCTTACGGCGCGCCACCCGTGCGTTGTAAGTTATACGTTCGTTTAGCTAGAAGACCGCGCCAACGGCGACTTGTAAGTGTACGGTAGACGCGCCGGCTGCAAGGTGGAAGATTTTTGTCACCACTATTATACATGGCATTTGCGATTGAATATGCCTTTTTTTAAGGGGGGAAAATCATCGAATGACTGCTCCCGCCTGGGTGAGGCGGAAGGGAGTGTCAGACTCTTACTGACTAAAAACCACCCCGTTCCTTCTCCTGCACGTCGAGCCGGAGCCCCGGTTACCCGTTAGGTTCTCCGCGACGCGTTAAGTTCTTCTAGAACTTACGTGCGTGGGTTAAGAATACCTATCTAGTTTCTATGATGCGAAGTTTTTTCGCTCGTGCCCGGCACACGGCTCGCTGCTGCGCGCAGTAAGTAATACTACAACCACAACTGGCAAGGACTGAGCGCTGACCACCCGCTATTAGCTTTTTATATTGACGTAATGAAATATATCATACGACACACGATTTAAAGTTCATATTTAAATGACAAGTTAATTGCTGGATCGGAGCCGTGCCAGTGTCGTGCGTGTTAGGTGTGCGATGAGTTTTATTGTTCATTAAATGCGGCTACGGTATTAATTTTCTGTGTATCTGACACACTGCTGCTTAAAATAACGATCAATTTTTGTAACTAGTAATGTAACAATAATATAATCATGCTTTTTAGGTATTGTATGGATGGAGGAGAGGGTCTCAGGTGCACTGTATATTCAAAGTTTTAAAATCGGGGCAACGTTTAAAAAAAGTAGCGTGAGCCTGTTGCCATGCATCGTAGGCTATTCCGTATTCTGTACTTTGGACTACTTTTGAAGATCTTGAAAAACCGAAACGAAACGTAAAAAGAATTGTCCCAAATTTGGCCAAACGAATACGTAACTTATGTCGCGGAGAACCTAACGGGTTACCGGGGCTCCGGCTCGACCTGCAGGAGAAGGAACGGGGTGGTTTTTATTTTAGTCAGTAAGAGTCTGACACTCCCTCCCGCCTCACCCAGGCGGGAGAAGACACCCTTAAAAAAACAAAAATACGTAACCTATTCGATGTAACTAAGTTCATATTGGATTTCATAAATACAAAAATAGATATAATTGTTTGTTTCGTATTAATGTGTAATATGAGATTAATTGATTATTGTTGTTTCACCTATTTACTGAGCCTACACGTGTCTCTCCGCCCGCGATTTTATTTGCGGAGAACTTTGTTTCCAAGTGAATGTTTTCGCCAGACAATTTGTTGCCCGTGGCTTGTTGTAATACTGTAACATAGACAATGAAAGAACATGATCTGAATACCTTTATCAAAATAAATATACTCTTACAAAAATTTGTAACGTATTTGTTAAAATTAAATACGTTTATTTTTGCAAATAAACGATTGTTTTTAATAACTATAGTGAGACATACTAAAATAACTAAAATCAGGGGTTAATCACGTGAATATACTGGGAAAAGCTCTACTAGTTTCGAACCACAGAGGGGTTCTTCCTCATGAGCAGCGTGCGCGACGTCGCCGCGATCGCGAAACTAGTAGAACTTTTCTCAGTATATTCACGTGAGTAACCCGTGATTTTAGTTAAAATAAACGATTGTTTGTTACATATTTACGGCATGTAAACTACGTGAAGTTTAATTGTGATAGTTGCTGCTCCGTCCCAATGGTAGTGTTTCACATCATATTTTACTATAGCTTACCACTGTATTCATAGCTTTGACATCCAATTCCTATTCGATATTAGTGATTCAGGTAAAGTTGAAATGTTATTGATACTTATTTGGCAATATAACTAATTAATTATCTATTAGCTAATGTTTCGGCTAAGTGGAAAAGGACTTTTTGATTATAGGCAGTTCGTTTCTTTGTTTTTTAATTTTTTCCTTATTCTTTACAATCTGATTCCGCACTAGAATTTTCTTAAGTACCCTGGGTGAATTTATGATACACACACATCATACCTGTACAAATTTGTGGATACAAAGAGGTAAGTACTAACTGCGATCTCTGTAGGCGTAACGAGTCGCCGGGGCTCCGGCTTGAGCAGGAGTAGGAACGGGGTGGTTTGTAGTCAGTAAGAGTCCGTCTCTCCGTCTCGCCTAACCCAAGGCGGGAGAAGAATATGGATGATTATCACCCCTCAAAAAAGAAACCAGACAAATGAGGAGATAAAAGCAGCTCATAGTCAATCAGTTACGTCATTTGTGTAAAGGTTATTGGGAGTTTGATTGGCGACAGGCAATACTACGCCACACTGATCCCTTTAAACCGCGTCCTCTAATCATGTTTGTGCTACTAATTCGAAGTGCATTCGTAACACCACGCCTTTATCCATGAAGCGGTTAATACTTCATTAAGACTATGTGCCTTTTCACACGTCCCGGTCCGGATACCCGGCGCAGTGTATAACTAACAAAGATGCATTGATTGCATGGGTGATTACTTCTATTAATACAAATAAAATAATACATAAAAAAAATGTTATAAATGCTATTACAAAATGGCAAATTCATAGGTAAAAGACCTATTATTTATTATCAACTAAGTTGAGACCTTGGTTTCTTTAAAAGTATTTTTAAATTATTGTTAAGACAGAAAGAGGAATCATGATATCTAGAATTGCATAGCACTGAATGCTTCTTACAGGCACATCTTTTAGTAGCGGCGAGCTACCACACGCTCCGAAAGCTGTTTCAAAACTTAATCTAGTAATACTAGTATATCACTAAACTTAGACCGTTTTATAACTACATTCCTACTGAGATAGTAATGACTCGATTTCGTATAATTATGTTACGGTATATAATAAGGGTAGATGACTAATTTTTATTGTAATATCCGTGTGGTATATTATTTTAAAATATTACACACGTATTTTTTATTTTTTTATAGAAACGAATACTTTTGACGTTATATTGATTTGAAATGTCGCGTGACGTCACTTCTATGTACATTTTATACGTAGAAATGACGTTTTAGCCCTACTCCTAAACTTTGATTCGTTATATCTAAGGATCATCTTATTATAGAACAAAAAAATACGTGTCTAATATTTTTTTATTACCTATCTGACGGACTAATTAGATTTTTAATTTTCATACCCTGTCATTATCCCTATTATATTCCTAGGGATATATAACAATATTACTGCTTTATCTATCTTACTGCGTATACAAATTATGCTGGTATCTGTAAAAGATACAGTACATGGCCATACACAGCGGCGCCGGGTACCCGGCAATCGGACCGTGTGAAAAGGCATTAATTTGATTCCTAATATAATGCTACACCGCTCTCCTTTATTGGATTGGAATAGGATTGTAATCATATTTGTGTCGCGTTAATTAGTGCATGCAACATATAACATAACATAACATAACATCACGCCTTTTATCCCCGAAAGGGTAGGCAGAGGTGCACATTAACACCCACTTTTCACTATTTATGTTATGAGTCCCATGTAATTAGGGGGTGAGCCTATTGCCATATACCGGGCACAATTCCAGACTCCGTGCTACTACTGAGAATTTTTTTTTTAAACCCAGTAATACTTTGCCCGACCCGGGAATCGAACCCGAGACCCCTTGCCCGGCAGTCGCACTTGCGACCACTCGGCCAACGAGGCAGTCGTTCGAGGCAATGGTTTTTAAAGTAAACATATGTATACTTTAATTAGTATGAAGCCATAAGTTTTATATGATAACTAATAAACTATAATAGTTAGAAACTGCCCTATTCTCAGGTCCGTATCAATTCTCGGGATTTAATCCCTTGCTCGGCAGTTGCACTTGCGACCACTTGATTACATGGCGGCTACTGCCCCAACTCTCCTAAGTGCGCTTGTAAAGCATAATCCGTTTCAATCTCTAAGCATCTATCTATTGGTATACACGGCAAAGGGCTGTGTATCAAACCATACAAAACCAGTATAATATGGCCTCGCGTTATATGAAGGTCCCGCACATTATACGTTAAGTTTATACTGGTTGATGTGTAATTGTGTACAATATGTATACGTATTGCGTACCATACGTGTGTGGTTTTTAATTACAGACGCCATAGTACGAGTTTCTTTTACGTTTAAAGAAATCGTAACGAGTACGCGTTCGGCGTTGTGATTGGCCGGCTCCAATGAACCAACCAATCAGAGCACCGGACAAGGTTTCGTTTCGATTACTTTAAACGTACGAAGGCTTCAGATTTTAGTAACGTCTATGTTAAAGCTAGTATAATTATTTATTAACCTAGCGTTGGTAATTGCATTATCAAACTGATCTAGTTAGTCTTGTTACTTATAAAGTCATATTGCCGAGTTGTTTATTCTACGTTGGTATTTTAAGTTTTTAGGAATTTGTACAGAATACTCCTAAATAGGACTTACTAAAACAAACAATGAACCAAGTTGGCATCGTGGTTACTACACCATGCAATCAATTGGGTACTTTCCAGGGTATCCAAATTAAAAATCTTATTAGTCCGTCAGTTAGATAATGAAAAATATTAGGCACTTATTTTTTATTTTATTTTTTAGTTGCATTACTTAGATAAAATGGCATTAGGTTTAGGAGTAGGAGGTCGTTACGTCATAACGTGCTACAAAATGTGACACGCTGTGACGTCACACGATATTTTAAATGATAATTTGGTCGTAAGTTTTTAATTTTGTAAGAAAAGAAAAAATACGTGTCTAAAGTTTTAAATTAATGTAACAGACGGACATTAAAATAAAATTTAGGAAACTACCCTGTTCTCGCACGATAAAATTATTTCACACAAACAAAATACATAATTAATGGGTGTCAAAATGTTTTACAGTATATTGATAATATTGATTACATTATAGGATACGTAATATGTGTACGACATAGGATAATATAATAACAAACAGTATATATTAATATAATTATTATAACGCTTTATATCACAACATTTCTACGGATTCCGATTGAAAACTAGACTCGTTTTATACATTTCGTAATTAGTAGATGTAAGTAATCCTATTACAAACAGCCCAAGTTCCAATTAATTATACCTAAATCATTTTTCAATGGCGTCTGATGAATAGATCACAATTTAACGTTCATTCCCAAAATATAGCTTCTATTCAATACATATTCAGTTCTATTCAAACATACTTTATAATGATGAGATAGACCTGAATGTACTAGTGAATAGAAAAGGTAATTATAATTTTACATAGGTACTAAAGAAAGAAAGAGAGTAAGCATATTAGGTACATATGTAGTTCTAAAATGGAATGCCCAGGAATGCCCATAATGTTTCAGTCTTCACTCTTCTAGATAAATGTTATAATAAAATCTTTATATATATAATTCTTCTGTGAGTGTGTATGTCACTGAACTCCTCCTAAACGGCTTGACCGATTTAAATGAATTTTTCTGTACGCGTTTGAGTGGCACCCTAGATGGTTTAGATTCACAAATCAGCCCGGCAGATGGCGCTGCGGGCGATGTTTAGGTTAGCTACTAGTACAGTAACTAATCTGAATGAGTTTTTGTTTATACATTCAAGTGGATATGCAGGATAACATCTGTCGGGTCCGCTAGTATATATATAATTATAATATATCTTTATTTGCTAGAATGTAGGTACATAGACAACTTGTAGTACTTTTCTAAGAGTCTATGTATAGGTTTGACATAGTTTGTCGAATGTCAGTTTCACTTGATTTATCCATGCTATTTGGCTTAAATGTTATGTGTTTTTGCTTTGCGATTGAAAATAGTAATTAGCCTTTGCCCGCTTACAAAACCCTTATATTCTCGATTCCCTAAGATTTTCTAAAATGTTTATCTTAGTGCTCACTTCACTCCGCAGAAGGCACATCCATGCCTTTTAGTTTCGGACATCCATTACCTAATTTCGGCTATGCGTTTTGTGTCCGTCACACAGTGAATACCTACATGAAATGCGTATTTCGTTTTCATAGAAGCAAAGCAATGCGAATGAATTTGCATCATTATTAGTTACGTATTAGGCTTCCAATGCATATAAACTTTTGGCTATTTTTATGAGTATTTACTTATCACATAAAATTGTGAATTAAAGTAAATAAATGGCCTATATATATAACTAGTCTCATTTGGTTAGCAGTAAAAGAATTAGACCCACTTCGCCGCTTATGTTATTGAGTCCCATATGTTATAGGGTGGACTAACTATTGCCATATTATAATATAGAAAAGTCACCATTTTAAACTGCATACCATAAAACTTTAGTATTTCTTAAATCCGAAATCATGCAGTACTTTGCTCGACCCATGTTCTCATGATGACACTGATTGCTTGCGACAACTTGGCCCCGGTGTAGTTTTGATATTAACGAAATTGTCCTAATATTATTCAATGTCGGGGCTTAATCCAAGAGTGTTTTGTGTGGTTGTGATGTGAATTATATAATAACTTCAACAATCACAACATCAAAAGACGAAAAAACACTCTACCTACAAAATGCCGGCGTAAACATAAATTGCGAATCAAATAAATACTTGGACATACATACGTACACACACATACACACTCGCTTAATTTAATTCAGCAGAATAAGCTTTGATATACGAACGTTCGAGTACATTGTTGAACTAATTGCAGCGACTGGCTATTGATACATAATTAAATCAATTGTTAATTAAATGGACAAATCCATATTGCAAGCTGGTATGTATCCAGGCTACATTCACGAGTGTCCCTATCAAAATTTAATCGTGTTATTGTCTACGAGTGGTGCTCGATCGAGATGTATGCTTTATTCAATTATGTTAAATGTGAGTATTGCTTTGTACAAACGTTGCTCTCTGTCACTTGTTCACTCAAGTGGTGGACAGACATAAAGGTACAACATCAACAGTGGCGTAGCGTATCTAGGCGGGGTCCCGTATAAAAATTTGTCTGGGGGCCCTTATGAAAGGTAAAAATTTATCAAAAGAGATATCTATATATATAAAATTCAAAGGTGATTGACTGACTGACTGACTGACATAGTGATCTATCAACGCACAGCCCAAACCGCTGGACAGATTGGGCTAAAATTTGGCATACAGATAGATGATATGACGTAGGCATCCGCTAAGAAAGGATTTTGATAATTTCCACCCCCAAGGGGGTAAAAAAGGGGATGAAAGTTTGTATGAATCTTTGTCAGTTTTTAACTGATCGGGTTGAAATTTGGCATGCAGATAGATGTTATGACGTAAGCATCCGCTGTGAAAGGATTTTGATAATTTCCACCTCCAAGGGGGTAAAATAGGGGATGAAAGTTTGTATGAGGCTTTGTCAGTTTTAAACCGATCGGGTTGAAATTTGGCATGCAGATAGATGTTATGACGTAAGCATCCGCTTTGAAAGGATTTTGATAATTTCCACTCCCAAGGGGGTAAAATAGGGGATGAAAGTTTGTATGAGACATTGTCAGTTTTAAATCGATCGGGTTGAAATTTGGCATGCAGATAGATGTTATGACGTAGGCATCCGCTGTGAAAGGATTTTGATAATTTCCACCCCCAAGTGGGTAAAATAGGGGATGAAAGTTTGTATGAGACATTGTCAGTTTTAAATCGATCGAGTTGAAATTTGGCATGCAGATAGATGTTATGACGTAGGCATCCGCTGTGAAAGGATTTTGATAATTTCCACCCCAAGTGGGTAAAATAGGGATGAAAGTTTGTATGAGACATTGTCAGTTTTAAATCGATCGAGTTGAAATTTGGCATGCAGATAGATGTTATGAAGTAGGCATCCGCTGTGAAAGGATTTTGATAATTTCCACCCCCAAGTGGGTAAAATAGGGGATGAAAGTTTGTATGAGACATTGTCAGTTTTAAATCGATCGAGTTGAAATTTGGCATGCAGATAGATGTTATGACGTAGGCATCCGCTGTGAAAGGATTTTGATAATTTCCACCCCCAAGTGGGTAAAATAGGGGATGAAAGTTTGTATGAGACATTGTCAGTTTTAAATCGATCGAGTTGAAATTTGGCAAGCAGATAGATGTTATGACGTAGGCATCCACTGTGAAAGGATTTTGATAATTTCCATCCCCAAGGGAGTAAAATAGGGGATGAAAGTTTGTATGAGACTTTGTCAGTTTTAAATCGATCGGATTGAAATTTGACATGCAGATAGATGTTATCACATCAGGTAAAACGATGATTTAGGACCTGGGTAACGTATGATAGTTTTTTCACAGATGTCTCACGAGAACGGGAACTATGCGTCAATGCCCCAGGACTCTCTAACTCTTAACCGCTGAACTAATTCTAGAGAGATTCGGTACAACAATAGTCGATAGAATAGTTTTTATTACTCAAACCTTACGTGATCGGGCACTGTACTGGTAAGATCCCTGCGGGATTATTTATTTATTGAAACTACGATAAATCATTTCAAAATAGGTAAATCTTACTTGGGCACTGAATCGATTCTGGTTAATTCTGTCAGAAGTCATTAATCTACGCGGACGAAGTCGCGGGCAACAGCTAGTTTTTTACATAAAATACCTCCTCTACCCAAATTATCGGACAATGATTAGATACTTTAGTTTTTCCAAAGTTTCTGCCAACCTTTGATCGCATGCATTTTGTGATTACTGAAATAAAATGTAAATTGAGAAGTTGTTATATTTTTGCTTACACATGTTGGGGGCCCTCGTAGTCCGGGGCCCCATATAATTGGCACGGCAGATACGGCGCTAGCTACGCCCCTGAACATCAAACAAAGGGGTGGACTTTACCTTTTTTACTTTTTTACACGTAGGCACTGGAGAGTATTGTCATTAGTTTATTGCTCAATTACTAGTTTGGATTTGTGCTCTTTGACGATGGACGTTATGATTAAAGTAAATATTGCACAATTTTATTACAAATCCTAAGGTTCTATGGAGAACTTCATGAAACCTTAATACCATCAGAGCCTTCGATGTTAATAGCTTAAGTCTAAGTCTAAGATTTGGTGCTCGGCAGCTTGCGATTGCTACATGGCAATTACTAAAACCCGCTTATGTTATTTAAATAAATATACGAATGTTTATATGAAACATTTTATCAAATATTCCTATGAATGGGTATTGTTATCAGTTACAATGGCTTTGCGTGAGTTGTACTCAGTTACCAAAATCCGATTTGCTTCACGAGTGGCTGACATTGCGCCCTAAAAAATATTATATGCTTACAAATATTGTTATATTAAGTAAGGAAAACTCATTGTGTTTTATCATAAGAAATATTGAATAAAAATATGTATATCATTACAATACGATTCCTATTCTGTTGAGAGCCTCGTAATAAGCTTAAGTGTACTTATAGATCGGTACAGCGATTTTAAATACAATTCGTATATAAGTGGGCTCTTATAATCATCACTTTGTTTGGTTTTTGTTGATAAGGAAAATTTATGTATTTCCTCATAAGAGTAGAGGGTATTTATTGTATTGTCAAACTCTTACTAGCAAAACCACTCAAGTAACATTTCTTCTTTTGTATGTGAGGGAAATTAAGTGATACTTTATTAAGTATGCCCCGTAAATTCTATGTCGTTGTCGTTGCTTGGTAATACAATCGTTTTACAAAGAAATAAAATGTTTAAAACAAATAATAACTGGTTAACCATTGCGGAAAGCAAACTTCAAAAGCGCATACGAATCCATAGTACATTATCAAAACGTCATGTCATGTAATTCTCCAAGAAGTATTTCACGTTGGGCGTCGGGTGCGATGCGAATAGTGCCTACAAAACGTCTAGTGTTTCATGTGCGTATTACCATGAAATTTTTTTTAAACTAAAATATGGCGTTTTTTTTACTTTATATCGAATAGTATTCCTTATTGCAAGTTGTTTTGCCGCGGGACGAAAACGAAATAGATTTCACGGTGTACCAATATATCTTATACTATTATATAAAGCGGAAGAGTTTGTTTTTTTATTTGTTTGTTTGAACGCGCTAATCTCCGTAACTACAAGTCTGATTTGAATAATTATTTTTGTGTTGGATAGCGCATTTATCGTGGATGGCTATAGGCTATAAACCATCACGCTACGACCAATAGGAGCTGAGTAGAGCGTGTGGAACCGCGCGGAAGTAACTACTATGGTATATAGGTTAGCAAATATCACGCGATATTTTTTGATTGAAGGTTTGACTGTGAAGAAATAAACAGACTAACCAAATACATACATTTATAACTTCACGCCTGTCTCCCTCTCACAGGAGATTTTTTATTTTAAATTCAGATTAATTAGTATTCTGGGGGGAACCGTGCAATATTGTGTTGTGTAGTATGAGCTGCTGATAAGTTTGTGTTTTTGCGCTTGTTTATCTAACGAAACGGTTAAATTTATTTGATAACATTGTGTTCCACGTGAATACTTACTGCTCCTAGATAACAAGGTATGCTAGGAATACGTTTTTAATACTTTAGGTAGCTCACTTCGTTCCTAATATAATATAGCCAACATAACATGCCTTTTATCCTCGAAGGGGTAGGCCGAGGTGCACATTACGGAACTTAATGGCACTTTACAATGCAACACCCAATTTTCACTTTTTATTTTATGAGTCTCATGTAATACGGGGTGAGGTCCTTTTACCGTATTTCTTTAAGTCGATATTTATGCAAATTAGTAACATATCTCTTCATTTCCATATAAAGAGAACATGATCAAATTTTAGTTCTACGAAATGTTACCTATAGTTCCAAGTATTTCAAAAATAGTTTGTCAGGTGACTGACCTACCTGTATAATGGATTGTAAGGACGAATAAACTTTTTAAGGATTCCCTATTCCCGGTGTTTGGAAAGTTTTACCTCACATGGGATTCTTTATGTAATTACGTTTAGAGACCAATGTAGTTTCTGTCTTACTTTTGCGGTGATATGATTTTCTTGGCTTTTAACATTTTATACTTTTAATTGTTAATTTGAATGAAGTTACTAACTGCCTCACTAGTACAGCTTGAGACATCGCAATCACGACTGCTGATTAAGGACTGAAGTTGTATTTCCTGATCGTAGGATAATATGGTAAAATTTGGCTTTCGAAAAATTTTCTATTATACTTGAACTATGCTCGAAAGTAGCCAATTTTGTATTTGGTGCAGGATTTCGGTTCAGTCAGTGCCATCTATAGAGCAAACGGTGTTCTAACGTCCTGTGTATGGCAAATGTCACTTACTCACTTACTAAACAAATAGTAATTATTTGTAGTTAACATTTCTATTTACATATAGTTATGTAAAAAAAGAGTCATTTTTTGCATAAAATACTACAACTGGTGTTTCCCTGAAGTATTAGAGTAGTTAAACACACATTGTTTGGTACGTAAATTGAGTCGACGTCTCAATTTTAGTCGTGGAGCGCCATCTATGTTTCGTTTCGTTAAACCGTAGTTGTACCGTAGATTATTTGTAACGAATGTAATATCGTGGTGTATCAGTGTTGCTTTTATAAATTAATGGGACAACGTTATGCCTAAGTGAACAACAAATAACTACGTGTCGGCACAGAATCAATAATGTTACTGGAACCTTTTAAAAAATCATAAGAACTCGATATTTTGTCATTTTTCTTTACGTACTTCTGAGGGCCTAATACAAGCGTGTTTCATTTTACGTTTAAAGTAATCGTAATGAGTATGCATTCGGCGCTCTGATTGGCTGGCTCCGATTAACCAACCAATCAGAGGCGTCTAGTACGAGTTCGTTTTACGTTTAAAATAATAGAAACGGTTGGTTCGTTGGAGCTTACTCGATAAATTTAAACCTAAGGCCCATGATGTATAATTGGATATTGCTGTATGCTACTATATAATTTATATACAACTCTACGTTTACGGTTATAATCATGAGCAACAAAGCAATCAATTAGTTAATTCTCAATTATAATTCCCATTGTCACGGGGGCTTCGCTTATTACAACACAATGGACACAAAATCAAAATACAATCAACGTCTATAATAATTAATAACTATATACGCACATATAATACCTACACATAGTTATGTTTGCTACTGGTATACTGAACACGGCATATTGACCTATGCTTAACCAGTTTATCTTGATCTCCGCCACGGTAATAATATCATACAGTATTGCAACTCTGGCTCGGAGGTTTAAGACGCCTGCTTCTCATGCATGAGGGTGCTGGTTCGAAACCTACCAACGGCAAGTACCAATGTGACTTTTTCTGAGTTATAGTATGTACTTTCTAAGATTATTTAGACACCACTGACAAACGGTGAAGGAAAAACATCGTGAGGAAACCTCGGCTTATAATTTCTAATTATAAGTTTGAAATCGCCAACCCGCATTGAGCAAGCGTGGTGATTAATGATCTATCCTTCTCCGTGTGAAAAGAGGCTTTGCTCAGCAGTGGGCATTTATAGGCTGATGATGATGATGATGATTGCAACTCTGCCGCATGACATACGTAAACATGCGTTAGGGCTGCCCGTCTCCAGCATTTTGATTACATTTGCCTACTTTATGTTTCTATTTCGTTTTGTGATTGTAAATATCCTTCATTATGTACTTAAACAAATAAAATACTATGTTATTTACGACCGAAAAATATTTGCAAAAAATACAACCAAAAACAGCACAATATTTCTTACTCGTCATATTAAATATAGTGGTGTCGTGGTGGCCCGGAGGTTGAAGACGCCTGCTTCTCATGCATGAGGGAGCTGGTTCGAAACCTACCAACGGCAAGTACCAATGTGACTTTTTCCGAGTTATATGTACTTTCTAAGATTATTTAGACACCACTGACAAACGGTGAAGGAAAAACATCGTGAGGAAACCTCGGCTTATAATTTCTAATTATAAGTTTGAAATCGCCAACCCGCATTGAGCAAGCGTGGTGATTAATGGTCTATCCTTCTCCGTGTGAGAACAGGCTTTGCTCAGCAGTGGGCATTTATAGGCTGTTGATGATGATGATTGCAACTCTGCCGCATGACATACGTAAACATGCGTTAGGGCTGCCCGTCTCCATCATTTTAATTAAAATTGCCTACTTTCCGTTTCTGTTTCGTTTTATGATTGTAAATATCCTTTTTTTCTATACACAAATAAAATACTAGGTATGTTATAAATTTACGACCGAAAAATATTTGCAAAAAATACAACCAAAAACAGCACAATATTTCTTACTAGTCATAGTAAATATGTACTCGGACTGATTTAAAAAAAAATTATGATTGTAATACACACATTCTCCAGTCTTGTGCACTGTCATAGCCGTTATCAGTACTATCATCAATACCGTAAACGAAAATCCTTACTAATATTATAAATCGAAAAGTGAGTTTATTTGTTTGTTTGTTTGTTCCACTTTCACGCCGTAACTACTAAACCGATTGCTTTGAATTTTTAAAGACGTAAAGTTAGAAGTTCGGATTAAATAATAGGGTATTTTTTATCCCGGAAAAATGTGATATTCCCGAGGGAAAACAAAAGTGTTGGTATAGATGGCGCTGTGTGTGTTGGTATATGTCACATAGGCTACTTTTTATCCTTTTGTGACGCGAGCGAAGCCGGGGGTAAAGCTAGTGCTTGTAATAAATCTGCAAATTCGCATCGCAAATTTCAACCCTCCCGAAAAACATTCCGGACAGACAGACCTACCAAATTACTAGCAGGCATAGCATTTTTCTGCATAATCTATTTAATTATATTTCGATGAATTTAAATTTATTTTCTTTTTTGTTATGTTTAATGTATTTATGTGATTAGTACGTAAGAGTCTTGTTGATACAACATTTTTTTTTATTGTTTGTAATTAAAGTTATATAGATTTAAGAAAAATCTATTTCATTTACCAATACATCATAACATAACATCATGCCTTTTATCCCCGAAGGAGTAGGCAGAGGTGCACATTATACCACTGTACTGTAACACCCACATTTCACAATTTATGTTAGGAGTCCCATGTAATAGGGGGTGAGCCTATTGCCATATACCGGCCACAATTCCAGACTCCGTGCTACTACTGAGAATATTTAAAAAAAATACAGTAATACTTTGCCCGACCCGGGAATCGATCCCGAGACCCCTTGCCCGGCAGTAGTCGCACTTACGACCCGAGGCAGTCAGTTTAATACTTACCTAATAATTATCAAAATCTAAGTACCTACAGATAATGTTTTATAATTACATCATTATTATTCCTTGCCAGAGGCTATGTTTCCGGTCAAATATGACTTGGGTGTCTTCAAGTCCCGAGTGAACAGGTTGCTCATAGGTAGGCGTGCTCCATCGTCGGCCACATCATCGCTTACTTAGGCGAGATGGTGGTCAAACAAACGTCGACCTATAAAGAATAAATAAAAATATTTAAGAAAAGTTTGAATCTCATCTCGAAAAACAAATGTTGTGCACTCCTACTTCTATGAACCTCTTTTTTGTAATGCAGATGTGTGTGTACTATACTATAGCTATCTATATGTAACGCATTCACGTTTCCAAACGCCATAAAAGTTCTGCCATATCGAACGAAACATAAAAACACGGTTTTAATAATTAATACAGTCATTAAGTACTTAGTGGTTCGTGTTGTTCCATGTACTATCTAGTACTTTAATCTATGGTAACATCGCATGACTGTGTAGGCAAGACCTTGACTGACATGTGCTACTCACACGACATCGGTTCGTATACAAAATACGGAGATGACATTATTCCTTGAAATGTTAAAAAACTGCTCCAGATAAGTAGTTCTAGTCACACAGATCACATCAACAGCCTATAAATGCCCACTGCTGAGCAAAGCGTCTTCTCACACGGAGAAGGTTTGAGCATTAATCACCACGATTGCTCAATGCGGGTTGGCGATTACAAAATTATAATTAGAAATTATGAGCCCAGGTTTCCTCACGATGTTTTCCTTCACCGCTTGTCAGTGGTGTCTGAATAATCTCAGAAAGTACATATAACTCGGAAAAGTCACATTGGTACTTGCCTTTGGTAGGTTTTGAACCCGCACCCTCATGCATGAGAAGCGCCCGCTTCTCATGCATGAGGGTGCTAGTCAGAGAGTACTTTGCAAGAGGAGGGAACTTCACATATTTTATAAGTACTATATATCGGATATCTAGATATCCTATCTAATATGAAGAATTTCCCAAACCGCCATTTCCATACTTCTCTGCGATTCAGCAATTTTTAAAATCCCTTAAATAGGACCACCAAAACTGCACTGAGACTGAGGAAGATGCATTATAAAATAGATCGAATTTGATAAGCAAAATATACGTCACGGTACAAAATAACAGACCGGTAGGCGACAGTTAGTCATTATAAATGAAGCACCTACTTCGACAATGGGTATTAAATATTTACACGGCTTTGATCGCATGATCGCAAGTACATATGACACATCAAGTTATACAATATCAGTATAAACTGACAGTGGATTGTTCGGAAAGGTTATACCTATAAAGCGAGATCACTGTAATAATATCATACAGTATTGCAACTTAATACAAACGAACAAAATGCGAGTTATGACTGCACGGTTGGTGCTGTGGCTGGGCAACCGGCTGCCATGCAACGTGTCGCGGGTTCGATTCCCGCACGAAACAACACTTTGTGTGATCCACAAATTATTGTTTCGGGTCATGTGTATGTGAACTTGTATGTTTGTAAAAGCACCCACGACACAGGAGATAATCATAGTGTGGGGCAACGTTTCTTTAAAAAAACGAAAAAAAAAACGAGTTATACTACCTAAACGTCTCGATGTCGGGGTGCGCTCGGGGCGCAGACTTTATTTGTCTGTTTAGTCCAATATATTGATTTATTGTTATTATTAGTTAGTGGTTTTTCGTGTAGTAATTTTACAAATTCTCTAGTTTAGTGTAAGTACATATGTAATAGGAAAAAATGACTTAAATTATTTATTTGTTTTGCAGTCGTGGTCTCTCGTGGGCATAGTGCTGATGATCTCAGCGGGCCTCATAATGTTCACGTATAAGGCTACGCAATTCAACCTGCTTGGCTTCAATTTCCTGCTCATCGCGTCCTTCGCGGCTGGTCTCCGATGGACGTTCGCGCAGCTACTGATGCAGAAGTCAAAGCTCGGTCTACACAACCCCGTCGACATGGTTTTCCACGTTCAGCCCTGGATGTTCGTCTCGCTGCTGCCTTTCACCATCATGTTCGAAGGTAAGGTGTCTGTTTATTTATTTTTATTGTAGAAAGCCTCGGTAGGTTTCATTAAAACAACAGACCAATCATTAAATGAAACTATAATCCTTAGGAACTCATCATTCAAATGCTGACACAGAAATCTGAGCTAGAAGTAGGTAGCTAATAATTAGTTTGCCGTTCCAATATCTGCTTACTCTTGAAACCAATTTCAATGTCAATGCAATTTCAATCCAATAAAATCTCAATAATTATTCAATGTCAAAACTATATCCCGCTATCGTAGCTGTTTGCCCCTATTGTAGCCTAAAATAGCATTCAGAGTACGGAATATAAAGTTAAACTCCAATACCTTTAGTTTCTTAAACATTCACGCATTACGGATGCAATGGGCGCTAGTGTTGCAACTCAAGAGTACGAAATTTCACAATACCAATGTCGATCGATCGGAATTGGATTCAAGAGTAAGCCCCCAGGTATGACAATGGATACACATACCATCAGTATTGATACCCCTCATTTTCTCCTAAAGAAAATAAGTTTTAATTTGGGACCAACTCTATTATGTCTATCCCAATGGGAGACAGACCGTTGCAGGCGTAACATGGGGCATTTACGTATGTCAAAGTAGTTACGCATCTACATAAATAAGTAGACGTCTTCATCTTAGCCTTTTAGTTTTTCATGTACAGAGTCAGAAGGTATGAAAGTTGCATCTGTTGAATAAACTCCTTAAAGATAAGGTCCTAGCCACGCTCGCCTACTTTGTTGTTTACCGTCCAACTTGCAGGGCTGAATAATTTGAATGTCGAACAGAACGTCAAAGCTAAGCTACCGAGGTACCGAACAACTTTTTAATTTCCTTTAAAGCTGTCTAAAGCTGCTCTCTCAATGTGGAATTTGGTTTGAAACAGGTAAGTTGCTAATAGATTTTTTATTAAGTTTTTGTTCGACAGGATTGCATTTAAGTGTTACGTAATTTTATTAATTCAACAACAATATAGTAGACACTGAATATAAAAATACTAAGTAGGTAAGAAAAGGTCAAAATGCAATATTTTAGTTTAGACTGATGACTTTCAACTACTACTGCCATCTAGTGAGCTTACAGCTTATTAAACTTTACGTTGAAAATCTTATATTTTCCAATATTCAGATCAGAGTGCTGCAGAAAACATGATTAATATTCATTCGTAGTCGGTACTAGGTTTATTTACACACGTACGGTGCGCCCATGCGTTTTAATCCGGATTGAGCGGAATATTATTTTATTTTATTCATATTCAGTTTCACAGAAGAATGTTTTTTCCAAGTATAATTTTAAAACATGAGTTCGGCGTATTATTGTATGTTTTAAAATTTTGTATAAATCTATCCCAATCTTGGGGATAAATGGGGTTATTCATATATGGGCGTTATTCCTGGACACAATCATTTCAAAAGTTTTGGTAGTTAAAAATCTGAAATTGTTTGTTGTTTGAAATACTTCGGGGAAGAACTAGAAAACTATTATACAACATTCAGTTGATTTTCTATAAAATACAATATTACAGTTTCACCCACACACTGGAACAGCTGGAATCTGAAATTGCAATATCTTACGCATAAATATGTAGGTACTTAAATACTTGTACAAAATATAACTCCCCTAAAAAGAACCGTTGAGATTGGATTCGATTTGAAAATTACGTTTTTTAATTTAACGGAAGCCCACCATGTCGCGTCGGTGGAATAGTTGCAAAGATGATTCTCATTAGAGCGGACTGTGCTTGGGCTCGGGATGTGGCCGTGGCGGGCCGGGGCGCCTAGATTTTTTGGGACTAAGAGACTATAGGGATTTGTACTTCACTAGAGCCGTTTGCCACCTTCAACACCTGTAAGGAACACCGGAATCACTAGTTCACTTCACTGGTGTGACATAATATAAGCTGCTCAACTTGAAACAAACATGTGATGGCATCTTACGTTGTTTACGTCCATTTATGCCCAATGACGTCTGACAAGCGTTTACTTCATTACCCATGTCGAGCCATTCAGAACACACATGGTGGACTACAGCAATTTACATAATCCACATAATTTATACACCGCCTTTCAACAGTTTGCGTGGTGACGCGTGTTGTTTGCGCATATGGAGTAGGCGTTCTAGTGTTTCAATTATATCTATTCTATGTATATATTGAGAAGGTTTTTGATTAGATGACATGCATAGTAAAGGAAAAGAAATGTTAAAACGCCACCGGTTACGACTGACCTAAGGCACCGACAGATTTTATTGCAAGGATACTGAAAAATCTATTAACACCATATATTATAAGTATCGTGACTAAATATGGTGAAATCGATGATACAATATAGGAATCATAGGTATGTAGGTACTCAATGTCGGCTGACAGTTTGTACTCGACATTGACAAAGGAAAACGTCTGGCGGTGCCACCGCCATGCATGCACCGTGCAGTAGTCAACTCAAAGACTGTAATGAAGTCTCGAATCTGAGTGGATTTATTAAAGTAGTTTTTACGTCACACTAAAAATAATAGCCTTTTAAGAACACTCAGTTCACTCAGTAACGAAATATCAAGCCATGGAAACTGGCCCGAACTCAGCCCAAAACACCGTGCAATAGTTTCAAATTCTCTGCTGCGGATTTCGAATATCGCGTTTCTGACAAAGCCGATCCTCGTATAAAATCGAACCTAAAACCCTAGATATTATGTACCGAGATCCTCTCTTTGTAGCAATATGAATATAGTTTTGTATATACACCTGCCTGCATAGAGGCTTTGCATGTATTTATCAAATTTCATCGGAAAAGGATCAGTGTAGTCGTGCTTGATAATCGCTCCTACCCTACACTGCTTGCTGACGCTCCTCCCTAGCGCCGTGTTTGTGATACACTACTTATATTGTATAGCAATTTTTACTCGCTTATAAGAAGGGAAAGTCCATTCTTATAGAATGACTAAAGTAATAATACATTGATAACAAAAATAGGTTTTAATTTGTAAATTACAAGTTGAGATGTACACGGCACGAACGGCGCTTATAACAACAAGCCGTCCCTTGATTAATCCGCCATTGCTGCATCCCCAAAAACCTTTGCATTTATTTATATTGTAGGATTAGCATACTGCTAGGTAGTACGTAAATCCTTCTGCTAGATATTAGACAGACCGGTGGGAACATAATATCGGTAGGTGTAGTACCTTTGGTGCGCTCAAACGAACTCAATGCACGTCATATTGGATTTTGTCAAAGGAAAAGAGAAAATGTACCTATTTAATATTTACATATTGACAGAATGCATATTTTAAATGTAATGCACATTCGGTTTTACTTGTTTACCTGCAAGCTTAGAAAATGTGGTCTAATACGACTTCATCTTTCATTAATACTGAGAATGTTTACCGTTTGGCCATTACCGTGTTTGTGTTTCGAGTTTTCGATATTTACTTGTTTATGTTTAGCTTGCCAAGTACGATGCTCCCAATTACCGCGAAGTAATGTGGTTAATCCAAGTAATAGGTACTTAGGTAGTCTCTGAGGTAGTGGTTAATAGGGATCTCTAATATCTATACCTGTAGAATAACAGATGCCAAACTGCCTCGTTGGCCAAGTGGTCGCAAGTGCGACGGTCGGGTCTCGGGTTCGATTCCCAGGTCGGGCAAAGTATTACTGGTTTTTTTTAAATTCTCAGTAGTAGCACGGATTCTGGAATTGTGCCCGGTATATGGCAATAGACTCACCCCCTATTACATGGGACTCGTAACATAAATAGTGAAAAGTGGGTGTTACATTGTACAGTGGCATAATGTGCACCTCTGCCTACCCCTTCGGGGATAAGAGGCGTGATGTTATGTTATAATAACAGATCTTTACTGAGTTACTGATTTATAATCGCCGAGCGCAAACTATAATCAATGCTACAAACATGAAACTCGAATTGTACATTCACTTTTTATATAGGCACCCACTAACACTAACAACAGCCTTATTTTAAAACCGCGTATTCGTCCGCGTAGAATACAATTCCTATTTTATCCCATTGGAGTATTTAGTCCGTATAAAAAGTCCAAACCTTTCACCTAAATCAGCCGGCCTGTTTACCAAATATCATCAAGATCCGTTCAGTTGTTTCAGCGTGATTGATGGACAAACATCTTAACGAAGAAACTTTCAAATTTGTAATAGTGTGATATAGTTATATCAAACTAGCTTTTACCCGCGGCTTCGCTCGCGTCACAAAAGGATAAAAAGTAGCCTATGTGGCATATAACAATACCAATAATTTCATTTTCCCTCGAGAATATCAAATTTTTCCGATATAAAAAGTACCCTATTATTTAATCCAGACTTCTAACTTTACGCCTGCAAAATTTCAAAGCAATCGGTTTAGTAGTTACGGTGTGAAAGCGGAACAAAAAAAACAAACAAACAAACTCACTTTCCGATTTATAATATTAGTAAGGATGTCTAGGTTGTATGGAGATTTTAATTATCATTTAGCGTACATATAATGAAAGTGTAGGGTGTTCGTAAATTATACAATACCGTCATCTCAAGTGTTACACTTACATCTCGTAGCATATAAAAAGAGCGTGAATATTCTGTCGAGGCATTTTATAAACGACCGGCACGAAGTAAAGTATTCTAGATTAATAAGTGGTACTTAGTATAATATGATATTTATAAACTATTCGTGGAGCCAGGATCCAAATTCAGTCAAGGTATGTGCCAATAAACATATACTTTTTTTTAAGGGGGGAAAATCATGGAATGACTGCTGACTCCCGCCTGGGTGGGGCGGGGAGGGAGTGTCGGACTCTTACTGATTAAAAACCATCCCGTTCCTTCTCATACACGTCGAGCCGGAGTCCCGGTTACCCTTTAAGTTCTCCGCGACAATATAATTATACTAAGACGGTTATGTGTAAAAGCAGGGTGTTTTTTATTCAAGGTACCTGGTAGGGTTGGTTTTGTGACACGTCATTTACGATTTCATCAGTATTTGATTTGTACATCGTCAATTTTGTTGCTAGTATTAAAACGTGGTTAACGTCGCAAATTCAAAGTTTGTTATTTTGCAAATTTGCATCTCGATACATCGGTTATTATGATGATAAATTCGCGATAGTTAAACGTAAGTATGTGTTTTTTTCTAGAACAATACTTTTTTAAAACCACCCACATATAGGTACTTCGCAATGTAGTGAAGTTCTAATAAGTACCTTTTTAGTAAAAAGTTAACGTTGTAGAACTTGTCTAAGTTGTAGAATTCTGTTGATGGCTTTGTGCTAAGCTAGTTTTTTCGCCTGGGCACCCGAAACTCCAGAGATATTAAAGTGCGTTACCAGTCATTCGGGTATTAAAAATTTGAGGATTATAGGGAATTCGTGGATTGGGGAGATGGGGAGGGGGTGTAATGGGCCGGTAACCTAACTCACACGAGACAACGCAATTGTTGTTTCATATCGGTTTTCTGTGAGGCCGTGGTATCACCCCGGTCGAGCTTCGTTTCTTTTCCCACACTTTGGTGATTTAGAAAACCGTGTTCAATAATGACAACCAGTTTGTGTATATTTCTTTCTAAACTACATATAGGTTACAGGTAGTTTGAAAACGTAGTTAACGTGTAATAGGGTGCCGTTGGCTCAGCTCGTTGCATGTATGCCTTGATTGCAGTTTCTATAGAATACAGGTCGAGATATCACAAGATGCGATTTGGGTCGCGGACTACACTTGGCTCTAAACTTAACTTAAAATCTTATGAATACAATTATTTGACATTGGCAGTTAATCAACAACTATAATGGAAATAACTGAAGGTCTCTCATGTCTATCCGTGTGGTTGAGCTCTTACACCTTACCTATGTATAGAATATCTCGCATGTGCAATTTACAAATTATTATGTAGGTGGCAACGTTAATAATAAGACTGTCATATTACGTTACCTATATTTACATCATGTTTTCTTTTATCCCCTGCACTTTATTTATGTTCGACCATTTATTTTTACCTCAGTGTCAGCTACGTAATTTGCCACGTGTATCACTGGACTATAAACTTCGTTTTTTTTTAGTTTAACAACCGTCTTTAGAAGTACTAACTTGCGCCCCTACTTCGCTTGGTAGTTAGATAACAAGTAGCCTAGCTCCAGCGTACATACGATATTATAATTGCTTTATTAACTGCAGTAGTTAGCGTGATGCCAACGCGACACGAAGTTTGCAGATAAAGCCCTATTTTTCTTATGCCAGCCATCCTTGCATATTTTAATGACTATCAAAGATAGAATAAGTATCGCATCACACTCACAAGTTTCGAAGACTCAAGTGTTCGAATCAATCACACTTTCATAATTGATTCAACGAATGTTTTGCAAGGTGACGTCACAGTAAAGAATTTGTCTGAATCGAATGATTCATAAGTCCCTTTTTACGTCATTAAACTGTCAAACACCGAGCGGTCACCGGTGACCGCAACCTATTGATTGTGACTATAAATACGTACTCGACGAGTTAATTCGACAACATTATGTAGTTTAATGAGGGTAGTGTACCTTTGCCAACATTTTTAGGTAAACTCTATGATGGGGTGCAGTAGACTCCTGAAAGCTTAAGCATATACTATGGGTACAAAAATCACTTGTAAAATTCCAGGTTATTCGTGCTACGATTACCTTCAGAAGCTGTCGTCGGAGAAGCTGCTGCCCACGTTTCTGAAGGTATCTGTCGGAGCCACGATCGCGTTCGCTATGGAGATCAGCGAATTTTTAGTCGTCACCTACACATCTAGTCTCACGTTGTCTATCTCTGGAATATTCAAGGTAAATATTGATGGCTTTTTTATCATCATCAACAGCCTACAAATGCCCACTGCTGAGCAAAGCCTCTTCTCACACGGAGAAGGTTTGAGCATTAACCATCACGCTTGCTCAATGCAGGTTGGCGATTACAAACTTATAATTAGAAATTTTAAGCCCAGGTTTCCTCACGATGTTTTCCTTCACCGTTTGTCAGTGGTGTCTAAATAATCTTAGAAAGTACATATAACTCGGAAAAAGTCGTTGCCGTTGGTAGGTTTCGAACCCGCATTCTCATGCATGAGAATCCAGTGTCTTAAACCTCCGGGCCACCACGATATTATCAACGTTTTTTATCAACACTCACTGATTTTGTGAAGTTGAGTAAGTTTACCTAATGGTAAGCAAATCAGCGCCGCCCATCGTGGTCCACAACAACAGAGGAGTTGTTACATTTATAAGTGTTGGGCTAGGGATTCCAGATTTAAGGGACTGGGAATGAGTGGGGGAGGGTTGTGGCTTCGATAACCTCATTAAAGCATTGATCAAACATTATTTCCGAAATTACGATTTGGATCACTTAAGAAATTATTTTGATCTTATAAGTATTTATTTACAGATTTACAGCTTACATAACATTTTGTCTGTCTTGTTAGTGGTCGCAAGTGTGACAGTCGAATAAAAAAGGTCGCGGGTAACATAAGACTACCTAAAGAAAACTGCTTGATTACAACGACTTACATGATACCAAGTGAATTTTATATAGAGATCCCTCAAACATATAAAAACTGATCAGTCGCCTCAAAATAAAAAAATACAATTGTGTTTACTCATATGTTCATAGCTATGCATTTAAAAACACAAATATCTGTACATAGTGGGAGACCTCAAACGAACTCCACACAATTCAGAACTAAAGATCCGTTAAAACATGTTTTGCATAACATAACGCAATGCACCTTTAAATCCTTAAAGAGGGATGCTTACACTTTTCATCAGCGGTTATTGCTATACACATCTGGCATTATTCTAGATGCATTGTTACTAAGGAATGGTCGAAATCTTAATGTTTTACCCAAGAAGGCTAAGGTCCAGTTTCACCAAACTGTGTTTGTTAAATCCTAATTAGTCATTAACTAATGAGTTGTTAATAATTAACGGGCTGTTATATCATTGTATGTCCCACGAGAAAAAAGTAACAAGCCGTTATTAAACTGTATATTTAACTGAACGACTTGTAAGTTGTTCACTCTTATTTTAAGCAACCAAATGGAAATGGTTTTTTGTGACATGTTATTTAGACCGAGTTCGGTAATATTTTATCTAGTCGTATAATACGTCATTAGTTGTGCTACGCGACCAATTTCAAACAAGTTCAATTTCAATTTCAAATTTAAAAACTCACTGAGTTTTTCTTATTTCTTCCTCAGTATTAGGGAATTGGATAAATTTGGGGCTAAGGGAGGCTATTGCAGCAGTGACCCTGTGTATTATTCTATGAGATGACGACTTACTTATCCCACAATAATCTCCCACTGTTATTTGTTGAGAGCCAGTTGCATAATACCTCAAGGTCAAAAGAATTTGATTAATGGGAGAAATTGATTCATTCCTGAAACAAAGTAAGGATAAGGGGTCCCTTATAAACATAAGGGTAAAGATAAGGCCCTCAGGGAAGTGATCGGCGATGGCGACCTCTCGCGTCCGGGCCTAGTGCAGGCCATGATGCGGAGCGAGGGGGACTGGGATGCCGTCTCCTCCTTTTGCGAAGCAGTAATGCTAGCTAAGGAGGAGGCGGGACGCGTGAGGCAGCGAGGCGCTGCCTCCTCGCAACCCAGCCATCGCGAAGGACACACCGGGCGTCGGGGATCGCGGGACGATCTCCGGCCACCGTAAGCGCGGGCCTGCGGACGGCGAGCACGGGTGGCTCCCCGTCCGACCAGAAACAGACCCAAGCGTACGGCGCGTCGCGTTCCACGCGCGCCTCAAAGAGCCATCAGACCACCACAGATAGGGCCCAATAGGGCCGATGCCGATTCGGAGTCGCGGAGAACCTAACGGGTAACCGGGGCTCCGGCTCGACGTGCAGGAGAAGGAACGGGGTGGTTTTTAGTCAGTAAGAGTCTGACACTCCCTTCCGCCTCACCCAGGTGGGAGCAGTCATTCGATGATTTCCCCCATTAAAAAAAAAAAGGTTGTTTCTTTAGATAAACGGAATCTGGTACAAAAATCTACATCGTCGTATCCGTCGAAATAAGAACGCCGTTCTTTAAAAATTCTTGGACGTCGTACTATTGTGTCTAAGTAATCTAAATAATCTAAAATATTATTTTCGAATATGAAATTGTATGCAGCCTCCATCTCGATTTTAATTGTCTGTTACGGTCTAACGGACGTCTAGAGCGGTGATTAAATTTAACAGCTTGTTATGACAAATAAAAGCGCGTTAACTCGTGGTGGGACACTCGATAACTTTAACAGCCCGTTAACTGACTTAACAATACTTTAAATATTTAACAGGGGATGGTGAAACTGGACCTTAATATTTTTCCTCCTTCAGCATCTGCTAAGTTCATCTGAACTTGCGATCACTGGACAATGAGGCGAATTATTAAATACTAGCTTTTACCAGCGGCTTCGCTCGCGTCACAAAAGGATAAAAAGTAGCCCATGTGACATATACCAATACACACAGCGCCATCTATACCAATAATTTCGTTTTCCCTCGAGAATACCAAATTATTCCGGGATAAAAAGTACCCTATTATTTAATTCGGACTTCTAACTTTACGCCTGTAAAAATTCAAAGCAATCGGTTTAGTAGTTATGGCGTGATAGTGGAACAAACAAACAAACCAACTCACTTTCCGATTTATAATATTAGTAAGGATTCATTATACATTCAGCTATGAATTAAACCATTCCAGGAAATGTGCATCCTGGTGCTCGCGGTGGAGGTAAGCGGTGACGTCCTGTCTCCGATCAACGTGGTGGGGCTGGCGGTCTGTCTCCTGGGCATCTGCGGCCACATTGTGCACAAGGTCATCTTCATAAAGTCCGTGACGGGCACCATCCAAGCCGTCGACGCGGACTTTAATACCATCCGGAGGCCACTCAAGATATCAGGCGAGCATGATAAACCTCTTCTAGAAGACCAGACCTGGCCCGCGAGCGAGGAGAGCGACTTCGACAGCAACGTAGTACTTTTCGAAGTACTACAGCGCCGCGACGGTAGGTAAACAGGTCCCAGGAGTTCCGATTGGTCACCTCATGACGACGCGGGAGGGGAATTTGTCCAGTTTTCATTTATTCCTAACGCAAACGCTTCTTTTTGTTTCTGATGGAATGAACATGCGCATGTTGCATGTCATTGTGTACATTACTACATAAATATTATGTATTTTATGTGTAACTTGAAATCTACGTAAGGATTTCCTCCATCGGACAGCATCTTGCAGAGATCACAATTTGAATAGTGACGCAGCCATCTGATGAACTGGTCAAAGGGAGTTTAAAGTATTTTTTCTCTAAATGATAGTTTTGATACTACTCGTTCTTCATGAATTAATTACTATCAGAGTGTTATACTAGTACCTACTTAGTGAAAACATTGGTTGGTTCTTTGGAAGGAAACAAATTCCCTCTCCCTCGTTATACCAGTGTGTCATACATTAGTATGTCGGTATAGATACCAAAGTATTAGCTAATTGTAACACAGTTTTGTATTTCCTTAGAAACTACCTTCACAATAATGTTTGCACTTAGGTATATGGTACTAGTAGGTACTTGTACTTGATAATTTATATTGTCTTAGCCATGGTGCACTTAGTAGATGTTTCCTCTTGATGTTTCAAATTCTTTGTAAAACTCACTTCTGTGTTACGATTTGAAGAAGAATTGGGAAGTTATTTACAATATTATGCCGTTTGTAGAATACTGAGGCAGCTATTTCTAATCTATGCACGTTATAGAAGAGCTAAAAGGTTTACCGGTATCTGATAATTGGATATTATAACTTGTCATAAACTTTAACTTAAGTATCCAAACTCCTTTGATGTTATTTTATGGTAAGTTTAAACAGCGACTTCTTCTATAGTCAATACTGAACTTCTTATTTAGTGCCATAAGGCAATTTAGCATTTAAAGACACTATCTACCGGTAGAATAGGAAACAAGTCAACCATTGAGTTCTTAATCGCTCGAACGACTGTCACTTAGATGGCATTTGGCTTGTACTAGGCTGAAAGTCGAAACAAATTATGTATGCGGTCTTAATGACAGAAATTGGTCGTTTAGTCAGAAGTAATCTTTATTAAAAAAGTATAGGGTTGATAGTTTAATAAACAAATTTTTGACTTAGCGACACGGCGCCAGCAATGATATAAAGAAGTTAATATCTATGTTAGAAAATTGTCGACTTAGCGAACAATGACATAAAGAAGTGAATATCATTGTTAGAAAGATTTTGACTTAGCGCCACGGGGTCAACAATTTTATAAAGAAGTTAATATCCATGTTAGAAAATTTTCGACTTAGCGAACAATAATATAAAGAAGTGAATATTAATGTTAGAAAACTTTTGACTTAACGACACGGGGTCAATAATTATATAAAGAAGTGAATATCCATGTTAGAAAACGATCGACTTAGCGAACAACGATATAAAGAAGTGAATATCAGTGAGCTGCGCGACGTCGCCGCGACCGCGCACGCTGCTCATGAGGAAGAACCCCTCTGTGGTTCGAAACTAGTAGAGCTTTTCTCAGTATATTCACGTGATTAACCCGCGTTTTTACTTAATTTAGTGAATATCAATGTTAGAAAATTTTCGACTTAGCGACACGGGATCAACAATTGTATAAAGACATAAATATCCATGTTAGAAAATTTTCGACATAGCGAACAATAACATAAAGAAGTGAATATTAATGTTAGAAAATTTTCTACTTAGCGACACGGGGTCAACAATTTTATAAAGACGTGAATATCTATGTTAGAAAGATTTCGACTTAGCGCCACGGGGTCAACAATTATATAAAGAATGGAATATCCATGTAAGAAAATTTTCGACTTAGCGACACGGGGTCAATAATTATATAAAGAAGTTAATATCCATGTTAGTAAACGATCGACTTAGCGAACAACGATATAAAGAAGTGAATATCAATGTTAGAAAATTTTCGACTTAGCGACACGGGGCCAACAACGACATAAAGAAGTGAATAATAATGTTAGAAAGCTTTCGACTTAGCGACACGGGGTCAGCAATTATACAAAGAAGTGAATATCCATGTTAGAAAAAATTCGACTTAGCGAACAATGACATAAAGAAGTGAATATCATTGTTAGAAAATGTTCGACTTCGCGACACGGTGTCAACAATTATATAAAGAAGTGAATATCCATATTAGAAAATGTTTGAAAAATTGGTCATTTTCAAAAAAGAATATTACTTTTACATACAGAAATAATAGCATGAAAAAATATGACTATAACAACTTTTTAAAACTACATCCAACACGGCACAAGCGCGTTGTTCTAAATGCCAATGTAAGAGAAAAAAGGCACCGAAATAGTCTACAAACGCCGGCGTAATGAACCTCATTTGCGGAAATCTGTTAAAAAGGAAAAATGTCAGTTACTTTATTTAGCTAATACATTATGTTGTTTATTATATACGGCCATGGGGTCTAGTTTGTCTTGAAGATAATGATCAATGGCGGACAGACTTCAAATCGTGACACAGAACTGACCTATACCCTTACTCCTAAAGTAAATCTAGTTTAGTACCTCCCTTCTAGATTGTATCCAAACACTAAATGCTCTATTCCATAAAAGGACAGATATCAGCCCGTACTATAAAATGTAGCACTTCGAACAAATCTATTTATAATAGTTTATATTATGTAAAATAGTTTAAAAGATAAAATGTGGGTACAACATGTGTTTGTTGTATTTATATCAATATTCGTTCATTCTTGAGCACTGTAATGCCTGTTGGTAGCATATGCACGTAGATAACATAAACATCACATTCATCTCGTTATTAAATTAATTAGGTTATTTGGTTTATTCCTGAGAATATTCGACCATGCATGCCATGGTTATGAGCCGCATGCGTGCCAAAAGACGCGCGATACAGCGTATGTCGTGGCTGCGCAAAGCTTGCAAACTTTTCGACTTACCTGAGCTACACGAGTAAGCCATTTAACGTAATTAATATAATCATTTATAACAAACATTTCACATTCCTACATTAATCATTTTAAGCTTAGTTTAGACTACCAATCTTTGGTCGTTCAACTTGTGAACTATCTTTATATATATAATTCTGCTGTACGTGTGTATGTCATTGAACTCCTCCTAAACGGCTTGACCGATTTCAATGAATTTTTCTGTATGTGTTTGGGTGACGCCCTAGATGGTTTAGATTCACAAATGAGCCCGGCAGATGGCGCTGCAGTCGTTCAGTTCATATTTTAATATGCAGGACAACGTCTGTCGGGTCCGCTAGTATAAGTATAATTTTTCAAAATTCTGTTCAATGGCATTAGTGTGTGAGTACAGACTATATTAGCTACAGGTATAATGTTCCGAAGACGGCACATTAAGCTAGCTGGATCTATCAAATTCCTTTCATCGTCGTCTGTTTTTGACCCACTACTGGATAGCCTGCCTTCAATAACACTGCACTGAGTTCAATATTGTGGTCTTCGCATTCAACCACTAACAGCCACTTTGTAAATCTCACTTCACCTTACTGAAGGACGTCCTACACACATTTGCTCGTATGTAGGTTCACTCCATAACACCTACGTTTGGGTAAACATTTATTCATCAGTTTTTCGACAAATGTAACCGGCCTACTACCATTTTATCTTGCTAATCCTTTGGGTACAACTTTTACGCTCTGTCGGATCACCTCGTTTCGTATTTGATCCTTCAGATAACTCGGTGTTAAGTCCTCTCCATAGTTCGCTACGTGGCCATGAAATGGTGGGCCAGTATTGTCAGTGCCCACGTCTTGGGTCCGGATGCCATTGCTAACAGGACACACAGGAGATTGTTATTTGATAGATAATGATAGCTTATTGTGCTAGTGTCTACATTATTATTGCTAGTCTAAACTACACTTTGGTACTATGCATGTACTCGACTAGAGAAAAGTAGTTCATAGAAACGTCGCTGTATGTTCCACACACGTATGAAGCACGATTTATACTGCATTAATATTTCATTGCTAAACGCTACACCGACTTAATTGTCTAGATGAAAGATTTATTCAAAGCTGCCCAATGTGGGGTTACTTAGGGTAAGTCAAATAACTACAAAATACTTAAAAACTATCTATTAAGAGACGTAACAACCCACTAGCGCCACTAACATAAAATTACTACTTCTTTCATCTAGACACTTAAGGTTCCATCGAATATTTCAATTCAGGGACATGGGGTACATTCATCATTTCGGTTCCGGGTAAGCAATTAAATTTAAATCTAATTAACAACCTTACATTATTTATTTACTACTGCATCTTTGTCTATGCAACGGGTGCATTAACTAATCAGTCTATGCACTTGTTTTTTATATAAGAGTATGGAGAATGTTAACATAATGTAATTTAAAAATTTGTACCATTTGTGTCTTCTAAGAACTTTAAATTTATTTCTAACCCCCGGTTTGTCAAAGACTTCTCTAAAGTGTAACTTATAAAATTAACGTTTTTTACTTCTATGTAATACCATCGCGAATATACAGCTGAAGTCGTAACATCAGTTGCTTCCCCGTCTGAAGCCGTTGACATTCTTCACAATGCGCTTTCAACAATTGTACAATAGAATTTAGCGAATTAAAATCAACTGAATTGAATTTTATTCATAAGATGCAGTAGTAACAAAAATCTATAAATCAGTGGTGGGCAAACATTCTAATGTAAAATTGGTAGAATAAAAAAAAAGAATAACGTTTATGGTTCTCTTGAAACTGAATACCTAATAAAATCCTCGACTGAAATAGTCGTGACACAAAGTAGAATAGTATATTACAGCCGAATTGATATCGCTGAGCTTTTGATTACATGGCCCAGCTGTTTCGAAGACCCACCTTATTGGGCGGCCTGAAGTTTTCCTACCACTTCTCTGCATTTGATAGACATGTTCTTGAATACAGTGTGTCTTTATAAAGTGCACATGTCGAAATGAGAAAATATTTTATTATTAATATATGATTAAAAATAATAAGACATCGTTTTAACCCGTCGTTTGTCTAAACGTGGATCCAAGCGAGGCACAATATATTTTCGATTGTTTCATATCGGTGCATTCAAGCGGTTTAAATAAAAATTGAGGGACAACCTACCTTCAATTATATATTTTTTTTATTCAAAAACATTCTTTTTTTACAGTTTTCTACAATTATTTTTAATTTTTTCATTACCGATCTGGTTCAATTTTTCTTTTATTTTTTTCTATTTTTTGGTATGTGCACTTCATAAAGACTAGCATTGTATAATATGATCATACAAATACGTTTGAATCATCATTTCATAGCAACACAACACAGTGCTAAGTTGTAATCAATTCATTAACTCACCATATTTATGTATATACTTTTTGGTTTATTTATAGTGCCCAAATATTACAGTCGTTGGAGGAACGGAAACTTCCAACGATTGAAATCCGCGTACGAGTAGACAGAATTTTCCAGAACTGGGCAGGCTACTCCTGAGACTGTGGATACTAAGTGCCTGGATTAATTATAATTTATCCGTTCGGGCTGGACAATCTTTTATTTTATAAGTACATTGTTTACTTTACTATTGTTTAATACACAAATGGATTATAACAACATTATAATACCAAGGCAATTTGAAGTATCGATATTTCTTATATTAGAATGTAGTATAAACATCAACAACACAAACCGTTCTTTTAGAAATAAAAGCAACGCACAATTTACTGTAGAACTTTTTAAAATTAAATATACTTATTACGTGGTGTCGAGGTGAAGTATCGAATAACGATCTCTCGATTGTAACTTTGTTCGTTAATTATATGGAAGATCGAGTTGTGACACACATTTTTTAAATTAACACATTACATATTTGCTGTAACATTATTTGTCATTATAACACCACAATACATAGCTTTAGCTATTACATTGAATGTGTAACAAGTATTGGTAGTAATAATGCCAACCGATTCGTTGCGATTCCCGTTTGCCACGCCATGCGCAATGGGATTTATTTACTGTTTCAGTTTTTCATATCCAGCACTATCCCTATGTCTAGAATTAAAGCCTGTAAGTAAAAACTACTTGGAAAATAATGCATTTTAATAAAACGATATCGACATGGCAGGAAAATGCATGCGAAGCGAGTTGGTTAATGATCGAAGTATTCACATAAAGTTAAGATAATAAACACATCGTATGTTAATCACCAATTTTAGGAAAATAATCCAATTTACTCATTTTATAAATATATACAGATTTGAAGATTTTCTAAGTGTTTATCGTATTCATGTATTAACAATTTTCTAAATAATCAGTATGTGTAGAATGATATCATCAATAGGGTAGTTTCCTAAATTTTATTTTAATGTCCGTCTGGTACATTAATTTAAGTAAAACTTTTACCCGTATTTTTTCTTTTCTCACAAAATTAAATACTTCCGACGATATAATTATTAATTTGAAATATCGTGTGACATCACAGCGGACCACATTTTGTAGCACGTTATGACGTAACGACTAAACTTAGCGCCATTTTATCTAAGTATTGCAACTTAATACGAGAAAATAAAAAAATACGTGTCCAATATTTTTTCATTATCTAACTGACGGACTAATTAGATTTTCAATTTTGATACCCTGGAAACTACCCAATTCAATTTATTGTAGTTTTAAAATATGGGAGGGTTGATATTTTGGCGCAGACTGTTTGAGGTTAGAACAAAATTAAGAGATGAGGGACTAAATAGTAATTAATATACCCATAAGCTTATAGCCATTTTAATATAGTACATAGCTTATAATATATACATATACAATGTCCTAAAACTCAACGGTATAATTTAACCAGGTGATAGACCTTTGGGACTCAGCAGGACTGCTTTGTAAATAGTATAGAACAAAATATTTTTCAGGTGGGTGGCATTAATCAGGTTATTGACCTTTCGTGTGTCTAATCGTGGATCCACGGGAGACACAATGTATTGTCTATTGTGTCTCATATCGGTGCATTCAAGCGGTTAAAACAAAAAAGGAATCAATATTAAAGAAATATGTTATATATTGCCGTTATGGTACCTCAAAATGTGATTCAGAGTGACGGTGTATGTGCCAATTCGAGAGATTATCAGATTTCTTTTGGAACTTACTCTAAGTAGGAAAAAGTATTGTTTTTTTACTATTTACAGCGCAGTCATAAGAAGGGCCTCTCAGGTTATCACATGTACAAATTATATTGTTCATTTTTGGAACATCTTGTCATAATTGTATCGAATTACAAATATCTACTATTATTTATAACTTATAGCTTTATTCTATGTTTTTTCTTGCTTTTAAGATCGCTTACCAACATAATCAAATATTCAATTTCAGCATTAATTTAAAAAAAACAATGTAGCCATTGCTTGATGCATCGCTATCGCGATACTAGCCATAAAACCTCATTCGATGATTTTTCCCCCCTTAAAAAAAGCCATAAAACCTCTTTTATTTTTATATAAAACTGTCATATCAAATTTTTGACAGGTTGTGCAACGAACCAATAGTTTATGATTGGTTAATTTCTGCACCAACTTAATCGTGATTGGTTATATTGTGTAAACGAACTTATTAGCAAATTAAATTATCTACTCCTTCATCCTACTCATAACTAATGTTTGGCACTCATGACATAACTGACAAGTGGATGTTATATGTGTAAATTGTCACCTCTACTCCATCCTTCAGGGAATAAAAGGTCTGATGTAAATTCAATCATGTGTTTAACTATACAGTGCTCTAAAATATACGGAATTGTAAAAATATAGATGTAATATTTCAAAAGTGAGATTAATATTAGAGAAAATTTGTAAGTAACAGTTCAAGAAACTGAATTTTTAGAAAAAAAAAAATAATGAAATTAGACACTGTCATTTAGGAGTCAAATGTACTGACTGAGGTTCGTTATAGTACTGGGCTTGGATAGAGCATGCCAGCACCCATTATAATTTCAAAATACTAACTTCTAGTGGTATGACCATCGCTAAAAATATCGAATATCCTACATAACATTGCCGTGGCAACCATATTCACTCTCACAAGTTGCCGCGACATATAAAAATATTATAAATATTATTAATATTACCAATCGGAACTCCAATGACGCACAAGCTACCTTTATCTGTCGAGTTTCTTTAGTAGATTTTCAACCTTATTGTTTTGTTATAAAGTTGATAATCTATTACTGTTTTGGCAGCTAAAAGTAGCCACGTGTGCTGTCTATTGGTGAGCAGGTTGTTGCAGGTCAAAAGTATGTTTTAATATATGGATATTTTTATATTAGGATACCTACTTACTAAGGTAACTTTATTACGATAAGTTTTTAAAAAGATGTCTAATATATATTTATATTGTTGTTTTTTATTTATTCCATAAATGTCCTAGATGTATGTGATTACTGTGAAGAGGTTTTAAAATGCTTTCTGGTTTCCTGAGTCAGTGAAATTCCCCTCGAAAAAAGCTAATATAATGAGATTTTATAAAAAAGTATTTGCAATGTTTTGCTTGGTAAATTCGAAATTTGTAAACGTTCATTGTTTGTGTTGAACCATGTAATCGGCATTTTCTTATATTCTTGTTGTTTGTGATTGTAGCCTCCTTACATTCCATTATCTACAAAATTAATTGGTGTTTTTTTAAAGTAGATACTAATTATTGTGACATTAAATGCTTTGGCTGTTTTGTAATCTGTGTGAGTGTAGTCTTTATAAAAGATTGTATATTTGATTAAAAAAAGTTTTTTTTTACATTGATGTATGATGCATTTACCTAGGCCAGGTTCTAGGCCTTTCCTAAGTTAATATGTTGTTACAATTAATATGTTTCCTAATATATACATTCCTTAACAGTCTTACAATTTAGTTTTTATTTATTACATAAATCGACATGTTTTATGTACATGCGAATCGAAAAATACATTAAGAGAGTGACTATGGGTTCAGCAATTTTATTAATTGCGTCTTAAAATTAAGATTTTACAATGAATAAACATCAAATTTTAGTAAACGAAGTTATGCATTTATGCGACTTTTACATACATAATGTTGTGTATATTGAATATTGAACTATTATACATTTATTAACAAAAGACAAGAATTAACAATATTTGGAAAATTGTATTTTGATGTGCCTTTTATTTGTTACCTATATTGAAGTTAACGCACATAGAATAGTGCCAAGTAAGCTTCCTTAGACAACACTAAAGTAACTTCAATTAATTCTACAAAAACATTGAATTATTTCATAAACACTGAACATTTGGAAAGGAAATAAGGACTGTTTTTACTTAAACAAAACACAGATCCTTGATTTAAGCATAATAGTACTGATTTCAGTATTGGGTGTTGGAATATGCCCAAACCAATCGAATTTAATAGTATGTATATGAATTAAATAAGTCTTGGTGAAAGAAACATTTTGGCTAACTAGCTTCACTTATAAATTTTTGTTGTTTGACGTTCAAAAGTGCCATCCTGGTCTAATTGAAATAAATGATTTTGACTTTGACTTTGACTTTGACTTTGGCACAACAACTAAATTTCATAGAAAATTGTATGTAATTGTATTGTCACGTAAGAAAGGCATTTGTGTCCAAACGAAATCCTACTTCTTAGGCCTCTGACGCGAATTTGCGGGCAGCGGGGCGTGGCGGCGGCGGCGCGGGAACGGCAGGATCTTATGCGTAAAATCAATTGGACTGGTTCTCGAAAACACAGCGGCGGGCAAAGAGCGGTGCACTCTAGTCAAGCGTCAAGCAGTGTCAACCGCGTCGCCTCCGCCCCGCTGCCCGCAAAATTCAGAGACCTTACTGTTACTCTGTTTCACTTTGTCCCCGCAATCAGTAACTACTAACTATATATAAAATAATCAGTCCCTTTTTCAACGAATATTTACACCGTTTTTTAATATAAATAATAGTAGAAAGCAAGCATTGTGTGTTTCAGAATTTTCTGTAGGTAATTAATGTGTAACATTCATTTTGCAATCGTCGATATTAATCACAATTTGTTGAGATTGTGTTACTGTTTCGCTACTACTTGATTCTTATAGTTTAAGTATGTATGATAGTCTACTCAGACAGGAATAATAGTATTTCTGGGTCTATGAAGGAGACAGACAAATATAGAACATATTTCACAGTACACTCAAAATGAAATTACAAGTGCATTCCAAAGATTGTATATGTACCAGATTTGTGTCGGCGATTGTAACACTATAATAATTAATTTATTATAATTGTTATTTAAATAAAGATTCGCTGTATGTACTGTGTTGTTAGCATTGGAAACTTTAGCCGTGCCTGTACACAGAGTTCGGGTTGCAATCAATAGATGGCGTTGTTTGCAATTTATAAATTGACAGTAATACAATTTATATTTACTTCTTCGTCTAAATAATTACTAGATTGTGCTATCCATAGTGGTCTGTTTTAAAGCAAGCTACAAATACTTCACAATTCTGATGTACAGGTCACAATATTGTTGTTACTGCTGATCTCAATTAGCTAATGTTTTCAATACTATCAATATTAGCTTTTTAGTGTGAAAAATAGTCACTTTATTTGTAAGGATAGACCGCAGGTTTTTAGACCGTCTGATAAGTCACGGCGTCAAAAGGCATTAAACATTTACAAATAAATACCTTGTTTTATTAGAAATTCTAACTCCTTTTCAATAATTTTATTTGTGTTATTTAGGTACCTAAACTATATGGTATCTAAACATGTCCAACATGTAAGTTACTCAACTAAACAATAAGAAAAACTGAAATAAACACCTATCTATGAGCCTGTCGCGGAGAACCTAACGGGTAACCGGGGCTCCGGCTCGACGTGCAGGAGAAGGAACGGGGTGGTTTTTAGTCAGTAAGAGTCTGACACTCCCTCCCGCCTCACCTAGGCGGGAGCAGTCATTCGATGACTTTGCCCCCCTTAGAAAAAAAAAATCTGTGATCCTAATACATAATAATATATTAACTTGTAAGTTAAACATTTTATTTTGAGTGCTTGAACTAAAGTTAACCAAAATATCTGAGAATCGCATCGAAAAGTAATTTCCTTTTATAACTATTTTTTTTTTAAAATAACAACATAACATGCATTTTAACCCCGAAGGGGTAGGCAGAGGTTTACATTATGCCACTGTACAATGTAACACACACTTTTCACTATTTATGTTATGAGTCCCATGTAGTAGGGGGTGAGCCTATTGCCCTATACCGGGCACATTTCCAGACTCCGTGCTACTACTCAGGTTTTTACAAAATTTCCACGAGCCGGGAATCGAACCCGAGACTCCTTGCCCGGCAGTGCAAGTGGTATGGATTATTTTGGGTTCACGGATTAGAAAGAACTAGTGTTCATAAAAAAACCAGCGATATACTACGTGATTATTTAATTGATTAAACATGGTTACAAAAATTTTAAGAGTATAAGTTAGAAAAAAATTACAAAATAAATTTTGATCTCAGATCACAAAATCTTTAAAAAAATCATCACATGTTTTTGGGGTATCTACCTAAGGGCCGAAACACATAACCGCGTTGCGTCGCCGCAACGCTAAAATCGGCGCTCGTTCTAGTATAGCAGAGTAATGTCTTTTTAATAACAAATAAGCAATAAGTTTTTCACGTTGGTCCATGGCAGAGACGCGTTTATCCACAATAAAAATCACGACGAACTGGTTATCCTACCGAACGACAACAAACCGTTCTTTTTCACGACGCCGCAACTCGAAACTGCCGATTTTAGCGTTGCGGTGACGCAACGCGGTTATGTGTTTCGGCCCTAAAGGTGTAGTCAAATAACTAAATATTAATATCATTTTGGTATCAAATACATTAAAATAGGCTGCTAATTGTGCCAACAATTGGACAGCAATAAAAATAACTTAAGTATTGAGCATTTCATTTTTTGAGACACTTAAACTAAAACGACCCATCGATAAAAATGTAATCATTATGCGTGTTTTGATGAATAGTAATACTGATATATGAACTAAGTAGGTACCTATCTAAACATCTAAATACCTGATGTACCTACCTCTACTTGCCCCTATGACAAGCTACTTTTTGATTCGGCACAATGTCTTCTTTTTGTATTCTCTCCTATTAGATAACACTTCAATACAAACGCTCTCATATCATTGTTCACACACAATCTCTCCACGTTTTCTTTGGCCGCGTTTTTCATCCATTCACATACAGTAGGTACTTACTTTCGTACTTAAATTACTCACGGAACTAGATCTCATGTCTTAAAAATATAATAGTAGCTCTAGCTCCGATATACACTTCACGTACGACTAGCAACAATTACAAAATACAATTCCAAAAATCTTAAAGATTACACAAGATAGAAAAATTCCTACATACCTACTAAATTTTGATCTCAGATCGATCACAAAAAGGTTTTAAAATTCATCACAAAGTCATTACATTATTAAATAGTTGAATGACTATATCATTTTCGTATCAAATACATTAAAAACATAAATATGTCGGCAATTGGACCGGAGAACCTTATACAATCAGACTTGTTAACTTGAGACTTACCTTTGTACCTACTTGGGTAGGTGCTTACCTATCTATGCTACTATCTCCGTCCTAATGTCGACATAACATTTACTTACATTACGTTTCCGGCATATTGCCAGTTACTAACTTACATACTGACGCTTACTTCGCTGCAGCAGCGAATATAAAGGTGCACGGAGATTGAATTCTATTTTATTTCTAGAATTTCTGACGACGCTGCCATGATTTTTATAGCGTCAGGATGCCGTTTGGGATTATGTACATAAGTTTAATATAATTAATTATTTCTTAGCTTCTTAGGCCTGAGTTTGAGTAACTTGATTAGAGTTGCTTTTACTATTTCAAAGCATTGACTAGGTGAGAGAAAATGACTAGACACACCATGTTAAATAAATAATTAGATGATAAATGAACGTGAAATAAGCGTTTTGAAGGGTTTGGGTAAATTACGTGGGATCTCGTCACCTATTTAGATTATAAGTTTGTGTTTTGGCTCTTCAATATTTGTCGGAGAACAATATGTCCAGTTTCCCGATCTCCACACGTTCCTGAAAAGCAGAAAATATACAATAAGTTTTGTTATCCTCAGATGGGGCCCAACTGGGCCGATGCCGATTCGGAGTCGCGGAGAGCCTAACGGGTAACCGGGGCTCCGGCTCGACGTGCAGGAGAAGAAACGGGGTGGTTTTTAGTTAGTAAGAGTCTGACACACCCTCCCGCCTCACCCAGGCGGGAGCAGTCATTCGATGATATTCCCCCTTAAAAAAAAAAGTTTTGTTATCCGTTGGCCCACGATGTCCACGAATGACAAGAAGTAATCTGACCTCATGCACAATACTACGGCAATTTAATCACTGAATTCTTCATAGAAACACTACGTACGTAAAGTGCTAAAGTATTATTTTGATACCTAACAATAAAGACTGATTTGTAAATTGTAATATTCTATTGGACTAATTAGTTCACAATTATAACTAGATTCATTGACATTTAGTTACGGTTCTAAAAGAGCAGTTTTTCGCCCTCGACTTTGATTATGTAGTCAACGGAAATGTACTTATCCTTTAATCTCTACATACAAAGATAATATCGCAAAAACAAAAATATTGGATTTATTCTAAGCGGAAAAACATAACAAAATTGGTAGGTATATGATTATATTACACCTACTTACCTTATACTGGTGATAAGGCGACGCATGCTGTGTTTTTGTCTGTTTGATATTCTTTAGCAGTAGCTTCCGTGCCCTTCGTGTCGCCTCCGTACCGTCCGCAGACATCGAATCGGCCATCAAACGGCCTGCGAGCTTGATGACTTCATAACGCTCGGCGTCTGTACAGCGGCGCCAGTACGGAATTGCCTCAGCAACGCGTAGTAGTGGATAGGAGTCGCCCTCTATCACGTTTGCTACGGTCACTTTTACATCGTCATCCTCCACAGTAGCGACACTAGGTGGAGCTGGAGCTGGAGCAGGAGGTGGAGGTGCAGGTGCAGGTGGAGGTGCAGGTGCAGCTGCAGGTGCAGATGCAGCTGCACCTGGGGTGTCACAAGGTTCACTCTTCCCGCAAAATTTAATCACACCAACATGAATAGCACCGCTAGCTTCATTCGTTTCAGTTTTAACTGGTTGACAAGATTTACTAGATTCGCCGACTTTGTACTTATTTATTGCGATACCAGCATTAGGATTCGCTTTATGAATAATCGTTAGCAAGGTGGTGTAGAACAGAGCCCTCGACACGCGGTCGGCACCCAGTCCCGCGCCGTTGATTATCATATCGCCGATATCTCGGCGCATGCGCGGATCCGGGAATGATTTCACTATCATCAGCAAGAAGTCTTCCAACTGTAAGACAAAACAATCATTATATCAACAATAAAGGAAGGAAGGAAAGGAGAAAAGATTAATGAGTTCTTAGGTACCTAATATCGAGACAAAATTGACATCACATCACTATACTCCATCTGTTTATTAATTAATTCATATCTACTCCTCACTAATTATGCAGTAAATAGTATGGTATATCTACATTTGGCATTCCTCTACAATAACATTATTTGGTGAGTCAGCAGAGTTGTACCTATAAAGTTTCTGGCATTGTCCTTTACCTAAAACTTGTTTTGTTAAGAACTCTTTCATCGTTTGCGAAATGCTAATTTTTAATCACATTGTTTCTTTCTTTCTCATAATAATATCTTAAGCAACTGACCTGTAAATGACTCGCGTGGTAGTCCAGGAGCGTCTGTAACGTTCGCGCCGCAACACGTTTTATGTGAGATTCTCTGGCAATTGTAGCAACTAACGTCACTACGCAGGCGCCCAGCATTTCACTGTCGGACCATCCAAAATCGGCTGGTGGAATAATGCGGTCGCCCGTATCAGTTGTTAAAGCGGCCGTAAGTTTTGGGAGGCGATTAGGCAATTTGTCCAAGGTGACACCGCGGGACATCAGATATGGGCTCATCGTGCTCCACAGTTCGCGAGCGGTCGGGATGGGGCGCTGCGCTGGCCACAACGGACCTTGTACCTTCATCAACCCAACCTCACGCAGCTCAGCGTCCAAATCGCAGCGAGGTTCAATTTCTGGGCAATTGAAAGACTGCAGCTCTAGTTTCAGCTTACGCAACTTCTCTCTCTCCTTCACGAGCTCCTCCGCTGGAGGTACTACGAACTCTTTGCACTGTAAACCAAGACATTAATCTCTTTGAATAAAATAACTAGTTATGTATAGGTAGTTATTGCTTCGCTGTGCAAAGTAAGAACATTCGGGTTTGATAACCAAGTCAGATAATTTAGGCATGTACTATTAAGGTCGCATTCATATGAAATGGAGATAAATAAATAGCGCAGCTGCCAGTTGGTTGAGAGGAGAGAGGCTGTGGCAGACCTTTACCGTTCCTACTCTAGCTCCGAAGGACCGGACCGCAATAGATGTCATTGCATCGTACGTACGTTCGGGTCAGGCTCCAGTCGGGGTCCGGGGTACGAGCTATCCTTGCTCGCCGTCCGCAGACCTGCGTTTATGCCTTGTTCGCACTACGCTAGTAATTTAGTCGAGTAGCGAGTATTTAATAGTTCTGTTTCGCACCTGTCCCGAAATCAAAGCGAGAGAGAACTACTAAATATCTACTCGTTTACTTGACCAAATTACTAGCGTGGTATGAACAAGGCATTACAGTGACCAGAGATTGGTTAACTGGGGTCTAAATATCTAGGTACTCAGATCTTCTGATCTTCGAAATTCTCAAAATAACGCAAAGCACTAAGTAAAAAAGCTTTTGAAGTCTGAAGGCCTAGTAGCAGTTTGTTTTACGTCTAACGACATAGAATCTGCTAAACGCGCTCTGGAGTAAAATAGACTACGTTTTGTTCAGTAACGAGGGTGACGTTGCTGGTTGGGTAGGGCAGGTTCTACTGCGAAATGCAGTTCGTATGCAGTTTGAACGCAGTTGACACGACTGCAATCGGAGTGCTCGTTTGGTTTGCAACCGTTTCGTCACGACTGCAATAGAACTGCAATCTACACGTTTGGTTTGCAGTCCTACAATTGCAGTCGTGACACAACTACAATATAAACATTTAAATAATATATAAATAACAACTGTACGAAAATCCCGAACCTTTTTTTTAACCAACGGTGGATCATCTTTACTGCAGCCAGGTGTCGGCTCGAATAAAGTTATATTCGGCAGATTATCATAATCTTCGTCGCTACTCATCTTACTGAATGTTCTTTAAAAATATGCTATTAAATCTCACTAATATTTGGGATGTGCAAACTTTTGTGTGTTTGGAATAAAACTAAGTAGTTAGGTAGCCAGGTACTCTCTATGATTTATCGGTTATCAGATTTTTCAGAATAAGAGTTTAGTAAAGAATAAGAATTTGAGCTAGGAAGGTCAAAACCTGGGCTGATAATTTCTAATTATAAGTTTGAAATTGCCAACCCGCATTGAGCAAGTGTGGTGATTAAACTGTCAAACACCAAGCAGTCACCGGTGACCGCAACCTATTGTTCTTTAATTGTGTCTATAAATACGGTACTCGACCAGTTAATGCTCTAACCCTCTCCGTGTGAGAAGAGGCTTTGCTCAGCAGTGGGCATTTATAGTCTGTTGATGAAATAAGTGGATTAATCCCGTTAATTACCTATGTATACCATACTCAATACTATACACATATACTATGGCTTGCTAAGCACTTATAGCATAGCAAGTAGCTTAGTAAAAGGAAGGCTATAGCTTGTTTTCTATTCGCCGCACAGCACACTGGGCTCAGCTGCATTTGTCGCTTAGCGTGTATTAGTTAACAAACATGTTAGTTTATAGTCATAAATTATTTAATTATGAGTTGCTACAGACTTTTAAAATGGCAAATTCGTAGTCACCTTATATCCTTATAAGCTGCCATGATGCAAGCCACTGGGCTCTAGGCTTAGGAAAGCCACATCTGTGCAGCCTCGTAGAATGCCATTGATATGCCTCACTGGCATTAGGCTCTGTTCCAATATTAGTGAATTTTCTATTAAATTTCACCATAGACATTGTATCTGTATAATATAATACCACTTTAGTTGGTTATTGTCGGCTAACACCGATGACTCATAAGATTTAATTTTGAATTAGAGAGGAGTAGCTAGTACTCCCATGTGGTTTTACCCGCTTTGTTTGGCTCCTATTGATGATAATGTGATGTTTTATAGCCTATAGCCTTCCTCGAAAATGCACAACTCGAAAAGGTACTCAAAGAATTATTCAAATCAGACCCGATTAGCATGTTCCAACAACTTCTTCGGCTTTATATAATTAGTATAAGAAAAGATTTAAAAGAATATAAGTTTTTGTAAAAGTACCCAATGGTTATTTTTTTAAATTTAGTTTGTTAAAGTATTGTTAAATAGATCATGTGCTAAAATCATTTTGTTCTTTGTTCTAGAAATGGAAGGACGCGCCTCACTTTGTTCCATGACGTTCTGCAGTATACCTCTCAACAGAATATGTGCAAGCAAATCTGGTCTCAACTTAGGATACCTAAATTATTAATTATTAGATATTCGACTTAAAAACTTGAGTACTTATAGCTATAAGTACTCGATAGCTATCGAGTTTATTATAATTATATTTATAGCAAGTTTTATTATCTAAGTACAATTTTAAAGTAAGAAATAATATAGGTAGGTAATTTAATTTATGAAAATATTGCACATCTTAAACTATTTTCCAAGGTATTTTAGGAAAAGTATTTTTAGATTTTTAGCTTATTGTCTGCAGTTGGATCAATATTGTTATTCGATTGTTGTTTTAAGACAAATAAATTGAATAATAAATGAAACCAGCCGGCCGGTTCTTAGAGAAAATTTTACAAAACGCACACAAAAATTGCACAAATATTAGTGAGAAAAAACCTTATTAATTACTGAATTTGTGGAGAAAAGTAATCACTTCACACAATCACAGTTAAAAAGCGCGACGTACTCTAAACCAAAGATTAAGATATCGCGCAGTCGCAGTAAGTAAAGTACAGCCGATCGATACAAATTACACTATTTGACAACAAACAACAATTTTGACTTTTGACATATTATGACATCGCAGTTTGACATTTCAGTGGCATACTAGAGACGTTCGTGATTAATATAAATCTCCATGTTCTCCAGATACGCTGAAAGCTCTGGACAGCAAACACCCGGCCCCAATAGTTAGTCTCTCTTTTCCGGATCCTCCAAAAGTAGATATTTATACCCTATCTGTTACAGGTTGGGCTCGTTGCCATTGCAGCGGTAAGCTGAGGAGTGGCTTGAAAGACGCTACGGCGTCCTCACCTACCGCCTGATACAGGTCCTCACCGGACTTGGGAGCTTCGGGAGGTACCTGTGTCTGATAGGCCGGAAGGAAACGCCCGGGTGTCATTACTGCGAGGACCGACCTGTGGATATGGTGGAACACACAGTTGGGGAATGCCCTGCCTGGGCTGAGCACCGTCGTGCCCTCAGGGATGTGATCGGCGACGGCGACCTCTTGCGTCCGGCTCCAGGTGCGGGTCAAGATGCGGAGCGAGGGGGACTGGGATGTTGTCTGCTCCTTTTGCAAAGCAGTCATGCTAGCTAAGGAGGAGGCGGGGCGCATGAGGCAGCGAATCGCTACCTCCTCACAACCTAGCTGTCGCGAAGGACACTAATATCTCGGTTGTCGATAAATGTTCGCTTCGCCTCCTAGGTGCGCCCGTCTTCGAGGACACTTTTGTAAGTTTTATTGATGAAAAAAATTCAAAATTTTCAATTCAGAAAAATATCTCGTTAGCATGCATTCGATTCGATTCAATGAAATTTTTTTGACGCCTTTAAGTTAATGTAACACTTTCATTGTTTTTTAAGGTGTAAATATTTTAGTTATTTGTATATAACTATTTATTCTTAATAATTAAGTCATTTTTGTTATTTTTTTGTTAAAATAATTATAAAGTGCATTGAATAATAATAAAAAAATCTTAGTTATAACTATAAGTTACAAAGTTACTAGTAGGTATTATTAACAGAATAAATGATTATTGAATTAATGGTACTGAGCGTCAATGATCGCAAGGAGGTGTACCAAAGCAAGGAGCTCCATGGACGCTTCTTCCGGGCCCTTTTTTTTGGTTAAATAGTATTTAGAAATATAATTTGTAGAGAATTTTAAATAAATTATTGGAATTAATATTAATGACTGCTATGCATTTATATAGAAATACTTCTATTATCAATACTGATATTATCTCCAATATTTACATAATAATTTATAATTTTACATTTATTTAGATTTATATTTTTTTTAAAATAATAATTTCTTGTAGGTGTGTAAATGCCATTGCGATTATTTCATCCACTTTCATGAATTTAGTCATAAAAGTTCACTGATCATAGGTTTATCACGACTTTTTTAAACTGCAATTTTGAATGCGAATTTGTGTTAACCGCTAGCATGCGGTAGGTACATTACAATTTAGGAGTAAATAATTGTTATTCAATATTAGGAAGCCGATCTATTCCTTTGGCAATCCCTACAAAGCTTATAAAATATTGCCAGTTAAAATATTTAAAGTTGGGACGATATTCTCGTCTTTAGAAGGTAGAAAGGTACAGGCTGGTACTCTCAACATTGGTAACGAAACGACACGACACAATATTTTAGTCACAAAATCGCTGATTTCGATTCGATTTAGATATTTATCATTATGAGAAACAAATATAATAAAGTAATTGTATAAATAAGATTTTTTTGTAAATAAAATGATGTTTTTCAATTTGCTTTTAATAAGTTTGAAAACGCATTACAACTTAGCGACTGTTTCTGTCGTAATATTTGCCGTCGAGACTACCAACCAGTAAATGTTTTTTGCATTAATTATCTATAAAAGCTGATGTTTAAAAGGATTAATAATGTGTCCAATTAGAAACATTACTATTACATTCGTACCATCCGATCGATATTAAAATTTTTTTCGTGAATGGCAATAAGTTATACTGTAAATCAAGTGACAGCAGTGCCTAACTTGGCAACATTGAACGACAGCCGTCATACAATGAAATGTGACAGCGCGGTTTCACTATTACCGTCACTAGATGGCATTGTCGTACTTTAGGCACAGAGTTAAAATCGGAAACTTTCATATTTTTGTTGTCTTCTTGCATTGAATATGAATTTATAAAGATTCTTTGAGGTTCGTGAAATTAATGAAAGAAATCTGTCAAATTAAAAAATTACCAACATATTACCAATAGTGATAAGAGTAATTACACGACAGAACTTTTCATTCGGAAAAGAGGTAGGCAGAGTTACACCACCCAGTGTGGGAGAGCTATGCTTTGGCACGAATAGGACAGTTCGCTGGAGTGATACCACGGCCTCAAAGAAAAGCGATGTGTGGTTTTGAGTGGGGAAAAGCATCCAATGACTTCTCCCGCCCGGGTGAGACGAGAGGGAGTGTCAGACTCTTAGTGATTAAAAACCACCCCGTTCCGACTATTGCACTTCGAGCCGGAGCCCTGGCAACCCGTTAAGTCTTTCCCGGCTCCGTGTCGGCATCAGCCCGATTGGGCCACATCCGTGGTGATCTGATCGCTTTTTGAGCTCGTACCCGTTACCGTACGCTCGGGTCTGGTTCTAGTCATCGGGCAGCTGTCGAGCTATCCATGCTCGCCGTCCGTAGTCCCGTGCTTACGGTGACTGGATATCATCACGTGATACCCGACGCCCGGAGTGTCCTTTGCGACGGTTGGGCTGTGAGGAGGCAGCGCATCGCTGCCTAACGCGCCCCCCCTCCTCCTTAGCTAGCATGACTACTTCGCAAAAGGAGGAGACGGCATCCCAGTCCTCCTCGCTTCGCATCATGGCCCAGACTAGGGCCGGACGCGAGAGGTCGCCGTCGCCGATCACATCCTTGAGGGCACGTCGGTGCTCAGCCCATGTAGGGTATGGCCCTAACATTTGTTGCACCGTTTCCTCAGGGTGGTCCTCGCACATTAAGCATCTTGGCATCAAGTGTTGGACCTCAACTTGTATCAGTACCTAGAAGTCGAACTGAAAAAAATTGATACTAATGATTGATAAAAATTAAAACTCATTTTATTGATTTTATTTTATACGTACCATTGTAGAAATGTAAGTTCAAAGATCAGTCAGTCATAAGTTCATAACGTATGTATGACTATAATCGTTATCGATTTTCCTTTAAATAGTTTGAACAGACTCGATTAATATACTGCTACCGACGAGTGACAATTGCAGCTATCACAGTTTCCAAGAAGACAATAATATTATTTGTCTCAAAATTTGGTTCCAATGACACTCTTAGGTTTTTGGTAATTTGTGGATTCACAATTTTTGTAATTTATAGTTCTGTAAAAATTTTCCGTGACCTATTTTTTGTACCGGCCGTGGGGTGGTGACCGGTCGTGGTAGCGTGCACCTGCAACATTAGAGACATCACGAGTGCGTTGCCAACTACTCGAGACTTCAATTGGTTAGTTTCAAGGGTAAGAAAATTTAAAATCTAATTAGTCCGTCTGTTAGATAATGAAAAAATATTAGCCACGTATTTTTATTTTCTAGTATAAAGTTACAATGCTTAAATAAAAAAGAATTAAGTTTAGGAGTTACGTCGTCGTCACACGATATTTCAAATCAATATATCGTCGAAAGCATAACTAGCTAATTATGCCATTTTTGAAGACCATATTGCTTTCATCTCGTGTAGAAACTTCAGCAGTGAGTTCCATCCATAACCAGTTGTAATTTCAATCAGACACATTCATTCAAAATAGGTTTTCTATCTTTATCGTACACGTATATAACCTGATGCGCCAGATTATGGTCCTTACGCTGCTCCTCGCGCTACCCTGATTTGCCACGACGTTGCCCTTTCTGCCCACATACTGCTTCACTCGGGCAATTAATCGCAACGCTCTCATTGCCGGTCCTCGTTGCCTCTTCGTATTACCGGTCCTTTGACTAGCGCACAGAAACCGACAAATTAGGGAGCATGGGCAGGATAAGGAAAATGACGTGTGGCATGATGAGTAACGTTGCCACACTATATCTTTGCCTTCTTTCTTCGTTACTTCCCATACCACTCGTCGAGTGTGTGGCAGGCGCATTACATACGATACAGCATTGCCCCAGCGTCCAATATATCTTGATTGCACACTAGACGGGAACTATTCATGACCTTAGCTCAGTTTATACTGGTGAATAGAAATAAGGATGAATTTTAACTCAAACGGGAATTTCACATCACGGGTGCGGGACATTTACTTTTATTTTAAATGACATATTGCAAACGGCAGGGATTTCTCTTTGAGCTGTTACTGATATTAATTTTACATACCACATGTTTTACTTTGGAGATGGTAAATTAATATCATCCGAGCAATATTCGCGGAATTCTGGTAAACGCAAAGCTTTGAGGATCGAGGAAATAGGAGAGATATTAATAATGCAGTGGGTAGGTACTAGGTAAATAGGTACTTGACAACTTGACATAACATCATTGAAACTTTGAAAATGTAGTTACCGAAAGGAAATGATAGATTCTTGAAAGAATCGATGAAAATTCTACAAAAGTTATTTACAGTACTTATTATTTACAGAAAATTTTCCGACCTCCTCGGAGAAATTATACGAGTACTTTTTTTTATTTAGTTGTTTTTATTTAATTTTATTTTCTTGTATTTACTTGATAATATTCTATGTAACCTATGGAGTTTCTTGCTCGTTCTTCTCCATAGGAATTTACACCTTGGAATGAGCAAATAGCTTAATATAATCATCATCATAATTTTTTTTTGTTGACTTTCAAATGTGCCTTTCTGGTCTAATTGAAATAAATGATTTTGACTTTTTTGACTTTTGTTACGTAATGTTGTATACCTACCTATACATATACATTTTTAAAATAAATAATTATCTATATGCATATGAATGGCTCATCCATTTTGTATACACGGCTTTACGTCGAGCTAAAAACCAGCTTATCCTGGTCTCGGTTTGTATGATATTTCTGCTTACTCACCAGCCAGTTTATACTGGAAATCTAAGTTGCTGTTTAGCGATGCGATGTGTCCTTACATTAGATTTATAATCTGTGGCACAAGACTCACAAGGTACAGGTGGACTTATTTCAAAGGCGACTCGAAAATGAAAAGCATAGAACTAACTTATACTGATTTTCTACTTAGTATTTAATCTTAATTAGTGCACGTATCTAAGCTAAAGCTAATATTATATTCATCATAGTTACTGGGGGTATTTGTAAGGAGATATATGACGTTCTGGATCGTAGTCTTTGTATTGATGGTTATTGAAACTTTATGTAAAGGACGGACGCCCGGACGGTGCATTGGAATTTAGTTTTGCCATTCGTATATTATTAAATGACGTACGTTCGTGATTATGTATGCTCCATCAGTGCTTGTATGCGACCGTATTTCTCCTTTGCGGTAATATTCATAATGTACGAGCGTTACATGAGTGTATGTTATTATGTTATGGAAAAATAAATAAATAAATAAAAATAAATAAAAAAATGTTAAATGATTTATTTTGTTAATAAATTTAATTTCAAATGATTATTTGTTTATTATCGTTTTAAATATCCATTTCCTGTTTCGGACATCGGCCACAGTCGGTGATAAAAGTAGATAGGGTTAACACCCAATCTACGTTGTCTCGTCGAGTTGTCAGAAGTGAGACTGCTAAGCAGGGTCTCGGGTTCGATTTTTCAACGGGTTAAAATGCCTATTTATCACCAGGCGTAGCGCCATAAGTGTGGAAGAGCCATGCTTCGGCATGAATGGGCCGGCTCGACCGGAGTGATACCACGGCCTCACAGAAGACCGACGTGAAACAACGTTGTGGTGTGTTTCGTCGTGTGAGTGACGTTACTGGAGGCCCAATTACACCCAATCCTTTCCCCAATCCCTGAATCCCCAACAATCAGCAAATTCCTAAACCAGAAGGCCGGTAACGCACTTGTAACGTCTCTGGTGTTCCAGGTATCCGTCTGCTCGTTTACCGGCTTATCCCATAAAAAAAGGGCGGGCTGAAAGCTAAGCGGTTACCAACATCAGTATAAAAATAAAGAAGTCTTCTGTTTTAACCTGTACTGACTCCATTGGGAATCATGGTTCAATATCAGAAACAGAATAACGTTAAAAATAAACTAGTAATATTGACACTGTGAACAAAGCAACCTCGTTGCAAATTCAGTGTCAATCCAATTCTGAAACAAAGTCGTGACACGCGTCACGTTGTCACTCTGTCTAGGGAGCCTGAATAACGTTCGAACACAATGTTGTGCGAGGGCTAGACGATATTAATAGGCATATATTTATTCATGTGAATATCAGATCGTATGTATGTATGTACTTATTACTTACTAGCTTTTACCCGCGGCTTCGCTCGCGTCACAATAGGATAAAAAGTAGCTTATGTGACATACACTAATACACACAGCGTCATCTATACCAATACTTTTGTTTTCCCACGGAAATATCAAATTACTCCGGGATAAAAAGTACTCTATTATTTAATCCGGACTTCTAACTTTACGTCTGCAAAAATTCAAAGCAGTCGGTTTAGTAGTTACGGCGTGAAAGCGGAACAAACAAACAAACAAACAAACTCACTTTCCGATTTATAATATTAGTAAGGATTGCCAGTTTTGATGATCCGTAATTAGGTGGTCATGTATGAGCCTCAATATTTGTATTGTAACTTTCGTGAGACATAATAAATAAATAATTATGTTTTTGGCTTACTCACGTAGTAATTTGATGAGGAACTCGACTAGTTTCAAGCCATGCTAGAGGCTCGTATTCATGAGCAGCATTTCGCGACCCGCGACGCGGCGACTGTCGCGCTGCTACTGCCAGTAGCCTCAATATTACTAGTAGGATTACACAACTTAATAATATTTTACCTCGATATTGTAATTCAAATTCAAATTTATATTGCACTAGCAAACCCAGCGAACTCCGTTTCGCCACCAGATGTCTTCGTTTTATGTAACATTTCGTTTGGTGATTAAAAGTGAATTTTCTTTGCTATAAACCGCACGGAGCCCGAGACCTTTCCAACTAACGGTTCGTGCGTTCTGGAGTTATAGCGTCAGGAAGGAAAACCCGACTTATTTTTATATATTAGAATTAGGTTAATCATGTGGTGTTACATAGTTGGGTTTCCATATGAAACCCGGTTAGGGCACCGCAACATATATACAGCACAAAATAAAATCTAATTAATCTATATATATATAATTCAAAGGTGATTGACTGACTGACTGACTGACATAGTGATCTATCAACGCACAGCCCAAACCGCTGGATAGATTGGGCTAAAATTTGGAATACAGATAGATGTTATGACGTAGGCATCCGCTAAGAAAGGATTTTGATAATTTCCACCCCCAAGGGGGTAAAAAAGGGGATGAAAGTTTGTATGAAACTTTGTCAGTTTTAAACCGATCGGGTTTAAATTTGGCATGCAGATAGATGTTATGACGTAAGCATCCGCTGTGAAAGGATTTTGATAATTTCCACCCCCAAGGGGGTAAAAAAGGGGATGAAAGTTTGTATGAAACTTTGTCAGTTTTAAACCGATCGGGTTTAAATTTGGCATGCAGATAGATGTTATGACGTAAGCATCCGCTGTGAAAGGATTTTGATAATTTCCACCCCCAAGGGGGTAAAATAGGGGATGAAAGTTTGTATGAGACTTTGTCAGTTTTAAACCGATTGGGTTGAAATTTGGCATGCAGATAGATGTTATGACGTAGGCATCCGCTGTGAAAGGATTTTGATAATTTCCACCCCCAAGGGGGTAAAATAGGGGATGAAAGTTTGTATGAGTCTTTGTCAGTTTTAAACCGATCGGGTTGAAATTTGGCATGCAGATAGATGTTATGACGTAGTAATCCGCTGTGAAAGGATTTTGATAATTTCCACCCCCAAGGGGGTAAAATAGGGGATGAAAGTTTGTATGGGACTTTGTCAGTTTTAAATCGATCGGATTGAAATTTGACATGCATGTTATCATATAAGCATCCGCTAAGAAAGGATTTTGATCATTTCCACCCCTAAGGGGGTAAAATAGGGGGTGAAAGTTTATATGAAGCTTTGTCAGTTTTACACCGATGCAGATAAAATTCGGCATGCAGGTAGATGTTATGACGTAGGCATCCCCAAGTAAGGATTTTGATTATTTCCACCTCCAATGGGGTAATGAAGGGGATGAACGTTTGTATGAAGCTTTGTCAGTTTTACACCGATTGGGTTGAAATTCGGCGTGCAGATGGATATTATGAGGTAAACGTCCCTTTAGAAAGGTTTTTGAACATTCTCACCCCAAAGTATGATACTTTGCCAGTTTTAAATTGATCGGGCTGAGACTTTGCATGCATAAATTTACTATGACATAGGTATCTCCTTAGAAAGGATTTTGATAAATTCCACCCCTAAGGGGATAAAATAGGGAATGAGAGTTTGTATAAATATTCTTAGCCATTGAATTTAGAATCATTGAATCTTTTTGAATTACATTCGGTAAAACGATGATTTGGGACCTGGGTAACGTTTGATAGTTTTTATCACAGATGTCCCGCGGGAACGGGAACTATGCGTCAATGCCCCGGGACTGTCTAACTCTTAACCACTGAACTTATTTTAGAGAGATTCGGTACAACAATAGTCGATAGAATAGTTTTTATTACTCAAACCTTACGTGATCGGGCACTGTACTGGTAAGATCCCTGCAGGATTATTTATTTATTGAAACTACGATAAATCATTTCAAAATAGGTAAATCTTACTTGGGCACTGAATTGATTCTGTCAGAAGTCATTAATCTACGCGGACGAAGTCGCGGGCAACAGCTAGTTTACTTATAATATTATCACATAAAATATTATTTCATTCTAAACATTAACATTTTGCCTTAAACTTATTATAATGTGTATTTACATGCATTTGTTAGTTATAGGTATTAGATTTTCCTGAGTATTATCCACGTCTTTAACTATTATTTAATCAACTACAAGTGCAAAGTTGTAGAATACCAAGTTACCAACACTAGCTTGTGAGCAACTTATTCAAAATAGTTATTACATTTTCGACTTTATTTCAAAGCGAAAAAGTTCTGCAATAGAACAGCTGTTGGAAAACGTATTTACAACTCAGTCAGTACCGTACTGCATTTATTTACAGTGTCGAGTGATAGATGGCGTTATGGTGACACAGCGTTCGTGTTCGCAGCTCATAGTTTTAGTTTTACTTTTTTTTTTGTCAGCGAACCCGCGTCTAAAAACTAGGTAGTTTACATATTTTTTTATAAATAAAATCCAATACAGAATGCCACAAGGGATGATACGACATTGGATCTAGTTTTTATTCGATATGAATAAATTCTGTTTCCAATTGAGTTGACCATGTATTTTATTTACATCACGTGTATTGACTATCGATTTATTTGGCTAGGTCTAGGTTACTGTGTCCTTCGTAAATATAATATCATGTACCATATCGTTCCTCGAAGGTTTCTTTCAGTTGTATAACCTTGAATATGTTTGAGTACAATCGACAAAGTTGGCGGACGATCATCATTAGGCAATATTCGTTTGCACTCGGCTGAGCGACCAAAGGGAAACCGCCCGGTGGATAGCGAGTTTACCAAGGAATTTTGTTTAAAAAGTCTAATACTAACTTTGCCGATTGTACGTTCAACTACAAATTTCCATATGGTAATGCTCAAAGAACTTATACCTACTTATTTAATGCACTCACTTACTTATGTACGATGTGTATACACCATCAAATCTATTTCGTTTTCGTCCCGCGACAAAACAAAATGTCCAAAAGGAATACTTTCAATGTATAAAGTAAAAACAAAAACATAAAGATGTCATATTTTAAGTTTAACAAAATTTTTCATGAAACACTAGACGTGGAATGATTTTCGACAAAACGTTGTTTGTGAAAGTAAAGGGTGAACCAAATTTGCAGGCACTATTCGCATCGCGCGTGCCACCCGACGAGATGCCTTTGCGAGAATTACACGGCGGCATGATATTTTGATAATATAGGTACTATAAGTTAGTATGCGATTTCAAAGTTAGCTTTTTGCAATGGTTATAGTAACTAGTAGCTTATAGTAGCTTGTAATGGCCAGTAATTGCTATTTTTCGTTTTAAACATTTTATTTATTTGTAAAACTATTGTATTAGCTACCAAGACAAAACCATTTTGCTTCGGGGCGAAAACTAAAGAGAATTCCCGGTGTTACGGTGTATGCAGTATATAGTGGTAGGCTTTGAAAATCTTAATAGGTACTGACATTTCTAATAAAAAAATCCCAAATAATAAGTCTGTGGACCATAGACAAGACTTCATTTTAAATTTTTTAGCTTTTATTTTAATTTATTTTTTAATTATGTTTTGTATGTTCTGCGCAGAAATAAATGGTTTTTCTTTCTTTCTTTTTTCTTTCTTTTCTTTCAAATAAAAACACTACGTCAAAGTCAATGGCGGAAAACTGTTTAAGTGGACATCCAAAAAAGGAGGCTCTCGAGTTTTATCATTAGGTCATTACTATTAATAGTAGGAGCACACTCTTCTCAATATATCAACGTGACCTGACATAGGTACCTAGGTACCACGTCACATCACATCAACGGCAAGGCACAATGGCTTTGGCATTTAACCACTACGCTTAGATAGATATTAGGTACAAACAACATATAACAACATAACATCACGCCTTTTATCCCCGAAGGGGTAGGCAGAGGTGCACATTATGCCACTGTACAATGTAACACCCACTTTTCACTATTTATGTTACGAGTCCCATGTAATAGGGGGTGAGCCTATTGCCATATACCGGACACAATTCCAGACTCCGTGCTTCTACTGAGAATTTTTAAAAGCCCAGTAATATTTTGCCCGGCTCGGGAATCGGTACAACCACGAACCTATGTAAACATTTCAATTGTAAACTTTGATACCTGCATTTGTCAGTTTAATCAGTTGCATGTTACATGTCAAGTCTGTGGCCCGTTGTCGGACATTTGCCCTGTGGCACTTTTGAGCTACGACCACGACTGATTTTGAGAGCAATTAGCTCAATGCTGATGGCTAAATACACGCAATAGTTTCGCCTGCGTGTGTGGCATGTGGCCGGACTCTATAAATTACCTACCTTCAATTTAAACCTTTTAGAAAAGAGTACTCCCTTTGCTCGCTTTTTTTTTAATGGGACATCCCGCCACAGCCTCCCAAAACCGCTGCAACTCCTGTAAGCCAGGATCTACAGTAGATACAACTGGATACAACCATGAAAACACCGGAACACTGAAGTTCGGCGCGTCCCAGGGACATGAGTAACTGTCTTGGTTCCCGCAACGAAATGAATCAGAAGATATTATAAGAGGAGAAGAAAAAACTATAGTTTCCACTTCCCTCGGTGAATTACTGCAGGAGACAGAATGAATTAAGCCTAAAGGCACAAAGAAGAGACTATACAACTGGGTGAAGCCCAGTCGCCAAGCACCACGGAAATTTGACTAAAAAACTAAGTGGGTCCTATGTGTGAGCTGTTATACTTGGTATATAATAGGTATGGCAAAAACGCCTAAACGCACGGAAATTTGTCCATTTGCTCGCTTGGCAACTCCCTGGCGTTGGTCAATGGGCGGCGTTGATCGTTTATGGTTACGGTTCAAGCGCACGATTGTTCGTTAGCCCCTATCGCCTAAAAACCCAAAGCGGCTATGTGCGAGGACGTTCGTAAGATTATAAACGCAGTACCTACTTAGCAAGAAGTTTCATGTAGCAAATAATAAATAAACTTAATAATTTTATTAGTATGACACAGGTAAGTAACATTATTTTTAACAATAAAGATTTACAGGTACATATACAATATGGGAAAAAGCTTAAAACATGGAAAAGAAAAATCAACAAAGTGAGGCTGGTGGCCGGCGGCCGGAAGTTAATATCGCATGTTCGGCATGTTGAACCGGCGTGCGAGGTACGTGAATAATGTATTAGTACACAGCTGCGGGTGAGGGCCAAGTGTGAGAGCTGCTCGAGGGTTCAGTATAAATTGTAATGTATTCAATAGGGTAGATGCCTAATTTTTATTTCAATGTCCGCCTGGTAGATTATTTTAAATCATTAGACACGTATTTTTTATTTTCTTACAGAAATGAATACTTTCGACGATACATTGATTTGGAATGTCGCGTGACGTCAATTCTATGTACATTTTAGACGTAGAAATGACGTTTTAAACCTAAACTTTGATTCGTTTTATCTAAGTATTGTTTTACTGCTTATCTTTGTATGCCGCGCACTCTGCTCATGAATATAGGTCCCGGCGTGTCTTGATACTATACCTTACCTTAAGCAGTTAATTTAGTAAGTACCTAAGTTTTATCACTAGGTATAACATTACTGTATGTTATTATAATATTTAATGTATGATTGTTTATTTATCTTCACAAAATAAATAAAATTAACCCACATGAGCTAAGCATGGTTCGTTATTTCATTTTGACTATGGAACCCTAGCGACCGATTTCGTATTGATACCCCGCGGCTATGTGGCGTATTATGGCGTATTGTCGTCGTACCGGTACTTTGTGAACGTTAGTTACGCTCTAATTGATTGTTATTTTTCATTTTGTGTGAATCCTGAGGCAGGTCATTGCGTACACTGTCGAAATATAGCAGTGACTGAAAAACAAACTTTACAAGGCAATATCCTGATACACTGCCTCGGGTTGTATAGGGCTAGTGTATGTTCTACCATAGCCGGGGCTCCAGCTCCAAGCTGAAGTAGGAACGGAGTGGGTTTTGTCATTTAGAGTCTGATACTACTTCTAGCTCACGGAATTTTGAAAACTAGTCTTAATAAATAATTATGAAGTGGAGCGCATTGATGTTACAAGTTGTATCAAGATATTGTACAAGGTGCGCATTGTAATGCTCGGTTCTCCTCCTTCACTGATGTAATGCTCAGACCTGTAACGTTACATTACACGCGAATGCTCCCGGTGAAGCAGCACCTTTAGAGAATTAACTCATTTGTATTTTTACCTCGTGCAGTATTCAACATATACATATATATTAGGTATGTTATATTTAGATACTTTTGCAACAACTGGCATTTTGTAAAGATCTTGTGCAGTTATAACAGGTAAAGAGTATACTCTCTCTTTCAGGATTACTAGGTATGTATGTGACATACATTTCATATTGTATTTGAGTTAATACCTTAGGTACCTATACTATATCTAGTGTGATATCTAGTGTCCCCTTCAGTCAGTGAAACTAAATAATACTAATCTAAATAATCAACAATGTACAAAGCAAATTGTGTTTTATTGTTCATTTTATTATAAATATTACTGATTATTAATCATTATAAATAATTTCAAAGTAAATTTTATACTAGTCTAATATTCGATTTCCAGGCAAACACTCCTTTTTCTTAAATATGTTTAATGTTGTTCACACCGGTTAGATGTCACACGCCACATTCAATTAGTTTTTTAGTATTCCTGTACTGAAGCTGAGCTGCGACGGAGTGCGTGCCACCAGCTGCCCGCTCAGTCGGAACAGCTTCCCGTTGATCGAAGTGGCAGCTTCCATTTTCCTTAAAAACATGTTCTTACTAGACGTGTTCAAAGTTTTCTCCGTCAGAGTCTTGTTGGATTCAGAATCCAGAGAGTTAATAATAGAATCCGCATCAGTGTCCATATTAAATATATTGGTATGAGACTCTTCGCGCCACAACTTCTGCAAGTTGAGCGCCATCAGCTCCAGCTGCACCTGGGACAGCTCCCTGATCACGTCAATCTGGACCGACATAACGTTGTCACAAGTTTTCAACAAAGAATTAAGCGTCTCCAGAACATTTGCACGTCTCTTCTGAATACTGTACTGGTTGTCAATATTACGTTCGAAGAAAGCCAAGTGCTCGTACAGTTCTGCCAGTTGCAAGGAGCAGGATATGTACTGAGCTGAATGATGCTCAAAGTCGTAGTAATGCTTAGCTCTCATCAACCACTTATAAGTGAAGGCAAATAACTTTCTCGCATCTTCAACGCTGCAAACGCTTTCTAGTGGAACTTTACCTTCTATCTCTTTCAAATCCAGAGACGGGAAGGTGAACAGTTTCTCAGGAGTGCAATCACCCTTTCCAGACTTTTCAGCACCCAGATCTTTAACATTTTCCTCATCGAGCTTCTCTGAGTTGTCCAGCCCATCTTCTAGCAAGTCCACCGTTTTCCAGAGATCTGCTCCCGTTGAAGGTTGAGTAAAATATTTGTTTAAAATTTTCTTTTTGGACATTTTGAAGAGTGTCAGTCCGTATTTGACCCAGTGATGGCTCAATTCCAAGAAGTGAATTTCAAAATCTGCTTTCTGCAACACGAATTCTTCAGGCATAAGTTTACAGTTATCGTGACATGTCCTCAATACGTGGTAAGCAGCGCAGAGATGATGGCGGGCATTGCCAATTTGGTTCAGATAGGTGAAATAATTTCCCAGCCGCGCCGTCCGCAAGGCCCAGTCTTGTGGAGTGCCTTCCTTCATTTCTAATTGCCTACGAAGAGCCGTGTGGTTATACAGGGTGTATTTCTGCGGCAGGTTCATTTTATTGTACAGAAATGCTTGCATTTGGACGTTATTAGTGATGACTTTGTCTATTTTCTCCGGATTCACACGTTTGATGTTACTTACTAACTCAACTGTAAATAGGTCTTCAGCATCAAGAAACTTATCTGGCTGAGCTTTACTGATCTGGTCGTAGAGATCCTCCATACTCTCAAGGATTTCGCGAGCATTGGCCACCTGGTCTAACTGTATCATATAATAGCATAGAAGATTCTGTATTCTCAACATTATGAACAGACATTCTTCTCTGAGTGCGAACTGTTTCAATTTTTCAAAGGACGTTTGGAGCATGTTTTTTTTCTCGATAAGGGATAAAGGCATCGTTTTAGCAGAGAGGAGGGCAAGGTAGCCTTCCATGGCCAAAGACCTTATATATTGGTCATGATTCTCCTTACCTAGGACCACCAATTCATTGGTAAGGGTTTGGATATCTTTCTTCAAATTTTGGAGACGCTCAGATGAGTTCTTACACTTTATATTCGATCTAACGTTTTCGAAAGTTGAGGAGATCCGAGTTAATGTTTCCATCTTGTTTTATAATAACACTTATAATTTTTCATTTATGCAAAGTGACATCGAACGAGTAAAATTTTTTGCATGGATTCTTTTTACTGTCAGATTTAAGTAATTTCAGTTTTCTGATAGACACAGTGCGCCAAGTTTGAAGCTGTCATACAGCCAGTATGCAAAATAATTTAAGCATTGAGGTTTTAATACAAACTACGTAGTTTTCATTGATCATTGAGCACAAACATAATGCATTTGATACCTTTTAAACATCGATTTTAATATCTAGTGCTTAAGCATTCTTTGTATCCCTTCAGACCGTTGTGCGTAATACTTTGAAACTAACTATTTTGTAACAAGACTAACATTAACTGGGCTCAATACAAAACCAGTCTTCGACAAGATTGTGCCACGAAATCTTATTAAAAACTACCTGTAATGATATTGAAACCAAGGTTTGAAACATTCAAAGGAGAGTGCCCAAAAATGTGTGGAGCAAATATCCAGAATTGTGTGGCAAGGTAGAATATGAGTATGAATTTGGGGTACTATTTAGTACCAAATTCAATTTGTTTTCCGCAGTTTCAACAGTCAGTTTATACATGTATATTGAACAAAATCATATCTTGGTTTGTAATAATGTTAAAAAACCTTATAGTTCTGGAGGGGTTTGGGGGGTTGCTTGTGAATCTCGTAAATGTAATTTCTTGTCTATCGTTTTTACCTCTTTCATTACTCACAAACACAGCAACAAGAAAATAAGTTACCTACTCACACGACCTGCTAAACAAAATTGTAATATTCTGCAATCTACTGGCTTGTACAGAAGGTCTTATGGTTTTGGCCAAAGCGAATAGTTACGTTAAAAATGATTTTAATCGACTCTAGGCTTTTTTGGGAATTCCCCCTTCCTTTCAATATTTCAGCTTGCAGCGTAAAAAACGTAACATAAAAACATTCACGGTACGCGGCCCGCAATCCCTATTACAGGGTTGGCAAACATTTGCGGGAAACAGCGCAACAAAATTCGCCATACGCCGATGATACATGTACCTCGGCGCTCGACCTAAAACGCAAAAAAATGTGTACTGACTCGCATTGCCCGAACGCACAACAATAACTTTGCCGAAATAGATCTATTCAGTTGTGGTAAACCTAAATTTAATGAACACATCATTAAATGTATTAATAAAAGCAACCTGGACACCGACTCCGTATCTTGAATCATTATTCCGAAACTCTTTGTAACTGATTCGAGTCATTGTTTGTTCTTGATCGTATTTTGTTAATTGAATTAAGTCTGTTCGCATGTTTGCAAAATCTAGGAAATAAGGGAAATCTATTATTAGCCTTAATCTCTTTAATTCACGCAAACTATTGTAAACTATAACTATGTAACGCTGTTGGTTTTCTAAATAAAAAAATAAAAAACTGCGTTTAAAAAAACCGACTTCAAAAACTAAAGGCAAATTAAAAGTAAAAACTAAAAAGGAAAAAATAACTAATATTGGTCATACGTACTTATAGCTTACACGCCCACTGATAGGTTAGAAGTAGTCTTCTTTCCAACAAAAAAAGACTTATCAAAATAGGTTCATAAATACAATCGAATTGAGAACATTTTATTGAAGTCGGTTAATAAATAAAATATTTTTGAGACTATTCACAAAAACGGCCGATAACACAATCTTGATTCTTCTTCTCTCTTAAGCTTAATCCATAACTGTCGACTGCTAGTTGTTTCTCGAATATGCACATACAAAGAAGGATCTATCGTTAGAATTAACTTCGCTTTCGTTTTGGCGTCTTCATCTGGCTTTACTTCTCTGCCGGTCGCTGGCTTAATATGATACGACATGCCTTCTAGCACCAACAGATTTTCTGCCGCAAAACTCCATTCGTCATAGTTTTCTCTGCCTTTTAACTTCGGAATACTTTGCAAGTAATTCACAGCCATTGTCGCACAAAAACTTAAACTGTATTACTAGTAAATACTAGAATTTTTTAATAAGAGATTGCCCATAACCTATTAACACACGACTTTTCTCAGAACAACTACCTTTATTATTTTTAATATTTTTACAACACAAGGTGACAACATACATAAAAAGTCATATTACCAACCTTACAAAATATTTTGTTACTTGCCAACCTAACAGATCTTAGCTTACCGTTAAGAAGTCTGTAACTAATACCACGGCCTCACAGAAAACCGACGTGAAGCAACGCTTGCGTTGTCTTTCGTCGTGTGAGTGAGGTTACCGGAGGCCCAATTACCCTCCCCTTCTCCAATCTCCCCAATCCCTGAATCCCAAACGATCTTCAAACTCCTAATCCCCAAAAGGCCGGTAACACACTTGTAACTCCTCTGGTGTTCCAGGTGTCCATGGGCGACGGCTAGTTTGCCGGCTTATGCCATAAAAAAGTGATAGTAAGGAGGCCTAAAAGGTCAAAAATATTAAAGATATATTTTATCACTTCAAGCATGTCTTCGTCATGTGATAACGCCACTGACGGCAGAGTAGAATAAATAAATACATTGTTTGGATTAAGATGTTGTATCGAGGGTTGGGGGAAGGTGTCAAACCACCTGTTGCTTTCTAAAAGGCCCACTCCCCGGAATTACTTTTGGGCTGGTCCCATTATTCGTGTGTATACGTAAGAGGCCGTCATTCACCGAGGGAAGTGGAAACTATAGTTTTTTCTTCTTCTCCTCTTATAATATCTTCTGATTCACTTCGTTGCGGGAACCAAGACAGTTACTCATGTCCCTGGGACGCGCCGGACTTCAATGTTCCGGTGTTTTCATGGTTGAATCTACTGTAGATCCTGGCTTACAGGAGTTGCAGCAGTTTTGGGAGGTTGTTGCGGGCTTGTTCCATAAAAAAAAGAGGCCGACTAAGCCCGAACTCTCTTTCTACTTAACTTAAATGCTATTGGTTAAAAAATCCCACTTCTGACACCAAATTTGTTTGGATGGCGCTCCGGGTGTCATTTCATAAAAAGTTATTCAACTACCAACACGGTTCTATATCACACAGTAATTATTGTAAGTCGAAAATTGTAAAGTGTAAAGTAAAGAAATTATTAGCAGCACTTGTGGTGTCATTTCCAAAAGGGACTCCCGGAGTGCCATGTATTAAGGGCTAAATCCTCTATAGCGGCGAGGCGACCTAAAAGTTCTTTATCACTATCGCAGTAACTACAATACACAAGTCTTCGATCGTTGTTCCTTTTGAAACCATTTTACCTGTTTATAACAAAATCTATTATTATTTCTATATATTTATTTAAAATTTCTCTAAAGCTATATTTTTAAATACTACAGAAAAAAATAATATTTAAAAATATAAAAATAGGAGCCGATCAATAGTGGGAGAATGGTCCAAGCTACCGGTGGTTAGGGCTCCAGAGACAGAAGCCTCCTCACAATGCGCGCCGTTTCAAGGAGAACTGCCTTCTGTATCAGGCCTTTGACCCAACTGCCTAACGCTAGCCTCCTAAGGTGGTTGTCGAGGCTATTAGGGATTAACCCATTGGCCGACACGACTATATTATTATTTTATATTTGATGGGGCGACGTTTGACCACTATCTCCTCTGGTAGTAAGTGATGATGCGGTCTACGACGGAGCATGTCGTCCCATAAGCAACCTATTCACTCGGGCCTTGAAGACTTCCAGGTTCCCTTCAGGAAATACAGTCTCTGGGCGAAGAATTCCACTCTTTAGCAGTACGCACAAGGAAGCTTGAAGCGAAGCGCTTCGTGCGTGTGGGTGGAACATCTACCATGAATCGGTGACGCTTCGCCGAATGTCTTGTGGTACGTTGATGGATTAAGACTAGGGGGAATCAAGTGATTGAATCAAGAGTCTCACCGAAATGTATTATATCCAAACAACCTGAAAAATGAACAATAGCCTTCAAAATCAGAACTGACCGTCACTAAAATAATATAGAATGGCATAATAAATTCAGTAATATCGATCCAGCTGTCCCTGAAGTGGTTGGCCGTGCGGACACAATTGATTTGATATTTCCCGTTTTGTATTTGGAAAGTTACGGCTAGATTTAGGTTTGAACTTAGATTAAATGTCAGATTTATTTATTTTAAAACGTATATTGAGGCAAGATGGACATCGTGGTCAAAGATATGGTGTCTGTTAGACTTACGGATCTGCTAAACAACAACATTTTTTTTTTAAGAAATCGTATATCACTCTTCTTGTATCTTTACGCTTATCGGCAGCGCATCCTTTTTATTGTCGAAGTTAAGTATTTTTCCTTAGATTTTTATGCGTAGTGAAACAGCATCACAGCGCAAAATAAATTCCTATTGCCCTGCTGTGGATAGTTTACGTCCAAAGTAGGTAGGTTTGTATACATACAACGCCGACAGGTGTTGGTAAAAGATACGTTTTGTTTTCATAGAAGTAAGAAATTAAATGTTTCTTTTATGTAATAATACCTAGTTGTAATCAACTGCTCAAAAGCTGATGTTGCATGCACGAAAACAAAAACGAGCGGTCCGTTTACATCCTGTATATGTATAGATATAATTATGCACCTCAGCACAACGGAAAAATTGATGCGTTTATTCAGTACTATATTATGAAATATTATTCAGCACTAGCTTCTGCCCGCGACTCTGTACGCGCAATCTCGTTTCTCCCATTCCCGTAGGATTATCAAGACTTTTTTCTGTCATAAGAACCTTCTCCTAACGATAACAAACACAACAAAAAAAAACAGCCAAATCGGTCTAGCCGTTCTCAAGTTATGGCGTGACAACGGGAAACGGGTTTCATTTTTATATATAGATTGCTGATTAACTATCCTCTTATATGAATATGAGATTATAGGAAGGTGGGGACCAATGACGACAGTTAAGAAACTAGGTAATCGTGATAGAATATTGAGCGACGCGCAGTAACCTAGTGACCTAGTTTACGTATCAATGTACAACTAAATGAAATTGTAAAATAAAAATCTTACTCGCATAATATTCTGGACGAATAAAATAAAATTTTCTTAATTGCTTTTTTTACAAGATCCAACCGACATAGTTTATTTTTCATAGCTTTTTCTGGTGACGGCAAAATCACCTAAAGACAGCCATGAGTGAGGCGAGATAGAAAGAGAGAGTGTCAGACTTATACACGACTTATACAAAGAGATTTCAAGTACCTAATTAACTTGTCATTTATATATGAACTTTAAATCGTATGTCGTATGACGTATTTTATAACGTCTATATATATAAAAAAAAAACTGTAAGCACGCCAGCCGCGTGGCGCTTACAACGTTTTTGTACTTCCAGACTTCCAGACTTCTTTCAGACTTCCAATGACTTCTCCCGCCCGAGTGAGGCGAGAGGGAGGGGTTCAATACGAAGCTGAAAATATAAATGGTTTTTGTAAAAGTCCGTATAAATGCTATAAGTCCTTATGAAGCTTTTATATATTTCCAACGAAGTGAATGATGCGATGATAGTTCAGATTCAGATGGTTCAATTAGTAAGCGTAAAATGTTTGTTTATTAAAAAAACTTATACCCAAGTATTCAAACTCCACTCAATTTTAATTCGCCATAACTACTACTGTTCTATAACTTCAAATTCTATGTAAAATGATTTTTAAGTAAGTACGACTTAAAGTTGAGTAGCTTTTCAGTAGTAGTTGTAACGACAATATATAATAGGTTTAAACGTAAATTAAAGTCATATTACCTAGAAATATCTTAAATTCTATATAAGTTTCCTGTATAATACTAAGGAGTACATTTAAATCACTTTAATGCATCTATAGTGTTACAGGATGTCGCGGAGAACCTAACGGGTAACCGGGGCTCCGGCTCGACGTGCAGGAGAAGGAACGGGGTGGTTTTTAGTCAGTAAGAGTCTGACACTCCCTTCCGCCTCACCCAGGCGGGAGCAGATATTCGACGATTTTCCCCACTTAAAAAAAAAAATAGTGTGTACAGGATGGTTTACAACTTTTGACAAAATATGTTCCAACTGTAGGCCCTTATGGGCACCGCAAAAGTACTTACTCTATTTACAAAATAATAGAAATCATGAATATTATATCTACGTATATTTTCAATATTTAGGTTATAATCATTTAATTATTTCAAATCTTATATAACTATTGTTAAGAATTTATGTTTAAACTGTCAAACACCGCTTGGTGTTTAAAGTTACAAAACAAAAATTAAAATTTTTCAACTTATTAACTTAATATGGCACTAAAATAATATTAGATACTATAATACTATCAGATACTATAATACTATAAAATAATATCAGATACTAACTATTTACATACCAATTTAATATTGCACTCCAATACTTATCATTTTATTATTAGACATGCTATCATTTACACTACATAACAAATACAAACAATTGTATAAAGTTACTACAGTAAATGCGTAAACCCGTGATATAGGTAATAGTGGTAATACAAAGCTTTGTGCCTCGGTATGATAGGTGTCAAAACGTGTTCCGCCAATTATTTTAACACTCTCCCGCCATTCCCAACTTTTCTAGGTTTATTTTTGGCAAAAACCGTTACCATGGTAACTTTTGTCGTTGACTTGAAATAACATTTATTTATTTATTATTACACACACAAGTTAACATTACAGGTTTAGGACCCAATGCGATAACAAGGTATTATAAAATCTAGCGACACCTTAACACCATATTAAACTTATACAAACTAATAAAGAAATCCGAGATAACGGAAATAAATAACATGAAATAATGTAGCGAAGAAAAATAGGTATTAAAATACAGCTATCTTGATATTGTTCGGTGAATTTCAAATTTATAAATCGTTAATCGAACTCGAGCACGTATTGAAAGCTATTAATGATAATTCCTACTCCCTTTTAGAAGAGGTATTTGCGAAGCACTGGGATAGTACTACAGGTTGTTGCGATATGATTATATGTATAGTATTTAATAGCCTCCATTACATTGCACTCGTGAGTGATCGAGTCATCGAGTGAATAATAGTGTTATTAGAGAAAAGTGTAGATTGAAATATTATGTAGTGACCAACAGCTGTAGCCAAATGCCATTTAGCGCTTGGCTACATGTAGAATAGAAAACAAAATTATATGGAATTGACGTAAATTTTGAGTCTCTGTAGACAATCGCTAAAGTGGCGTTTGGCTAAAGGCACAGGATTGAAAAGGGAATGTTACGCTGGTTTGGACATGTAACGCCCTAGACGGTGACTAGATTGGCGATATATTAAAGAAGGGCCAAATTAAAAGTACCCTTGACTGACGAGCATGCATGAAAAGATTGATGACTGTTGATGAAGCGAAAGAGGTATGTAGTTTTAAGTAAAACTCAATACTTAAATATCTAAAAGTTTATTATAAACGGATTCTTTTATGAACACAGCGCAATGCTCTTCCAACTTCCCACCAGTATCGCGCGTCACTCTACTTTGCGCGGGAAACTTTTTCTAATCTGTCCCATTTGACAGATGACATCGTCAATATGACAGCTAGTGCTGTCGATAACATAGATTAAACTAGTGACGTTCATTTAGTTGATTTTCGTCGTCTAACAGTAGGAATCGTAGTAATTGGCGTTCCATAGTCTCTGCCTACCTCCATGGGAGATAGGCGTGAAGTTATGTCTGTATGTACATAGCACTCGTATAAAAACATACTAGCGATGAATCAGTGCATATTGTAGCCAATAATATAATATTATGCACACCTGTTTAATGCCAGTGTGATTTTTTTAAATAAAGGATTTTCTCAAGTGTCGTGGTTGCGTTTACATACAAGTTCACACGGTTGCCCAGCCACGGCAACAACTGTGCAGTCAGTTTACCTGCATGCAACGAAAACAAACCAGGCGGCTCTTAATGTATTATGTTTCATAACAATCCTTACTAATATTATAAATCGGAAAGTGAGTTTGTTTGTTTGTTTGTTTGTTCCGACTTCACGCCGTAACTACTAAACCGATTGCATTGAATTTTTGCAGACGTAAAGTTAGTAGTCTGGATTAAATAATAGGGTACTTTTTATCCCGAAAAAATTGATATTCCGCAAGGAAAACAAAAGTAATGGTATAGATGGCGCTGTATGTATTGGTATATGTCACTTAAGCTATCTAGTCTTTTTATGCTCTTGTGACGCGAGCGAAGTCGCGGGTAAAAGCTAGTATACGATAAATTCCTACCTTCATTAAGGTGGAAGCCAGCTTAACTCATTTTAATACCAGGCCCTCTAGCATTCAACAAGTTCAAAGTGTTATTAACGTAATAGCTTTAGAGAACGAACTGATGAGTCGCTTGTGAATTTTCAGCATTGCATTTTCATACAGCATTTTGTGTACGTGAATTTCAGAAACACCCTCTGTAAAATACATTCGAGTACTTTTCAATGGCTGTTCAGATACATGTTTTTGCTACAGTAGGGTTGCGAAATAGGGATGACGATAGGGTATGGAAATTAAAAATGTACTCTTGATTCCACTAACCTTTCTTAAATAAGGGAACTAATTAAGGTAAGTGACACTTACGGGACGGTATTGGGTGACACCTAAAGGTTAAAAGGGTAGGTTTCGTTAAATGACTGCACGGTTGGTACGGTGACTGGGCAACCGGCTGCCGTGCAACGTGTCGCGGGTTCATATCCCGCACGGAACAACAATTTGTGGATCACACAAAGTGTTGTTCCGGGTCTGGGTGTACCTAATGTGTATGTGAATTTGTATGTTTGTAAACGCACCCACGACACAGGAGAAAATCCTAGTGTGGGGCAACGTTATTAAAAAAAAAAGATGATTGGTGGGGCCGGTCGTTAATCGAAATGACGTCACGCGTAATCGTCGAAAGTTTTTATATAACACAACATAACATCACACCTTTTATTCCCGAAGATGGGGTTTACAGAAAAATTTTTGATACACTCGGGAGAAGGTTAATATTAATAAAAAAAAAAAAAAAAATGTCATCATGCCTTTTAACCTCGAAGGGCTAGACAAAGGTGCATTATTACGGCACTTAATGTCACTGTACAATATAACACCCACTTTTCACTATTTATGTTATGAGTCCTATGTGATAGGGAGTTAGCTTATTGCCATATACCGGGAACAATTCCAGACTCCGTGCTGCTACTGAGAAATGTTTAAAAAATAGTAGTATAATAACAATAGTATCGATAGTTCTTGTTTAAATGAGAAACCGAAAACAATATGTCTAATATTTGAAAATAAAATGTACCAGATACGAAACATATTTAATGCGCCATCCCTATGTACAAAACAAAGTTATTAAAATTATTTCATAGCGAGAAATATGCGTTGTTGAGGAATGTTTTATGCAATATTTTATTGAGTATTACGTCCGCTCATGGAGTACGGCTTTGTTGGAAGTTAGTATCCAAATGGAGTCCAGAGAGTTTTAAATTTAACAGTCCCTTTTATCTGTGTAATACTGTGAACTGTTGCGATCATGTTTGTAACAACTTTTCAACTATTTATCGTGTATTATTTTGTCAGAAATATGAAAATACTTTTAGGAAGCTGGAGTAGTATTTACAATTAATATAAATGTATTATGTACCTAACTGTATTTTGCAACAAAGCATTTTTATAGTACCTACAATCTAAAATGCATAACATAACAGCACGCTTTTATCCCCGAAGCGGTAGCAGAGGTGAACTTAATGCCACTATACAATATAACACCCACTTTTCACTATTTATATTATGAGTCCCATGTTATAGGTGTGTCTACTACCATACACCGGGGATATTTCCAGACTCTGTGCTAATACTGAGATTTTTTTTAAAAACTTTAAAACCCTGTAATATTTGCCCGACCCGAAATTCGAACCCGAGATCCGTTGCCCTGCAGTCGTACTTGCGACCTCTCGGCCAAGAAAACAGTCAACCTACAATTTTTATTTTAATATCAAAATCAAAGCATTCATTTAAATAAATCTTTTTTTTATGGGATAAGCCTGTAAACGAGCAGACGGATCACCTGATGGTAAGCAATCGGCGTTGCATGGACACCTGGGACACCAGAGGCGTTACAAGTGTGTTACCGGCCTTCTGGATTAGGAATTTGAGGATTGTTGGGGATTCAGGGATTGGGAAAAGGGGGGGGGGGGGTAATTGAGCCTCCGGTAACCTCACTCACACGACGAAACACAACACAACGTTGTTTCACATCGGTCGTCTGTGAGGCCGTGGTATCACTCCGGTTGAGCCGGCCCATTCATGCCGAAGCATGGCTCTCCCACACTTGTCCTCCTCATCCTCCTTAATCCTTAATGCATATACGCTTTTAGGATAAGCTTTTAGGGTGTACATCAGATACTAAAAATTAAATAAGTAGTACATCATCATCAACAGCCTTTATGTGTCCAGAGCAAAGCCTCTTCTCACACGGAGAAGGTTCGAGCATTACCACGCTTTCAAACTATAGATATAATTTGAAATTATAAGTCCAGGTTTCCTCACGATATTTTCCTTAACCGTCTGTCAGTGGTGTCTAAATAATCTTAGAAAGTACATATAACTCGGAAAAGTCACATAGGTACTTACCGTTGGTCGGTTTCGAACCCACACCCTCATGCATGAGATGTTATAGTAAGTTACCTCCGGGCCACCACGACAATACAATAGTACTAATACCTAAACTAAACCATACCAATATATATTATAGAACTTTGGTATATTGCTCCTTGGCTGATACAGTATGGGAATAGTAATATGAGTGGTATTAATTACTATAGCAACTAATACCTCTTAATTCAACAGCGTTCACATTGCAGACTGGTTCTGTGAAGTTAATATTGAATACGCTACACAAACAGGCTCCGCTACATCCCAAATGATATTACATTTATGCGCATTACTCCAAATATCGAGTACGTACGGTTGACTGCATATGCGGTCAAAGAGATTCTAACTTGTAATTCTATGGGTAATAAAACAAATAAACTAAATCAGGATTTCAGGAGTTTTTCTGTCTTAAGAACTTTCTCCTCATCAGCCAAATCAGTCCAGCCGTTCTCATGTTATGGGGTGACAACGGGAAACGGGTTTCATTTTTATATTATATAGATTACGCAAATACTGTCGGCCACGCACCGGTGTGAAAGGTATCCATGGGCGATGCCGCTTGCTTGCCGTCAAGTAATCTGTACGCTCGTCTGCTGGGTGGGTTATCCTATAGAGACATATTTGATCTGAACTAAAAAACTTCAATAAGGATGTACGTATATCCATTATACGTACGTACGTACGTACATACGTACGTATAATGTAGTATGTACGTGCATACGTACCTAGTACGTACATACTAGTACGTACTAGGTAGATACGTATATCCATATCTACCTAGTACGTACTAGGTAGATAATCTTACCTATCTAGGAATTTATCCGATTCGGTGAGTACTTGACTGGCTGACAGGCCACGACACATTGCCTGTAGAGGTGACTTCAGCACAGCCCACGCTCGAGCAAAGCCCAGCATAGCCCAGCCGAGCGCGCCGTGCACAGCGTCTCACAGCTCAAGAGTTGTGCCGTAACAAGTATATATCCGAGAATCAAATCCGACACTTGAATAGGGATGATGACAGGGTATTAAAATTAAAAATCTAATGACCCGTCAGTTAGGTAATGAAAAAATATTAGACACGTATTTTTTTATTTTGTTGTATAATAAAATGATACTTAGATATAACGAATTAAAGTTTAGGAGTGGGGGCTAAAACGTCATTTCTACGCATAAAATGTACATAGAAGTGACGTCACGCGACATTTCGAATCAATATGTCGTCGAAAGTATTCGTTTCTGTAAAATAATAAAAAATTCGTGTGTAATGTTTTAAAATAATCTACCTACCGGACATTAAAATAAAAATTAGTCATCTACCGTATTGTAACGGTGATACCACTACTCCAACTATAACGTAGTGCTCTCAGTAGTTTGATGCTAACAATTTCTAAACCACTGAAATAGGTAAAACGGATCAGAGCGTTTTCACACGATCCGACCCGATATCGGACGCCAATGAACTGAGGGCTCTATTGGATGCTCCTGGACTGTTTGGTGATAAAGTCATTTATTTCAATTAACCAATATTATGTAACATAACATAGCATAACATCACGCCTTTTATCCCCGTAATGTGCACCTCTGCCTACCCCAAAGGGGTAAAGGCAGAGGTGCACATTACGGCACTTAATGCCACTGTACAATGTAACACCTATTTTTCACTATTTATGTTGTGAGTTCCATGTAATAGGGGGTGAGCCTATTGCCATATACCGGGCACATTTCCAGACCCCGTGCTACTACTGAGATTTTTAAAAACCCAGTAATACTTTGCCCGACCCGGGAATCGGATCCGACACCTCTTGCCCAGCAGTCGCACTTGCGACCATTCAGCCAACGAGGCAGTCAATATTATGTATTGACCAATATGACCAATATTAGGTACTTATGAAATTGAAACTTTACATTAAATGTGTTTACTGTGCTGTAGCTCCGTGTATCTATATAATTCGTCTTTATTTAAAAACTAGCTTCTGCCCGCGACTTCGTACGCGTAATCCCATTTTTTCCCGTCCCCGTTCGTGATTTACGGTAAAAAGTAAAAAAAAAAATTTTGGTTAATAAGTATCCTATGTCGGTCTACTGGCTCTAGGCTACCTCCCTACCAATTTTCAGCCAAATCTATTCTGCCATTCTTGAGTTATAAGTGGTGTAACTAACACGACTTTCTTTTATATATATAGATTTGAACGAAAATACATAATAATAGTCGTCTGGCAGAGTACCTTTAATATGGTCACCACCTCTGATTTTCAAACGGTATCACAATCGCCGATAACGGTACTAAATCTGGCGGAAAGCACTCTCTGATAAAACTATACCTTTTAATCTGTAATCTCCAGCCCGTGTGCCAAGGGTGTATATTTTGCGAAATCCAATATGGAAGAGGTCCACTCTATCATGGGCTGATAGTGATGTGAAATGAGTAGATGGTGTCAATTATCGGACATCAGACAAGTGCTTAAAAATGACATCGAATCGGTTTATAGAAAAATACTCTCAGACTCAAACGAAAAAAAAGTATAAATTAAAATCAGCGCAAGAGAAACTAGGGCGATCGATAGTCAAACCAGACGCATGAAATGTAAAATAAAAGGAGAAGGAAGCCCAATCCTCGCCTCCATAATCCCCAGTCCTCCCCTCTGTAATCCCCAATCCTCCCCTCTATAACTCCTATCCTGAAATCCCTAAATGGCCGGCAACGCACTAGCAATAACAGATATAGAGCATAGAATATGAACACTCGACTGAGTAAACCCCTTTAGTTTTGTACAAAAAGGCAGCCATTACGTAGGATTACACTTGACATGGCTTTACAATTCCTGTTAACGATTTTTTTTGTTTTGTTTTTTATTTTGGTAAGTTTTGTAATCTTTTGCGTCTTTGCATTGTTTTCACATATACGTACAGTATTGGAATATCAGGGGAATTGTAGAACATACTTTTTTTAAAAGAGTAACGAATTTTTTTTTAATGTGGAAAATCATCGCGTGATTGTTCCCACCTGGGTGAGGCGCGAGGGAGTGTCAGACTCTTACTGACTAAAAACCATCCCGTTCCTTCTCCTGCACGTCGAGCTGGAGTCCCGGGAACCCATTAGGTTCTCCGCGACAAAAGAGTAACGAACGGAGTTGCTTGCTCGCTCTCCATTCGAATCTACATTTTGGAATGAGAACTTAGCTTCACCTAGCTTCACTACTGACGGACTGACTGACAGACTATTAAGTATTTTTGACGTTTCAAAAGTATTAAACTATGGTTTAATTGAAGAAAAAGCATTGACCTTAACTATAAAATAAAAATTGAGAAGTTTTTAATAATTTCAATTTTTTGCTTACGCACATTGGGTGCCCCTGTAGTTCGGGGGCCCCGTATTATTGATACGGCACATACGGCGCTAGTTCGCTCCTGGTGTAATCCTACTATAAATCAAGAGTACACACACTTATGAAGCACAATCCTCACTCCTTGCACAATCATTGCAAATCCATTAGTTCTAATACGTGCTTATGTACTGATATGTACTATGTACTACAGCTACGTAACCGTCCTTTGTCTTTAACCCCAAGTCTAACTAGGTTTTCGAAAACTAAATGAGATCTCTCCCAAAATTCGGAAATGTGACTGTAATTAGGTACGTTTCGACCTTCGATGTACTCATGTTTGATACATAACTTAACTTATATGCACTCGTGTTTTCGATAGATACATAACTCACTTATTTACTTTTTTACATGATTACAAGCTTTTAATACCTATAGGTCACATAAAGAACAAAGGATTTTACTGTTGGAGTAGGACCTCTGGGCTGGACACCCTCACCAACCCTCCGACCACCCGCGCGACCTATATACTGCAAACAAAGAACTCGCCCGGGCCACCAGCTCGTAGGCGCTAATAGGTACTGATATTCAGTACATAACATTGGATTTCTATTCAAAAACATCGAAAATAAGCTCAAATTGGTCAAAAACTCCTATAAAAGACTTGGAATTAGTAAAAAAATGGGTGGGCGTTTAAATATATAAGGCGAGCCCGCCCCACATAATTGAAATGATAATTAAAAATAATGGCCGCGCAGTTTCCCCGCACCTCTTACGTCTCCGACCCCTTGAAAGGGGGTTGGGTATAAAAGAGACATCTGTTGCAGCCCTGCAACGAGTGCGCTCTTGAAGCTCGAGGTGCGTAGTCGTCTGTGCTAGTTTGCCGCAGGTGCTCTCGGATCCGGCAGTGCATCTTCAGCCGTTGACCAGAGCAGACGTGCTTCGGAACAATGTTAAATTCATCCGCGTCTAGCAGTTCAAGCCAAGTAGCCGTCATCATGCCTCCGTAAGTACCTAATTATTTATAATTAATTAAAATTATGCCATTAATTTTTTAATTTTCTTTTTTGTTAATTTTTTTGTAAGTGGGATAAAATTATGTTTTAATAAATTAAATTATTATGGCATAATTTTAAATAATTATACTTATTAACTGGTGGTATTAGGAAGCAGCGGAGCTGAGCAGCAGAGACTTTACCTCCCGCACAGAATAATATTTGTAATAATATTTCGATTTGAGAAACGCACCTACGCGATAGTTCCAGAGACCAGCAATTAGAAAAATAACTACCGTCACTTCTGTATTACTCAGTGGGTTAAGCATTTAAATAAAATTGTATAAAGCAATTACTGCACCACCGCAAAAGTCGTAAAAATCTAAATAAAAAAAAAAATCATCAAACCCATAAAACAAGAGTACCTGTGGCACCACATAATACAATTGAAAAAAAAATGCAATAAAATTTACTTTCCAATAAATCGAATAGAGCATTAGCAGTCACCCTCGAGGCCGCTGAATTAACGGGGAGTTCATAATAAAAAATATCTAGAACCTCGAACTCAGCCATTAATAATTGCACTTGCAACTAATGAGGAGCTCGAATTATATTTACATCATTTAATCGAAATGATAATGGCATTACACTTATGCCACTCATTTCTATTTCTTAGCACCATCTGTATGACAATTCATCTTCTCCTTTAAAAAATACTATTGCTATGCCTGACAGGGTCCATAATTATTTTTGTACCTTGTAACAATACCAACTTTTGTAAAATAAATTATGGAATGCAATAAAGTATTGAGTATTGAATTTATAATAATTCAATCGAATCCTTTGTCGTTACGAGTTATTAATATAGATCAAACGTAGATCCCTTGGTATGAGATGGGCTTTATAATGAAACTAGCATCTGCACACAAGCTATCATAACGTAGCATATCATAGCACATCACAGCATAGTATAGCATAGCATAGAACAGCATATAACATAACATAGGATAGCATACAACGGCGTTTCTTACCATAGATAAGCATAAGCAGAACAACATAGCAACACATAACAACATATTTTAACATTACATAATATAACATGACGTGACATAAAATAACATAACATAGCATAGAATAGTATAGCGTAGCATAGCATAACATACATGACACGACATGACACTGCTTGGCATAGCATAACATAGCCTAGCATTGCATAACATCATAACTTTTATTCTAGACTCCGTGCTATTACTGAATTTTTTTTTAAAACCCAATAATACTTTCTCCGACCCGGGAATCGAACCCGAGATTCCTTGAGGCAGTCCTAGCGTTGCATAGCATAGAACAGCATAACATAGCATAGCATAACAAAACATAACCCGTTACTACCCGTTCCTAGCGGGGTACCACAATGTTTTTTGTTACCTTACTCTTCATATTATACGTGCACGACATCTTGTTTCCATTCTTCTAGTCTACTCGTCACAACACAACACATCACATCACATCACATCACATCACATCACATCACATCACATCACATCACATCACATCACATCACATCACATCACATCACATCACATCACATCACATCACATCAAATCACATCACATCACATCACATCACATCACATCACATCACATCACATCACATCACATCACATGAACCACCGACAATGACGAATTAAAGGGTATTGTGGAAGCTGATGATACACAATCTTCGGCTGAATTAGCAGCAGTTTATGCGTATGCGGCAAATCGGGTGCCTCACGAACTCAATGATCGCCAACGCGAAATTCGCGTCGAAACATGCGTTGCATTGCTCAACAGACGCATAAATGAAAAAAATAAAAATAAGACAATAAAAAATACTTAAAAATTAATCGTTTAAAGTTTTTCATACAAAACGGCAATTTCATCATAGGTCCAATTTGTAGGATTGAATAAAAGTACAGTTTAATACAAAACCAATTTACTGCTTTTGAAAATTCGGACGCCAGGAGCGCGGTCCGGTCAAGAGCACAATATTCAATATTGTGTATTGTTCAGACACATAGATTATTGTGAGCCCGATGTGCGAAAGTGGCATTGTTGGTAGACCTACAAATATTTGCGTCAATCTGAACGTTGTCAAAGAGAATGCCAATAGTGAGGCCCTACATCACTGTAACAGACTGAGAATGATCTGCCACACTAAAACAGGCCCTTCATTTTTTGCGTAGCGTCCATCACGATTACTGCGTCTAACTGCATAAATAAAATTACACATACATCTGTACTGCACTCCAATCTGTATGACGTAAAGGTAAAAAAAATGAAGTACTCACACTCGTCTGTCTATCTGCAACTAGTGGCTATCGAAACACGGCGCTGCAAAAAGGCAAAAACAAATTTAGCTTTCCAAGCAGCGCTGAACGGTGAAAATATGACCGGTCTAGAAGTTCGTGTATTTTTGTAAAACAACGAAGAAAATCTTCCAACCCTCTGGCAAAATGTACCACCCTTTTGGTATCCGGCAAGGGAGTTTTTCTTTTCTTTGAAATACCTATCAAACCTTCACGGGAAGCTTAGCTCGTTTTCTTTCCTATTTTTATCTCGGTTCCACTTAATTATCTTCCTTCTACAGTAAAATCTCTTAGTGGGGTTAAATGTCAGGTTTTATTCTAAGGTAGCAGTAGCTTAACGCAAATTGAATTTGTTACAAAGCTTTGTACTTAACTAGCGGAAAAAAAGTACGATAGAAAAGTAGAGCAGAGAAAATAAAAATGTAAGTCAGGATATTACAAAGAAATTGTATGAAGGCACTATAATATCTCTTTCAAGGGCATTACGCTGCGACGACAGGATTTACGTGGGAAGTGCAAGCTTAAGCTGCATTGAGCAAATGACACTCGGTACATTTTTAAAAAACGAATCTTATTTTATTTGAAAGACAAACTGAAATCTTCATTAAAGCAAGTCCCGGGTAAAAGTACTGTATTCACCTATAGTTAAATAGACGTGTGCATTTGCATTCCCCGTCGCTCGCTACTCTGGCCGTCAGTGCGTGCCGCGATCCGAGCTACGACACACGTTGCGTTTGCTCTGTGTTCGTTCGAAGTTGCAAAATGGGCGAGATGGCTCAAGATTACGAAGGGTAAGTAATACTTGATATGTTTTATATATGTATACTACCTCATACTTACACAAAGTATGTAAAAAGTATTTCAAAAGTCTTGATACTCCAGTGGCTGCAAGTGTTCAGTATCAAATTTACAGAGTTCGGATCTGACGAATTATATGCGTTTCTAGCCCTTATGCCTACACCATCGGAATATGAAAGGTGTGATGTTATGACGTACAAATTAGGCAAAATGGAGTAGTGTTGAGTTCTACACAAAATGTATTATACATATGATAAGAATATAAGAAAGAGGAAATAAACGTTTAAATGATTAGGAAAGGAAGGAAGCTGAACGATTGTGCCATTAGAAGTCAACAAAAAAAGGATAAAACTATGTGGAAACACAGAGTTCAGAAAGAGAGTTATACCTACTTGGGCGATTTTAATTTTTGTTACCAGATGTGCCGCGAGCCTTTAGTTTTAAGTGGTGAATATTGTTCAATGTGGTGGACTAACGAAGATATCTTTGTTCGGTACTGCACGTCTTCCGGCTGATGATGATTATGCCATCATAATCACCACCACCATCATCATTATGGTGATGTTAAGTTCGATGGTGGTAGTGGTGGTGATAATGAAGGTAGTCATGTTGGTGATGGTGGTGGATGGTGGAGGCGGATACCGACGGTGATGGCTATTATGTTTGAGGCTAGTTCGTCCGTGCAAGGCCCTGTTCCACATGCTGAACTGGTCCCATTTCACCGCAGACTTGGGACATGAACATATATCCATCAGTAGAGGTACTTTAAGCGTGTGAAATAAAGATTGTTTTCTTTCTTCTCTATTCGTCTTCTTTTCTTTCTGATGGTGATTATGTTGTAGTGACGGTGATGGTGATGATGATGGTGATGATAATGATGGTGATGATAATGATGGTGATGGTGATTGTGATGGTGGAGATGATGATGATGGTGATGATAATGATGGTGATGGTGGAGATGATGATGATTGTAATGATGATGATGATGGTGATTATGATGACGATGATGATGGTGGTGATGATGATGATGGTGATTATAATGATGGTGATGATAATGATAGTGATTGTGATGACGTTGATTATGTTGATGATGTTAATGATTGCGATGATGGTTATGGTGGTTTTGATGATGGTGATGACTATGGTGATGATGATGATGGTGATGATGGTAATGGTGGTGATGATGATGGTAATGATTACGGTGATGATGATGATGGTGATGCTGGTGATGGTGGTGATAATGGTGATGTGATGATGGTGATGGTGGTGATAATGGTGATGGTGATGATGGTGATGATGATGATGGTGTTGATGGTGATGGTGATGATGGTGAGGATGGTTATGGTGGTAATGATGGTGATGATATTCCTTGATGACTAAATTAGGTTTACCACATGTGCTCTGTCATAAAACATCTTAATCCCACCGTTATTGAACTGCACACGTAAGATGTTGATTACATGAAATCTACGAATCAAGGAATATTGTTTGAAATCGCACAAAGCGTCAACCACGCTGCCACACACATACCTACATACTATACTAGAAATGCCTTACCTCTTACCTTTCTTGTTTCTTCGCTCTTACCTTTCTTCTATCTTCTTACCTTTCTTCTTTCTTCGCTGCTGTCAGCATAATGTTTCTATAAAACAAATGGTAATGTGTTACACATCTGTTAGTTGTATTTTCTTAGATCTAAAAAGATTAATGTAAAATAATAATAATTAATTCTTCGTCATTATCATCAAAAAGTCTATTCATATGTAAAAGGAATGCGCATTAATCAAACTTATAATAATTAGAAATTATATCTCCACACATTACTTTCGTTTTAAGCTTAGAAAATAAATAATAATAAAAGAATATTAATATATTATTATATTTCTGAGAAATAATTTAAAATTGTATTAACTGAAACTCATTTAGAAATGTAATAACTAAGTTTTAAAGAAGATAAATTTTTGTTTTATTTTATTCTGATTCCATGTCCCGTATCTTTAATATGAAATAACATTTTTCTGATTATCATCTGCCTACTACTAGAAAGAGAAACCATAATTATAGAATGCGTCTAGCAGTGTGCACACAGTACGAATGAAAAACAAACAAATTTTATTCGATATTGCGGTAAGATCGAAATACTTATGCAATTAAAAAAAAATATATTTGCATTGCAAACCTTCTACTTGTTTACCGATGTCTGGCCTGGTATTTACACGCCGCTATGAAAAAAAAGGATTAAAAGCGTCAGAATAAAAAAGAGCGTAAAGTAAATTACATACAGCCACTATATGAAGATTGCTGATGTTGCATCCGCATTGATACTTATTATTTTAATTATTTGCTGATGCACCTTAGATGTTGGCCGTAGTAGTGAGTGAATTTAATGGTTTAGCTTTCATGTTTGATCTTAGTATTCGATATTCCATAGTTCCGACCCTACTTGTCTGTTCGTCTTGTGGTTTATTGTTTATTATTGTTTATTTGTTTATTGATTAACACGGTAGACACCAATTACATTAACGTTTATGAATGAACATTATGAGCATTAATGTTTATGAAACGCTCATGTAACTAACTATGTATTTCCCAGTATTTAGATAGTTACGTTAAAAGCTTGCTAAATTAAACTATAATAGTATGCTTTTTGATAACTTCGGAAAATTATTCCAGTCATTCATCTTTAGTTCCTTTATACCTTCATTTTAATTTGTTGGAATGTGTATGTCTGGCTACATTGTTAAAACTAACTTTAGTAGTTTCCGAGAATGTGATAACAAAGAGATAATATGCATACTTGTGTGAAGTAAAAAAAAATGATATTTTACCTCTATATTTAAGAACTCTTTTGTGAGACATACTAATTAATTATTATGTATGTCTTACGCTTACTTACGTAACGGTTTGACGAGGAGGTCGACTAGTTTCAAGCCGTGCTAGAGACTCATATTATAGCAGCATTTTTTAAGTCTATCGGTTTTACCGTTCCGAGGTTTCCTCAGTGTTTCTTTAGTTCGTTAAAAAATAAATAAAAGACACCTGCGCAGGAGACACTCGATTTCCCGACTATACCTCTATACTAAGCTATTTAATGAGAATTTCATTTTCGGATTAAACGACAATATCCTAAAATGAAACCCAATTTATCACCCCCGAAACTACTATACTTATAAAAAAATTCAGACAATCGTTGAAACCGTTTCCAAAATCGATGATGTAACATTTTTATATCATTTTTGTTGTTGAATTGCTCGTTTAAAGATATTAGATATGAGTAGAAGCATTTTGTCAAATAAATTTCGACCAAACTGCTTATTTGCTAACCAAACATACTTATAAGGTACTAGCTTCTACCCGCGACTTCGTACGCGCAATCCCGTTTTTTCCCGTTCCAGTAGGATTTTCAGGACTTTTTTCTGTCATAAAAACCTTCTCCTGACAATAACAAACACAACAAAACAAAAATCAGCCATTTCGGTCTTGCCGTTCTCAAGTCATGGCGTGACAACGGGAAACGGGTTTCATTTTTATATTCGACGGAGAAAAATTCGCTGATTCCGAATATATATATAACTCAATATCGACCAAAATGTCGCTTAAACCAAATAGTCCGTTACCCCACGATATAGATTACTAGCTTTTACCCGCGGCTTCGCTCGCGTCACAAAAGAATAAAAAGTAGCCTATGTGACATATACACACAGCGCCATCTATACCAATACTTTTGTTTTCCCTCGGGAATATCAATTTTTCCGGGTTAAAAAGTACCCTATTATTTAATCCGGACTTACGTCTGCAAAAATTCAAAGCAATCGGTTGAGTAGTTACGGCGTGAAGGTGGAACAAACAAACAAATAAACTCACTTTCAGATTTATAATATTAGTAAGGACTAGTAAGGATGCTAGTGTATCATCAGGTACAATTTAAGTACTAAACTTCAACAATATTTACTCGGAAAAAGGTGTGGGAAGCCATTATAATTTACACCTGATGTAAACGCATTGGTAAAAAATGTAAAGGTATTAAAAAAAAACACAAAGAGCAGCTGTTTTTTGGATTATTTTAAGCCGAATACAAAGGTTAAAAGGTTCCCAAATTTTACTTGTTTCATGAATGTTTTCGGGAAAACAAATGGATATACATCACTTTTTATTTCTGTTACTTTAGTATCAAGTAAACTTCCGAGTAAATATTATAATTACAGTCGTATTTCGGTTTTATTTTGTTTCAGTTTTACCTTATTATAATTATTAATGTGCGAAAGGAAATGAGAGAAATAATTAAAATTGAAATTGGAAATGAAATTAAAACTACTCATGTGTTTGTTTCATTAAAATAAATTGTTTGTACTTATATTATTTGTGGTATATTAAAATAATATTTCATGGATTTATTTTTAAATGTTATGGTTATTTTCTTCGTTTTAAACATAATTATTTTCGGTCTCCATGTCAGGCGAAGTCTTTGCAATGTAGTGGGACAGTAACAGACTAATAATGGTTACTGGCAGATGACTGTTACATTCTAAGATATTTCTTTATCTTTTTCACTTGCATTTTGGTTATCAACATGCTAATTGGTTAACATAACAGCTCACACATAGGACCCACTTAGATTTTAGTCAAATTTCCGTTGTGCTTGGCGACTGGGCTTCATCCAGTTGTACAGTCTCTTTTTTGTGCCTTTAGGCTTAATTCATTCTGTCTCCTGCAGTAATTCACCGAGGGAAGTGGAAACTATCGTTTTTTATTCTTCTCCTCTTATAATATCTTCTGATTCACTTCGTTGCCGGAACAAGACAGTTATTTATGTCTCTGTAACGCGCGCCGGACTTCAGTGTTCCGGTGTTTTCATGGTTGTATCTACTGTAGATCCTGGTTTACAGGAGGTCCCATTTAAAAAAATGCTAATTGGTTATCTCTTGAAATACATAACAAAACAAACATAAGGATACTGATACACATGCTAATTTCAAACCCGAAGGCATGCTTCAATTGAGCACTTGCTACTTAATAGCATGTGCAAAATTAACATGCTCATTTCAGGCATGCTCGCGTATGCACAGGCGTTCGCTTTTTGAAAATTTTAGCGTGCTCAATACATCGCTTTTGACGTGACATTTAACATCAAGCTTAGTTCCGTAAAAGGGTGATGGCAATAAAGTGTCAAACGCACTTGCTTTGCCGCTAGTCACGTAACTCCTCATCTCGAGTCTCAGGCTAAGCAGTGAGCCAATATGTTGTAGCTGTATATTGAAAATGCAGCTGACAAAGGCTTTTCGAAATAGAAATTCCAATATGAGTATTAAAATGAAACATTCGATTAGTCCGTCCGTAGATAATGAAATAGTACATAGATATAAAAGATCTTAACTAAAATTGTATTATAATGTAACCGTTAAAGTAGATCTGCCTCGTTGGCTGAGTGGTCGTAAGTGCGACTGCCGAGCAAAGGGGGTCTCGGGTTCGATTCCCGCGTCAGGCAAAGTATTACTGAGTTCTTTCAAAAAATCTCAGTAGTAGCACGTAGTCTGGAATTGTGCCTGATAAATGGCAATAGGCTCAGGGGGGTGAGCCATGGGATGATTACATGGGACTCATAACATAAAAAGTAAAAAGTGGGTGTTACATTGTTACAATGTACACCTCTGCTTACCTCTTTGGGGATAAAAGGCGTGATGTTATGTATGTTTGTAGATGTCAATTATAGAACAAAATCCAGTGTAATCACACATATTTGTTTTCCAAATACAAAACGAAATGTTTTGATGAAGTGAGTTATAGTTAAGTAGTGAAAGCTGGCTATGTTACTATATACCTACCCTTAAATTACGTAAAAGTGACACATAGTTTTTACATAGTTTATATCTATATAGATTAGCTCAGTTTTATTCCTTACAATATTAAAATAATACAGAGTATGTTATTGTTGTGGTCCCGGAGGGTCGTGGTGGCCCGGAGGTTTAAGACGCCCGCTTCTCATGCATGAGGGAGCGGGTTCGAAACCTACCAACGGCAAGTACCAATGTGACTTATTCCGAGTTATATGTACTTTCTAAGATTATCTAGACACCTCTGACAAATGGTGAAGGAAAACATTGTGAGGAAACCTGGCTTATAATTTCTAATTATAAGTTTGAAATCGCCAACCCGCATTGAGCAAGCGTGGTGATTAATGCTCAATCCTTCTCTGTGTGAGAAGAGGCTTTGCTTAGCAGTGGGCATTTATAGACTGTTGATGATGATTTGTAAAAAAAATCTGCATAGAATCAAGGAATAATATCTATAAAAACTAGTATCCGACCGAAGTTTCGGCTTCGGCTTCGGCTTCGGCCACCTTCGGCCAAAAAGTCCACCTTCGGCAAAACATTCGGCTTCGGCCCAAAGCCCGGCCGAAGCCGAAGGTTTCACCGAAGGTCCGAGCGACTGCCGAGATTAAACGAACGATTGAACTAATTGTAATTTGTGAAATTATTCATAATAAAGAAATGATTACTTTTACCAGTAGGTAAATCACAAACTTTTATTAATCTCTAAACCAACCATCTCTTTGATATATCATAAACTTCTTTATAAGACAGTCAATATAAACCTTCAATATTGAGGTTTTGAAATAATTTTAGTATTAATTGTAGCTTGTAGACAATAATGAACAAAATCATTGACTGAGTGCTGAGAAAATATAAACCATCGGCTTCGGTCTCCGGTCGGACACTAATAAAAACACAAAAAAATAGGAACATACAGAATTGTAAGCTACGTAGATACAATAAATACCTACGTATTCGAATATCGAAAGCTTTTTTCAATCCGCCATTGGATAATTTTTATCCATACTCCAGTGGTACAGGATTTTTGGATTACATTTTATTTAATTCAAAGTCACAATGACAACGCCAGCGGTAGCCGGACCCGTGCAGCCTCGAAATTGGTTTCTGGATTACAAAAAACGTTGCAAGGTCTATGGTAGACAAGATATTTTTACTTGGATGTTGGTAGTCAGTCTATTGGCAAGTTGCATACTACCTATGACTGATGAAACATATTCCATTTGAATGTATTTTTTTGGGGATCTGTTACTTAATTAACACGGTACCGAACGAGAATAAAAAATATATTCTGTTTGTTGTTTTTTTTTCATTTTTGTACAAATTGATTCTCCACGGACTTTCCGTCCGACGAATCAATATTTTAAGGTACTTTGTTTGACGTTGATTTGATAAAAATCTGTACATGGTTTCTTATAGGGGTTTAAAATGTATGTGTGTTAATAATGAATAGAATAAGTACATAATATATTAGATGATTATTTAGTTATTATTTATAAGTTAAATAGTTGCGCCCTAACAGGGTGATGTACTGTGCTAGTAGTATAATACCGCTATGTATGTACATTTTGCAATAAATAAATAAATAAAATAAAAAATCAAAAATCTAATTGAAATGATTTTAATAACGTATATATTTGTATTGTTGACCTTTAAAAAATAATTTAACTAAAATCGCGGGTTACTCACGTGAATATACTGAGAAAAGCTCGCGCTCGACGTCTGTCGCCGCGACCGCGCACGCTGCTCATGAGGAAGAACCCCTCTGTTGTTCGAAACTAGTAGAGCTTTTCTCAATATATTCACGTGAGTAACCCTCGATTTTAGTTAATTTAGTACTTATGTCTCACGATAGTTATTATAAAAACTTTAACAAATAGTTTGGATTGTTTAATTCACAATTTCAAACTCCGTGGTTTCGCGCAGATCGATATTCATTGGGAACGTTACCTGTCCAATATGAAGCATTACAATAATTATAGTCGATTTCCCCTTTATAGTTTCTAAACGATTTGTTTATAATTTTAAACTCAAAACTTCAACGTTCCAATTCGGAGTTTTGTTGATAAAAATAAACTTAAATCACAATTTGTAAAATACAGTTCGCGTCTAAAGTAAAACTTGTTTAAAAAAAATAAGAAACAAAACTTCTTGGTGTTTCAAAACGTTCACTATTTTCAGATACCAGATTAATCTGGTACCGGTTTTGTTTAACTCGAAAATTTACCATCAACTGTAATGAACTTGAGACAAAGTTTATGTTACTTTGAAAGCCAAATGACCAACTTTTTTGAAAAATGTGGTCCGAGAGTTTAACAAGGGGTGTCTTTGTTTATCCGGTTCTTCAGTGGCTGTAGAACTCGTAATAAGAAATCTTAAAGCAAGAACAAAGTTATTCCGTCTTAGAAACGCTGTCTCTCACTATTTTTTATATTGGGATACAGCATTTGGTATTTTATTCATGTTACTACAATACTGGTCTTTCGATTTTGATGGAGTTTCTTGCTCGTTCTTCTCCATTTGAATCTACATTTTGGAATGAGCACCTAGCTTCACCTAGCTTCACTGACGGACTGACTGACAGACTATTAACTATTTATTTTGTATTTGTTGACGTTTCAGAAGTACCAAATTATGGTTTAATTGAAATTACTTTGACTTTGATGAATTTCGGTGCACAAATAAACCTGACACTGATGATACGTCTATTTATTCGAGTTTTGACAAAGATTTATTAATAAAACTTCCAACTAGTTATGCACACTAGTTTGTACCTACAAATAAAATAAAAATGGCTGGCATCAAAATAGACAACGTCTGTGTCTGTAAGTCTTTGAATGTAAATCCTGTGGTTATCCTACGAGCTTGTTAGCCACATACTTTGTGTCTGTTAGTGACGTACGAGTAAGATAAGAACTGTGTCTGCAGTCGTTTAGTCTTTGAGCAGTCTAGACAGGCCTAAATACACTATGTATCTAAGTCTACAAAGTGAATAGGAGACCGGAAAGCATATGATTGCAATCGATATTATGCCAAAACATCTTAACAATAAGCTTTAATTTCCTGAGACTGAACTGTTTTATTTGCTGTTTTAATAAGATAATTTTTGTCGTGTTCAGTCGTGACATGTAAATAGATTTTTTTATGGGATAAGCCGGTAAACGAGCTGACGGATCACCTGATGGTAAGCAATCGGCGTCGACCATGGACACCTGGAACACCAGAGGCGTTACAAGTGCGTTACCGGCTTTTTGGGAATTAAGAGTTTGAGGATCGATGGGGATTCACGGATTGGGGAGATTGGGGAAGGGGAGGGTAATTGGGCCTCCGGTAACCTCACTCACACGACGAAACACAACGCAAGCGTTGCGTCGGTTTTCTGTGAGGCCGTGGTATCACTCCGGTCGAGCCGGCCCATCCGTGCCGAAGCATGGCTCTCCCACACTTTTTCATCATGCTCATGCCTATTTCTTCAAATGTTAACACACCCTTTTCGCCAAAGGTAAGGGGGCAACTCTTATTGTCATACAAACCTCAAGCTCAAATTTAACAACTCCATACTGCTAAAAATGTTAAAGTAAAAACAATTTTATATCCACGCAGCAGTTTATATATTTCGTTATTTCATGTTCACGAAAATATTCCGACAAAAAGAATATTGTGATATCCGATAACTTTATTCCTAAACTATAAATAAATTGCACTGCACGGACGGCCCAGGTTCATCCGCGCAGAATAACTGTTCGTGCGATACACTAAATATTGTTGCAGTTTTGAGTGTTGTGTATGCATTTGTTTTTGTAAACATGAAAACAGTATACATAACATTTGCGTATATAACTTTTAATCCTCTAAAGGATAGTAGTTCTACTCATTACACTGTAATACTCACTGATGGGGTAGTGAGCTCAGTACCATTACCAGGCCGTGTTTCAGACTCCCTGTAATTGCTGAAAATATAGACATGTGAACGCAAAAAATCTTTATTAACATCTCATCTGACTGGAACCAAACCACTCGACCAGCGAAGCAGACATAAAATACAACAAAAAAGAATGAAAGAAAATAAAGGGAGAAGACTATACGTACAAGTGCACCTACATTATTTTCTGATTTCGGCGCAACAGGATCCATTGAATTTATTCCCCTCCCTTTCACCAGTATATTTTGATAAACATGGAATTCAATTGTAAACTCTTTTCAAAGTCTACACACTCAATTTGTGTAACCAGCTCAATTCTGAACACTTTAAAGTGCATTCCATTTCCTATCTACACAATTTTAAATTACGGTCGGAAATTGAATGCTGAATGCACAATGAAATTGGTGGTTGTTTCCCGTGGCGCGACCGCACGCTTTTCCTTCGGTTACTGTCTCGTTGCAGGCCGTGAGATGTTTGCAGGGTATTTTAAGCTCAGTCACAGAGTACTAGGAGTTGTTTTGCTTTGAGCTGGCATTACTATAGCTTTGATTATATTTTATTTTATATTACTTTGAAATGTGTTTACTGTGAATTTAACAGGTTTTGAAGGGTAAAGGTGCGCCTGTGTATTTAGTGATAGAAAGGTAGCTTGGTAGCCTCAATGGGTTAAGTTTTAGGTTAGATTCCCGGTCCAAGATACGGAGTTTAGTTGGTCGTCGTTGATTGAGTTGCCTTCAATAATAACAAAACGTCAATAATAACAAATACGTAATTATATTGAAGCAAATTTGGAAAAATGATAATATTGAACACACACATATGTGTGTGTTCCAAAAATCCAATGATTTCAACCGCTATACCTATTTTATTGGAATTCAAATGAAGTTTTAATTACTGAAACTTCACGAGAATGGATACTATACGGGTAAAATCCCTATAAGATTGTTTATTTGTTGAAATCACGAAAATGAACAACATTTCACAATAAATATAAGTGAATTGATTAACCTTGGAAACTTGGAGAAGACTAGTTAATTAAAAAATCTATAATTTGCCAGAAGTCATTATTATACACGAACGAAGTCGCGGGGAGCAGCTAGTTTGATATAATGTTTTGTTTTATAAGACCACTCGTAACGTTCTTGTCACGCTAAGAGCTCATATACAAAACTGCAATGCGACGTCTCATCGCAAAAATATGCGAGCTCCCTCTAAGCATCGCAAGAAATTGCGAATCTTATCTTCCCAATTTCTTTGTTTTGTTTTCCTATATCTTCTGTTGTTCCTTAGCAAAACAGAGCTGCATACTGTGCACAAGATCCATGTCACGACCTAGTTCTCAATTTAAAATACGTTTTGTACGGTTGGCGGTCGTCGAAGGGATGGTCACCCTGGGAGACGCCTTGTCGCACGAAATCGCATCGCAACAATTCGCATCGTAATTTTTTTGCGTTGCGAATTCGCATCGCATCTCAGTTTTGTATACGAGCCCTAAAGCTGTTGATATTTTATATCTAACGTTGACGTACCATTACTTGTAATGTACAAGGTGTAGTTTTTAGTGAAGCCGTGTCATTTCTCGGGGGCAGGTCACAGAAGTCATAGAGGTTCAATGTAAGAAAACATTTCGGGCCAATAGTTAAAGATACGGCTATAATAATTCGTTTAAGTTCGACAGTATTTCAGAATAAGCGACAGCAATGTTTCTTATTGGAATTTTATGTAATTAGGAATAATATCAATTACGTGTTTGAGTTTGTGTGTGTTGACCCGCGTTATAAAACTAGTTACAAGACGGCGGCGTGTAGTTCGCACTTACAGATTTCCGTAATTTACAGAAAAATGAAAAATATTTAACAACATTTTTTTTTTGAATCGGACTTAGAATCGATAGCCGAGTAACCTCCTAGAAAATGACGCGGCTTTAAAACAACACCTTGTATATTTTTTGCATCAAAACAATACCTTTTTAACGAGTATTCACTAGCTAACACATGGACTAAATAGTATTTAATTATCATACCCCATTATTATCCCTATAGAGCGATACAGACGGTATACTGATGCTACTGACGTTCAATAGTATCATTTACCTATGTGATTGTGATACGCATGTGATATTTGAACGCGATCTGCGTTTGATGTAACAATATGGTGATTGGCGTTGCACTGGCACGATCCGCACGCCGCGTCCGTGCTGGAGATTTAATTACATGTTGGGCATACCGCCATGATATACAATCATCGTGTAAAATGAGTATATGCTGCTATAATACTAATATTATAAATGAGAACGATTGTGGATATATTTATTACGGAGTAATTTTCATTCCGATAACATAACATAACATAACATCACGCCTTTTACCCCCGAAGGGGTAGGCAGAGGTGCACATTATGCCACTGTACAATGCAACACCCGCTTTTCACTATTTATGTTATGAGTCCCATGTAATAGGGGGTGAGGCTTTTGCCATATACCTGGCACAATTCCAGACTTCGTGCTACTAATGAGAATTTTTTAAAAACCCAGTATTAATTTGCTCTACCCGGGAATCGAACACGAGACCCCTTGCCCGGCAGTCACTGTTACGACCACACGGCCAACGAGGCGAGAGCAGTTTTATCCCGATAACGCGGTATTATAACATGTACCTCTACCTATTGTATATTTTGTATATGTAAGTTGTTGCTGGTCTCTGGAATAAGTTAAGTACAAAGCTAGGGTAGAAGAAATGGTTTTACTCGTCCTAAGTATCGTATTTACACTTCTCAAGATGATGTAGTACATAAAAGTTTTATACGTATGTTTTACAGTGAGTAGGAATAATCAATCAATCCTCCACCGCGCTGGTTTAGCTACGGCGACCGTTACTTGACTACTGGCGTCTATCATGGACTCTCAAGTGGCTTGAAAATCCACCTTTGTGGAAGGAATAATTTGAACAACGTGACACGACAATATTGAAAGATATGTACCAAATATTTCATGGGATTTGTAACATAAGAAACTAGACAGTGCGTTGGACCCGGTCAAATCGCCGTACGCGTACTCGTTTCAATAATTTTAACGTGGTTTTTATTATCACCTATACCTACTGAATAAAGAGACATCATGTAGTACGACCTCTTCTGAAATGAAAAACAACTTTGTCGAATTGTTCTTAAAGTTCAAACTTGTCTGTGATATTTATAACTCCTCATTCAATATTTGCTGTTTACATTAACCCATAGATCCCCAAGCGGTCACCGGTAACCGCTCTCCACTAATATTACATTACATTATAGACCTTATTTCCAATGTTTAGAGACTACTTTTGTATGACCAAATTTAGGGGACGGATTTCACATCTACCTAATTGAAACTTCTTCGAGTTCTTTTCTCCAATCGTACCTAACCTAGTAGTTACATTAAAAGCTACCGAGGAGCAGGAGAAAATTCAAAAACACGAAATCTCTATGTGACTTTAGGGGCAATACAGTTGAGTGACGAACTTCCTAGTAGTGGCAGTGCTCTTTGGAGTCCTGTATAAGATGAAAATGTAATCCTTCCTACTTGGTACCACTTTCTAAATTCCTCAAAGTGGGAAGGCAAAACTCCTTTTTAATATAGTTTAAGTGCAACACCACAAAGTGAACGGACGACTGCACCAAATCACAAAGAGTTGTAGCATTCAGTCCACTTTTAGCTGATCGGTTTAGATGTCTTTTGGGGACGTTTGTGTTTAGTAGAGGAGGTCCTGTCATTGATGATGATGTTGAGATGTAGACCTGTTGTATGTATGTTGTTCAATGTAGTTGAGTTCATAACTGTACAATTAATGAACAGATATAAACGCGGTACAGTTTGTAATTATAATGTTTTTCGGATAATCATGAGGCTTCTCCGATATGCTGTAGTTTATGAAATACTTGCTGAAAAATATCGAATTTCTTTGTATAGTATAGAATATTAAAATGCAGTTTCACTGGAAAAATGAATGCGAGAAATTATACGCTAAGTTATAACTTAGTGTATTATTTATGAAAGATACCACATATGGTTTCTTCAGCATAAGTTTTTTACATGGAAAGGACATTTCTAAGAAGACCCATACTTAGCGACTATTCTCCTTTTGTCTCCTTAAAAATATTCTTTTTATTCTAAACTAGCTTCTGCCCGCGACTTCGTACGCGCAATCCCGATGTTTCCCGTTCCCGTTCTTGATTTTCGGTAAAAAGTAAAAAATAATAATTGGGTAAAAAGTATCCTATGTCTGTTCCTGGTTCTAAGCTACCTCACCACCAATTTTCATCCAAATCGATTTAGCCATTCTTGAGTTATAAATAGTGTAACTAACACGACTTTCTTATATATATATATATATATATATATATATATATATAGATATACTTACGTACATATAGTTTGGAGTTCAGTAAAGTATAGTACAAAATGTAGCTTTGCATCAATCAAAGTATAAAATTACATTGACAAGATTCAACTGTGAATTGATACCCTAATCTAATTGCCACTGACAGAGGGTTTAATACAAAATTGATGACGATCACTCGTATAGTTAGGTACACGTTTGTGTAGTAACACGTGTCAACACGTTGAACGCCATGGCGGTCACCGGTGACCGGCGTTAGCGGAGGATTTACCTTCAACAGTTTTTTATTGGCAGTCAAAGTCTTAACTACACTATAAAACCCATTCGGGAAATACAATAACTTTGGAGCGTATATAAAGCAAATTAAAGACGTTCCTTTGAAAAAAGACAGTCTTCATAACGTTCAGGGAAATGCTTCAAAGCTGGGTCTTCAGATTTATTACACTACATTTCTCTGTCATATGTAAAGCCATTTAATATACGTAAGTGGTATCACGTAGCGTCAAAGGACGCAGACGTTTCAGAGTAAAATTGTTACTAAGGGATAGTTTAAGTAATGAGTAACTGCGATACTCAGATACATTTAAACTTATATAAAAACATAACATCACGCCTTTTATCCCCGAAGGGGTAGGCAGAGGTGCACATTACGGCACTTAATGCCACTGTACAATGTAATACCTACTTTTCACTATTTATGTTATGAGTCCCATGTAATAGGGGGTGAGCCTATTGCCATATTACTGGGCACAATTCCAGACTTCGTGCTACTACTGAGATTTTTTTTAAAACTCGGAAATACTTTGCCCGCCCGGGAATCGAACCCGAGACCCCTGGCCCGACTGTCGCACTAGCGACCACTCGGCAAACGACGCAGTCAATATTATTTATTGACCAATATGACCAATATTAGGTACTATGAAGTCAGTAATAGCCAACAAAACACAAAATATGGCTGTATATTCAAAACACGTCGTCACTACTCACGACTTCATACAAAGTTTTAGATAACTTATTCCTAACATTTTAAATAATAAGCTAATTTGTTAATAACACTAATTACCTTAATGTATTTAGAGTCGTCATTCACTATAAACTTTGAAATACCAAAGACATATCAAAGCAAACTTATCATGAGCATTATAACTTGCACACAGTAAACTGCAAAACATATTAATAAGATTAAACTGGACTTAGCTAAGAATTTCTCAGACCCAAACTAATTAGGATATGGATGGAAAATTGAAGAAACTGTTCAACTCCTAAGTCTGCTTTAGAATTAATATGTGGTTTGTTACCGCATGCTTCATGCTGCATGCATAAATTAATCTTCTTAAATCTAAACTGCCGTCGTGGTGGCCCGGAGGTTTAAGACGCCCACTTCTCATGCATGAGGGTGCGGGTTCGAAACCTCCCAACGGCAAGTACCAATGTGACTTTTTCCGAGTTATATGAAAGAAAGAAAGAAAGAAAGAAAGAAAGAAAAATAAATTTATTCGTCATCAGACATGGACCACCGAAAATAAAACAATATAAAAAACATAAAATAACAAAAAAAAAACAACAATAAAACAAAAAAAAAACATTATATAAAAAAAAGCAAAATAAAAAGAGACCGGGTGGCAGCATGTCCACGACGAAAGGGCTCGCCAACTCAGTATAAGCTGGGCATAGTAAGTACCCAACACTGGTTTTCAGTTGGCACCCCTGCAGTGACGCACGGACGGAAGCAACGAAAAATTATTTAAAGGAAAATAATGGAATACATAACTCATGTTAAAACAATAAAAGAAAAGGAAGATATTATTTAAACACAGACCTCTGTGTGTGCACATTGTGCGATAAATAAATAAATAAATAAAAAATAAGTATACATACATAAACTAGTACTACGTGTACCGTCACCGAAGAAAAGAAAAATAAAAACATTATAAACCACATATATCACGACAATTAAAATAGTGTGGGTAGGTTGTGGTCGTGAAGCTATCGCGTAGCCCGACACTCATTGCGAGAGGTTACAGCGAGCAGGTCGACACTTCGCCAGCACTGACGCAACAACAATATATGTACTTTCTGAGATTATTTAGACACCACTGACAAACGGTGAAGGAAAAACATCGTGAGGAAACCTGGACTTATAATTTCTAATTATAAGTTTGAAATTGCCAACCCGCATTGAGCAAGCGTGGTGATTAATGCTCTAACCTTCTCCGTGTGAGAAGAGGCTTTGCTCAGTAGTGGGCATTTATAGACTGTTGATGAAATCTAAACTGCTAAACACTGAGCTAGGTGTGAAAATGTATCTTTATGTAATTGTGACTTTTTATTACCTTTTAAAGGCTACATTTGATTAAAAGCCTCTTCAATAATAAGCCCCTCAATCCATCTTCATTACGTAAACGACTGTTTTAATTTTCATTTCAATCAAAGAAAGAATATAAAAGAGCCATTTAAAAATAGAATGCTTTAATATCACTTTATTAACAAACAGACGAAACATTTAAAACGGTAATGCGATGCGATATTTATCATATTATGTTGAACCAACCAGTTGTAATATTAATATTTCGTTTATATTAATATGGAGACTCTTTGGTAATTCGCATCACATACGTAACGATACAGTCTAAAACTATTGAAATACCCGACAGCTTATTCAATCTGCAATTCGGAGTTTAAATAAAATGAATATTTTCAATAAGTCGATTTGATCGGTTGGTCGCACATGCAGAAATTTAAATTAATTGATTTGTAATTAATAACATCACCCACAAAGGGGTGGGGTAACGAGTGGAGAATCCTAGTACCGATATAACTAACAACCATACAACAGGTACAAATATCTATACATATATCAAATAATCCTTTAGACATGGTTTTAGTGATTAGGTATAAAAATTGAACATCTCATCTGGCCGTCAGTTAGAACAAGCCTACGGAGAGCGAGCAAGGGTAGCTCGCCATCCGACCAGAACTAAACCCGAGCATACGCGGCGTCGCGTTCTGCGCGCCAATAAGAGCCATCTGACGATAGGTGTGATGTCCGATCCGAAGCCGCCAAAGACAAAACGGGTTGCCGGGGCTCTGGCTTAAAGCTGGTAGTAGGTACGCGGTGGTTTCATCGTTCCTTCTCGTCTCATCCAAGGCAGCATCGGATGATTAACCCCCCTTAAAAAGGCGTTCAGTTAGATAACAAACCTTGGTGTCGTCAGGGCCAAAGTGAATAGGTTGCTTATGGGCAGACGTGCTCCATTATAGGCTGTATCATCTCTTACCACCAGGCGAGACGGTGGCTATACGTTGGCCCATCAAATATAAAAAAATAATATAAAAATACAAACGAATATTAAGCACAAGAGCTCGAAAACTTTTAATCTGCAAAAAATACGTTCAAGATGAATCTGTGAAAGAAGACTTTTTTACTGCACCTCTGCCCTTGAATTATAAAAGCCCTGCCATGCACGTAGTTGGAGATATAAAATTAAACCGCCTACACTTCGCGGTGGTTGTCGGAACTAGGTTGGGGTCAGTCGAAATATGATTACAAAATGTCAATATTTTACACGAGGCCTCTCTAACCTTTGGTCTTTATAGGGTTAGGACTAAAAATAGTATTGATAGAGCTCGCTAAAACGCTTTTCATCGGAAAAGCCTAAAGCAATTATGGCTCCTGCCTGAAAGCGCTGATTAGAATAAATACTAAAGAAAACGTGGAGATAATAGTATATCCTCAGACGTAGAGGAGATCCTTAGTTCACGGATGATGATGACGATGAAAAAACGATCTATCTTCTAGTCTATCTACATCTATAAAAGTCTTTATAAATAAAAATGAATTTCCTTTCGCTAGTCTTGTTAAAACTCGACAACAGCTGAACCGATTTGGCAAATTTTGGTCTTGAAAATATTCGTGGAAGTCCAGGGAAGGTTGCAACGGCGAGAAAAAAGTTATAGGCCGGACGAAATTTACCGAGTCAACTAGTTGTATGCATTTATTCATTTTAAAACTCACAAATTGTCAATCTTATTTCTTCTAAAACTCACGATTTTATTGTCAAAGTCTAAACCTCTATATACTATTCATGTTATGGCTCAGAACGAAGGCTTCCATTTCTAAGACCGAGTACATTTTTCAATCGATAATGACGGCAATTTGTTTCATTCGAACTACTATTGGTTCTACATTCTAGAAGTGTAATTTACCTACACGGAACGTTTGATAAATTACATCAACGACATTTCTATAACCCTTAACTACGGTTCGTTAAAGAAATATTGTTCCTCTACCTGGAGTACGGTCATCAATGCAATTTCAATTACATACTGAAGGCTAACGAGGTAATTTTATGTGGTTAAGCGGCTATGCTCTATAGAATTAACTTCTATGTAAAGCGTTGATGAAGGTTAATCAATAACTTACCTTGTTAGTTTGCAAGTTATTGCGGCTAAGGCTTGTTTTATAGAATAACAAATACAAGTGTCATCACTCATTTTATCCCCTAAGGGGTAGGCAGAGGCACTTAATGCCGCTGTACAATGTAACACCCACTTTTCACTATTTATGTTTTGAGTCCCATGTAATAGGGGGTGAGATAATTGCCATATACCGGGCACAATTACAGACTCCGTGCTACTACTGAGATTGTTTTTTAAAAAACCCCAGCCCGACCCGAGATCCCTTCCCCGACAGCCGCACTTACGACCCCTCGATCCACAAGGCTATCAATACAGATGTAATATTTTTTTAGATGAAAAGGGGTAAAATGACTTGCATTTATTATGCACGAGGCTTATCGCTTTGTTCTCAATTCGTAAGATAAATATCCAAACAAGTTCAGTCCACGTGGACTGTGAGCTAACGAGACAAAGCTACTTCGTGCACATTTGAAAGTACCAACAACCCTTTATAACATAACATAACATCACGCCTTTCATCCCCGAAAGGGTAGGCAGAGGTGCACATTACGGCATTTAATGCCACTGGAATGTAACATCCACTTTTCACTATTTATGTTATGAGTCCCATGTAATAGGGGGTGAGCCTATTGCCATATACCGGGCACAGTTCCAGACTCCATGCTACCACTGAGAAAAACCCAGGAATACTTTGCCCGATCCGGGAATCGAACCCGAGACCCCTTGCCTAGCAGTCGCACTTGCGATCACTCGGCCAATGAAGCAGTCCTTTATTTCTTTAAAAATCTTGATATGCACATACCTAATCACATTTTCCAACAAAATTTGAACAATATTAACAACTTGTGGGCTCTTCACTGTCTTATACTCCTCTAATCTAATAAGCTCATGAATGCAATAACAAGATTTAAGCTCTCCCTTAAGACACATTATAGCTCCTAATAGCTCTTAGGTTTAATGAATAAGCACCTATCGATCCCGTACGCATTCGACTTATTATCGCATCGAGCATTGTTATATATACGTAGTTATATATAGCAAATTACATTTACTGCAATCGGAAGATCGAAATAGAAAACGAATGATTTTAAATGAATTCAATTACTGAAAAATTAATACAAAATTAACCTTATGAATGATGATTCTAATTCCAGTTGGGTTATAAAATGATCATTCTTACAATTCATCCTTATCCTTACTAATATTATAAATCGGAAAGTGAGTTTGTTTGTTTGTTTGTTTGTTCCGACTTCACGCCGTAACTACTAAACCGATTGCATTGAATTTTTGCAGACGTACAGTTAGTAGTCTGGATTAAAGTCTGGTACTTTTTATCCCGAAAAAATTTGATATTCCCGAGGGAAAACAAAGGTATTGGTATAGATGGCGCTGTATGTATTGGTATATGTCACATAGGCTACTTTTTATCCTTTTGTGATGCGAGCGAAGCTGCGGGTAAAAGCTAGTTTCTTATAAATAAGCGGTTTCAAGTTTAAGGAATTTGGACTTGTCCATCTGAATTTTAAAGTTGAACTCTGGAAGTCTCTGGAATAACTTTTAGAGATTAGTTACGTGTTCCTGAAGGGATGTACTGAACGTTTTGGAGACCTCTAAGGACATTGTCCATCACACGTTATAACGTGGACGGAGAGTTTTTTAATTCCATCGGCATTATGAGAAATTCAAAATGAACGTGTAGAATTGAATGTCATCGGGATGTATTTCCACCTGACAAAAGCCACTGGCTAAATCTAAGGTCGAAAAGTATTGGCGTTTGCCTAATTTGTCGAAAACGTCATTGATATTGGGAATATGGTACTTATCATGTATAGCCTTTCTGTTTAGCTTACAAAAATCAATTACGAGTCGCCATTTTTGGTTACCTAAGGCATATATCTTTTTTGGGATTTTTATCCAAATAGGCGACCTCCATGCAGATTAGGATGGTCTTATGATACCTTATTCAAGCATTTTGGTTATTTGATCCCTAATTACATAATAACATCACGCCTTTTATCCCCGAAGGGGTAGGCAGAGGTGCACAGTATGCCACTGTACAATGTAACACCCACTTTTTCACTATTTATGTTATGAGTCCCATGTAATAGGGGGTGAGCCTATTGCCATATACCGGGCACAATTCCAGACTCCGTGCTACTACTGAGATTTTTTTAAAAACCCAGTATTATTTTGCCAAACCCGGGAATCGAACCCGAGACCCCTTGCCCGGCAGTCGCACTTGCGACCACTCGGCCAACGAGGCAATTGATCCCTAATTTTTTGCCGGTATTTGAATTGATACGGATAGGTTTTATCGTGCACTGGAATATCATCGGTACTTCGGTAGTTCTTATTCGATGCTTTATTTTATTTGTAAAAGGTATTGCCTTACTTTTAATGTAAAAAACATCCGAGTAATACGAACAAAGAGCTTTAGCTTTTCCTCGGGGTTCAAGTGGTTAGTTTGTAAACGCGATACTGAGATCCTGAGCCCGGGCCGATGTTTGTTGAGTACTACTGCACTTAATATTAAATAATTCCGCATGCGCTGGGCGATCGAGTGAGAATATTACGTCGTTTTATGTCGGATTTTCAATTTATAATAAACACGATATTACTTACGGTAGTAATGTACATAATATCACGCCTTTTATCCCTGAAGGGGTAGGCAGAGGTGCACACTATGCCATTGTACAATGTAACACCCACTTTTCACTATTTATGTTATGAGTCCCATGTAATAGGGGGTGAGCCTATTGCCATATACCGGGCACAATTCCAGACAGGTAGTAATGTATTATGAATTATACAATTGCAAAGAGTTTGTTACCGAATGAAAGCCTCACCCTCTACACATTAATAGGGATACGTATAACCTTAGAATTTCCAGCTGGTATAATATAATATCTTCGTATAAGTTAACGTTACACGAGTTATACATTATTAGGGTTTATTGCGAATCGAGTTACTAACATATTTTCTTTGAAATCAATGCGAGCTATTATTATTCAACAGGTCCAAACCGATGACACCGTCGAAATAATCGTGAAACCGATGAACGAATAATTTTATGCTATTGGTGTCATTAAATTCCGCAAAGCATGGCAAGGTTATAGAGTAGTCGTTTCTACCTGTGGCGTGTATGTTGGTTATTTCAATGGGGTCGAAGTTCATAGGATATTCGAAGATGGTGCTCGATAGCCACCTGGGTGACTCACGCTACGATCGGTAACGAAGTTTAGATGCCTATTCCCGATCTCGTGAACCAGCCCACGAGTATCCTACCGACTGAGCCAATTACGTTTACTGCAATCGTAGGATCGAAAAAAAAACTGAAATGATTTTTAATGAATTTATTAATACAAAATTAAACCTATGAATGATGATTCTAATTCCAAGTAGGATAATAGAATGATCATTTTTACTATTTATTGAACAAACAAAACTTGCGGATTCGTTTGACGTAACGTACGATAATAATAAGTATTGGATGCAACATCAGCGGTGTTCATATAGTGGTTGTATGTAATTAGCATACATGTAACGCAGTTGCAGGCCTGCACCTCTCCCTCATTCCGCCGCGCGCCCTCGAATCGTTTAGTCGCTCCGTTCCGCTGCACGGTGCAGCGAACCGCGCCGCGCTAACCGAGAACTCAGTATCCAGAACGCCAACCAACGCTATGCTACCGTAAGTTTTTTAATAATAGTTTTTTTATCAATATTTTAGGTATTGGTACATATTTTTTGGGTTTAATTTTTTTTAATAAAATCTATCTTTGTTTTTTTTTTGCGTTTGGACTTCGAGAAGTGTTTGATAAAAATGCATTACAAAGTTTTTTATTGGTTTTATTTTTAATTGTGTTTTTTTTCTTGTTTTTTTTTTTAATTTCATCTGCGACTAAAAGGCGTTGAAATCCGATTGAGTAAAGTTTAATGGAAAATAATTATATCAACTACTTATTATACGAATTTCAAAAAGGATTGAACAATTATTCTTAATACATAATTACATTAATAAAATTATTCGCTTAATTCGATTGATATATTTTTTTTAATGTTGTCAATAAGTTCTACTTTGAATAATTTTTCTTTCATTCTGTTACTGACCGAGCTATTTCAATCGAAGATTTTGTGACTCGGTCGATAATAATATACTAATTTTGGATTTTATATTAAGTATATTTATTTTTATTTTATTTATCTATCGATTTTGATTTTTAATAATAATGTTTTTGGTTACCGGTTCTAATTTTATAATTTTTTTTGAGTTCTGAATTATTTGAATTTCGAATTACAATATTGTTTTCAGAAATCCAATTTTATCGGAATAATATTTTTTCTTAGTCATTAACAACTTTGTTCCGATTTTGTGACAATACATGAATTGTATTGAACGGGTTACTCGCGTATTATGCGACGCTTGTCGCGTTGTCTCTCGCGCAATGATGCTCATTACTATGAGCCCCTGACGTGTCTTGAAACTTGTTGAGTTACTTCGTGGAGTTACGTCACCGTTAACACTTATGGTACCGTCTATATGAGGTCTTTCGAGCAAGTTCCGTGATGACAGTACTGAGTCTATACCATTATTTGACCCGTTGTACAATACGCCGTGTAGTGGTACCTTTTTTTTTGTTGGCTGGGGAAACCTTCCAAAGGCGCCTAGCTTTTTGGGGAAAAAGACTAAGGAGTGTGGGATTGTTAACTCACTAAAACCTCCCCGGTGGCCACCATCCGCACTTGAAGGGGGCACCGGGCACCTCTTAGTAGGCCATTAGTATAGTGGTACCTACAACTGATGGAACATAATAGGGGAGTTGCCAGGGTACGAAAATAAAAAATGTAATCAGTCCGTCAGTTAAGACAATGCAATAAATATTAGACTCGTATTTTTTTTTTGTATAAAGTGACAATACTTAGATAAATTACGTTAAGTTTAGAGGATTGGGAGGTCGTTACGTCACAAAGTGCTACAAAACAAAATGTACCACTCTGTGACACGGTATTTCAAATAAATAATTTCAAATTAATATATTGATGAAAGTATTTAATTTTGTGAGAATAGAAAATACGTGTCTAACGTTTTAGAGTGATCTACCAGAAGGATATTAATTTAAAATTTAGGAAACTTCGTTATTGTCGTCGAGGACATAGGAATCTTCGACAGCAATATTAAATGAGTCATTGTGAACTGTGGGTTTAAAGTATAAGTATGGGAATTTTATTTTGTCTTGTTCGGTAATAGTCGGCCAATGTAGAGGTATATTGATTTATGCCAGACATAGGGCAAGCAATTATTTATTAATATTTATAGGTTAACGTTCGCGTGATTTAGCGTTCGATTTAGTATCTAACTGTTATACAATTTAGAATTGAAAATGTATTTTTGAAATTATTTGGTTCGTTATACATACATGATAAAATTGATATTTTTAATCGATTAACTTTGGCGCAATATATCGTGTTTAATAAAACTTTTCGGTGAATAAAATATATTTAATTATTACGGATTTATTTGTAGAAAAGAGACTTCTATCTATCGTGGTTTTGCTGTATATTTTTTGTCAATCTTATTTAAAGATTTGGTAATGAATCGGAAATATGTTATTGCGATATAGAAACTGTTTCGACTGATTTTAACGGCTTTTTTTAAGGACGGAAAATCATCAAATGACTGCTCCCGCCTGGGTGAGGCGGGAGGGAGTGTCAGACTCTTACTGACTAAAAACAACCCCGTTCCTTCTCCTGCATATCGAGCCGGAGCCCCGGTTACCGCGACTCCGAATCGGCATCAGCCCAATTGGGCCCCATCTGTGGCGCGCGCGGAACGCGACGCGCCCTACGCTCGGGTCTGTTTCTGGTCGGACAGGGAGCCACCCATGTTCGCCGTCCGCAGGCCCGCGCTTACGGTGGCCGGAGATCGTTAATTTTGACGGCTATAGGCCATATTGGAGACGCCATTTTTGTACCCTTTAAGTGTCTTTTTTGCTTTCAAAACATTTAAGTTTAAAATATCGAAGAAACCACATAGTTGTTAGGAAGTAAAATTAGGTAAAAGATAGTTTTGACTTAATTTAGATTACTTGGAGTCTAGAAAATCGGCAACGTTTTTTATTTGTCTTTTTTTTGTTTGATGGACTGACGTTTCGATTTAGATGCTGTGGAGTTGTATTTTAGAGTGACGGTATCTTAGTTAGTTAGTTGATCCTTTGTTAGTTACTTAATCCTGTAATTATCACAAGATTATGAAATTGGATGAAATAAGAGAAAATTTGTGTTTTTTATAGAAAAAAATTAAATAAAAAACGACTTAAATACCTACAAACATAAAAATACGACTACATACTCATTTATTATTTTAAGTTCTTATTTTTCAAGTAAGGTCTCGAATTATATTATCGACTTAAAGAAAACATTCTTTTAGATTTTCGGTCTAAAGCTGTTCGCAACTCCATAAAATTCATAAACTAGAAATCTCAAGACTAATTTGAAATCGGACTTAAGTCATAACCGTAGACCGTTTACACGAGAAAAATAACGGCTATTATAAAAAAAAACAAAAAAAAAACAACGGCGCGGTGCATTAAAAATGAATCTTTTCCAATATATGAAAAACAGATAATCCTTGTCATCACACAACAGTAAGCAGGTGGCATTTATTAGCCTTTCAATGTGTCCAACGAGGCGTACTTTCTGTCGCAGTATTAGCAAAAATATGGTGCAGAAAATAAAATTTTCTAGACATCTTCTTTTTAAAACAGGATGAAATGGAGTCGGCCTCCATCCTTCCGAACGAGTGAGTTATATAAATAGAACGTATTTTTAATGTACTGCATTTGTATAACACATTTTTTTTCACATAACAATACATAATACCTAGACTTTGAGATGCCACTGCTAAACAAAGGCCTCCTCTCAAAAGAAGGCGGTTTGAGCATTAATCAACACGCTGACTCAATGGGGGTTGTAATTAGAATTACAAGTTTAGATTTCGTCACGATCTTTTACTTCATCACGACTACCTCGTTGTGCGAGTGGTCGCAAGTGCGACTGCCGAGCAAGGGATCTCGGTTTCAATTTCCGGATCGGGCAAAGTATTACTGGGTTTTTAAAAAAATCCGGGCTTCCGGTAACCTCACTCACACGACGAAACACACGTTGCTTCACGTCAGTTTTCTGTGAGGCCGTGGTATTACTCCGGTCGAGCCGGCCCATTCGTGCTGAAGCATGGTTCTCCCACACATAAAAATTATGTAGTGGGATATCTAGTAAAATGCTAATAAAGTCCTAAAGATGTCGATATTAAACTTACAGATTTTTCTTTGTACCAAAAGTGAACAGCTAAGAGTTAGAAAACTTGATCACCTCAAATTGGATACTTGCCTTCAACAAAAATTAATAATTTCGACTATTTAATACAATAAAATATTTAAAAGTAATCACCCTTTTATCAATTGGTTTTATGACCTACTTAATTTAAGTATTTTTTCAGCAAATTTTTAAGTACTTAATAAGTTTTGTGTAAATGTTAAACGCTAAAACAAAGTGACATCACAATTCACACGTACGTCTCGTACAAAATTAATAAAAAAACTATCGTTTTTGACAGTTCGAAAAAAGTATTGAATTTGACTTGTAGGCGAGTACCCAATTAGGTAACGCTAGCATTTATCGTTAACTATCGTTAATATGCATGTAGTATTATATGTATACTAGTAGTATACATATAAACCTTCCTTAATATCACTCTATATTTAAAAAAGTCGCGGAGAACCTAACGGGTGCAGGAGAAGGTACGAGGTGCTTTTTAGTCAGTAAGAGTCTGACACTTCCTTCCGCCTCACCCAGGCGGGAGCAGTCATTCGATGATAATCCCCCCTTAAAAAAATCTTTAAAAAAAACGCATTAAAATCCACGCATACATAGGGACAGATAGACGGCGGATAGCGACTTTGTTTTATACAATGTAGTGATTACCAGCAAAACAAACGCGTCAAATAGTTATCAAGGGTATTATCATGAAGCGCAATAAATCTGGAGAGTAACGAAGTACTCACGACCAATTTACATTCCAAAATATAAACCTATGATCAGGTGTCACTGGATAGCTTTATCAATGTTTTTAAAGCTGTCCAACCGTATTCCGGACCCAATGATCGACGTGTAAAAAAAAGCAAATAACGAGATTGAAAACGAGTGGCCAGTACTGACGGCTGCCGTGATGACAACGCATTTTTTTAATTAAAATCTGACATCACTGTGATATTATTTCAGTTGTTTAATTTTGACAATAAAGTCTTTTGTGAATACATCATTGAATTAATCGATACAGTCATGTGACATGCATACATGTACATACATATTGTACCATCTTATTTTAGCAAATAAAAATATATTATTATTATATTACACACACACCTCCGGTTTGCCGACGACATTGTGGTCATGGCAGATGATGATTTTTATATTATAGACTAGCGACCCGCCCCAACTTCGCACGGGTGCAATATGCATGTATTATACATATATAAACCTTCCTTAAGAATCACTCTATCTATTAAAAAAACCGCATCGAAATCCGTTGCTTAGTTTTAAAGATCTAAGCATACATAGGGACAGACAGACGGCGGATAGTGACTTTGTTTTATACTATGTAGTGATATGCATTGTCTACTTAGATGTTTTTAGTATAGATACGGGATAAAACAGTACTAAATACTATCAGACTAGTTAGTTTATTAGGCAATGGTACCAACTGACTGCTAGCATTTTTTTTTTAGGGGTAATATCATCGAATGACTGCTCCTGCCTGGGTGAGGCGGGAGGGAATGTCAGACTCTTACTGACTAAAAACCACCCCGTTCCTTCTCCTGCACGTCAAAACAAAGCTCAAATTAGTTTCACCTTTGTTCTATTACATCTAACTTTGTCAAGAGAACTTTGAATACATACGTACAAATGAAGAAAACAAAATACTTTATAAAATAAACGCTCTCTGTCCCTCATTATAACAATTAACATAAATTGTAAAAGTAAAGTCCATTATGTGAGGACAATGAGGTTCATAATTAATTACAGGGACAACGAACAATGTTGCTGCTAAACAGTAGTATGTAACACAGAAAGTAGTCTTAGAAAAAGTTTTACACATTTTATTCTAGTACGTATTGTACCAAGAAATAAACAAAGAACTGTGGTGCACCGGGAGGGCGCTGTCTAAGTCAGTGGTTCATAAATAATACGCGAAGTAAAGGTGAACTTTCTTCCTCTGAATTAATTGATAATAGGAGTCAGGATCTTAGTAAACGGTTGGTCTTGAATTCAATTTCCTGTAGTATCTTGTGATCTTAAAGAAGAGGTAAATTCCTTTGACTTTTTGACAGGTCTGCGCTCAAACGCCCTTTGATCAAAGCGAATGCATCTGAGAAATTGTAGTTGCTAACGCTTTCTAGTTTTTGCGTAGGTACCGTTCTGAAGGTACTATTCTTGTAGGGCTGGTATTTTTTTTTTTGAGGGGGTAAAATCATCATTTTACTGTGGGAGATCCATGCATCGGCACGAATGGACCGGCTCGACCGGAGTGATACCACGGCCTCACAGAAAACCGACGTGAAGCAACGCTTGCGTTGTGTTTTGTCGTGTGTGTGAGGTTACCGGAGGCCCAATTACCCTCCCCTTCCCCAATCTCCCCAATCCCTGAATCCCCAACGATCTGCAAACTCCTAATCCCCAAAAAGCTGGTAACGCATTTGTAACGCCTTTGGTGTTCCAGGTGTCCATGGGCGACGCCGATTGCTTACCATCAGGTGATCTGTCCGCTCGTATACCGGCTTATGCCATAAAAAATCCTTTGTCTTCTCCCGCCCGGGTGAGATGAAAGGGAGTGTCAGACTCTTACTGACTAAAAACCACCCCGTTCCTACTCCTTCACTTCGAGCCGGAGCCCCGGCAACCCGTTAAGTCCACGGCTTTGTGTCCTATGCGGCTCCATGGATCTGGTAGTTGGGACTACATTTAATAATTGAAATCTGGGTAAAATATCAAAGGCTTAGGAAATATAAGCGTGTAATTTGATTGCCGAGACAGTACACCATAACTAGTGAAAAGTGGTTGTTGCACTGTAAAAACAAAATATGTTACAGATATGTTAGTCATTTTATTCTAGTGTCTATCTACTCTAATCTGAACCTGAAGTTAAATTACCGTTTCTACAGTATGTGGGCGCGTTTAATAGGAATATCTTGTGTTATGTATTTTCAGGCTAAAGGTAAGTTTTTTATTCTGTGCGGGAATCATGTATCAAACATTTCAGGTCCTCTAGCCAAGCCTCTTGTCAAAGAATGTGCATTATTTATTTATTTTATTTATTGAATAGGTAGGTACACAAAACAGAAACACAGCGCAGTACACAACAGAGTAACAATACAGAACTGTAAATGGGAGACCATGCTTCCACAAGTATGTGCACACAACATATGCAACGACTAGTATTTATTTATTAATAATTATTTACAATGAACTATAATCCAGAACAAAATTAGAGATAATTTGTAATAATAAGGAGAATTAAGAATGAAATTAAACAATAGATACATTATTCAATGCTCAATATGGTCCTCATCATCGGACCGACCAAATAACAATTTCTTAATAATATTTTTAAATTTGTGAAGCGAAGTATTGTGGATATCAGGCACGCATTATGTACATAGTATATACAGTTGTTTATATTAAAATTTCGTGGGACACATTAATTAATTATTATGATTTCGGCTTACTCACGTAACTAAATATGAGCCTCTATGGCTTGAAACTAGTCGAGTTCAATCATTAATTATATACGTTTTACATATAATATCTGCTTAGCAGGTCGAGTTCTATTTTCTGATCGGGAAAAACAAGAAGTTACTTAGAGGATTACTCCAGATTAAATAAATCAGAAGTGTTAAACAACTGACTGTCTCGTTGGCCAAGTGGTCGCAAGTGCGACTGGCGGGCAAGGGGTCTCGGGTCGGGCAAAGTATTACTGGGTAATAAAATCTCAGTAGTAGCACGGAGTCTGGAAATGTGCCCGGTATGTGGCAACAGGCACACCCCTTATTAAATGGGACTCATAACATAAATAGTGAAAAGTGGGTGTTACTTCTGTGATGGTCACGTGTCACCTCTGGATAAAAAGGCGTGATGTTATGTTATGTTATGTAGAAGTGTTAAACAGTCATCATCGTCAACAGAAGGTAGACGTTCACTGCTGGTGATAGGCCTCCCCCTTAGTCCTCCACGACTAAACAGTCCTTAATACATACAAGTATAACTAAATGAATCACTAACATTTAAGTTACAGTAATTAGAATAAGACTGATTTAGCAGCTAAATAAGTTTCATCGCTAAGATCAATGTCTATGAGACGCTATAGAAAGTCATTGTCTCGCATAGATCGACGTTCCGACATACCAAGGATTAAATTTCCTTTAAGTATCTGTACACACAGATATACAAAACAAATAACAATCCTCTTCTCGCGTCTCAAGGGAAAGTAACCCTATTAGGTATAATTACAGATGCGCCTTAACTTCTCAATTTCTCAAATACTTCCTAAGTGTAGGTATGAAGACAAGTGCCTCTTGTTTTACAGCGCCTTGGATTGCAGAATGCAAGATTTTAATAAAGCTTGCTAGGGGTGCAATTTCTTAGTGGATTGCTCGCTCCAGTTAGGTATCTGGTGTCATGATACTTGCCTCTTGTTCCTACAATTTCGTTCAAATATCTCGACAGTAGTTGACGTAAGAATTTTGAAAATTGGTAATGTAATAAATTGTTGCGAATATCACTGCATACTTTGTGGATGCTGGAATACTTAAGTATGTACTTAAAATATATTTTCGATTTAATACAAGATTTAAATAATCATAATAAACGTCTTCTAAATTAAAATCAACACAGGCCAAGACTTCATAGACTCATTTCATTTTGACACTTATTTTATTATTTATACATTGTGCAAAATAAGTAAATAAAAAAAATAAGTCTCAAAATGTTGAGTCCTTTTTATTGTTCAAACGGCTTGGGGAGAAGGGGTGGCAGAGGGAGGTTCTGGAATGTGGATTACATTTCGCAAAAGGACAGGATGTATGACAATATGTCTACAATTAATGTAGATATGAGAATGCAGTTACGGAGCACTGGCAACAAAGCTTTCAAAACTTTGAACGCCATCGGCAAACGTTGAAAAAAGGCTGCATGATTTAATGAAAGTTATGCTGTGAATTTAATATTATGATTTTTAAATGTAACTAAGTAAGATATGGATACGTAAACTCACGCCTTTGTATTCATATTAATTAAGTAAATAGCAACTACAGTCTGTTCAAAGATAAACTGAAGCTTTTGAGTGGATTGATGGAAATATAGATATTAAACGAACCGTGATACTTAACATATTAGTAATAAACCATCAAAAGACAAAAAAATATTGTGATGTTTAAGATTTTAATAGATTTATTCTTACTTCGAATGATGAAACAATTTTTAATATGGCAGTTTATGATTATGACGGCCATCTTGTTAACAATAGATGACTAAATTTTGAAAGAAATATAATAAATTTTCAAAATATTAACATTAAATAAAGAAAAACATACAGATAAGCAATATTTTGCTCTAAAACAGTAATTAAGTACGGCGATGTATTGGATTTTAACAGATAAAGTTAGCTGTAAGTACTAACTTATTGCAAGATGGCTCCGGTTGCCCGCAGTCTCGTATGAGAGGTACAATTTGCTCGGCAAAGCTTCTCGAGAAGCTCGGACCTCGGACCTGACCGAGGTCTCATTATAATACAGACTACAATCACACAGTCACACAGAGTTACTTTACTTTTAAAGTCCGTTTATTCGTCCTTGGTTACAAAATGCTCGCAAAATATTATTAAAATATTATCATGATCATCTTAAAAGCTATTTTGTTAGACTTCAATAAATGTAAAATCTAAAGTAAAGCCTTGATGTAAACCGATTTCTAACGCTGTCATGAATAACCCCCCGACGAGAGTCCTCTAACACGTGTAAAGAGGACTGAAACAAGATTTTCTACTCCTATACCGTCAAATCCGTTCATATTCCCAGTTAGCTTTTCTAGAAAATTATCTTTAAGTGTTTTAGTAGTTTAGTATAGGCTTATTAGGAATTATATTTGGAGACAGAAAATTCAGTTTTTTTATAGCATAAGCCGGTAAAAGAGCAGACGGATACCTGGTGGTAAACAATCGTCGCCGCCCATAGACACACGAAATACCAAGGTGTTACAAGTTACCGGCCTTTTGGGAATTGGGAATTTGAGAATTGTGGAGGATTCGGGGATTCGGGAGACTAGGGGCTATAATTACTATAATTGGGCCTCCGGTAACCTCGCTCACACAACGAAACGCAACGGAAGCGTTGTTTCACGTCGGTTTTCTGTGAGGCCGTGGTATCACTCCGGTCGAGCCGACCCATTCGTGCCGAAGCATGGCTCACCCACATTTGAACCAGTTTCAATATAGTAGTGCTATAATATAGCTCCATAACTCATAACCTCTCATCATTTTCCTCCGAGAATATTTTGATTATAATGTGTCACAACTCCCATGGCTTTTATCACATGCGTTAGAATTGAAGTTGTAAATCAGTGAAATTATTTTATATATTTTTTGGGGTTTGAAAACTTGTGGTTTATTTGTAGTATCTAGTTTAATCAATAAATATTAAGTCCTATAAATAAACCCACTATATTAATGCCTAAACAAATGATAACTAAGCCTTAACCACATTTATTAAAATACGCAGAAATACAATTAGTTTACATCACTAATAATAGGAGGTATATATATATATATATATATAGTATACATAAATACAATAATAATAGGAGCAGCTACTAAGCTTTATTTTTTAGCGCTAAATAGAGGTATTAACAATAAGGTGTAGAATTTCACATACACCTAAACCCATTGTTCACGATAACCAATATCATATAAATAGATTATAACACTGCGTCATTGAATCCATAATATTTAAATTCCCAAAATATCATAATCACATCACATCAGGCGTAAATTAGGTACTAATTTAATGGCAAATAAAGTACATTTGAATAAGGAGTTTATACTATATATGTTATGTAATAGGGGTGAGCCTATTGCCATATATCGGGCACATTTCCAAACTCCGTGCTACTTCTGAAATTTTTAATAAACCCAGTAATACTTTGCCCGACCCGGGAATCGAACCCGAGACCCCTTGCCCGACAGTCGACCACTAGGCTAATGAGGGAAGTCAATAAGGAGGTCTAATTACAAAATATTCAATAGCCTAAATAATACATTATTTCAGTTTGTATATTGTATTTCCATTGACATGATTCTGATAATTACGTATTTTATTATTATTCACAAAATAACGCAACCGATTTGACAGCGAGCTGTCAATTGTCATTCAATTGATTTATGATATTAAATAAAAGTAGCTGTTCACTGGCAGTATAGTCGACAACACTGTTTTAGTGACTTGGTTGACAAAGAAAAAAAAATGTTGCTTTTGACCGCGATTTCGTTGCGTGGAATTGTGTTTCACAGCTCCTCCCCCGTAGGTGATAACGTGATAATATACAGCCTATATGTTAACCCCATCTGTTAATAATATTCATGCAAAATTAGAAGTAAATCCATGTAGTACTTTTTGAGTTTAGCCCGGACATACATACAGACAAACAGACAAAAAATCTATAAACCATATTTTTAGCTTCGTTGCCGTTTGTAGATCCCACCCAAAGCATTCTTTAAAACAAATAATCAATGTACAGTTTGCCCTTTCTTACGATTTAATTGTGTGTATAGACGTAAACGGGCTGTGCCGGTCTTAATGAAAAAAAAAAAATCTCCGAGCTCTCTTATGGATATAAAACTAGATAAAAGATACGAAATTCCGGTACGTAATCTTAATATTAAGATTTGTCTGAATGTCCATAGGTACACGTGTCAGTTTGCACGTCACAACTACCGGCCTCCTACAATGTTAGTATCAGCTGTAAAACGATTTTCCAATTACGTCGGTTACACCCGTTTCAGAGAAGTCTCATGAATTCGTTCGACGCAACGATCTGTATGATTTAATTTTTCGCACGGCCATATTGAATCTAAAAACCTGGTAGCTATGCGTTGGCATAGGTTTTATTTCAATTCAATGATTAGAAATGAGAATTCAGTACGTAAAAACATTAGTTACTAGTTTCTGCCAGCGGCTTCGCCCGCGATCCCAGGGGTAAAATGCCTATGTATCAGTTCAGACCATAATCTACCTCTGTTCCGAATTTCATTTCGGTCCCTTCAGTGGTTTTAATATGACTGAGTAACAAACATACACATAAATTCATTTTTAATATCGAGTCAAGCTAATTTCAATCATTGGCCTTTCAGTTACAGCGTAAAGTCTATGAATCAGTATTGTAAACGTTAGAGTAGACAAATTCCGTCATACATGATTTCTATGCAGATTTAACCTATAAGCCCGCACACGCGACGGAAGCTTAAAAAATGGAGTAACTTCTCCCGTTTTCCCAATATTTCCCTTCACTGCTCTGCTCCTATTGATTGTAGCGTAATGAGAAGTATACTATAACCTGCCCAAGAGTATGAAGAATAATTGTGCCAAATTTCGTTAAAATTCATCGAGTAGTTTTTGTTTCCATAACGAACATACAGACAGACAGACAGACAAAAATTTTACTGATTGCATTTTTGGCATCAGTAGCGATCCCTAACCACCCCTTGATAGTTATTTTTTAAATATATTTTATGTACAGAATTGACCTCTCTACAGATTTATTATAAGTATAGATTGGTATTAACCCTATGAGTACCGTCATTATAGACACAATTAAAGAACAATTGCGGTCACCGGTGTTCTCGCGGAGTTTAAAAAAAACCCTTATAAAAATCAACGTCATAATTAAATATTATTATCTTGTTACGTTTTAAAGATGACACTCAATTCGAAATTACACAAAACGACTTAATGGGCATTAAGTTGTCAAGACAGTTCAAAGAAAATGAACGGTTTCAATTTTCTACTATTTCGAAGGTAAAAATGTAGCTGTGCTCAGGAATTATTGATAAGGCTGACCGAGACTTACTGCATAATATAATAATGCAGCCGACAAAATACGAATGATAGTTTTCGTTCTGAAAAAGAGGTCAGCTATATCCCAGAGAATCATTGATGAGGTGTAAAGTGGACAGAGAACGGAATAGTTTAAAAATATGAATTTTTAAACTTGGAAGTTAACGTACCTAATGGCATTTTTTAAGGGGGAAAGCCTGGCTGAAGTGGGAGGGAGTGTCAGACTCTTACTGACTAAAAACCACCCCGTTCCTACTTCTGCCCTTCGAGCCGAAGCAAAGGTAACCTATTAAGTCCTCCGCGGCTCCATATTGGCAACAGCCCTATTGGGCCCCATCCGTGGTGGTCTGATGGCTCTTTAAAGTGCGCGCGGAACGCGACGCACCGTACGCTCGGGTCTGGTTCTGGTCGGGCGGCCAGCCACCCATGCTCGCCGTCCGCAGGCCCGCGAACGTACCTAATGGCTATCGACAGAATTGTTGAAGGTAAATCTTCCGCTAACAATTCGCCTTTTTTTGAGGGGGTTGGATCATCTAATGACTCCCGCCTTGGGTGCAACATGATAGTGTCAGACTGACTAAAAACCACCCCGTTCCTAACCCTGCTTTGAGCCGGAGCCCCGGTAATCTTTTATGTTGTCCGTAGCTCAAGACTAATAATTCACCTGTATGAATCTTTCATATGTGTTTTCTTTTACAAAATAATCTTTTGCCATTGTTATGTATTAACGTTTGAATAAATACGTCATAATATTATGTTATTATTAGTATCGGAAGTCTTCGGAACAGTAGTAGGTAGATATTGTCTTTGTTCACATAATGACCAAGGCTTTTACATAGAAAATAAATATAGGTAATGTCCTTGGGTGACTCAATGCCATACTACGACTGGTTCGAGCGTACGGCGCGTCGAATTCCGCGCGCGCCTCAAAGACCCATCAGACCACCATAGATGGGGCCCAATAGGGCCGATGCCGATTCGGAGTCGCGGAGAACCTAACGGGTTACCGGGGCTCCGGCTCGACGTGCAGGAGAAGGAACGGGGTGGTTTTTAGTCAGTAAGAGTTTGACCCTCCCTTCCGCCTCACCCAGGCGGGAGCAGACATTCGATGATTTTCCCCTCTTAAAAAAAATACTACGACTGATTCGGTTCGATGTTTCACACTATCATTTGAAATGGTATCGATAATAGTCCAAATAATTATCATCATACAGAATTATCCAGTTTTTAATTTTCTTTACCTCCGGCCAAGAGATTCATTTTAAAAAAGATACACTCGAATGTCAAGCACGGATTCTAGGATACGGAGATATATTAAAGTTTAATTTTCCATAACAGTTTTGACATTGACAGATTTTTAATGAAAATGTTCAATCTGAGTGAAACATGACGTAAAATTTCCCTTAGAACTACATATCAGGTGTCTTTCCAAATATCAAGGTCGGAAAACGCTTTTTTAATAACGTTGCACATGTATTATGCACTGCACTTTGCTAGCAATAAAGTTTAAAGTCGCGTGACACGTACAAGGGACTACCTGGAGTGTCCTGGCTTAATGTCGTTTACATTTTATGCAATTCAAAGTGAAGTTTCGGAGTAAGTTTTCATAAACACTGAGGTTTTATAGGTTTTTCTTTTTTACATTTAGGAAAAAGATTACTAATCGTTCGATTGTTTAATGTTCCGTATTTATGATTAAGTAGTTAAGTAGTTAAGATTATCTAGACAACACTGACAATCGGTGAAGGAAAACATCGTAAGGAAACCTAGGCTTATAATTTCTAATTATAAGTTTGAAATCACCAACCCGCATTGAGCAAGCGTGGTGATTAATGCTCAAACCTTCTCCGGGTGAGAAGAGGCTTTGCTCAGCAGTAGGCATTTATAGACTGTTGATGATGAGCAGTCATTCGATGATTTTACCCCTTTAAAAAAAATGCATTTATAGACTGTTGATAATGATGATGATGATGATGAGTTAAGCAGACGCAGGGTTATTGTTGGTTCAAGATATGTTCCTGATTATTCTAAATATAATTGATGTTGGAAAGAACACTGCATCATTTTAGAATTTCAATCACCTATAGTAGCTAAAAGCTTTATGATATATTATCAGTTCGTGTTAGTGTTACCAGTTCGAAACCGATTTGCAATTATCTAAATTGGTGTATATCAAACGACAGTGTTAACCTCATCATCGCCAATTGGATTTATTAGCCAATTGTAGGTAGCGTGGTCGCTGGAAATTGGCTACCATTTAATTTTAGTAACAGCTACTGATTTCACTATAAAGGATAATTCTTTGACGATTTGTCACATTTTTTCCCGTTCTTGGCGTTGTCTTTTGGTAGAAAAGACCGGTAAAACATGGCTTCTTTTAACATTTTTTGTGTTAAAAACGTCAATTTTTTTATGATATAAGCCGGTAAACGAGCAGACGGATCGCCAATCGGTAAGCAATCGGCGTCGCCTATGGACACCTGGATCACCAGAGGCGTTACAAGTGCGTTATCGGCTTTCTGGGGATTAGGAGTTTGAGGATCGTTGGGGATTCAAGAATTGCGGAGATTGGGGACGGGGAGGGTAATTGGGCCTCCGGTAACCTCACTTACACGACGAAACACAACGCAAGAGTTGCTCCACGTCGGTTTTCTGTGAGGCCGTGGAATCACCCCGGTCGAGCCGGCCCATTCGTGCCAAAGAATGGCTCTCCCACACTTAAAATAGAGGTACATATTTAGACAAAGCCCTATCCCAAACAATCTATTTAGTTAGAAAACTGCAATCAACAAAGATTCACATCAGTCTATGTAATTTTACAATTTTTAATATTTTATGTTACAAAAAATTAAAATGAAAACGTAAGGTTTAGTTTGTTTTAGACACAGCCACAACTAGCTTTGATCTAATGTCAGAACATAACAATCAAAGCGAGCGAGCCAGCTTGCATCGTCAAAGGGCGTTGCATTGAAACATATTATTTTTAGTAAACAAGAATTTTATAAAGTTCTCCCAGTTGCGCAAATATGTTTCAGTATTTTTTACTATTTTTATATTTTTCTATCAAAACGGTACCCGGGACGTTTGATATGTTTTTATTAACGTGATCCAATGACTGTACCTTGTACCTTTTGGTTTGCTATTTTACAGATAGACTGATCAAAATTTTTGTTTATTGATATACGTTGCTGGTTGCTTTGATTTTGCGACCGGAATTTAATTTAGAACATAGTTTGAAAATCCGTATGATTTTATAACTCCTCAAAAAGTATTGCTCTCTAACCGGGACAAAGACAAATGACATTGGTACAATTCTGTTAATTTCGAACTGTATTGAAGCGTGTCTATAGATTGAAAAAAGACTTTCAAAAAAGAAAAAAGGAATGGCACGTCACGGACCTCCATCTTCTTTTTCAACTCCAGTTTTTTGCTGCAGGTGCTATTTAATCCGAGTCCTATTAACTTATATTTGGCATTTAATTAAAATTAACGAAAAAGCTTGTTCATGTATTCGAACAAATATTTTAACACAAAACCTATAAGTATGAAAGCATACCGACATTAAAATTAACATAAAATAACATCACGCCTTTTATCCCCAAAGGGGTAGGCCACTGTACAATGTTACATCCACTTTTCATTATTTAACATCAATATGAGTCCCATGTAATAGGGGGTGAGCCATTGCCATATACCAGACACATTTCCAGACTCCATGCTACTACTGAGATTTTTAAAACCCAGTAATACTTTGCCCGACCCGGGAATCGAACCCGAGACCCCTTGCGACCACTCGGCCAACGAGGCAGTCGACGAATCGAAAACGACATTAAAATTACATTACCGAATACCTTTTAAGACAAAGATTATTATCTTGTAGAGTGTGATGCCTTGCTCTATGAGTAAGTATTGTAAGTTAGTTATTCACCATGCCTCCCGTAATGCTTCAATTGCATCGTATCCATTCCTGGCATTGCACTGTGAGAGAATGAAATATTTGACAAAGGGAAATTCGGTGGACGGAATACCTACTAAAACAAAAAAAAATCTACAGAGATATCAGCTTTTTCGGATTAACAAAGGCATGTGACAATTTGCGTATATGGGGATTGGATGGGTTTCACCGATGTATCCGTGTATGTGATGGACTTCGATTTTTTGTTACGACAAATTGTATAATTTTAAATCCATTGTACGAATCACTAACGGCCGAATTGAACAGCCAGTCATAATTTATCCACGTCAATCATATTGCAACTCTGTAATTAAATTTATAAAGAGATATTTCAAATTATCGTTTTCATATTTAATGCTCATTAATAACCATTTCATGTTCGAATTGAATTGAATTGAACCTTATTCTTGTTGGAATTAAAGTTTCAATTTGATCGAGTATTGGGATTCCATTTTGCGCGAGGTTGTTGTAGCTTGTTAAATCTAGTTGGTACTAGGTAAACCACGAACTCTGTAGTTAGCAATTTATGACTAACTAGGTATATTTCCGATATTTCAACGTCTAATTACAACTTTCCCTGTATTCTTCATTAATTAGTGAAGTTTACTTTACCTTTGTAGCAATTGTGGTGGCAATGTGGTTTCTATTTTGAAAGTAATGACAATGTTTATCAGTTTTTGCTTTACATTTTGTTGGATTTTGTTATCTAATGGTTACTATGGTGCATCTAAAGGTCACATTTCGATAAACTAGCGATACAGTAAAGTAAAGGAAGCTTCCATTCTATTGAATTCCTAAGCACCTCTGTTGTAAGATCGACGCCTTATAGAGTACTAGGTAGTGCTCGGCACCAATTAATCGTTGCGTGATATTTTATAGCCTGTAGCCTTCCTTGATAAATGGGCTATCCAACACAGAAAGAATTTTTCAAATCGGACCAGAAGTTTCGGAGATTAGCGCGTTGAAACAAACAAACCAGATACCTGATATTCATATCGTTTACATCAGAATCAGAATCTCAGATATCTTTAGATGAAATGATGCCTTATAAAAATTTAAAATATAAACTACAATGATACTAAATCAAAAAAACTTCTACTTTACTTCTCTTTTAAACTCGATATACTACGTATGAAATCCTTATCCTTACTAATATTATAAATTGGAAAGTGAGTTTGTTTGTTTGTTCCGCTTTCACGCCATAACTACTAAACCGATTGCTTTGAATTTTTGCAGACATAAACTTAGAAGTCCGGATTAAATAATAGGGTACTTTTTATCCCGGAAAAATTGATATTACCGAGGGAAAACAATAGTATTGGAATAGATGGCGCTGTGTATATGGGTATATGTCTCATAGGCTACTTTTTATCCTTTTGTGACGCGAGTGAAGCCGCGGGTAAAACCAAGTTAAGTACATAAATGCGACAGACTAGCGCCAAGTTTTAATCGAAGGAAGGCTAATGACGTATATTTATAGATCAAAGCTTAGAATTAAATGGGTTTTACGGTTAAAGCCTCGCTCCTATGACAATGAATGTTATAGAGCATAAATAACTACACGTGTAGACCACACTACTCGTGAACGTGACAACTTTTCATTACGTTTGTCCCTTTGATGTAAATTGATTTGGACTTCAATAGACTTTCAACCTTGTTGTTTGGTTGTAAAGTATAAATCCAATAAAATATTGATAGGTTAGAAGAAGTTGACCTGCGAATGTCTTTGACGTGATGTAAACTGATTTGTGTGTTATTTATAAACACTTTTATAGCTTGCCTCGTTTGTGTCGAGTTTAGTAATTGTAATTTTACCTGAACTTACGTTCACATTAAATTCGTTTAGTATTTTTTATGCATTACTTGTTTCGATTGATTTGTCTAACGAGCCTTTGTGTAAAGTAAGAAAGCAGTAAAGATATAATAAAATATAGGTATTAAAACCAATCTGGACTATGACTTATGAATCGATATAGTACGAAATAAAATCTCTACCCTGGGTGTTGACGACAGAATAGAATACCATTGTCACCCCCCATTGTTACTTCTCTCGCGGATGTCGAAGGCATCAAATGATGGACTAGTAGAAAAACGGGCAACAGCACTGTTAGATAAATACAATATCTCAAACCCAAACTTGTCAGGTATGAAGAAAATTGTTAACCCTTATAGACAAGGTTCATATTCCAGTAGAAGTCTCACATCAGTTTTTAATGTAATACTATGTGTAAACGACATACAGACATACTAACTCTAAGCGCTGCTAAAAACCGTAAACCGATGTACAGTTAGCATAGCTATTCAGTGTGCAGGTAAGAAAATAAACATCGGCTTAGTACATCGACTGTAGTTATTATTATACAGTTTCCAACCACCACACTTATGTAACAATTGGTAGGTTCAGTAGCCAATAGGGTAGTTTCCTAAATTTTATTTTAATGTCCGTCTGGTACATTAATTTAAAACTTTAGACATGTATATTTTCTTTTCTTACAAAATTAAATACTTTCGGCGATATATTAATTTGAAATATCGTGTGACGTCACAGCGTGACACATTTTGTAGCAAGTTATGACGTAACGACCTCCCACTCCTAAACTTATCGCCATTTTATCTAAATATTGCAACTTAATACGAGAAAATAAAAAAAATACGTGTCTAATATTTTTTTATTATCTAACTGACGGACTAATTCGATTTTTAATTTTGATGCCCTTTTTTTTTTGAGGGGGGAAAATCATCCAATGACTTCTCCCGCCTGGGTGAGGCGGGAGGGAGTGTCAGACTCTTACTGACTAAAAACCACCCCGTTCCTACTCCTGCACTTTGAGCCGGAGCCCCGGTAACCCGTTAAGTCTTCCGCGGCTCCGAATTTTGGTACCCTGGAAACTACCCATTTATGGTTACTGTCTCTGTATTGGATTAATCTTTATTTTCCTACGTAGTAAATCGCTAAGCCGCCTCTAAGTATTTATTCTAAGAAACACACAAGCTTGTACCCTTTAAACAATGCAACATGCAACGCGACACTCGTAACGTCAAGTTCTGGCTAACAATGCGACATGGCGGCCATTAATAATCCTCTACCGATACCTTAACTCTATAATCATTTTGTCATACTCCTTAGTCGGTGTCCTAATACCTTAATATTTGATCACGTCATTTACAAAAGTTCAAGAACGTTGTATTTTCTATGAAATACTGCTATTTGTTATTGTAATGGGTTTCTGTGGACTGAGTGAACCTACTCAGTCCACAGTGGTAGGTGAACTCGTAAGTTGTTGAATTTTTTAAGATACATAACTTCTTTGATATTTGTTTTTTTAACAACATTTTTTTTTGAAACGGCTTTTTTTGAATAAGTATTTATTGTTAAACATAAACATAACATCACTTCTTTTATCCCCGAAGGGATAGGCACAGGTGTACATTAATATGCCACTGTACAATATAAAACCCACTTTTCACTATTTATGTTATGAGTCCCGTGTAATAGTGGGTTGTATATTGCCATATACAGAGCACAATTCCAGACTCCGTGCTACTACTAGGATTTATTTTAAAACCCAGTTATTCTTTGCCCGACCCGGGAATCGAACCCGAGACCCCTTGCTCGGCAGTCGCACTAAATTCGGTCTGGCCAGTCGCATTAGGACACACGACAGGAGATAGCCATATATTGAACATATTTTTTTATTATAATCATTCTAATCGTAAACTAAACTAACAAACTGCCTGAGTTTTGTGTCCAGTGGCCAGTGGAGGGCAATCGTTTCTTTGTGGGCACGCGACAAAGTGAACGAGAGCTCAGTACGGGTGTTATTAAGTAGTACCTGTCTAGTTTGATAGGCAAAGAAATGTTTATAACGAATTACAGAAATTAACACATTTTGTATGGAGCTTATGTCAAAATTCTATCTCAGTAAGCAAATCTACAGATAGGTTATAGGAAATGGCCGTTTGAACCAACACAGTTTGAATCATAACTGTTTAAACAAAGAGCAACTTTACGTTTTAAATTACGACAACTTAGTGGTCATTTTATTGTCAACTAGCTGTGGAAGGTATCTATTCCAATATAACAAGGAAAAATGAATGTTACTTTTTTAATATTGATTATTTGAACAAAGAAACAATGGGTTGTATAATTGCTTTTATTGATTCGCTGTAAGTACAACGACGTTAAGTGGCGTTACATTGCAAGTTTCATTTATGTCTGAGGAAACTAGGTAGATAAAATAAGGAATAAAATATTTCTAGTACATTTTCAGTAATTTGTAACTACATACGTATCTGAGTTAAATGAGTCTCGATCACTCATGATATACCGGGACTCATAACACAACGCCTTTTATTCCCGAACTCCCTACCCCAGGCAGAGGTGCACATTATGCCACTGTTCAATGTAACACCCACTTTTCACTATGTATGTTATGAGTCTCATGTAATAGTCGGTGAGCCTATTGCCATATACCGGGCACAATTCCAAACTCCGTGCTACTACTGACAATTTTTTTTAAACCCAGTAATATTTTGCGAAACCCGAGACCCCTTGCCCGGCAGTCGCATTTGCGACCACTCGGCCAACGTGGCAGTCAGATGCTAGACCTGTTGATAAAAAAATACCCCAAACCTAAACATATTTTTTGTACTAATAAAAAATATAATTCACGGGTGCAACTCGTTAGTGGTGAGTACACACTCCTTGTGACAGACGTTTTGATTATTCCTAACGAATATTCGGAGATACTTGTTCACACATCTTTTCACAAGTTCACAAGTTCAATTCAAGATACCTCTTTCTGTCAAACATCTTCAAAGGATTTCCTACCTTATAATAAATGAGAGTTAGGGTTGAAAACAGGATACGATGATATGTATAAACAACTTTAGACGGTCTCCCAGGCATGAAGTGTTTACTAAGATCTTTGTACGATAAATATTTAAGGAAATGCTAAAAGCTGTTGATTCCTTTTGTGGTATACCCACAACGTCAACGTTGGGATTATATCAAAAAGGATATAATAAAGGACACGCTTCCTAACAAGTCCTTTGAAATGTTATTCCTATATATTGTTAGTCCTTTTATATATAGGTTATGTCACGAGTGTGTTTAAAAAATGGTTGCTGTTCTAGATTCCTTTCAATCACGAAGAGTTATGGTTCTGTTACGCATTCGCTAAAATAGTATACTAAAAAACGTTCTATTAAGCATGCTCGATAATAAAACGCCTGTGGATTAGTCAGCATGCCTGAAATGAGCATTCTAATTTAAAGCAACATTACACACAAACATGCTACTAAGCTACTATAAGTACTCAATTGATGCATGCTTGAAAGACTTGAATAAAATGTCTGCGGCATTAAGTCCATCTTTTTTCTTTTTTTCACGTCGCCCATGGACACTTGGAACACCAGAGGCGTTAAAAGATGAAACACAACGCAAGCGTTGCTTCACGTCGGTTTTCTGTGAGGCCGTGGTATCACTCCCGTCAAGCCGGCCCATTCGTGCCGAAGCATGGCTATCCCACACTTATACCTTATGTACATTTTGTGCATGAAGCGTAAATAAATAAATAATAGGTAGTATAGTATCCTGGCCTGGGCCTGCCGCCTCAATCTAAGACTTAACAGCCTCCATCCCCTCAGTGAACATCTCCTCTAAGGGAGAGAATCTCCTCTCCAAGAATTTCTGCGACGACAGGACCTCGTCAATTTGATATTTTGTGAAGTGTACACAAAATGTAAAAGTGCTTTAAGTTATTGAAGTGCTGGCAGGTGGTGTGCGCAATTAGTTTTATTTACCTAGTTTTATAGCAACCGTCAATAATGGCTATTAAATTTATTAAAACTGCTAACTTTATAAGATGTGGTAATTTGAAAAAAAAAATTATCTCCGGCATGCCGGGAATTCTGATGCCACGGGCCTAACCCAAGTGTTCATCAGTGGGATTGCGGTTGTGAGAGGATTGTGTTACGTTGTCCGGCTCACATTGAATAAATTTTCTTACAAGTCGGCAAGTATTTAAAATTACCGCCTTTTACAGGAGGTTAGGTGTTACTTTGTTATTGTTTCATCGAAATAGCCTCTCTTGTATTCCCTAATCGCTTCTGTACTAAAGCATACTCCGATCCACTTACAAATACATGTCACACGTCGCATGTAATCCGTATTCATTTGATGTTGTCACACAAAAGGACAATATTAATTTGGCGGCCGCGACCACAAACATTCATACTAGGCACAAAACAATGACTTCGTTAGCTCAGCCCGGCAGTATGTTTCACTATCCTAACTAAGAATAGAATAACTGAACGTGCTCTGAAAACATTATGAAATACATAAGCCATGCATTTTATTTCAGTCCGACTTGCATGTTGTGACAAGTATGTATCTAAATAATAATACGCCAATGTCCATGACGTCCAATTTTAAGGAAAATTTGAATAAAATCGTTAATTTTGAACTACACTTTACCCTTTATAAGCAGGCCTTATAGTAAAACACTTTAGTTTTCCTACGACTATTATAAGTACCGTGACAGATGAAATAGGGAGCTAATGTTTGGACACTGCGTGTACAGCATCGAGTAACCAGTAGCAGCACGACAGTCGCCGCGTCGCCGGTCGCGAAATGTTGCTCATGAATATGAGCCTCTAGCATGGCTTGAAACTAGTCGAGTTCCTCGTCAAATAATTACGTGAGTAAGCCGAAAACATAATAATATACTGCGTGTACACTTTATATGTGTAAAATATCTAAACTATTCTAATTGAATGCAGTTAGGCAATAACTTAACTCACTATACAAGGTGTGGTTTTGAAGCCGTGTCATTTCTCGGGGGCATGTCACAGAAGTCCTAAAGGTTCAATGTAAGAGAAAACTTCGGGACAATAGTTAAAAATACGGCTATAATAAATCTTTTAAGTTGGACAGTATTTCAGACAAAGCGACAGTAATGCTTCTTATTGGAGTTTTATGGAATTAGGAATAAAATCAATTGCGTGTTTGAGTTTGTGTGTGTTAAGCCGCATTATAAAGCTAGTTACAAGATGGCGGCGTGTTGTTCGCACTTACGGATTTCCGTAATTAACAGAAAAATGAAAAATATTTACCTAAATTTTTTTTTATTGATTCGGACTAAAAATCGATAGCCGAGTTACCTCCTAAAAAATGACGCGGCTTTAAAACAACACCTTGTATATTGTATACAAATCTAAAAATACAAACTAGCCTCAAAAGTCTATGCTACTAACCATTTTATCCTATAGGCAGGAAGTAGTCTCTCCAAGTCTAATTTAGTTAGCTCTGGTTAGCCTTCCTGCCCTCAATCTAATTGTGGGTCGGACCTGCAGTCTTAATTCAATAGGTGGAAAGTAAAATCAATATTAAAGTAGATACGAAGATGAAAGTTATTCGTGGATCGAGATGTGACCCAGTAACCTTGACCTTTGAAAAGATACAGAATTCATAGTGAAAGTTAGAGACTCCCATTTTGAAATTATTATGTTCAGTGTTGAATAGTTTCTGCTAAAAGTTTTGTTACCGACTTCAAAACAAGGAGGAGGTACTATGTTCGGCTGATTGTTTTTTTTTGTTTGTTCGCGCAGTACTCAGCCATTTGTGAACCGATTTCCAAAATTCTTGTTTTGTTTGAAAGGGTATACTCCCGAGATGGTCTCATTTCCATGACAATATTATTTATTTATACAATTTTGTGCCTATTAAGTTATATCATATGAGTTTATATATATATATAATATGAGTTTATGGCGCCGGCTTCTAACCTCAGTGGGTGGGAACCTATCAGTACTAATGATAGTTATTTTTTTCTATTTAGTATAGACTTTTTGTTTGTTTTTACTTTTTGGTTTTTGTTGATGTTATTTCACGTCTTATTATAGGGAATTAGTACTTACCGAAAATCACGAACAGGAACGGGGGGAAAATGGGATTGCGCGTACGAAGTCGCGGGCAGAAGCTAGTAATATTATAAATGGGAAGTTGGTGAGTTCTTGTGTATGTTTGTTACTTAATCACGTCAAACAGCTGAAGGTGTTGAGATGGTATTTCTAACAGGAGTAGCTTAGAGTCTGGAATACAAAAATATACTAGATTTTTATCAGCCAAGCTTACTTTTATGCCACTGGCAGAAGCTACTAACGTCAATATTTTATTTCATAGAAAATTTTAAACTAAATTTATAGTTTTATTCCGACACGGAAATTAACCTAGAGATGCTTGCGGTGGCTGAAAGACTAAGGTTGTAAAATAATATTGGCAATCCATTGATTTCTCCTAGTTTGACAACTAGGTCGAGGTTAGATGGGCTTCGACAGAAGCTTAGGAACTTGGAAGGATTTGTTGTTATTTGAAATTTAGGGTATCTAAACATACCTAAGATTTTGTCTGACTTTTCGGTATCTCATTAATTGACTAACATAAAAATGGGTATGTGACTTTTTCCGAGTATATGTACTTTCTAAGATTATTCAGACACCACTGACAAACGGTGAAAGAAAACATCGAGAGGAAACCTGGGCTTATAATTTCTAATTATAAGTTTGTAATCGCCAACCCGCATTGAGCAAGCTTGGTGATTAATACTCAAACCTTCTCCGTGTGAGAAGAAGCTTTGCTCAGCAGTGGGAATTTATAGGCTGTTGATGAAAATGGGTATTAAAAAGATGAAAATACTAAAGACACTTCAATGTCTCAAAATAAATATTAACCAAATGATTTGAAGACAACGAAACCAGAGAATAAACTTGTCAGCCAATAGCATCAAACAAGAATATCGCAAACGACGACCCTCATTCAAATATGACGTTCAAAATTGGAACAACGAAAATCGATGCGCCACGCAAAACCATACATTAACATCTATCATTCCAAACTAAACTGCAAATAAAAACATACTCTCCGCCTGTAAATATAAAGGTTAAATTCATAGTGAAACTTCTACGAGGGATGTGTGACGTCATGTGAGAAGGTCAGGATCGCTCCAAACTCACGACACAACAGAATACTGTCGGGCCATTGAACTTGAACCAACGAGTTTCCTTATTACGTATACGAAAAACGAGAAGGAAATTGTGTAGATGCCATTACGTATTTTGAACGTATTTACTTTTACTATCTTTAAATTTGCCCCTCGTCACAACTTAGATTTTACCGTTTTCGGGGTAGTCTAATTTCGGAGTGAAATGAGGACTCATAGATTTTATTTTACAAATAAGGGTTGGCAAGACGGCAAGGTGTTGCAGGCGTACATAGGCCACGGTAACCACTTACCATCAGGTGGGCCGTGTGCTTTATTGCCACCGTCGTGGTATAAAAAAAATGACTGTCAGATGGTGTCACAGATTTTTTATTCTTCCAAATGTTAGTGTTTGTAAGTAACAATACTTTTTAATAGTTATTTTATGAATCCCTTGTAATAGAGGTAAGCCTAGTTTCATTTGTACTTGTAACGACTCTGAACTACGTGTTATTAATTAAGAAAACTCCATAGTCATTGGCGTGTAAATAATTGTTACAGTAAAATGGAAGTTAGGTAAGTACTAATTAATGTAACAAGTACACAAGCGCAACTCGGGAATCGATGAATTGATTTTGTCTCCTCGCCCTAAACCGCAAGCCCCGCCAATTTGGGGAACCGGGATTATCCCGAAAATTCCAAATTAGGGGTATGCAGCGGGTATAATACTGGCAGACAGTAGGGTGCGAGTCTCGGTCGATGTGATGTTCTATAGTATTATAGGTCTGGAGTTATTTATTGGGGTGAAACGGGATCAAGTTTGTTGTATAAGTACCCATATACATACAGATTTGAACGCTCGTAGTTTGTATTTGAAAGTGATATTTTTATGCAGGGTGTTCCAATTATTGATACTAACATTTTTTTTTAGTTTCCTTGCACCTGTGTGTTACGAAAACCACCTGACCTGACACCCGAAACACCAAGGCGTTACAAGTGCGTTACCACCCTTTTGGGAGTTAAGAATTTGAGAATTGTGGAAGATTCGGGGATTCGGGAGACTAGGGAGGGGGTAATTGGGCCTCCGGTAACCTCACTCACACGACTATATACAACGCAAGCGTTGTTTCACGTCGGTTTTCCGTGAGGCCGTAGTATCACTCCGGTCGAGCAGGCCCATTCGTGCCGAAGAATGGCTCTCCCACACTTTAAAAGAGTAAAGTTAATCGTGTGTAAATTTAATCTTACTACAATCTATGGTTATTAAATCTTTTTTCTCACTTTTTAAGCCTTCCCTGGGTTTCCATGAACATTTCAAGACCAAAATTAGCTGAATAAGTGCAGCTGTTTTCAAGTTTTAGCGACACAAACGAACGGAAAATACTTTTTATTTATGTAGATAGGGGTAACGTATTGCCAGCAACAAACCTTGCAGATATAGAAATTAGTCAACATTCTGCCAGGCATTGAAGGTAGCGGGAAAACCAATATAACGAGAACTAGTCCTCTCATTACGTACACAATTTTCGTAGAGAATATTTGATACAAGGCTGGGTAATGATTGTGAATGAAGTTACAACAGTGTATATTACAAATCAATTCCGCTTCACCTTGGAAGGTGACATGACATGCAACGTGGTATCTTTTTGTACGTTCGATATTTTGCATTATATTATGCTTGACAAAGAGGTAGCTACCGTTGGATAATAATAAAAACTATTATTACAGATGTCTAGATTAAATTTCATTGATTTAACTATATATTAGACACGATAAAAAGTTCAATATAAATATAAATAGCACACCGCCAACCACATTCATTTAAAATTATCAATGAGCCGAAATTCATAAAATTCCCTCATTTCACATACCGCCACATCAAACAACAGCATAAAATTGAATACTCTCTATAGCATTACCGAAATACAGTTTCAATCATCAAATTCTAAATGACGACCGCATCGAATACCTGTATTCTATATAATTGCATCGAGTGCGGTCCCGACTGTCATCCATATATCACATTTTGGTAATTACGTCTGTCCGGTTTGAAGTGAAATGCCCACTGAATCCAATTACCTAGCCAGTTCAATAGAAATGATTTATTTTATGTCAATTAAAATATTTCCATTTCGGTGCAGTGGTCCAACTGCTCTGTCCAACTAGTTGGACCACGGGTCTTTACCAGGGACAGGTGTTCGTGACCAAGGACATTGTTTAGACTGTGTTTTAAATTTAAAAAGGATGGAAAGTTACGGATTGTATCAAATGTGGAGTTTTTATACATATTTTTTTGAACTTAGGAATTTAGGAATAGGTTCATAGGTTTATAGTTCTTTTCTCAAATTTTCTATAGATAGTGTTCTTTCATTTATTTAACTTCGTTATTTATTTAAATATTGTAATTGATTTGATTAAAATTAATTAGTTTGATAAAAAGGTATTTTTGATAAGTGATGTAGTTTTACCATAAACGACATTTGTTTCAAAAAATCAAAAAACTAAAAATACAAATGGCTCTTTATCAGCGGTGGCCCGCGAGAAACTTTTCTTTGACAGACTTGATAACGTGTGCCTAGTGAACAACACATTCGTCTGAATCGATCTAATTTCGCCGCTATAACGTTCCGAGGCTTAATGTACCCGTCGCACTTCTGACTAGAAGTTAGCAGTCGGTAATGACCATGCGTATAAATGTATGTGATAACACAAACAAATTCATCAATTCACCAACCCACATTGAGCAAGCATGATGATTAATGCTCAAACCTTCTCCGTGTGAGAAGAGGCTTTGCTCAGCAGTTGCATTTATAGGCTGTTGATGATGATGATGATGAATACAAACAAATGAAACATATCGCATTTATAACATCGTCAACAGGCTTTAATGCACGGCCGACAGATTATTTCGATAGAGTATTATGTAATTAATACTCTTGTTGGTACAGTATTCATTTCCATGCTCCGTTTCATTCCGATGAGGTTTATTGAATTTCAGTTTGAACGTGATTTTCAATACGGCATTTCGTGCAATTTAAACACGACACGGTACCTCGGTTTCTTTTGTGTTCAACCAACATTGTGGTCAAAGGATCTGTTTTGTCCTTTGTTCATTTGTGGTTAAATCTTTATTGCATACACGCCTTTTACCGGGAGATTTTAGCTGACGTGTGTAGAACATTAGTACTTTTTTTTTGGGACAATCCCGCCACAACCTCCCAAAATCGCTGCAACTCCTGTAAGCCAGGATCTACATTAGATACAACCATGAAAACACCGGAACACTGAAGTCCGGCGCGTCATGAGTAACTGTCTTGGTTCCCGCAACGAAGTGAATCAGATTATATTATAAGAGGAGAAGAAGATAAAACCGATAATGCAGTTCTTTTTGAATTTAGCCCGGAGACACATATAGATCAACAGTCAATGGATATCTCCTAACATGTCTGATCTATATTAATCGATATTACTCTATACTCCCATGTGCATACACCCACTGACAGACAGTCTCTACAACTCTGTGGACCTCTCTTTGACGTAGTGTACACAAAACTGTACTCTGTGAAAGCAAACATCGCCCTGCATATATTGCCAAACAGTGAATAAACATGACCGGTTGATATCGTACACGAGTGATGGTATGCAACATTCGTATTTATAGTGTTTCTTTTTGAATAAGGGGGAATTGAAGTACAAAATAAAACGGTTTTCAAACTCGAACTTCGAACGGACGGAGTGGCGTTGGGAGGATGAAGTAGTACGCAGAAATTTGGAATATTTCCAGGTACCTATCATCAATACGTCTGACATGGAAAGCAATATTTATGACGAAAGTTTTTGTTTCTCCAATTTAAATCCTATTAACTACAGTCGATCGGAAACGTATCAAATAAATTCGTATCGAATTTGTTTGTTCGATTTTGTTTGTCATGGGCGTACATTGTTGAGTTAATAGGAACAAATTTCAAATAAATTGATGCAAATATTGTTTTAAAAGAATGTGTAGTGCAAATAAAAATAAGATTTTTGAACGTGGAACAAAGAAGAATAATGAATTACATTTGTTTGACGGTTATTTGATTTATATCAGAGTTGGATAATATAGCTTCGTTAGCCGAGTGGTCGCAAGTGCAACTGCCGGGCAAGGGGTCTCGGGTTCGATTCCCTGGTCGGGCAAAGTATTACTGGGTTTTAAAAAATTCTCAGTAGTAGCACGGAGTCTGGAATTGTGCCCGGTATATATGGCAATAGGCTCACCCCCTATTAAATGGGACTCATAACATAAATAGAGAAAAGTGGGTGTTACATTGTACAGTGGTATAATGTACACTTCTGCCTACCCATTCAAGGATAAAAGGCGTGATACTATGCTATGTTATGTTATGTTGGATAACAATGAGTCACATTGAGCCTACAATAAAAAAACTAGAAAATTATATGTATTTATAAATAAAATGAAAGCATTACAACTGAGAAACCTTCACATAAGTATCACATCGTTATGAATGAGTACCTTCATATTCTCACTTCCCGACCTCGTCGCTTTCATAAATGTAATGAGGGTTTAAGTAGACAGGACTTGTGGCGCTGCTCCGGTACTAATACTACCTGCACTAACGAATGGAGACTTCTAAAATATTCACTACTCAACAAGATTTAACCATAAAGGGAGCGTACACGTCACCCAAATATTTCTTGAAATGTTTTTATAGTATTAAGGACTTTATTGAGAATGGAATTGTTGAAAGAAATAAATTTTAATATGACATGTAATTTCAGAGACATAAAGCCACCTTGACTTGTATTTAAAATGTTAATTTGACATTTTGAAATCTGTATCTTGACATTACTTAATAATCAATTAAATTAAATTGCATTAAATTAACATATGCATGCCTGGAAAAGATGGAATACACTGTACTGTAAACAATTAGACTAAGATCCATTGTATCACATGTTCCTGCGAATAAATTTCTATTTCTATATATTTCTATTTTTCTATTTGAATATATGAAATCGTTATAAGCCACGGAGACTTAAAAGAATCTTTTTCAAAAATAGAACACGTGCTAGGATTTTTAAAAGTAATGGCTACAAAACAAAGATGGACACTCAATAAGTATAGACTTAAATAGTATTTAAATACTGTTTGGAGCTAACTGTATTTTATATACAAAGTCATCGGAAGTTTTTGCTTTGAAAACAATACAAAAAGGTTGTAAGCGCCCCGCTATATTTTCTATTTTCACATTTCCGAAGGGTTCGTAGAAATAGTTGTCATTGCTTTCTGATGTGGAACAAGGGAACGGTATTTCATGTCCACCGTAAGCTGAGCTCTGGCTGCCTGGTTTTAAGGCGTTTTGATAGGTCTTCTTGCACTGGAATATTGAGTATTAGTAATAAAGCACTAGTGTTATAGTGTTTTATTACACCTACCTTAAAACACATTTTATAACAAGGGCACGGACCTTGAGTACGTGGATGATTTAAATAGAATATTAAAAAAAAATCCTTCACTTAATGGCACATCCACACTTGCCACCGGCTTATGTCGCCGGGTTTGCCGCCGATCGTGCCGGCGGGCATGTGTAGATGCACCATAAGGTAAGGAGGTACTCAGTCATGTAGATTTATATACCAAACTAAAGATTACTTCTAAAATATTTTCTTTAGAAAATAAGGTGTTTGAAACTAAATAAAAATACTTTTCTATTGTCGTACGAATAGAAATAGAATTTCAGTTATTTTGTTCTGTCTCTTATGATTGTAAGACAACACAATAAACATAGCATTATTTATCGAGGTACAATAAACTTAACAATGATAAAAGAATTCAATACTCACTACGGTAGTAAAGCCCTTGTATTAACTACTGCATTAAGGTTTAAAATACGTATAAAAATACAATGCAATGAATTAATTCCAGATAAAGCTCTTTACGTTCAGTGAGTCACGATCCTGGTGCTAAAAATAAACCTCTGTAAACGGCATTATTAAATTTTTCCTGTAAAAATATATATTTTTAACAACGAATTTCCTAGACGGATACCACTATAAATTGAACTCTCAGTTTGTGCTCCACCTGTTTAATACAGGTCAGTTTATACTGGTAATTCTTTGTATTCGACCCTAACGGTTTGGCCACGAAACACGCAGCGCGACCAAAGTGTAAAAAATGAATCAATCTTAGAAGTAATGAATCTTAGTACCAGTCTATTGAAACTTAGAACTAATATATTTTTGTATGGATTAGCCAACATTCAGGTCAGACTCTTACCGACTAAAGACACCCTGTTCCTACACCTGCTCGTTGGATGGATCATTCCTTTAAATAAAGCTAACATTCAGGTAAACGAAAGTCCATTACGAATGTATTATTGGATAGCTTTGTTTTTTTAATCAGATTGTTTAAAATCGTTTACGAAACCATCAGAAATTGAACTTCTAAGTTCCGCCTCTTATGCTCAGTGAGCCTCTGCCCGTGGCCCGTAAACGCCGCCCCGCGAATCTTCGCGTCGCCCGCCGATCCGCCGTCCGCGCCGCCGCACCGGTCCTCGTGGCCAGGCCGTTACTCCTATTTATAGTATCTGTAGTGTGTTCTTTGTTTAATATACCCTGTTAGTGTCAATTAGTATGTTCATTTAATTATACTTATTACGTTTGTAGCACTTTTTGTAGTTAGCTGGTATTTTATTTTTTTATAGCTGTAGCTATGTGGTACGCGGTGTCCACAATTTTCTACGAACTTTGCATAAATAATATATTTCTATAGTTTTTGTATTCAATCCGTAATTCTGGCTATTGTGATACAGCGATACCTAGTACAGCCAGGGCTTCACTGTGTTAATTCTCTGAAGTGCTAATAAATGTTTTATTATTTTTATTTTATTATATTGTTGTGACTATGGTTGAACTTAATTTAATATTTATGTCAAGATCTGTCCTCCCTTTTTGGAATTAAAGACGTATAGTTCTCATAATATGTTTATTAATTTAATGTGGGGTATATTACAAGTATAAGTGGGGTCTGTAGTATGCAGTATGCGTAATGCCAGTGCTACGGATGTACTACGAGCGTGCTACGAACGTGCTACGAGTTGCTACGAGGCTTTATTTCGTGTAGATTGATTTTACAATCTTAAAAATCGACAATTATGTGATCAAAGTTTAATTTTTAGCTTTGACACTATATAAAATAGTTAATATAGATGTTAATTATATGCGTAGTATCAGTTGCGTGTAGTATTCTCTAATACTTTAAATACACACTCAAAAATTTATTTAGTTCGTCAGTTAAGCAAAGGAAAAATATTAGGCACGATTTTTTTATTTGACGCAAAAAAACAATACGAAGCGTGTGAGTGAGGTTATCGGCGGCCTTATCACCCCCCCTAACTTAACCTAACCTACCCTACCTACAACCCTGACCTACCCTTTCCAGTCTCCCCAATCCCCGAATCCTCCACAATGCTCAGATTCCCAATTCCCAAAAGACTGGTAACGTACTTGTAACGCCTTGGTATTCCATGTGATGGACATATGGAATACCATGCGCCGATTGCTTACCATCAGGTGGTTCGTCTGCTCGTTTACCGGCTTATGCCATAAAAAAACAATAAAAAACGACTGCAGATCTATGGCGTAATTCCGATAATAGTACTAGCTCTGTAATTACTATAATAGCACTTGTGCTAGCTGTAATTTATAATAACTGTATCGACCGTGGCGTTTTTCTGATATTATGAAGAATAATAAAATAACTCCGTTATTTCAATCGGGTAGTACTTCTGACCCTACTAACTTTAGATCTATTTCAGTGCTACATAATAATTTTAGTTTTCAACTACCGATGCCTGTGTTGAACGTCTTAAACATATGTATGACGCATGGGAAGACTCAAGTGACACTTTGGGAATATTGTGATTTATACAAGGCGTTTGATTGTGTTCTTCACGATACATTGATCAGGAAGCTATCCCGTTATGGCACGCGGGTTGCCTCTCTGGAAACTCTTACATTATACATACTTAAGTGACAGGGTTTAGAGTGTCGAGGTGAAGAGAATGATTTCTGTCGAATCTGATAACAACTTATTATTTTTATTTACAACACAAAATGTTAGACAGGTAAAATGTACAGGTAAAATAGGGTAAAAGAGATATATTTTTTTCCATTTAAAAAAAAACGTTGCTCCACACTAGGATTTTCTCCTGTGTCGTGGGTGCGTTTACAAACATACAAATTTACATACATATGACACCCAGACCCGGAACAACAATTTGTGGATCACACAAAGTGTTGTTCCGTGCGGGAATTGAAACCGCGACACGCTGCATGGCAGCCGGTTGCCCAGCCACCGCACCAAACGTGCAGTAATTGAAGCCGCTTAAAGTTTCAGACATTGCTAGCGAATAATAATATGTTGAAATGTTTTTTATACTATTGTATGACATGACAAACAAGATCCATTTTGGACAAGCAATTCGGGATACCTGTAGATATACGATCATAATATACTGTATTCGGTGATTTAATTCAGGTAGATGTGACCGTCGGCGTTATATTTGTTTTATACTGAAATACTAACAAAATTCTTTTTGTTACAGTGTCCGCACTTTGTCTCAAAAGATGATGCAAGCGCTGAATGAGGTAAGTACTTATAGTGTATGGTTTGAACTCGGAGTTCAGAATTATGTACATACATTGTGTAATTTCAGTAAACCTCAGAATAAGAGTGATTGGGAATAACTGAACGTCGAAATTTACTTAAAGTTGACATCTTTATCGGATATGTATATGTTACCTGCAAATAACAGACTATAAAAGAAACATCGTTTAATTCCTGTATTAGTTTATGATGGGGCTGGCGTGGTCGTATTGTCAAAAGCCCCTAAATGTATAGCAGATATTTAAAAAATAATAATAATAAAAGACACATGCACACACATGAAAAATAAAATTCACAAAAGAGAACACTTTACAATAGTACTACTGTTTGAAATATTCATACTATAATTTTTAATAATTGCAAAGCAGTTGCAAGTTTGATAGTAGAGTAACAATTAAAATAAGGAAACACAAAGTTCCACGGCAGGACGAGTTATCTTAAACCATCACTACAGCGTACATAATACCTACTATTACACAGCTGAAGTGAAACTTTTGCAACATTTGTTCAATCCCACGTTGATTATGAATTCAAATAATAACGCTTTGCGTTTATTCAACGTATTATTATGGTAAAAGGCCATATGCAAGAAATAGCACCCTTTCACATTGTTCTTTTCCAACTTTATTAAGCAAACTTGATATTTTTTACAAAAATGGTAATTGAAGTTATTTATTTTTTGTTTATAGACCAGGGTCGATAATTTTTGAAACCAAAATAAGAAGTCACCCTGTATAAAATCATACTTACACACACACACACACACACACACACACACTCACACACACATGTGGATGTGGCAATACAGTCAGCAGATTGGGATGTGATGCGATCTTTTTATGCCACTTATATTTGGAGCAAGGCCATCGAGAGATATGGGGAGGTATTGGGAGTCACGCCGGATATTTCGATGTCCTTTGACAGGATATGGCACAACAGTTCCTGCACATAAACAGACGAACAGATCACCGCCTAGCGGAGTCAAAAAAAATTACTAATGTTTTTCAATCATTGGCTCATATTTTAATAAATATTTATTTAACATAGGACTGCTCTCTCTGACAATGTCATAGACATGTCTGCATAAAATAACTGATCAGATATAATGTCCTTATGATTTACAAACTCATGTAATGTTTTCGTAACTTAGTATGTAAAATAAGGGTGTTAAAAAATACTACTTTATTCCAATTCTAGGGGTCTAATTTTATTATAAATGTAACCTAATGTTCTGGTGCGTAAAGTTTATTTTATTACAGGGATCTAACTCTAGCTCGACGCCCGAGTTTGAGTCAGGAACTGATGACCACTTGGACCCACCGCTTCGTAAGTAATCATTACATAATACACAATGGTTAATGTTATTGCGAAAACAGAACCAACAAAATTTTAGTACTATGGATTTTTTTTTAAATTATTTGAATTTTTACTTTATTTTATTTTATTATGCTTTTTTTTTGTTTTTCATTAGGTTAGTGGTGTTCGTGTTAAGAATCTGGCTGAGCTTCATAAAATAGGACAGACAGATGTTTTATTTCTGAACTTTGGCCGCCACTCAAAAAAGAAAACTAAATAAATGGGATTTAGTATGTTAATTGACGCCTATTGTAAACGTCTTGGACAAGTGTGATTAATTATAGGAGACTCTTTTTTGAAAGACAAATTCTTTATCTCTCTCTCCATTAAGTGGGGCATTTGATCAACGCAGAAAATTGAGAAATAAATTCAATAGTATATATGTATATATAGTGATCCGATTGGCGATATATTAAGAAAGGGCCAAATTAAAAGTACCATCAACCGATGAGAATGCACGAAAAGATTAATGACTGTTAATAAAGCGAAAGAGGTATGTAGGAATCGTAGTAATTGGCGTTCCATAGTCTCTGCCTACCCCCATGGGAGACAGGCGTGAAGTTATGAATGTATGTATGTAAATTCAATAGTAACTTAATAGTTACTTATCTCTTTATCAGCCAAAGGGTTGACTGGTCGAGAATTTCAAATGGTATCAAGTACTTAACATATTTGCGTTAAAGTACGTACTTCTTTTTAAAAGTTAACAATAAGCTGGTTAACCTCTCATGTTGCATGGGGAGTGCTGATGTGTTCACCATCAGGTGGTCAATCTACTAGTCTATATCATTATTGCTGGTGACTCATTCCGGCAGCAAAGGAACTATTCTCAGATTAATTTTCCTTCATTTCTTTTTAATTTACATTTTTATTCCCAATTATTATTTACTTAATTTACCTTTTCTATGCCGTTTTAAATTATATGATTATGTAGTGTGGTGACAAAGTTAATTTTAAATACAATTTAACATTGACCATTTGAATAATTATGTGTAAGTAGTGCCAATAGACTTATTTTCGGAAGAATCACAAATGAATTGTTATTCAGCTGATTAAACTTTTGAAATTTTAGAAAATTATTGTAATATAAATTACCAAATAACGTTACTGGCTGTGCTATAAAACTTGTACTATCTTAGCAGCGAATGATTAAACCGAAATTATAATTATTATTTCTGGTAACCAATTTATTAGAGCCAGAGAAATTAACAGAGCGAAATGTAAAGAGGCTTCCGATAATATGTCTGCCTTAGAAACCATTATTTATTTAGCTCATTTTCATTCATTATTCATTGTAGAAGTAGATCCAAAGCATACATAGGCTTCGCCTATCCAAAAAAATAAAAATAAATAAATATAAAAAATCTGCAATAATAATCTCAATATTTCGTTAACAAAACACAAACAAGTAATTTAGTTACTATAAAATAGCTTTAAAAACGAATAATTATTTCAATTCAACATATCAAGAGGAAGAAATCCAAAATGACCTACATTTTCACGATTTTGACAATGAGAATGACGTATTAAATGAGAATATTGAGGATGATGGCAATGGTGAGGAAGACGAAGAAGAAGAAATAGAAGCTGATGATCAGGAAGAAGACCATAGGAATGACGAAAATGATGAAAATGATCAAGAGGACGACAATGATAACGAAGACGATGAGGAGGTGATCCAAGTAGAACGCAATGTGAATGGAATTTAGACTAGGTTGTTATGCGATTATGAATAGCACACTGCACACAAAAGTACTATGCATGAATTAAGTAATGACTAGCTAATGTTGGAGAGATTTTCTATAAATTGTAACGATGATTCACAATTGACTGATCACAATTATTAACAGAATCCTAACTTTTAATGTGGTAGGAACGGGTTTAATTTAATCAAAATGGAACTCATTTTGATTTCAATGTGGCTTTTTTAATGTCACATTGTTATTGTTTAGATTTTGAGATATCCAATGACTTTAGTTTCATATAACCAAGTCTGAAATCATTGATATCTAAAGGAAACAAAGAACATTAAAATATAAATATTAATAAGTTTCTATGACTAAAAACATGGGATTGATATTTTTTATAACAACTATCGTCAGACATACTAAATTGACTAAAAATCGCGTGTTAATAACGTGAATATACTGAGAAAAGCTCGAGTCTAGTCTGGTCTAGTTTCCGATCTTAGATTTTATGATACATAAATGTCATTGAGAGGGCTAAAAAGTATTATTATGCATACCTAAAGACATACCTTACGTCAGCATGCGGGCGTAAAATATTAGCTAGTCGCAGTAATAGGTAGAGTAATTATAGGGACTATAACTATGTATAAGTATTATTATTTATAATAATATTATATTATTATTTATTATGTATGTCTTTACCATTCACGGGACCACAGGGTCCCGGTCATTTGGGAGGCGTACGAGGGGCCGAAGCCAACTGCGCAGATGCCCTTTCGACAATTTTAATATAAATGTAATGGACACACATTATTTATTATTATTATTATAACAGTATTATTATTTATAATAAAAAAATATTATTATTATTTACCTTGAATAAGATGAATGGGTCAACTATATACGCTGTGAAATTTATTTCGTTTTCGCCCTGAAGTAAAATGTCTCGGTAATACAAAGAAATAAAATAACTGATGAACCATTGCAAAAAGCAAACTTGCATTATCAAAACATCACGCTATGTTATTCTTAAAGAGTGTTCTTCGGCGCGTGGCATGTGCGATGCGAGTAGTGGGTACAAATTTGTGTCTAGTGTTTCATGTGCGTATTTCAAAGAAAAATTTAATTCACAAAAATGATATCATTATTTTTTCTTCCTCCATCGAAAGTACTTTTTACGGCAAGTGGTTTTGCCGCGTGACGAAAACGAAATATTAGATTTCACGGTGCATAATATAATTATGAATAATATATATCATAAATTCTGTAGGTACTTATAGCTGCACAGTCCCTCTAAATAGGTGATAATATAATTATATAGTTCGATAGCTTAACTTAATATTTAGTAGCATGCACTGCATGCTGAAACTGTGAGCTAAAATTGTATCTTTAATATATTGTATAAGAGATTGTATTAGGTAGAAAATATATTACGAAATCCAGTAATTATGTAAATATTAGTTTAATATTACTATTATATTATTATAAAGTATACAATTACCTTTATATAATTATAATATAACACTCTTTCTTATTAGTTCATTCGCCAGATATTTTTTGATGCACCACTTAGTAGTTTGAATTAAATTATAATAATTATATTAATTGAATATGTATACTTTCTCTGTCATGTTAAATCTAATAATTTCATAAATACTGATCAAAAGCATGGTATGTACGTAATTATGTATCTATTTTATTATATGCATATAAAGCAAAACTAGGTATTACAAATGTTTGATTATAAAACATATTATATTAATATATACATATATAATAGGTAGATGCATTTATACAATATATTACTATAATATACAAGGTGTCTAGAAAATAGAGCATATTACTGTGAGTGGATTATTTGTACTATTATTATGCCCCTCCAAACCACTATTAAATGAGGGAGTTTCCACCTACCTACATTTTTTTCACTACTGTAAATTGAAGTTGAGTGACAAGAAAATTGTTCTAGGAAACAAGCTACTGCTTGTGTCAGTTTTCTTTCTTCCTAGAGAGATTTTTTAGGAAAAACTATTGTTTTTCCTGTTTTTCCTAAAAAATCTCTTACATCTGATATTACCTCTAGAAAGACGTACCATTGAATAGAGTATTTATCCACGAATATATTGACGTACAACATACTAAAAAAAGATTGTTTCACTGATATATGCTAAAAGATGTGTGTTAAAGTAGTGATTTGTCAATATTTGCGAAAATGTGGTATAATTTTGAAACCGTACATTTTCGGTGAACATATATTGGGATGTTTAATTAGACATTGTTTCAGCTAACTCCCCTCACAGTGTGGTGCACTATTTACTGGACACCTTATTGGTCAAGGTTTTTTATAGCACGTTTGATCAATAAGTACAATGTACATTATGATACCAATATCATACGTTTCTAATATGACATTTCACACAAACAATATCTTGTTTCCAGATGATTCTGTGTACTATTCTCTGAAGAGATTGACTAAACTATTCGTTGTTTTTTGTAAGAAGAAACCGATCGTGCTTTAGTAATGTTTAAATTTGGGAGAAAATTAATTGAGGAGCTACTATGTGCAAACCGTATGAGCTAAGGAAGTGTGTCATGTACTTAGAGTTTGTAAATATACATAGCAGTATACCTTGAATTATAATTTAGTATTGTAATTGAATTTGGTAATTTAATCTTACCATATAAAAAAAAGTCGAGTTTTCCTTCCTGACGCTATAACTGCAGAACGCACGAACCGATTTCCACGGTTTTGCATTCGTTGGAAAGGTCTCGGGCTCCGTGAGGTTTATAGCAAATAATGTTACATAAAACGAAGCCATCTGGTGGCGAAACGGAGTTCGCCGGGTTTGCTAGTTTATTATATAATAACACTAGTCAACAAAAAAACAATTTTTGCATGTAACATGAGAACTTTTGTCTAGTTATGTTTAGGACAAGGATAAGGATACTAGAAATAAAATTAAAATGCTTCAAATACGAATAGTTTTTTTGTAATACCATTTTATAACATTTTAGAAATTTTGAATTTTTATAAACAAATGAAGTTATTTCGATTGATTGCTACATTAATATGAATTTACTTTTATGATTTTCGTCTGTATTTTGCTTCAGGAACGTCTCGTTTTAATGTCCAACAGTAATCCGCTAACATACGTGGGCTCCACTTGCCCTGATATCGTTTTTCTATGGTAGAAATGTCTTGATGGAATCTTTCACCGTGTTCATCGCTGACGGCGCCCAAATTTTCAGGAAAGAACTCTAAATGTGAATGGAGAAAATGTATTTTCAATGACATATTACAGCCCAAAGCCTTATAAGTAGATAAAAGCTCCGTGATAATACATTTATAGTCACTTGATCGGTGATTTCCTAGAAAATTAGAAGTTACTTTCATGAAAGATTCCCAGGCTGATTTTTCTAAATTACTAAGCTTTTCTTTAAATATATCATCTTTCATCAATTGCCTGATTTGGGGGCCAATAAATATGCCCTCTTTAATTTTTGCTTCACTCAGCTTAGGAAATTTTTCTTTTAAATATAAGAACCGCCACCACTCTTATCCATAGCTTTTACGAAGTTCTTCATAAGCCCAAGCTTTATGTGTAAAGGTGGTAAAAATACGTTCTCAGGCTGCACCAATGGAGGGTTTTTAATATTTTTTTGTCCTGGAGTAAGAGATTGCCTTTTGGGCCAGTCTTGCTGAACATAATGATTTTTTCGGTCTCTGCTATCCCACTCACAAATAAAATAACAGTATTTTGTATAACCAAGTTGTAATCCTAAAATTAGGGCAATCACCTTCAAATCTCCACAAATTTTCCAGTTGTGTTCGTTATACTGAATTTTTTCAATATAAATTTAATAGTTTCATAAGACTCTTTCATATTAGAAGCCTCACCTACTGGGATAGAGGGAAGTTTATTGCCGATATGTAAAAGAACAGCCTTTAGACTTACTTTTGAGCCATCAATAAATAAACGCCAGTCTTCTGCTTTATATTCTATACCCAAGACAGTCATTACACCATGGGCATTATTACAAAATACAAGCTGATCATCTTGTGAAAAAAAACCTTTTAGCTCTTCATCTCGATTGCGAAAGTAACATACTTTTATTTTAGGTTGTAATAAATTCCATCCCTTTAATCGAGAGCCCAAAAGTTCTGCTTGTTGTTTGGACAAATTTAAGTCGCGTACCAAGTCATTGAGATCACCTTGTGATAGAAGATGTGGCTCATTAGATGAGGATGAAGAAGCTTCTTGAAAGTCAGGATCCAATGTCTCTTTTTCGACTTCTGGCGTAAGGGACAGATCGCTAGGTTGAGGTGGCTCTGTACCGGTAGATCTTCACTATGAGGGATCGGTCTTTTAGCTGATGGCAGGTCAGGATACTTGATTTTACTTTTTGTTTTAATTGTAATACCTTTTGTACCAGTAAGACAAAAATAACAATCAGATGAGTGGTTCGTTGGTTCCGTCCAAATCATAGTGATTGCAAAAGGCATAGATCGAGATCTTTTCGCCCATCCAGTGAGAAGACCCACACATGTAACACAATAGATGTGTGGAACCCATGCTTTGTCTTGTTGTCCGATGGCAAAACCAAAATACTGTTCATATAACTTAGTTACTAATGGTGTCAAATTCCTTCGCTGAGTTTTGAAAGTAATGTCACCACAAATGTAACAAAACTTGTCAGGATCATTTTTACACTTTCTAGACATTATTTAAGAATCACTTTACTCTAAAAACAGAACAAACCACTACGCTCTTCAAATAAACAAATTCTCTGAATGCGAAAGTAAAACAAAAAAGGTTAATTTTTAATTTTGTGGGTAGTAGCTGTAACACGAAAACTAGATGTGATGGAATCAAAATAAATATGGTTATAAAATGAGGGTAGGTAGGTACTTTAAAATTAGCCAGCACCTTTCTTGTTACAAAATTTTGTTGACTAGTGTAATTAATGATGGGTAAGGTGGAAGGGATGAGAAGCGCTGGGCGAAGGAAAAAGTCGTGGCTGCGCAATATTCGGGAGTGGACTGGTATCAGCTCTGTGGAACAACTTTTCCGTCTGGCCAATGACTAGGAACAATTCAAAAAGTTGACCGCCAACCTTTAGGAATGATGTGGCACCATAAGAAGAAGAAGATATTGAATTTGCATAATCATTCTGCCTCATAGGTCATATGGTCACAAGTGTGACTGCCGGTCAGGCAAGGGGTCTTGGGTTCGATTCCCGGGTCGAGCAAAGTATTACAGGGTTTTAAAAAAAATCTCAGTAGTAGCACGGAGCCACGAATTGTGTCCGGTATATGGCAAAAGGCATATGGTATAACACAAATGGTGAAAAGAGGTTGTCACATTATACAGTGGTATTAAGCGTAGTAATGTGCACCTCGACCTACCTCTTCGGGGATAAAAGGCGTGATGTTATGTTATACGTTATGTATAATTCTAAAAAGCAAATTTGTTCATTATTATAAAAAGGTTGTTTCCTCTTGTAAGAATAAGTACTATTTAGATTTAATATAGCTGTAACTATAGCCATATTATAATACTTGATTATTTAATGAACTTCTCGCCCGCGACTTTCAATTCGGAGTAATTACCTATATAGGTTATTAATTATAAACCTTTGTCTTGGAAAAACTTAAATGATTTAAGGGTAGCGTATTTATATAAATACAGGGTGTCCCTGAAGTCGACAATCAAATGGCACCAGGTGATCGGCAAAGTTTCAATAGCTACCACAAATATGTTTAAGAAAATTTAAGTCAAATAGTTTTTTAATTACATTATTTCTTCGTCGGCTTCAAATAAAATGTCTTTCAGTACGTGTCTTTCAAACTCTATGTTTATGTTAAACTTACTATTAAATCGCTCGAAAGTATGACATAATTTTCCTGGTTGACATAATATTTAAAAATAATCAAAATAGGCCATTTGGAATTGCTTAGTTCAGTTTCATGATCGCTTAAATTGTTATCCCGATTTTAAAAAGTCTATGGAAATTGTTTACAATTCGATTGGGAAATCTTAAAATCTTACCATCATTCACGGTGTTACTTTTGCGTTTAGTTTAGATATCGTCAGCAGCAAAAGAAATGCTAATAGCCTATTTGACCGATATATATTTGACAACAAACAAAACACGTCATCACGTTAGCTGTAAAAGCTTGGAAGACTTGAATAATATTTTAAGAAACTCGGTTGCTAAATGATAGAAAAAAAAATGTTTTAAGAAATTTTTCACATAGCTGCTAAGTACTAGATATGTTTGAATTAAGAACGTAATCCGTATGAACTCCATCGTCCGAATACTGAAAGGATACTCAAGTTTAAGATATACCATTGCCATTCAACGTGGCAATGCTGCCAGTCTTCTGGGAACGTTCCCCTGTGATAGTGATGCGGACGAATTCTTTGACGCCTAAATTAAGGGTATAATTTTTGTTGTTTTCTTTTTTACTTTCGTTTTATTTAATAGTTTAGTTGTAGTTAATTTTAAGTTGTAAATATTTATGTAGTTATATAAATTATGTTATAGTATACGTTACTTGAATATAGATGTACCTAAATATCGTGCCGTCTCTGTCATTATACAAAGAATTTATAGTGACAGAACTATACTTAAAGTATTTTGATATGTCATAGGGTTTATCATGTACTTATATTAAGGTAGTAGAAGAGGTGCCTAGTAGCTGTAGGTGTGAACACAAACATTACTGAATTGAGATTATAAGCAGAATTTACGATCCTCTAAAGGTAAGGGTAAGAAGGATGGGTATCATTGCTATATTTAGCTACCATCATTCCACTCACCAGCCAATCACATAATGGTAAGCGCTCACTTTGATATTATGTCTCATTTTTGTTTATTGCAAGATACAAGTTGTAATATCGTTTGTATTTTTATTTTATCTTTGTAATTTCTAATGGTTTGCTGTGTTTTAGATGAGCTACCTTTAATGAGACACATCTGCGTACAAGCTGTGCCGGACTCCGTAGCTATTTCTGAAGGAAAGACGTTAATACTTAATTTTGAGTTTATTACTTTTTACCCATTACGTGATCTTAGAATGGAATGGCGAATCGGGACGGTAACACTTCAGCGCACCACCTTCTCAGTGAGTCTATACTAATTCTAATTAGGTAGTTATTAACATAGTTATGTACCTATATAATTAGTGAATACATGGGTACCTAAACTACGATAAGTAAGTGTGAGAGTATGTTTAAGTGTGGGAAAGCCATGCTTTGGCACGAATGGGCCGGCTTAACCGGAGTAATACCACGGCCTCACAGAAAACCGACGTGAAATAACACTTGCATTGTCGTCTGAGTGAGGTTATAGTAGGCCCAATTTCCCCACCCCCTCTTTCCCCAATTTGCCCATTCCCTGAATCCCCAACAGTCCTCAAACTCCTAATTCCTAAAAGGCAAACGCCGATTGCTTATCATTAGGTTATCCGTCTGTTCGTTTATCGGATTATAGAAAAAAACAACTACTAGAAGATCAGGTTCAGGCCAATTTGTGAATTTTCGTACAATTTTCTTATTCTACTTGTTTGTTATCACACGAGTACCTACACATAGAGTGCCTGAAAAGATTTTTGATTCCAAGGCCATGCATAATACCTCTTTATCACCTACCGCTTTTAAATTCTTTACCACCCGATCTTCAATTGTCAGAAAATGCCTACGACATTAAGTCCACTAATTGGGTAGTTTCCAGAGTATCAAAATTAAAAATCGAATTAGTCCGTCAGTTAGATAATGAAAAAATATTAGACACGTATTTTTATTTCATCTTATTAAGTTGCAATACTTGATAAAATGACGCTAAGTTTAGGAATGGGAGGTCGTTACGTCATAACGTGCTACAAAATGTGACACACTATGACATCACACGATATTTCAAATTAATATATCGTCGAAAGTATTTAATTTTGTGAGAAAAGAAAAAATACGTGTCTAAAGTTTTAAATTAATCTATCAAGCGGATATTAAAATAAAATTTAGGAAACTACCCCATTACACAGTGTATGTGCAATAAAGTTGAAATAAATAAATAAGTATTGAGTTTCGATCATAGTAATTTCTATTTTATTACTAGTGGCCTGCTCCAGCTTCACCTGGACGCTATTCTTTTACATAAACTTTTTCCTAACGATAACGAACATGACAAAACTATAATTATCCAATTCGCCGTCACACAGTCATTTGTCAGTTATAGGCAGACATACATATTGGTGATGCATTTTTATTAACATACATCGAACACTCTGTAGATGATAAAAACTATAAAGCATCACACAGTAAGATTCTTAAATCTTTACTCTTTGAGGGATAAGTGGCTTGATGATATGGTAGTCACTATCAATAAATCAGCCACTTGACATCCACTGCTGTAGATTGGCATGGATGACACCTGCATCCCGTGTTGTCTAATAACATTTCTCAATTCTATTTAGGGGACGCCTATGTCCTACAGTGGACGTCCTGTGGTTGATTTAAAGATTAAGGCGTGCAGCACCCGGTCAGGTAGGCCCGTCGATGTACATGCAAACAATAATGCAAGGGGAACTCTGTCTATAAGTACACAGACGAAAAATTTCTGTTTTGAGACACACTATTTATTGTTTTCTTTGAAAGACTGCCTCGGCCCACTGCGTGCTTCGGTTCTTTATGTAATATATCAATTTATAAATGTATGTATTTCAGCAAAAAGGGCAATTGACTACCGCTAAGCTGGTGATACGGAAGACACAACCAAAAATGACTGGAAAGGTCTTTGGTTTTCTCTCTGTAAGGACTGAAACAAGCTTTGACCTACTGGCTATAGTTCAGAGCTCCTGTGTGGTGTATGAATACAAAAACAAAAGTTCCCGATTTAACGTAAGTACATAATATTTTTTTTTATACATTTTGTATCTTTATTTCATAATTTACTTAGTTTTTTAAATGTTGCCTCGTTGGCCGAGTGGTCGCAAGTGCGACTGCCGGGCAAGGGGTCTCGGGTTCGATTCCCGGGTCGGGCAAAATAATACTAAGTTTAAAAAAAAAATCTCAGTAATAGCACGGAGTCTGGAGTTCACCCCTATTACGTGGGACTCATAACATAAATAGTGAAAGGTGGGTGTTACTGCTGTGTGCACCTCTGCCTACCCCTTCGGGGTTAAAAGGCGTGATGTTATGCTATGTTATGTTTTTTAAATGTGTCCTCATAGTTTAAGATTTTCTTCTATCGTGTGTGCTTCTACGAACAATTGTAATTTCACATACATAATATTATACTTAGACTCATAATAACAATATGAGAATTAAGTAATTAATAAAATAATTAATAATTATTTAATCAATATTACTCAGTGACTCATAGAAATATGCGTATACAACTATGAATTAATGAATAAACTTTGAACTAGTTACCAGTAGTCATATTACTAACTAGCTGTTGCCCGCAACTTCGTCCGCGTAGAATAATGACTTCTGGCAGAATTCATCAGAATCGATTCAGTGCCTACGTGAGATTTATTGTAAAATGAATTTATTGTGGATTCAAAAAATAAATAAGTAATTCCGCAGGGATTTTGCCAGTAGAGCGTCCGTTCAAGGTGTTGGTGTTAAAAACTATTCTATCGACTATTGTTGTACCGCATCTCTCTAAAATAAGTTCAGTGGTTGATAGATGTCGAAATACTCAAACGCTACTAAATTTTAAGTCGCGCTTAAGTATACTTCTGTCTCCACAAACTCTTTGTAAAATGACAGAGATGGCACGATATTTAAGTACGACTTAAAATTAAGTAACGTTTCAGTATTCCGGCAAGAGAGTCCCGGAGCTTTAACGCATTGTTCCCGTTCCCGTGGGACTTCTGTGTCTTCATGTTCCAGATCTCAGATTATGGTTTTAACGACTGTAACTCAAAAAGATTCAATGATTCTAGATTCAATAGATTCAATGGCTAAGAAGATTTATCCAAACTTTCACCCCCTATTTGGTGACCAAATTTGGGGGTAGAATTGATCAAAATCTATTCTTACAGGATGCCTGCGTCATAACATCTACCTGCATGTCGAATTTCAAGCCGATCGGTGCAAAACTGACAAAGTTTTATACAAACTTTCTTCCCCTATTTACCCCCTTGTGGGTAAAAATAATCAAAACCCTTTCTTAGGGAATACTTACGTCATAACATCTACCTGCATACTCAATTTCAACTCGATCGGGGTGGAAATTATCAAAATCCTTTCTTAGCGGATGCCTACGTCATAACATCTACTTCATGCCAAATTTCAGTCCGATCTGTCTAGTTGTTTGGGCTGTGTGTTGATAGATCACTATGTCAGTCAGTCACCTTTGAATTATATATTGCTAAATAATAACTAATAATTACACAATTAAACTGTCAAACACCGCGAGGACACCGGTGACCGCAACCTATTGTTCTTTAATTGTGTCTATAATGACGGTACTCAATGGGTTAATTAATACATTGTTTTGTATAATATTATTATAACTGAACCCGCAACACGTTGGGCAACAGTCAGTCGCTCACTGTGCAAACAAGTTGATGCGTGAAAAATAATAGTTAAAAATACATATTGAATAACACATGCAATAACGGGCTCACGTACAAAATAGCATTCCTAACAGCCTAACCTCAAAATACCATAACTCCCAAACTCTATAAAAAAAAAACAAAATCTGGTATAAACCGCTTAACCAACCAACATAAAGCTATAAAGTTAATTCAAAATAAAAGCATTGAACTAAATTGAAACTACACTCATTCATGTATTTAACCCGACTGGAAACCAACCGTAATGTATAGTAATATATACTCTCTGCTGAGAGAACTAAGGTTGTATTTTGAACAGCTCGTATGTACGGGACATAGAATGAGACGCTTCGAGTGAGAAGTAACAAGTAGTTGCCCCGTTCCCAAGCTCCGGGTGAAATGGAAACTATGTGCAGTGTGCGTCGAGCCCACGAGCACTTTATACTCTCCGACTTTTTAATACGATTTAGCAAGATAAGAGTTTGTATTGAAATGATACTTACATGAAATGGGGCCTGACTGAGCCCGGAGTGGTAGACGAGGCGAGTGTACAGGTAATTTCATTTGATCACGTCATTTGGATATTTGAAAAAAAATATTATTATTATTCCTTGATAACTGTTACGTTTCTTCCATCTTAGTGGGGTTTGAAGAAGCACAGGCCGAAGCCAAGTGCGTGTCAATGATCCTAACTATTTAAAAATTTGCGAGTAAGGCGGCATGTATTTTTAATAACTGCTTTTTGTAGGAAGTAAGCAGAGGGCTGATATATAATGTGCCGAGTCTATTGTGTAGGGATTTTGGAATAACTCCCGTAGTGGATAATACATACGATTGGGATAGTTTTGGTCTGAGTAACATTGCACTGTGTTTTTATTAGTTCTATGGATAAATATGTGTATTTTGCAATTTTCGGAGTGCGTTTTTACAAGGTTGTGTGTGTTATATATGGCAATGTCTTCGATATAAACTAATTTATGTCTTTTGTCTAACATTGTATTATCCGGTCTATTATTGTACATAGTTTTATCTGTAATTATGGTTCTATCCCAATACAATTTGCAGTTTTTATTTTCTATTACAGCTTGTGGGTTCTATTTATAATATGCTAATTTTTCTGTAATCAATTTCGTTCGGATAGCTAAGGACTGATTAATTCTTGAAGCAACTTGGTCGTGGCGATGTTTATAGTCGGTTTGGGCTATGGCTCTACGTGTTCCCGTGATGTGCTGAATGGTCTTAGAAGCACCATAGCAACGTCTGCAGTAGTCATTGAAGTTAGATCTATGGATTATAGTTAAGAAGATCTGATAGGGGGTTGAGAGCAAGGCAAAATCAGAGTGGGCTTAAGGCGTCACCTTGAGAAATACCTCGCTTAATGGGTATGGGTTCCGTTTTTTTTAATTTACCTACTAAATCTATAATGACTGGATTATTTTTATAAAGTTGTAAAATGTAGAGCAGCCAACTATGAGGGACAGTGTTGAAAGCCTTCTGGTAATCTACGTATATTGTCAAATATCAATTTTTAATTTAATATTGTGTTTCATGGCTATAAAATCTATTGTAAGCTGTTCTTTACATCCCTGGCTATACTTACGACATCCTTTTTGCTCCTTCGCTAGAATATTGTTGTATGTGTGTTTGTACATTACTTCTGAGATGCAACCGGTAGTTAGTTTATAAATAGTTTGCAGGCAAGTTATAGGTCTGTATGTAGCTGGGTTCAGGTGGTCGGAGTCCTTGGAATCATGTAGGTTAGACATTTAGTGACGAATTCTGGTATAGTTTGGGAGTTTGTGATGAAATTCTTAATCCTTACTAATATTATAAATCGGAAAGTGAGTTTGTTTGTTTGTTCCGCTTTCACGCCGTAACTACTAAACCGATTGCTTTGAAATTTTGCAGACGTAAAGTTAGAAGTCCAGATTAAATAATAGATAGATTTTTATCCCGGAAAAATGTGATATTCCCAAGGGAAACAAAAATATTGGTATAGATGACGCTGTGTGTATTGGTATATGTCACAAAGGCTACTTTTTATCCTTTTGTGACGCGAGCGAAGCCGCTGGTAAAAGCTAGTATGTTTATAAATTGATGGGTGTAAGTGAGTTAATTTCTTGTCATGTTAGTTGTGTATATGGTCAGTGTCCGGAGCCTTCACATTGTGTGCTTTCCGAATGACTTTAACTAAAATGTCTAGTGGTACCGCATGGAACACTATTTCTGGCATATTTCTAATTTTTCTTTGTCGTTTTGTGTTCATGTAGCTGCGTGGTTGTGTTGTGAGGTTTTGGAATAAATGCTTGACCAGTAGGTGTGAATTGTTCAGAGTTAGGACTAGTATTTTATGATGTGTATAGTCTGTTTAGTGTATTTAATGTATCTATGGTGAGGTTTCCATTGAATATTGTCTTTCGCTATTTATGAATTGATTGTTTTGATATTTACGCTTACTACAATTTGAGTACCTACGTCGCTGACTTGTAATGGCGGTGAGTTATCGTTTTAAACTGTTCATGAATTGTTCATTTGTTGTGTTGGGCTCTTTATAACTGGAATATTGGTGTTTTATCCTTTCAAGATGTGCAATTAGTCCTAAACTTCTATTGCTGTTGACATATTGTGTGAATCTACCTATCTCTTTACGTATTATTAATTCTGTTTCTGTCTAAGCGCTTCAACCAGTCGGTCTCTTGTCTATTGTGGAGTGTTGTTGTTGTTTTGTACTTATTGCTTGTTTCCTTTGATTTTGGAATCATTACACAGAGCTGCGGTATGAACAGCACAATACCTCTATATAAGCGTGTGGGTCCTTAGGATAGGAAGTCGTCTTCGACTGACCCCTACTTGATTAAAACTGTTCTATTTAAATATGAAATAATGTAAGCTAGCTCTTTTGACATTTTTTATTTTGTCTATCAGTGAATATTTTTTATAGGTGTTCTTCAAAAATTTTTACAATTTTAGTATCGAGGGATTCAGTAAACATAGTATTTGTGGTTTCGTTTTAAAATTCTGTGGTATTAAGTGTGTATTAAGTGTGTATGCATGTTGTCAGGAGTATTATTTAGGTATATTTCGTTTAATTCGCTACAAGGGGGAGAGTTATTGAAATCGATATTTAGAGTGATTACGTGTGTTTAATTATATTGTGTGTTTTCTACTGCTTACATGTTAAGGCTGACTTCTTGTTTAATTTCCTGTATTATATTATCTGTAATTAGTCTATTATTCATGATCGGGGTGGTCCCATTGCCACCAGGTCAGGATCTGATGATGGGATCATATGGGTATCGAGGGGAACTTTTTAAAATTGTAGGGGAAGAAAGAGAGTTTATTATTTTACAAAGGTATGTAGTTGATCTGATGATGGAGTCAAGAGGCAGTCGAGGGAACTCCTCAAGAATTTGTAGCAATAACCCCGTGTTTGGTCTTAAATTATTTGTATTGAGAAGATCTTTATATCTACGGTGATGTGATTGTGATGATGAAGGAGTATGATAGCTAAGGGAACTCCTCAACGGTTGACAGTAGCTACCTGGTGTTTGGCTTGATTAATTTGTATTACTGAGAACTTTACACTTAAATGGTGTGTGATTGTCATTAGGGGCCTGATGATCAAGGAGTATGATAGCTAAGGAAACTTCTCAACGGTTAACAGCAGCTACCTGGTGTTTGGGCTTTATTAATTTGTTTTAATGAGAACTTTACACCCAATTAGGGTGTGATTGTCATTAGGAGCCTGATGATGAAGTAGTATGATAGTTGAGGGAACTCCTCAACGGTTGACAGTAGCTACCTGGTGTTTGGGCTTGATTAATTTGTAGTGATGAGAACTTTTGACCTAAATGGGGTATGATTATCATTAGGGACCTGATGACGAAGGAGTATGGTAGCTAAAGGAACTCCTCAACGGTTGACAGTAGCTACCTGGTGTTTGGGCTTGATTAATTTGTAGTGATGAGAACTTTTGACCTAAATGGGGTATGATTGTCATTAGGGACCTGATGATGAAGGAGTATGTTATCTAAGGAACTCCTAAATCATTAATAGCTACTATTAATATACGCAACGCTACTATTAATCTATGTGTTTTTGCTGTTTTCCGTGAGTGATCTAGCTCTGTTTCAAATTTCATCTAGGTCCTTTCAGCCGTTTTAATGTGACTATGTAACAAACATACACACAAACACACGAGCTCACATATTTTCGCATTCATAATATCGGTTCAAGCTAATTTCAACCATCGGCTCTACAGTTACAGTGTATTCTACTGCCAGCAACCTAACCTTCGACAAAGTTATATTTGCGTTTTGTACAGTAATTTTGTTTTGGGACCGAGCCGCACAATTAAGTTTGTTCTTTCGTAAATATACTCCAGGATGTTAAAGTATAATCATACCAAGTTTCATCGTAATCGAAGCAGTCGTTTTTGAGTATTGCGTGAACATATTATCAACTTGTGTTTTGTTGCTTAACTGTACAAATAGTCGATGCCCACTTTTGAGTTTGATTGGGCTTATGTTTTTTATACCTTCACTTTTAATAATTTAGCTAATACGATTTGTTTGGGTAGCATAATTGGAGAAAATAAACAGAACTCAGTCTCTTCTAGACTCAATGTATTTTCTGTAGAAACCATACCTAAATCATTTTTGATTGAATATTATTGCCTTGTTGGCCGAGTCGCAAGTGCGAATGCCGGGCAAGGGGTCTCGCGTTCTTTTCCCGGGTCGGGCAAAATATTACTGGGTTTTTTCAAAATTCTCAGTAGTAGCATGGAGTCTGGAATTGTGGCCGGTACATTGCAATAGGCTCACCCCCTATTACATGGGACTCATAACATAAATAGTGAAAAGTGGCTGTTACATTGTACAGTGGCATTAAGTGCCATAATGTGCACCTCTACGTACCCCTTCGGGGGTAATAGGCGTGATATTATGTTATGTACTGTTTTGTTATTACTGTCAATAGAATCAATCTCTTTTCGAATTAATCTCTTAGGTCTCCTTCTAGTGACTGTAATAAAACCTTCTTCACTAGTATCTTCATTTTCTCTCGCTCGTTTCTCATTGATGTTGCACCTGCTAACTCTTTTCCGTGTGACGTCATTTCTTGGATTTGTTGTTCAGACTCTGTTTGGGTATCTGTTACAATGGGGATGATGACAGTGTATGAAAATTAGAAATATAATTAGTCCGTAAGTTAGGTAATTAAACAATATTAGACACGTATTTTTTTATTTTGTCGTATAATAAAACAATGCTTAGATAAAACGAATCAAAGTTTAGGAGTGGGGGCTAAAACGTCATTTCTTAGTAGGTATAAAATATACTGAGAAGTGACGTCACGCGACATTTCAAATCAATATATCATCAAAACTATTCGTTTCCGTAAGAAAATAAAAAACAAGTGTGTAATGTTTTTAAATAATCTACCAGACGGACATTAAAATAAAAATTAGTCGTCTACCCTATTTTAGAGTTACTTTTGTCGTCGTTACTTATATAATATCACTAGTATCTATAAAGTATAGCCGGGTAGACATATACTAGCTTTTGCGAGTTTTTAAGTTTAAGGATATGTGGAATATGCATGTATTATACATAAACCTTCCTTAAGAATCACTCTACCTATTAAAAAAACCGAATCAAAATCCGTTGCTTAGTTTAAAAGATCTAAGCATACTTAGGGACAGATAGAAGGTGGATAGCGACTTTGTTTTATACTATGTAGTGATAGTGATATTATATGTATAAGTATAAAAACTCGCAAAAGGTAGTTTAGTTAGTTTAGTATATCTCGTCGTGAGAAAATTCTTGCCTTCATGGTTTCGAAAAGATTAGCTTTCGATTTTTGATTCTCAATGAATAAGATTTTCTTTATGCTAGTTAGTTCGATCTTTGATCTGATTTTCAAGTTGGGCAGTTTTATATTTGTTTTTTAGATTTTCGAAAATTCTTAGGTGTCTGGTTAGATAATCGATGTTTTGTTAAAGGTTCGTTCTTTATTACATTGGATTTTTATAATATAATTGCTGTAAATTAAGTTTGAAACTGTGAATGATTTTTCTGCCTAATTCTTGGATTGTAATGATTTTAGATAAACGTAATGAATAGATATTGAATATATAGTAATAATTCAATGGATTTTAAACGATTATATCTAAATTATGTACTTTAAATTATCATTCGTATGTCATAAAACTTATAACTTTTTTGGTGGATCATAATGACTTAAATTAGTTAATCAGGTGGTCAAAACCTTATGCACCAAATAGAGCGCATTTTAGATATTTCGTTGATGCAAATTGCACATGCAGAAGAGTTCAACGCGCCAAGCTCGTGTTCTCGAAAACAACAGCTGAAAATGTTACATTTTCAGCGATATTTTTCAAAATACTTATTATTTTATTGTATTTTACAAGCCGTTGGTTCGTTGTTCATCTTTTGATAGAGTGTCGGAATATGTTTTCTTTTCATATTTGCTGGACACATCCCTTCACAGTATTGAAGTACCCACGTATAGTGCCGTTGCACGTTGCATATTATTATTCATCTATACTATATGTCACAGGCGAATTGTATAATCTGCCGTATAACATTACGGCTAGCCGTTTAGCAAACCAGGTGTGTTTTGTAATACAACGGCTGAACGATTAGCCGAATGGAATACAGCTGAGTGAAAATCAGCCAGATAGTTTTCGGAGATATGCGTTACTCAATATACACAGTTAGCCGTAATGTAACAGAGTGGTTATGCCCAATTTAAAGTTACAAAATTTACCACGCGTGGCGTTGCTTGACGTAATAATATTGTTTTCTTATTGAGTGCTGTTCTCATGGTTTTCAAAGAGTAATAAAACTACTTGCACTTGCCGTTGCACACTTTTATTCAATTTTTCGTCATTGGTGTCATTTTCGTGGTTTTCCGAGGGTGGTAAAACTGATGGTGCTGTCAAAATGAGATCCAAGAAGGCGGCTGCTCGTCATGGGAGTTGAAAATGTCGTGCATCCGGATTGGAGCTACTATGATGAAGACGTATGCTAATAGGCTTCCGATAAATTTAACCTCCATGGGGATAAAATAAGGGATGTAAATTTATTAGTTTGAACCTATCAGTACTTACTGGAACGAATAAATTAAGACGAACGAAACAATTAGTTCTAAATGTTAACAATATTTTTAGAATTAAACCAGTCTTTAAACTGTCAAACACCAAGCGGTCACCGGTGACCGCGACCTATTGTTCTTTAATTGTGTCTATAAATACGGTACTCAACGAATTAAGCCACTGAATCGATTTAAATGACGTACAGATATAGTTTGAGAATCGAGAAAGCATGTAGACTTTTATTACGAAAATCCTACAGGAACTAAGCGTTAAAAACCTTCTTAACCCGTCGAGCGTCCGCGTTCCTTATGCATTTCCTTATCCTTATGCATGCAACAAAATGCATTTATTTGGCCATTGAGACAACAAGGATCATTACAATAAAAATAAAACAAATACAGTCAAAATAAAAACAAAACATTAATAATAGATTTTATAAAAGAGGAAGCAGCATGGAGCTTTTTTTCTTATGATCCACCGGGTGCTCATAAGGACGCCCGAGGGGAAGTGACTCGCGGACGAACAAGCTGCGTTATCACTAAAACCTTACGGGAATGGACACTACTAGTAAAATTCCTGCAGGATTATTTATTTTTTGAAACCACGATGATTAAATAAATTCACTATAAGTCTAACTTAGGCACTGAATCGATTCAGGTGGCATTTGTCACAGCCGTAGAATATACCTTGGAAAAGACTGATCCAAAGTTCCAAATTCTGTCAAAAGTCATTATTCTACACGGACGAAGTCGCGGGCAACAGCTAGTTTAATAATTATTACTTTTCTATTGCAGAAAATTCTAAATAATTTAAATCGCCTAAAACAGGAGAAGGAGCTTAATAAATTGATAATATCAGTCAACAAATGGGCATATTTTATTCGTATTAAAATACACGGAAATGTAATCTATTCACAAAAACCGGGTAAGTACTTTTTTCATTCATTAGAAATGTGTATAAAGTCATATGAGAAATTTAAAAATAAATAAATATTTGTTTCAGACTCAAACCTTCGTAACCGATTATTATTAAAGTCAATAGTGCCCGCTCGAAGGCCTGGAACACCATCGTGGGCCCAATACTTTAATAGCATTAAATGCAAACAAAAAGTCAAACGTTGCACCAAGCCCTATAGAAATATTTATGATATAGATATCTATATGAGTTCTGAAGAAAGCACTTCTTCTTCTACCAGTCAGCCACACTACAGTCCTCTTATAAGGCCCGAGATCCGGCAAATTCGAAGATTATTACCCCCTATACCCCGTAACTTGCCACATCGTCAAGTAAGCCGTAGAGTAATAAACATGCCATTACCGAGCCGCTGGTCACATTTGGAGAGTGTACAACCTATATTGAGACTACGATCATTGCCAGTCCCCGTACGAACCTTACCATACCCTCACCGGCTTAATGGGTATCTAAGACGAGAAGTGACACCCCAAGCAGGCCTGAGATGTCAGCGACAGAACGATGGTCTAAATGTACCAGATCCACCAAGACGCTACCCGGTTTGTCAGGAGTCTACATATAGAACCCACCGCCGTCTAATACCACCGGTTCCACCAAGACGACAATTATTGCCCCAATTTAATAGAACGAACCCCGGGCTAGATAGACCAAATAGTCGCGAAGTATTGTCCCAAGCGATTGTTAGCAGACCACAGAATTATAATAATGAGTACCACCAACCAACCGTGCTAAGACTTTGCCAATATAAACCTGACCATTTACAACTCACACCAACAGAACGGCGCTTAGTGACTCCCCCTTCAAATCTTGGATTACAATGTTTCGGAGTAAAATTTTACAGCAGCTTAACACCCATCGTACATATGTCATCAACTTCATCAACACCAAGCACAGTACTTTGCAGGTCTCCGCCTATAACAAAGACATTAGTTTTAGAAGAAAAAAATGATGACTATCTTTATCACCGGCCTTATAGAGAAAAGAATGAATTTGAAAGCCCAACGAAGAAAAACATGATAGAATTAAAAAGCCCCCCCATTTCTCCACCCTCTTTAATAATAGAACAAGAAGGTGGAGAAAACTTTTGTGGGCTTTTCGAAGACCTCGAAGAGCCCATCAAAGTCATGCCACCGTCATCGTCAAAATGGGTGCCACCAACGTGGGCTGAGGGGCTTTCCCCATCTCCCGATGTAGAAATAGAGTCATTCCAAGAAACCGTCGATAACGAAGGTCAAGCAAGTGTAGTTTCTACAAAAACGGCTCCGCTTGAAGAACTTAAGGCTGTAGATTCGGTGATAACATTCACCACAAAAAATGCAATACATATCATAACTATAGCGGAAGAAAACCGTAAGTATTTTCATGATTTATTATTTTTTATTTCGATCAATTCTAGGTTTATAGCTATAACCAATTCTGCGACATATTTCTTTTCTAGATGATGGGCAGTTACCTATAACATACGCCATTCCCGTGAGGCCAAGATCACTGCCCAGAAGGATCTTAGCGCGTTGTATAAAGATGGTGAGAAATTGTTGTACAAGGATAAGCATGTGGGGAAACTCGATATTTAAAACTGATAGCTTCGACAGGTACGTGTGTATTAATTATTTCACCAAATTGAATAACATTATTTAAGTTTAGTTGACACGCTCAACATAATTCTTATTTACATAAAGTGCATATTGTTACATTGTACTGTGGCATTAAGTGCTGTAATGTGCACCTGTGCCTACCTCTTCGCTAACAAAAGGCGTGATATTATGTTATGGGTTTGTGGCACCAACTTCTAACCCATCAGTGGGTGTGTAAGCGTTATGCACATACAACTATGTCTTATATTGTATATTTAGATAATTTATGGCATTGAGATATCATCGGTACACTTTATTCATAGTGTTCTGTTTTGATAATTAAAATTTTGTGTGTCTCATTGACTAAACTTAGTCCAAGATTGACAATCCAAAAAAAGCTAGGAATACATCTAGACTCATTAAAGAGAACTTTTCTATATTGCTTTCTTTTTCTGACACTAAATGATATAACATCCTCTTTCTCACTCTTATCAAGAGGATGGGATGGAATTCATATCGATCTTGGCCTAAGTATACTTTAATATAGGGCACAATTCTAGATTCTGTACTATTACTAAGAATTTTGCAGTAAGAGAACGTATGATTCAACCCGGGCATGCGACATCGTGATTGGCAAACGTGGTTACAAAAATATTCTCAAGATTCAGGTAATGAGAGGCTGAGTAGAACTTTAGACGAATATTAGGCAATTCGCGAATGTTTAGGTTTTTAGATACAGCGAGTTCGCTAAGGCATCCTAATTGCACTATTGCAGCAGCGAATATATGAAATGGTGGCGATCGTGTAGGGAAATGTTGTCGTGTGTTTTGTAGAAATTATGGTGATGTATGTAACAAGGATTTCTTTCTGTTGCTGCAGGACGGATTCCATCGTGTCCGAGCCGAGCTCTAGTCTGAGTGGATCCGTACGTATCTCTAAGACTTATGCGAATATTGAAACGTTACTAAATTTTAAGTCGTGCTTAAATATCGTGCCATCTCTGTCATTTCACAAAGAAGTAGAAGAGACAGAACTATACTTAAGCGTGACTGAAAATTGAGTAAGGTTTCAGTATTCGGGCATTAGTTTTCTAAAACATTTTGTTTTATATAATTTTATAACTAGTCTTTTATAACAGTAATATTGCATTCACCAGTCGATTATTCAATATCATAAGGTTCTAAAGATCGAGTCGAGTGACAAACGACAAAAAAAAGCACAACACATTAACTAAACTGTCTTTTTACAAACCTTTGTTTGGTTTTTTAAAGATATTCAACTCTGAAGTTTATACTATTAGAATAAGGTTGAAAATTTATAAGATTTATAATAATAACTTTTTTCCAACAGTTCCGATTCAGCCGACTGTTAGCGCGAGACCAGGCAGCGCCGGTGATTGACGTAAGTGTTCAAATATAAATTCTACAACCTAGTTATAAGGCTTAGAATAGCTTGCGACCTTTAAATTCAATGAATAAATAAATATTAAAACTGTGTGGTGCTAAGCGACTGAAATCACCGTCAAAATATCTGTATATATGGTTTACAAAATGCAATGCTATTACTAAAGGAATTCAGTTGAATATCCAATCAACAAAGACTGAATGAAGTAGTTCGATAGATCACATTCAATAATGAGGTAAAACTGGTGAATGTGACTGTGTTCTTACTAGGACCGGCAATGGGCTTATAGTAGGTACGTAGGTACCTACTAGGGTTGCTCTCAAACTGCTAAGTTTTTATTACGTAGTATTCTATAATGCTATGCGCTGCTAGCGGCGAATTAAAAACAGATACCCATTATAAGTTCTAAATAAAACATACATAGTTCAATTTTGAAATCACTAAAAATTAAAAATATATATGGCATCAGGATATCACAATTTATAGGTTCATATTGATTAACAATATTTACTTAGTTCCTATTTCCAGGTATAAATCCTGTCACAAGACATACCAGCTTGCACTGATCCTGCTTCGTCTCACTGGAACCCACATCAACTGACTTAAACTGGACCTAATCAAGACTTCAAACACATATGTACATGGACATTCTATGATTTAAATTATGATGCCAACTTAAATGTGAATATGTTTATATCTACTACGACTACAAATATAATGTAAACTATCATGACTCGGCTATTGCCAGTCAAAAACAGTGACAAGATCACAAAGGAAAATAATAACCAAATAAACTATATACAGTCAAACGAAAAACTAACACAAATACTAAATTCTTACTACGCAACGAACCTGCGAAGATGGAAACACATAGCAAGGATGTGTGAAGACACACATGGATAATCGACACATGAAAGTAGTACCAGCTCAAATGTCCAACTACAACCATCTATATAGGTACCGTGCGTACAATTAACTTCTTACATTATCCAAACAACGAGAACCCAGTAGAAAGGTGAATGGAGTTACAAATACAGAGACAACAAAAGATCATCAGAGAGCCATTACCCAAAGAGATGAAGATAATTGTGAATGCAAAGAGATGATAGACTGAGACACCTGATTGACAAGAAAACCTACAGGGCTTCATTGTATATAATAGTAGTAAATAATTGTACAATACCTTATAATATCTAATAAAAATAACATTTAAAATAAAATAAATAGGTAGATATCATAATGAAACAAAGACATACAATTATTAAATATATTTTATTAATCGTAACTTTGCAAGTATTTAAATAAGATTTAGATTTATGTGTACTATATATAAATAGGTAATGTTATAATGTATAAAGATGATTGTTAATATGTATATATATGTGTGTTTTTACAAATTTTCTTTATAATCTAAATGTGAACGAAAATACAAAATGTGATCACTAAAATGTGTTCGTCTTATTTCATTACTTTAACCTTATAAATAGACAAACAGAAAAAAACAAAAACTTAACATTTCTAACTTTGTCAAAACAAAGTTAGGTCATAATAGTAAAAAAGTCATAAATAAAATGCATAGAAAATAAATTACAATGAAAAGAAAAACAAAACATTACTTTTATCATAAATATATATCTTCACACGTGGTGTTTCCTTTCCTGAAATAACATATTTATTGTCAGAAAGAAATATAAAGCAATAGATACAACAAAATTCGCAAAGGCGAAAATTGCAATGCATACAAATAAATATGGGTACCCGAATTCGCATTGCTGTCAAAATAGTTCAAAATTAATAATTTCCAATTTGCAATAACCACATTTAAATTATGGTCAAAAATGCAACTTTTGACTCAGAATATACAAAAAATCAACCAACGTTGATTGAATAGATCATTTTGACAAGGAACTTACATGATCATACCGAACTTGGTCTTCAGTCTTGTCTGGGTACGGACGGGTACCTCCTGTACGTGAGGGACTTCCTCGGTGACGCACTGTACGCCCGCACACCACCATAGAACTTGCCCTTCTGCGTTATAACCTCCAACCTTGCAGTCGCCTCAGCCCTCCCGAACTCATTCTCAATAGTAATCCTATAAATCCCCACATCTTCAATAGAAACCTGTTCAATCTCAAGGATTCTTAGCATATCATCCTTTTCTTTCATAGTTATTCTGGCTGATGGGGTGATGATGATGCCATCTTTGTCCCAAGTAGTCCAAGGAGACGGTTGTCCTTTGACCGCACATTTGAATGTGACGTGATCTCCCTCTTCGACCACCTTGTTGAAGGGGTACGTGTAGAATGAGGGCGCCATTTGCCGAGACGGACTGCATAGACGGCGGGCGTCAGGACCTGAGGAAAAAAGGGACATAGTTTATTTATTAGGTAAATTTGATAGTTTTACATGGAACACATTCGCATAAATACCTGTTTAGGTTGCTAGGTTTATAATTAAGGGTAATATCGACACACCTGTACGAGACTCCTCGTGAGGAGTAGGTCCTGACTTACCAGGTGTTCTGGAGACTGATCTGGCGGGCGTGCTTCGTGGAGTAGAACGAGGAGTGGAAGCCGCAGAAAGCAGTGCTGGAGGACGTCGCAGCCGCTGACTGAGCGTATTTGGTTCTCCTGGAGCTGTAAAATGAAAATCACGCATATAATTTTCAAATCTAGGCAGAAACTGTGCTAGCACAGAGACTGAGGGTTCTAACCCTTGTAACTTTGAACGTAGCTTATCTGTCTATTAATATTCTACCAGAATTATTACCTACATACCAGAATTTCGAAATCGAAAATCTCAAAAAATGTCCTTTGCGCCAAAGCTACTTAACATAAACATAAAAGCTGTCGAGACATAAATTGTAAGTAGTTCGATTTTGTAGTCAAAGGTTTTCTCTTCAAATGCACAGGAAAAGTGACATTGCAAAAAAATGTTTAGGCCACCATTTTCCCAAATCAGCGGCAGGAGCGACGCACGTACGAGGTTGTAAAATGGAAATCGGAAAGAGAACATCAAAGTCTACAAATTTGCTAATTTTTAAAACTCCTGGACAACATTCCAGGTAGAAATACGAAATGACTGAACTACTAGTCCAAATACTAAAAATAATACATATTGACTTGGCCAACAACCACGTCATGAGAATACGATTAAAGGTCATTGCCTCCTAAGGAGCTCGGCTCCGGTACGGCGCCGGCACGGCACCGCTATGGGTATTTTACTTTGGAACCAATATAAAAGGTTGTAAGAGCACCGTAGGCGCGATATAGAGGTATACATATATATATATACGATTTAAAATTCATATTTACTTATCAAGTTAATTGCTGGGTTGGAGCCGTGCCGATACCGTACTTATGAGGTGAGGCATAATCTTTCGGATCTGTTGTCGTCCTGGATACTTACCGCTAAAGAAAATATTTCTTATATATATAAGCTATATAGCTTAGGCTGATCACAGGTTAATTTACTCACATAAAAGTCTAAAGAAACAGCGGAGGTCTAATAAGAGTCGCTCCAAGAACAAAATAACTGGCCAGAAGTGGTTGTAAATTGTGAAGACTTTCTCAATTCCAAACTCATACATCCTCAAACATCCATTTTAGTTCTTCTAGGTCACAGAGCCACCGGAGTAAGTATGTTCTTAATATTAGGGACTTACGATAGACCACGAGGCAAGCACTAGACGTGGCCTTGCCGAGGTTGTTGGCAGCCTCGCAGGAGTAGGTGCCTTCATCCTCAGCAGTGACTTGCTTGATCTTTAGCCGAGCGGCACCTTCCTCAAATGTGGATTCGAAGTCCGGACAGTCACGTATTAACTGAAATGTTTCAATAGATAATGTTTTGTACTGGTAATGTCGCTATTGGATTATCTAAAGCAGAAATGTTATAAATCTCATTTAATTGTCGGCAAAGCTAGACAAATACTGTAGATAGACTTCTTGCTATTTCCTACTGAGAGTATGGAACATTGACTGCCTCGTTGGCCGAGTGGTCGCAAGTGCGACAGCCGGCCAAGGGGTCTCGGGTTCGATTCCCGGGTCGGGCAAAGTATTACTGGGTTTTTAAAAATCTCAGTGGTAGCACGGAGTCTGGAAATGTGCCGGGGTATATGGCAATAGGCTCACCCCCTATTACAAGGGACTCATAACATAAATAGTGAAAAGTGGGTGTTACATTGTACAGTGGCATTAAGTGCCGAAATGTGCGCCTACACCTTAGGGGATAAAAAGGCGTGATGTTATGTTATGTTATTACCATTCAGTATTGTAACTCAGCCGCATGACAGAGTTACATACACGCTATACGTTTGCCTAGACGCGGTCTCCACTCCAGAATACGTCTACCCCAACGGTCATCGGTTCTTCGACAAATGTGACCGGCCCACTGACATTTCAGCTTGCTAATCCTTTGGGCTACATCGGTAACTTTTGTTCCCTATCGGTTCACCTCGTTACGGATCCTATCCTATCCTATCCAATGCTTCAGAGATTCTCCGAGCATAGCCCTCTCCACAGCTCGCTACGCCACCGTAAATTGGTGGACCAGTCGGACTGTTAGTGTCCACGTCTCGGCTGCGTATGTCATTATTAGGGACGCAGTCGTTGAAGACTTTTCTCTGCAGGCTTTGCGGTAGAATTGACGAAAAGACCCGATAGTTTCCTATATGCCGCCCAGCCAGGCTGTACCCTTGTACGAGCCTCCCTCTGGAAGTTGTTTCTATCAAACTGTAGGGTTGGTCCTAGGTAGACATACTCCTAAACAGCCTCGAGAGTAGACCCATTAAGGGTGATCGGCTTCGTAAGAACATCACCTTTGTTTTGTTTAGGTTCATCCGGTAAACCTAACGCTAATAAATGAAATTGGGCCACATTATGGGGACTAGGAATTTGAGGATTGCTGGGGATTCAGGGATTGGGGGAGGGGAATAAAACAAAATCGTACTAGGCTCTCTGATTCTTGTGCTAGTGAGTTTACCAGCACGATCGATTCCGCTAGTGTACTGACAGCCCTCTTATTTAACAAACCATTTGAAATTATGAAATGACAAGCACATTATTAAAAATATTGATTGGACAAATGACTTCACACTAGGCTTACACAATGTTGAGTGCAGTGAAACAGTAGGCCTTATTATGCACAAACTCACCTCATTATAATGGAACCACCTGATATCTGGTTCAGGGTTGCCGGAGACGTGGCATTCAAATTCCACTGCATCACCGTCATACGACAGCAAGTCCGTCAGCTCCCTCTCAAAACGGGGTATCACGTCCACGCGGCTGAAATGAGAAGATTTTAGGGGTATTTGTTTAAACAATGTGTAAAAGTAATAAAGGCCGTCGGTAGAGGGCGCCTTAGATGGACATATAGTGACCAGATTGGCAATATATTAAAGAAGGGCCAAATTAAAAGTACCCTTAACCGACGAGCATGCATTTTTCATGATTGAGGACTGTTGATAAAGCGAAAGAGGTATGTAGGAATTGTAGTAATTGGCGTTCCCTAGTAGAGACTAGGGAACGCCAATTACTACAATTCCTATATTTCCCGTCTCCTATGGGGGTAGGCAGAGGCCTACCCCCATAGGAGACAGGCGTGAAGTTATGTATGTATGTAAAAGTAATAAATAGAGGTTCATAAGAAGATTGTGTTTTATTGTAATACATATAGGTGGGTACTGGTATATTCTTGGTGATTTTCTAGCACATACAGCTATAAGACCTTTGGACCTTTGATCAGGTTTAACCTTGGTGGTGCAGAGAAAAATAAACGATGGGCTTCCACCCAGAAAGAGTCTTTCACTCAGTGTTCACAATAAATTGGGTAGTTTCCAGGGTATCAAAATTAAAAATCTAATTAGTCCGTCAGTTAGATAATGAAAAAATATTAGACACGTATTTTTTATTTTCTCGTATTATTAAGTTGCAATACTTAGATAAAATGGCGCTAAGTCTAAACGTAACGTCATAACGTGCTACAAAATGTGGCACGCTCTGACATTTCAAATTAATATTTCGTCGAATGTATTTAATATTGTGAGAAAAGAAAAAATACGCGTCAAAAGTATTAAAATAATGTACCAGACGGACATTAAAATAAAATTTAGGAAACTACCCTATTTTTTGGGGATTGAAGTAGGTAGGTAGGAACTTCAAAAGAAATGTATATATAGTATATCAGTACCCCCTTTTTTGGTTTTGTCCTGTACAGGTGAGAAATGGAAATTATAATAAACATGTTGTGTTGCTGCCAATCGCCCGACCACAAACCAAATAGTTAAAACAATTGCCTATAAGGTTCGAATCCCATTTATGCCATTTGTTTTTAAATTACTTTACAAACGACTATACAAAATATTTAATTAGGTACTTTACTAACGATAAAATTATTGGAATGTCACCACAATCACATGTGGTGGTGCTAAATTATCTAAATTATCACATATGGGCTACTTATCCTTTTAGTTTAGCTGAGGGCGTAGTATGAGTTTGTTTTACGAATTTATCGAAACGAAACCGCATTCAATGCTCTGATTGGATGGTTCATTGGAGCCGGCCAATCAGAACACTGAACCCGGTCTCGTTTCGTTTTTGTTAATCGTTTGGCGAGCTCGTACTAAGCCTTCTGTTCTTTTGATTGAAACTCAATGCAAATAGGGCAAATATTGTGAAATACGTACTTAAGCGTTGAATTATTAGTTGAATAATTTAAATGACATGCTTAAGTATGAAGCAAAGTTATGTTTTACTTTATTTTTAAAGTTTACTTGGTCACTGAGACAACAACGATAAAAAGAAATTAAATAAATGATTTCACGGTTGGCGAGGTAATTGGGCAACTGGCTGCTGCTGAGCAACGTGTCGCGGGTTCGATTCCCGTACGGAACAATTTTAAATCTCCCACAAAATCCAAATAAAAAAAAGAAATAAATGGACTTACCCATATCTCACGTTGTGCGAATCGTCCGTCGATGAAGGATCTGAAAACAAAAAGTAGTACCTACATTAAAATATCATTTACATTTTAACACTACAAACATTAGCAATTTTTTTTAAATAAAGTTTTGCTCCATCCTAGATTTTTCTCCTGTGTCATGGTGGGTGCGTTTACAAACATAGAAGTTCACGTACACATGATACCCAGACCCGAAACACCAATTTGTGAATCACTCAAAGAGTTGCTAAGTACGCGTGCGGGAATCGAACCCGCTATACGTAGCGTGGCAGCCAGCCAGCCACCGCCAACCGTGCCGTCGATATTATTAATACAAAGTGCAGGTAAAGAAAACAACTAGACCTATTCGCGTGTTACGTATCGGTGCAGAAACATGTACCTACACCGTGATCAACGCCGTGTCACTAGGCCCAGATCTGCTGAATCTGAGTGCCAAGCACGAATAACTATCGCATTCGTAACGTAATAGTATCGAGGCCGGCACAAGTGAACCAACCAATCAGAACGCTTAACTCGCTCGATACTGTTACGATACGAATGCGATAGTTGTTCGTGCTTGGCCCTCAGGACATTACACCTACTTTGATGCAACGAAAGTTCTACGGAGTATTGCAACATTCAAACTGCTGAATCGTCTCCTCTTGTCGCCGCCTTGTGCCCAGCTACGAATCGCTATATCATCGATCACCCCACTAGATTTAACCTCAATAAAACCTTCATACTAATTTTATGATAAATAATTTTAAGATAAGAAAGTAGTGTCGTTCCAACATGTCTGTTTAGGTAGTTAACTATTTGTAAACAAACCATAAAATGAGTTCTTTTTAGTTGACATTTCCATGATTCAAAATACTTCATAAGAAAATAAAATTGTTTCCCTTTTTACGACAGTTTTCTCTATTAAATGTTATGTTTCTGTTCCTTTTCACTTATTTATTAGTAAATATTATATATATCTGCTTGAGGATATTAATTTAATAACATTTATTAAATAATATAATATTTCATTACAATAGACACCATAAAGAGCCTAAAATCCCAGGTATCCAAAACCTTTCTTTAAGAACGAAGCAAAATAATGTTGTCAAATTAAAGAGTACAACTAAGATGTAGCGCGACAATGAAAGTAGCGTGTATTACGTTTAGTCGGTTAATCATGCGCCATTGACAGCTCTCTCGTCGTTTGCGCTCGCGTTCCTATTTTGTTGAATTTATCTTGTTTCTTTGTTTTGTTTTTGTTATTAAGTTATTTAAGTTTAGGTTATTCATCGTTTGTAATTAATGTGTTCAAATATATTGAAAAAACTTGGCCCAAAGACACATATCCGTACAAAAAAGAAATCCGTACATCAGATTCAGAATAGTTTCTATTTAAACATGATTATGAAATAGACCCATAGGCTAGGCTCTTGTACGATTTAGGCATTTGTACTTGTATGTGTGTGTATGACAAATGAACGATTTTAAAGTGAATTTAGTTAAAATTAAAACACGAGAAATATTTGAAGTAATAGTAGGTTAAGTATCTGTGTGTCACGTGGTTTTCTTTGTTTACCTTTAGTTAATTACCTAAACAGATGGACTATAGGTTAGTTACATTTTAAGAGTTATAAATATAGTAAAATGATTATGTATAGTTTCCATTTGCACCATCTGTCGGTGGCAGAAACTTAACTCGCGCATTTCAAACGGCGCGTCAAACACAAACACTGACCGAATTAGTGTTGTGTTCTGACCTAGATTTTTTCCAAATCTCAACAGTTTATAATATAAAAAATACTAAGTATGGGTCACTTTAGAAATATCTTAAAACGTTATAACCTCTAAAAGACGTACAACTATTCCTATTCAACCTCAATCATTACAGCTTAAGATCAAGTAACATAAAACTCCGATTACTTATATACCACAACAGTTCTGATTGGTGGAATAACGAGATTAGGAGGTGGAGTCGATATAACCGCGATACTCATTAATCTAAGTTTCGCTGCAGTGGGTATGCGGATTGGTTCCCGCGCTATGAGGTTCACGCGTCGGCGAGTATGACATGCCGTTAGGTGCTGTTTGGTATCGTTTGAAAGAGCGAGAGAGCTGTGAGAGAAAGGGATAGGTAAGGTTGTATTTTGTTCTCTTGAGAAGTAGGTAGGAGAAATAGTGTCATTTGTATTTTTTTCTAGTTAGTATGTTGTTTTTATGTCTGTTTAGCCCAATAGGTGATTGGTACAGCGCTATAGACGATACATAAATGTACATAAGTGCAAATACCTATTTATTAATTATGCAGACCTACAAAAATATAGTTACATTATTATTTTATGTAATGATAACAAAGAAATATCTCAGTACTCACAATATAAGACGAAAAGAATATTGTTTACATCATCCACATTAGTGCCATAACAGATTACTTAGCTACAGTTAGGTGACACCTACAGTCCCAGTCATACCTATTATGGGTCCCATATGATACGGTGCGAAGAGCCTTCCAAATTCTAAGAGTATTGTTGCAAATAGGTAGCGCAACGGATCGATTATACTCCCGCCCCAAAATATAATGTTAACCCAATAAAATTCGATTGCGCAGGGCCATTTTGGGGGCCGCAAACCATGTCAAGCCGGGGTACCGTAATGAATTTGGGACGCAGCGCAGGGTGTAAGCAAGGGGATGGGGGCGCCCCAATTTTAATGACCTCTGGCATATAAGTAAATATTTCCAGGACGAACTAGGACAGGCGGTAGGGGGACCCACCCACCTGACATAGGTCATCATTGACGTCAATTTTGACCTATTTTACAAAAATAGGTCGCTGGGAATGCGTCATATTCTCGCAATTGCGCAGTAAACATGGGACAGTTACGCAGGTAACTGAAATCAGGAAAATCAATAATGTAGTTTATATAAGCAACATTTAACTATGTACATATATGCTGACTGTGATCCCAAGATTCAACAAATATTTTTTCACATACTATTTTATAAAAAGGAATTCCATTCTTTGCGTAGATATCATTAAAGAAGCAGTTGAGCTGCAACAGTGTTATGGAAATATCAAAATTATAAACCCGATACATAGCCTTAAGCACATAATACAAGATTCCTGCCTGAGCGATGACTACACATAGGCAGAAGGGGCTGTGCCTAAAATACAGCACACCCATTTACTATACCTACTGCTCCCCCCAACCTATCGCCCAACACCGGTCGCAACTTCGAAAAACTAAGACCTACAAGTTTAAGATCTCAATTTTATTTTACCCAACTTGAGATTGAACGTAAAAGTTCATTTACATTTCAACGAATTAAGTTAATAATTCTGTAATGTATGAAGAGGTCACATAAATAACCATTGTGAGACGCACCCCAACTTTATGTGTCGAAAATATTTGACCGCTATGCTTTTGACTCAATGTAGCATCCATCTCTGTCACTCACTTATGCAGAAGACAATGGTGCGAAAGAGGTAGCGATAGGCTTTTAACTTAGCGCTCAAGGTCTAATTTTGAACCAACTTTATGTTGTAGAATTTGGTACCAGTAAACGACGAGGTTTGGACGAAACTTTTGAACATCAAAAATCAATATTTGAGAAGATGTGTTAAGACATACTTAGTTTATAAAAACCCGGTACCCCAGTGGTTGAGTCGTGATATGGGTGAACCAGCTTCCTTAGGTTCGTTTGCCGTACCAAACAAAGTAGACGTAAACAGTTTCAATTCAAAATTGTAATAGGTAAGTCAAAGACTGGAATTGTGCACAATGCATGACAATTAGGGCACCGTCTATTACAATATACAATTAAAAAGAAACAATTTGGCGTAACATACATACGTCTTTTTTTAAGGGGGGAAAATCATCGGATGACTGCTCCCGCCTCAGACCCACTCTCGACGCCGAATTATAGAGTAAAAAACTGATGAAAGTATCATTGTCTTCATTTAGATTGTTTGTATTCTAAGTATATTAAGTGTGGCAGAGCCATGCTTCGGCACAAATCGGTCGGCTCGACCGGAGTGATACCACGGCCTCGTTTTGTCGTGTGAGTTATGTTACCGGAGGCCCAATTACCCCCAATCAACAATCCTCAAATTATTGATCCCCAAAAGGCCGGCAGCGCATTTGTGTAACGCCTCTAGTATTCCAGGTAAGCGACGCCGATTGCTTACCATGAGGTGATCCGTCTGCTCGTTTAAACTGACGTTATGACATAATTTACAAAGTATATTTACCTGCCTCGTTGGCTGAGTGGTCGCAAGTGCGACTGCCGGGCAAGGGATCTCAGGTTCGATTTCCGAAACGGGCAAAGTATTACTGGGTTTTAAAAAAAATCTCAGTAGTAGCACGGAGTCTAGAATTGCGCCCGGTATATGGCATTAGGCTCACCCCCTATTACACGGGACTCATAACATAAATAGTGAAAAGTGGGTGTTACATTGTAAGTACCTACAGTGGTATAATGTGCACCTCTACCTACCACTTCGGGGCTAAAAGGCGTGATATTGTGTTATGTTATATTTACCTTTAGCCAATATCTGTAGTGAGATAATCGCTTTAGCTTCTCCATGGACATTCCTGGCGACCACTGAGTAGGCTCCTGTGTAATCCAGTTTGGCGTGAGGTATTTCAAACCGATACTCCGGTCCATCACCAACTCTCTTGAAATGTGTCGCGTCACGGTAATAGTCCGGCTGCGAAAAGTAATAGTATTAAGTTACAAAAGAGATAGACTATAATACTACCTATACAACATGTAACGTAATTAACGCACACCCTCAAACACCCCAATTAGAATATTATGTTATAATCATAATACATACACTAAATTTTTAATTTAACATGTATGTATATGCATCCTTTTTGGTCTTGTCATAAGGTTTATTTTTCTTTAATATGACAATAATTTCCGTAGTTTTAATTATTTTTGGGATAAAAAATTACCTATACTAAAAATTATATAAATCGATTCAGTTAATTCCGATTCTGAACAAACTATTTTCAGGATGTGCGTTATTTAAGTTACATGTATGTATTGTCGTTTTTATTTATTTTTTAATGATGGAAAGTCATCGATTGACTCAGTACACTCGCCCGGGTAAGGTGACAGGGAGTGTTAATGACTACAAACCACCCCGTATCTACTCCTCTTGAGCCAGAGCCCCGGCAACCCGTTAAGTCCTCCGCGGCTCCGTATCGGCATCAGCCCTATTGGACGCGCCTCAAAGAGCCATCAGACCACGACGGTCTCATGGCTCATTGAGGCGCGCGTGGAACGCGATACATACTGTCGTGTCTTTTACTGTTGTAACTAAGTGCCGGTTTTACCACCTCTAGGTATATAAGTACCTGATAACCTTATGTGACAGATAGTTCATATATAATAAATTACGTTTTTAATTCAAATTTATCTGGTAGATAACGGCTATCCAGATATTGTGAAACAGGCTCTAAGTCTGTTGAATTTGTTGTGCACGGTTGGCGCAGTGGTTAGATAACCGGCAACATGTCTCGGGTTCGATTCCCGTGCCGATCGTGTCGGTCTGCCGATCCATCGGACTCGGAGAGTGCACTTGTATTTGCACACACACTTGTGCACTAAAATATTTCTGGTATAGTGGGCTAGTCTAGTTAGATTTGTCATCATGATCGTAATCGATCGGGTGATTTATATCAGATCTGCCTACCTACGTAAATACTACGGTACAGACGCAGAAAGTGAGTTGTTACCACGATTGTTGAAAGTACTCAACTAACTACTAAAATGCCTTCAACTTTCTAAAAACGATCTATGTAGTATGTAACCAACGATCTACTTAGATTTTACCGATTTAGAAAGTTGTAATAAATAAAGCAAAATAATCGATTAATTCATTTCCAACACAAAACACCAGTTCAAATAATTCCGCTTTGAAAATCTGTTTCTATCTCTCTAGTTACAAAAATAGTTTTGGGCCTTGCACCGCCATCTATTAACAGTTACATCTAACGACTAGATATGTGTGTCATAAACAATTCACCCTCCATCACATAGATGTCGCCATGCCTGGAGTGAAAATTCAACATTTTAGCACAGCGACATCTCTCAACAACTTATGGCTTGGAACTAACTTCATGTTATTTTTGTAAAACATGTTTTATTGTTTAAAAAAGACTCTTTACCATTTCTATTTACTAAAACTGAATGTAAGAAATTGTTTAGCATTGAGTTATATAAGAAATTCTGGGTAAAAACATTAGGATTTCTTGAAATAATGAATTCAAGAATGACGCAAAAATTGTCTGATCAGCAAATTTTTGGGCATTTTAAAGTGACTTTATTTAAGCGAAGGGTCAAAAATTGGATCGTATATTATTAGAAAACCATGCTAAGTATAATTCAACACACGTTTATCTATTTTAAAGTAATCTAAGTAGACAAATACACAATTTATCTATACAATTTCATTTTTATATAGAATTGGTCTGGTTGATCAAATATTTGATGGAAACCTACCAATATGCCTCATAATATACATTTGACAAATTCTTAGTAATTGTGTACTGGTTTATTTTTTACTTACATACAGCTACATATTATTAAAACTGAGACTACTGAATGCTTATACTAAACGACATATTCTATAAGTGATTTTGTTTGTAGAAGATTTTAATTTACTGCGTTGTAATATTGACTTCTAAACTAGTTTACGATACTATACAACACCAAAAATATTCAACTTAAAGTGAACGTTAAACAATCAGTCTTTCCAATGCCTGAATCTCCAACAATCCTCAAATTCACTTCAATTCATTTGCAACGGCTCTGGTGTTCCAGGTGTCAATGAGCGCCGATTGCTTACAATCAGGTGATCATTCAGCTAAAAAACGTTAGTTCTACGCATATGATCATAAACTATTGACCAAAACTGTTGCAACATTGATAAAATGTCTGTTAGTTTATTTGGTAGATCATTTGACGCATTATTTGTTACAATATGTCTTAGTTTAAGCTTAAATAAACTTAGTCGCCAGGAGTGAAATGGGCCCCAGAGACGTATATGTCTTCAGAGCCTTTACATAATGGGATCTACCGTATTTTTGCTGACCAGATGGCACGAATTTAAAACGAGGTTTTAATGTGTAATATGGTAGATGACAAATTTTTATTTCAATGTCCGTCTGGTAGATTATTTAAAAACATTAGATACATGTTTTTTCTTTTCGTGAAAACCAATAGTTTCGAAGATATATTGATTTGAAATATCGCATGAGGTCACTTATGAGTATGATTTATACTCTAAAATGACGTAGCTACCACTCCTAAACTTTGATTCGTTGTATCTAGGTATTGTTTTCTTATAGGACAAAATAAAAAAATACGTGTCTAATATTTTTTCATTAGCTAACTGACGGACTAATTAGATTTTTAATTTTTTTACCCTGTCATCATCCCTATTACAGCAACTGTCAAATATTGGTGTAATGGTGTGGTGTCGCTAATTCCCAATTAGGATGAAGAACGAGAGGTTCACACTACCGCCATCTGCTGAGCAATAATACGGTAAGGTCCAACTACATCTTTGCTCATTTCTGTTGAGTAAATTAAGTATACTATTCATAATATAAGTAACAGTTAATTTTCAAAACTAAGTTCGTTCTGGCCATTCACATCAGGGCACGCGACAGGAGATAGCTATTAAGGGTCGCCGTTACTTAAATCGGTAAGGAGAACTATATAACAGTTCCTTTGTACCTTAAGGAAGTCTCTCAACCAGTAGACGTCAGGCTTCGGGTCTCCGATGACTTCACAAGCTATGATGACGGTGTCTCCTTCCCGGGCTTCACTTGACCGGGGCTTTCGAATGAACATTGGCTCCTTTGAATATCTGTAAAGATAATTAGATGAATGTAGTTTTATATACAGATTAAAGTAAATTGAGATAACTGGGTAGTTTCCAGGGAATCAAAATTCAAAATCGAATTAGTCCGTCAGTTAGATAATGAAACAATATTAGACACGTATTTTTTTTCTCGTATTAAGTTGCAATACTGAGATATAATGGCGAAAAGTTTAGGAGTGAGAGGTCGTTACGTCATAACGTGCTACAAAATGTGACACGCTGTGACGTCACACGATATTTCAAATTAATATATCGTCGAAAGTATTTAATTTTGTGAGAAAAGAAAAAATACGTGTTTAAAGTTTTAAATTAATGTACCAGACGGACATTAAAATAAAATTTAGGAAACTACCCTATTACCGAGTTTGGTGGTACTAGAAGTAACACACTTATCTAGGATTGTATAAAGCGGAAGAGTTTGTTTTTTTGTTTGTTTGTTTGAACGCGCTAATCTCCGTAACTACAAGTCTGATTTGAATGCTTGTTTTTGTGTTGGATAGTCCATTTATCGAGGATGGCTATAATACATTACGCTACGACCAATAGGAGCTGTGCAGAGCGTGTGAAACCGCGCGGAAGTAGCTAGTAGGCCGTACTTTTATTGTTGTTCAAATATCCTATTGAACAACAATAAAAGTACGGCCACATTTTCTCATTAGGTACTGGACATACATACATAAGTGTTTTTATCTATTCTACAAAATTGTAAGTTACATTAACCACTGAATTTATTGCCCTTGTCACTATGTAGGCACTTCGGTATAACTAAATAGCAGTCTGGGACATTTGTATTTTTGTAGGAATAAGTGATGGTGAACAAATGGTTGCGAAAATGTTTTCTTTGATGATTTTTGCTACCCAAGGCGAATAGCGGTAAACATAATTATATTAGGTGACTTTTTCCTAATTATGTCTTGGTTCCAACAAGGGTCACAAATTCAAAAGCAGGTGTCCATCAGTTTCTTTTTAATGAGAATAAGAATGGAGTTTGAGAGGTAATTCTCCAATAATAGCGTCATTTTTTTAAACGTTGCACCACACTTGGTTTTTCTCCTGTGTCGTGGGTGCGTTTACAAACATACAAGTTCACATACACATGACACCCAGACCTGGAACAACAATCTATGGATCACACAAAAAATTGTCCCGTGCGGGAATCGAACCCGCGACACGTTGCACGGCAGCCAGTTGTCCACCGCGCCAACCGTGCAATAAAATGTCAATGTGTAGTGTGTATGTCAGATACATATAAATAAAGGACTCACGGTTCATCAGGCGCATTGATCACAACCGGTGGCGTTCGCTTCCCTCGAGGCTGGTCTCCTTCAATCACTTCAACCTTCCCCGATGTGGAAGCTCGTCCTACTTCATTGGAAGCTGTGCAGGTGTAAACTCCAGCATCCCTTCCAGTAACAGCTGCTAAAGCCAGTTCTATCTGACCATCTCGGTCTAATGTCATGATGGCTCGACGACTCGGTCGTAAGCGGACTCCATCGCGGTACCAGGTCACTCCAACTGACGGGTAGGCTTCTACCACGGCTGATATTCTGAGTTCTTCACCTGGAAATTGATTTTAGAGATGTTAATTGAATTGAGGTAAAGAATACCTAATGGAAAAAAGAAGACGAGAAGACGAAAAAAATAACTTCATGTAAAATTCAGTTCAATTCGGTTTTTAATCCAAATACGTTTCGAAAAGTACCTGGATATACAAGTAAAGAATTAGTTTTTTACCATTTAATAATTATTCGAATTGACCGATCAATACATAGAATAGAATGAATAGAATAGAATAATTTATTTGCATTGAATGTAGGTACATAATATAAGGTCTTACAAAGGTATATCGTTCCTGGTAAGTACATTCTACCATATGGCACGCAATTTTTTTTTATATTAAAAGCTATGAACATAGTGGACTATACTACTATGTACGTTATTTATAATAATATAATAATAATTAATAATTAATGTATAACATAATCCTAATAATACTTGAAAATTTACAAAATTCACAAAATATAGCTTAAACAACTTACAGCAAATCAGTCTATATGTTATCGAATAAAAAAACACAGAATATGTGTCAGAACACAGAATAGTAACACTTTTGTAATAACAAAGATGCGAGTTGTTTTTTAAAGATTCTCAATGTTTGCTCCTTAATGCTACTCGGAATCTTGTTATAAATGATAGTAACAACTAAGGAATAACAAACCCTTATGGTATTTAAGAACAGTTATTTGAGTATATTTGGGTGACCCAATCAGTGCAGTGTAACATTGGACCACATAAATTAGATTTTCTATAGTATGTGACGTGCCGTTCAGACATGGACATCTTGGGGCCGATAAACACAAACTCAAACTCTTTATTTGCATGTTAAGGTAATACATACAGGTCTTATGAAATAACAGGCACAGCTTAACGGCCTTTTTCAGGCGTTGCAAATTTTAGGAGTGTCACCAGCTTATTATAAATTACATTTTGGTTAACATATTTTTTACATATTTATTTGTTCGGAATATAGGTAAGTACTTAAGGTATATAATATATTAGTGGGTAAGTGCAAAATGTAGGGTATTCTTATACGATGCTATGAAAATAAATGCTAGCTATCTTACCTACCTGGTTTTAATGATGGTTGATGATCCACTGTATGAATGATTTTTCTATGCAACATGCCAATATTTCAAGGTGAGGTGAAAAAAATTGGTTATATTTCGGCATTTGAAGAACATATTCCTGGATTTCAAAAGGGTGTCTGTAATTTGTCAGTAGTTGCATGCAATTATATGGTTGAGAGTTATATTAGTCTCAGTAAACGGTCAGTTAAAGGTAGCTAGTTAATAGCGTATAATCGAAACAAATATTTAGAAAAAATATATCGCAGTCATTACTGCACAAGGTTTTGATTTCCGTATGAAATTAAGTTTTTGTTATCCACAAATGACTAGATTTCAGTGAAAGTGAAAGAAGGAAAAGGGAAAGAAGAGTGTATGTGAACATAAATAGATGTAAAAGCATGACCAGGATTTAATAAAGAATATACCTTCAGACAGTCTGTACAATGGTTCCAAACCGCAGCAGAACTCGGGAGCAACGTATGCCCTGATGCCTTTGTCCACGACGAGACTGCACCGGCAGCTGACGGCTCCGGAGCTGTTCCTTGCCATGGCCTCGTAAACCCCTCCATCCTCCAGGGTAGTTGGGGCTATCTCCAATGTGTGGAAGTGCTCGTCTTGGTAGTTTGTGCGTCGACCTTGAAATTTAGGAAGTGATATTAATTTTATTGTCGTGTAGAGGATTTGGCATAAATGTGACGATGTTTGTTTGTTGTGTGTTATGTACCCCTTTGAATTACAGATAGAAATTAATATTGATAAAAATATGTATGCTTAGGTAGCAGTAAAACAATTCAATTTCCAAAATTACATGATGATAACTTATTTTTGTATAGTGCACTTTTACTCAATAATTAAAACCGAACCGACCAGCAGGGCTTCCTAAAAGTCCAGATAAGATTAAAAAATTGTACCTACATCATAGATATTTGGTACTTCACTGTTATAATTTCAAAGTTGCTTAACATTGTACAGGGGGCCGGGGAGTTGTCGTTCAAGCGCAAAATTTAGATAACATCAGTATTCTATATTTGTCATTCTGTTGGACGTTTCTGGTTCATTTGTTTTGTGACAACTGACTAAGATAGTCTAACCAAGCTCCCTAAAATTTATGGTTTATCTAGGCATTGCAGAATATACTTAGAATTTCTTCGAAAGTTCAAATTACGATTTGAGCTCAGTATACATACATTTTCAGATTCGAAAGATCGGAAAAGGAGGATCCTTGGACCAGGGAAGGTGATCGTACCTGGCAGGCTGTCTGCCCAACAGTTGTTCGTTTTAGGATTAAGTATAGGGTGTTAGGTTGGACTATATTCGTTAGTTATTACAAAACAATTGAATCAGAAGCATCCAATAGAATGTGAAAAAATCGAATAGTTACTGATGTGAGCTGAAAATTATAAAAGTAAAAAAAAAACAACTCGAAAATTACGCAAAATCGTAGAACATACATAGGGGTGATATCGATACACCCCATCATATAGAATCTAAATTTTACGCTTGATCGTCAACTCCCCAGCCACCCTGCATAAAGAAAACCGATTCAGATTGAAGCAATAAATCATTTTGGGACCGCCCCTAATGGTTTTAGGAGTGAGACAAAAGCCGTGAAAGCGAAACGTTTTCTCGTTGCCCCTCTGGGAAACGGATGTGAGGGCGGAGTTTCCAGGCCGTGCCAACCGATCACGTTCAGTGAAAATTGTGGCATGAGGATTAAAATTACGAACATCCAACATGAAGTTTAGGGAAGCCCGTTTTTAGTCGTAATTTCAAGGTCTTATTGGTTTCTTGGGATTGTTTAAGGTTGTATTAACTGCATACTTAGGTTTGGATTTCATTAAGGCGTTCTATAAATGTATAATGCAACAGTTTTTAAGTTTTTATTTCAAGTTCACGAAATATGTATGTAGGGGCGGGGTTTTCAAGCGTGCCAACAGCTCAGGTTCTCGGGTGTTGTGGTGTGGGGATTATATTACCATTACCAAGTTCGTGGTGTGAGGGAACTGTTTTAGCGACCAGAAAATTGTTTGCAGTAGGTGATTGAAGTTTCTATTTGCGCAAGTGTCAATCAAATTAGGATATTTGAGTTTCATCATCATCATATCAGCCACAGGACGTCCACTGCTGAACATAGGCCTCCCCCAATGACTTCCAGATAGGCCGGTTGGAAGCGACCTGCATCCAGCGGTTCCCTGCGACCTTAATGAGGTCGTCTGTCCACCTTGCGGATGGACGTCCTACGCTGCGCTTGCCGGTACGTGGCCTCCACTCGAGAACCTTTCTGCCCCAGCGGCCGTCGGTTCTCCGCGCTATGTGCCCTGCCCACTGCTATTTGAGTTTGATACTTGGATAATGATTACGATGTATCAGTAATGGAGCTTTTTGATTTTAAGTGAGTTTGGGTTTTAGTTGGTTTTCTTGATTGTATTATATTAAGTGGTCAGAAATACGTGGCGAGCTATGCTTGCAGTGTACGTGGAGACGAGTAGGACATACATTATTAGATGTTACAATTTCATAAAAATAGTTGTACTAGATGGAAGCTGGGATAACGGGATCGTTTCTATAGCAATAGTTGATTGAGAAAAATCGGCCAAAATGTATGAAGTGGACAAACAATCGAAGGTCGTTGGAAACTGCTGGATGTAGGTCGTATCCAACCGGCCTTATTGACGGCCATTTTGTAATACGGTAGTATTGGACGTTGTGTGGCTAATGAGATGATGAAGATGTCTTTAGATGATGGTACTAAAACACTACTTACTATCAAATACCAGTAATTCTCCATCTTTGAACCACGTGAGTGTCGGTGGAGGGTTGCCGACGACCTGACAGGTCAATCGGACCGGGTAGGTCGCTTGGACCCGCCGGTCTCGAAGCCGCATTGTGAACTGTGGTGGGTAGTCTCCCTCGGCATCTTGTGACCGCTCTCTGGAAGCAGTTTAAGTTTGTGTTATTATATGTGCATCTGCTCCTCTTGCGTGAGGGTGCAGATTCGTAACCTACCAACTTTTCTATGATTTTTGTACGACATTATAAATTGTGACGTCACGTAGATTTTTTTTCGAAAATGTCTCAGTAAGAGCACAAAGGACTTGTGCTCGATATTTCAATACGATTATCCCCTAATCCACCCGACATGTAAAGAACTGTAGCCGTATATCGGATACAATAATAATACTTTTCCCAACTTGCGAATCGAACCCGACAACGTTTGCACTTGCGACCATACGACCAATGGTGCAGCGGAAACATAAAAATGTAACAAATACAAGTAAGTAAACATCCTCGAAGTAGGTATGAGAAAATGCCACAGAAATGTACCACATACACATACATATACATATCATAGTATAACATAGTGGGTGGTACTCATACAGGCAACAGGTTAGCCACTCACCGACGAATCAGCTCACTTGACTCATTGAGCCATGTAGGTACATACTTCATTGCTCTTTTTGTCAAACTTGCCTACACTGCTCAACAGAAAATATCTTGCGTACAGATTGCAAATAAGCCTCGATGCTTCCATATTATATGCATTAATTTTACTATATTACTAAAATGCGCACGTAAGTTTCAATTCCCGGGTCGGGCAAAGTATTACTGGGTTTTTAAATTCTCAGTAGTAGCACTAAGTCTGGAATTGTGCCCTGTATATGGCAATAGGCTCACCCCCTATTACATGGGACTCATAACACAAATAGTGAAAAGTGAGTGTTACTTTGTACAGTGGCATAATGTGCACCTCTGCCTACCCCTTCGGGGATGAAAGGCGTGATGTTATGTTATGTTATGTATTACTAAAATTACAAATGCGATATTAAGTTTGTATGTTTCTTACAAATTCACGTCAAAAGGGATGAAAGGTACAGGAGTAGAATATGATTACACATTCGAATTGATTACGAATATGATTGTTGTTGACGTTCAAAAGTTCCTGGTCTAATTGAAATAAATGATTTTGTCTTTGACTTGGACTTCGAATAATTCATACACTACCTATCCTATCATGAGAAAGCGGGCGAAGTTGCAAACAAAAGTTAGTCAGTAACATACGCACTTATTATAACCGATTATTTAGTTTGTAAAACATTGTGTGATGCACAGAACATATTATATGTTCTGTGGTGTGATGCATAAAATTCTGCTTTCAAATTACAAATGTGTTTATATTAATTTATTTAATATTTTATATACACACAAACAGCACTGATGATAACACATATGTAAAATAAGAGTACATAGGTCCTACTAATTCCTGTTGGAATTTCTTCCCGTAGACCTGAGACAGGAAATGTAATTAAAACATGTTAACACAGTGTGTAACAGAAGAAAAAAATTACGATAAGAAATATGCATAAAAAATCAACTAAAACAAAATAATTACTATATTATAAATAAATCTATATATATAAAAGAAAGTCGTGTTAGTTACACTATTTATAACTAAAGAACGACTAAATCGATTTGGATGAAAATTGGCGGAGATGGTAGCTTAGAACTAGGAGACGGACATAGGATACTTTTTATCTATTTTTTTTTTACTTTTACCGAAAATCACGAACGGGAAATGGGATTACGCGTACGAAGTCGCGGGCAGAAGCTAGTTTAATGTAAGTATAAATAATAAATACATAATGATAACAATAAAAAAAATACACATATAAATAAACGTATCTGTACTCATGAAGAAAGGTAATGGGTCCTTCATTTGTTTTTTAAAGAGCGATAGATTTAGCGTCACGAATGAATTTTATGGTTTATGGAGAGATCCTTTAATATCACACTAACTTAATGTCAAAGAAAGAATTATATTTGAACTAGCTTCTACAAGTGGCTTCTCTCACTTTCAAGTGAAATGAAAAATAACCTATGCGTTATTGTAGACTAAAATCTGACCTCTGTTCCAAATGTTATACCGATCCTTTCAGTCGTTTTGACATGAAGACAAAACACAAACAAACGTACGAACTTTCGCATTTATTATATTAGTAGGATGTCATTAGGAAAGGAGTGACGATAAATATGAGCAAGTAACGTACTTAGATCAAGTGATTGTGTTAAAAATCGATGTTTACACTTCTTTAACGCTTCTTAGACGCGTTTAAGTTCACCGCGTTGCACTTTGATATGTCAAAAATAAATAAATACAGGTGTAACTACTTTAGACAATTGTCTTTTAATATTATTAACGTTAAATAAAGAGATATTACCTAAAGCATTCTCCAAAATATTGTAATTTTATCAAAGATCAACTGCGCTGCAGCGACTTTTGTTATTATTTACATTTTATAAATATTTACGCCAAGTTGAGTCAGAAATGCCATTTTAATGAACACATTTCAGTACATATTTTTTGTTTCTAAGTAATATTAGATGATTATCAATCCACTAAAATAAGTGGCAGTAAGCATAATGTGAAAAATTTAAAAAGTACCTACTTAAGCATTTAAGCAGTATTCGCTAGCGTTATTCAAAATATAAATAGGAAGGGGGTTTTAGTATAAAAACATCTCACCTCTTAAGTTTAGCATCGGCTTCCCATATCAGTCTGTCGGTAACGACTGCCAGCCTGGCGTACGTGGACGCCCTGCCGTGGACATTGGACGCCTCGCAGCTGTACCGCGCCTCATCCTCGATGCAAATGTCCTTGATGGTCAACGAACAGTCTTGACCGTTGTACAACGTCGTCACCCGGCTCTCTTCCTCGATCTCGTGCCCATTCTTCATCCAAACTATTTCAGGCAACGGTTTGCCCTTAACACTACAGCTTAGGTTCGCCGTCTCGCCAGCTAACACCTTCAGTTGTCCTGGCAAAATGTCCACGAACTCCGGCCTGTCACCAGCCAGGCCGATGCCAACCGGAGCGGACGTCTGAACAGACTCTCCCCACCCGTATCTGTTCCTAGGAGTCACTCGGAAGTGGTATTCCTCTCCTTGCTTCAAGTTGAAGGCGTCGAAAGAGTTCAGAGGTGTGATTCCGAGTTCAACCCAGCGCGCGCCGCCTTCTTTTCCCAGAAGCCAGCTTTCTATTTTGTAGGCGAGGACCGGAGCGGTGTCGCGAGGGTCAGCTTTCGGCCAGGCGAGAGAGACCCAGTTGTTGCCTCCGTCCACGACGCTCGGCTCACCCGGGATGCGGTCCGGCACGGCTAAAATGAGAACCGATGCGGCACTGACCTTAAAGAATACTTGACGTGATGCCAGCCGACACTGCCAGATGACTTATTGTATTGATTTGAGATTGATCGAGCCAGAATTGGCAGGTTAGGCTAATTATAAGTGGTTGGTATGATCTAATGATTTGTTGCTGAGTGCCTACAACTGCCGTCATCACATCAATGCTTGTCTGATGTCTGACGTATCAGTTGCTGACCGTCGATTCAATTTAATTGCATAACACTGTGATCATTATTACATCACAGAAATCTCAAAAATTATAATTATTAAAACATCTACTCAAAGCTCAAAACTCACTGTTAATTTTATTTGAAGTTTTATTAGTACTCGGGACGGCCAAGCAATTAGAGAACAATGCCAAAATGTTTTGTTCTTGTTTTGTTCACCAACCACTAATTAAAACCCAGAGTAACTACTTAGTCTGTTTTTTACTACAATGACAAATTATTGATATAAATAGGATAAGTGTCTCGCAAGCGTTATCACTTTAATAAGGCTAGTCTAGATATCGAATCGAATCCACTTGCAAGAAAATATTATAATTTTATAATTATGTACTGTAATTAACTTTATAAACATTCAATTATAAATCACTTACATTTATACTTCCTCTCAGCGACTGATACGGCTGCATCATCCATGGGATACGTCCAGTCTGATATTAAGTTATCCGATGATGCGCGCTGTCTCACCTAAAAATGTATAATAATATAATTATTTTAATGAACTTTTTGGATTTGGTGATCGAGTGTGAATGTCAAAAGCAAAGTCTACGATTCCTGGTTTCTATTTCAAGTTTAGATTTTCGATTCTTCTGTTAGAACACTTGTTCATATTACATTGACACCCACTACGTTGTTATACATATGAGCATTGTACATGTCTGTCTTCATCTTGCAAGGCATGGCGTTAGTTATGTTAAGCAGGGGCATAGGTAGCGCCGGATCTACCGTATCAATTATATGAAGCCCCTGGACTACGGAGGCTCCAATGTGCGTAAGCAAAAATTAATAAAAACTTTACTAGTTTTATTTTATTTCAATAATCACAAAAGTCAAAATAAACGATTTTTTCCCGCGTAAAGCATGAGATCAAAGGCTGGCACAAATTTTAGAAAAACTAATGTGATCATAGTCCGATATCTTCGGCAGAGGGACTTGCTTAGAAATTTTAGTATTTTATGTAAAAAAAAATCTGGTAGAAATTTTTTACTCTTCATCCCAAGTGGTGTCCACCAAATAAATTTTATACGATGCCCCACCAAGACACGCTCCGCCACTGATGATAAGCACGATATCTAATTTACGTTGTACCTTTGCATGAAAAACATATGCGGATATAATAATAACAAGGCCAGTTGCGGAGTGCCCTTAAATGACGTGCTTGTACACCCGGCTACATATCGAGCTTTACATAACCAGTATAAACAGAACGTTAAATGTGCGGAAAGATGATGCGACGCGACACCAGAATAAACTGGTTTTGTATAGATTGATGTGTGGCCGTGTGTACGACAACCTTGTCAAAAATTAAAGAATTACGTTCCATAAGAGGGCTCTTATATAAGGAAGTTTTCAGCCTTATGAGACAAGGACACGCCCTTTCTAATTTAGTTTCTGTCTAATCCTATAGATGGCACTGGTGTACTTACCACGACAGTAACAAAGGCCCGGTCGCAGCCATACGCGTTCTTCGCGAGTATGCAGTAGGTACCAGCGTCAGACACCACAGACCGCTTCAGCGTAAATTTTACGTAGTCATCTGACGTCATCTTACACACCCGCTGGCTCGTCGTGATGTCTCGAATGCCTTTCATGAAGACCACTGCAAAATAGTTGGTTGGACTATTATGTATTTTTGTAAATTATTATGTTTTGCGACTGTCGCGCTGCTACTGTCGCCGCGTCGCGGGTCGCGAAATGCTGCTCATGAATATGACCCTCTAGCATGGCTTAAAACTAGTCGAGTTCCTCGTCAAATTACTACGTGAGTAAGCCGAAAACATAATAATTTATTTAGTATGTCTCACGAAAGTTACAATACAAATATGTATTTTTGTGTTTCTATCCTCCACTTACGTATTTTTAATCCTCTAGTAAATTATGTAAAATCATGGTAAAGATATTCAAATATTAATTTAATCCTATTTAAATCTATAATGATACTATTGTTCAGTATTAGACAGTCACGCACACAGTATCAGTACGTAATTATCTAATTGATACATAATTTCAGGAGCTAGTACGAGTGCTGACTGCCTCGTTGGCCGAGTGGTCGCATGTGCGACTCGGCAAGGGGTCTCGGTTTCGATTCCCGGATCGGGCAAAGTATTACTGGTTTTTTTTTTTAAATCTCAGTAGTAGTACGGAGCCTGGAATTGTGCCCGGTATATGGCAATAGGCTCACCCCCTTTTACACGGGACTCATAACATAAATAGTGAAAAGTGGGTGTAACATTGTAGTTTGTACAGTGTTATAATGTGCAACTCTGCCTACCCCTTCGAGGATAAAAGGCGTGATGTTATGCTAGTACGAGTTACTGTAACTTCTAACGAGATTAAAACGTTACTGCGTTTAGCCCTCTTAATTGTTGGTTTATTGGTGCAGGCCAATGAGAGCGCCGAAGTCAGTCAACTATCAATCCTTATACGGATCAATGATTACATTCTAAGGCTCCATTCACACATCACTGGCACAGAGTCAAAGCGTCATGACGCGTCCTGGAGGCTTACTCTTGAATCCAATTCCGATCGATCAACATTGGTTTTGCGAAAATTCGTACTCTTGAGTTTCAATACTAGCGCCCATTGCATCTGTATTGCGTGGATATTGAATGAACTAGAGGTAAATGATATTGAGTTTGATTTTATAGTACGTACTCTGAATGCAACAGCTATCATTATTATCTAATGTAACAGCTACGATTGTGGTTGTATAGTGTTGACATTGAATGATTATTGAGATTTTATTAGATTGAAATTGCATTGACATTGAAATTGGTTTTAAGAGTAAGCACCCTGTTTTCTAACTGCAACGTGTCGTACGACACATCGACGCTTGGCCCCATTAATTAAGCATGCCAAAAAAATGTACCGCAATAATAGGAGAAAAGAAGTGACTAAAAAGTTTTAAATTATGACGCGCCGCTGGAGCTCTATTGTTCAGTATATATTAAACTTTTAGATCTTTTGTGGTCCATAACTATTTTAATGGCAATACTGTCCTGTTGGTCTATTGGTAGCAAGTGCGACTGCTGAATGCTCTCGACTTTGTTCCCATATCAGCCAAAGTATTGTTGGGTTTTTTAAAGTTCACTATAATAGCGTAGTCAAGTGTGGGAGATCCATGCTTCGGCTTAAATTGACCGGCTCGACCGGAGCGATACCACGGCCTCATAGAAAACCAACGTGAAATAACGCATGCGTAGTGTTTCGTCGTATGAGTGACGTCAGGATCACCTGACGGATTACCGCCTGTTCTTTTACCGGATTATCCTATAATTTTTTTTACAGCAGTTGTGTTTATAAAAAATCTCTCTTAAAGTTGGTCTTAAGCCCCATGAATGCACTTCTGACCTCCAAAGGCACCAGAGAATCTATTGGTAATGTTGTCAGTACCATGAAGTATCATCATAAACTACAAAATGCACTTCCCTTTCATTCCAAAAATCTTTATCGGATATTAATTAAATACTGCACAACACCCTTTACAAAACACACTGAATGAAAACCGAACCTTCATTTAAAGTAACACGCTCCATTTTCGCTTGTATGCCTTTATAGGTAGTATAGGTATGGTTTCGTCTGGTATTTTGGTTCCCCTACCTGAGGGGTAACGCCAGAACCCTAATATTGGATCTGTCTGCACGTCTATTACAGACATCAAGCTACATCAACCAGTCTTTAACCTTATCAATTTGCATTAAAGTTGAAATTCAATCAATGATTTTAGGTTCACCTTGATGTGCTTGTTGCACTCGCATTTGTTCGACGTCGTTATTATTATGATTGAGTCCGCTTTTGCAAATACGTTGTGTTAATTCGTTTGAAGTATCGAGTAATGTAAAATGAATCGTAAAACTGTGTTCTGTAAAGTTTGTTTAATATGCGTGCTGTATGATTTAAGTTTCAGTATGGCATTGAGCATTTGGTTGACAATCTAATATCAATAAACAAATGATATTTATAGACGCAACCATTGAAAGCCTATCTTTCCATGCGTACTTATTTGTCTGCGTGCACCATAACTAATTATAGTATCGTGAATTTAAATATCTATTTAGGTATATGACCCTGTATTTTGTTTTTATAAATCTGTGATACAGATTTACTATTCTAGGTGATTATATCAATCTCTCAGTATAAAAATGTGTTACTGAAAGAAAATAGGAAATGAAAATTGAATAAGATCAAAAAAATATTCACTATACCTTTAGGCTTCGGCTCGCCCTGGACTCTGAAGGAAATGTTGATGTCTTCACCCACAGAAATGAGAATATCCTTGTCTGGTCTTCCAGCAATGATAGCAGGTTTGCCTTCCACTTCATTCGCCACCACAGTAATCGCAGCATTCATGTCAACATTACCATGCGTACTCCAAGCCCTGCAGGTGTACATCCCTGATTCCTTCTCCGTCACATCGGATAATGCTAGTGTATATAAACCTTGTTCAACGAATGTTCTCGCGTTTCTGTACACTTCAGTGACACATCGACCTTCTCTCAGCCATTCTACCCTGGTAGGACAGCCTCTGATTTCCACCTGGAGCCCTATAGTGCCGCCTTTCGCGACCTTATAGTCGGATAGTACGTTGGTAAAGTGAGGACGCCGCGACTCCATCGCTTGGCGGTTGAAACGGGAGCGTTCTATCGTAGCGATGTTTGGACTTAGACGACTTTCTTTTCCTGTAAACAAGTGAATAGTATTAGAAACATATTTAACTTAAAATGTAGTACCTATAGATAAGTAATAGACAAAATAATATATTATTATAAACGCTTTACTTTAGCAAAATGTATTTGGTATATCTATAAGTACTTATAGGTACATAAATACAGAGTACTGCGCACCCTCTTTTTATTACGACCTTGGCAATGAAGCGTCGTTCATCAAACAACACTCAAATAATATCAAAGAGTAACGTTCAAATCAGATTGTACAGTAACTATGAATAAAACAATGATATAAACACAAAGATTACCTTAGTAAACACATTTTAAGTCCTGGTTAAAGTTTTAAATGAATAATTTCACGCGATCGTAATAAAATATTTCACAGAACTTTCGGCACACGTCTTGCAAGGGCCGCGTTTCCCGCTAGACTAGACAGACGGGCAAGGATTTCGCGGGCCTGGGGCAGCGGTAGCACCCAGACCACCCCAGACAGAGCTCCGCCATTGGACGCTGATTGACAAAAAGCGAACGCATTTAATCGACTCACCGGTAAAGTTAACAACATGAGTTATTTGATCACTCCACACTGAGTTTTCAGCTTTGCAGGTGTATGTTCCACTGTCGTCTGGTGTTGGTGAGCTAATCGCCAACCTGCAGACTCCATCAGCTAAATAGTAAGCCTGGTATCTCTCGTTGGTAGACACTGGTCTATCATCCTTCAGCCAAGTAATTGTGGGAAGAGGTTGACCGCGAATTCGACATTCCAATATTAATTCGTTTTCAGCCAGGTGGTATGTATCTGTTGAATAAAAAAATATCGTGATTAAACGTTTTGATTTCTACTTTAACATATTGTTAAACTATTTTTCTGATTAGAAATTACCTTAAATGTATAAAATACCCAACACTAAATAACTGTTTAAGGTGCATAAATAAATATCTTTAAAAAACCTACAATCCAACTTAAAAGTTAACAAAATGTTCGAAAGAACAATCAACTTAGATATTAGTTGAACAAAATATTGAAAGTACAAAATTATTTGCCCAAGTTCACTGTATTCAAGGTCACCCTATGAATCAAAGTCTGCAGACTCGCTAATTGAGTCCCTATAAGTATACAAATATCGAGAAGGGGAGATTTACCGCTCGCTACTCGGCAACGTAATAAACTAACAAGCTACGCCATCTATGAAATTTCACTAGAGCTGTTGGCGGAGTTACATTGTAGCTTTATTATTAAACTGTCAATAGATGGCGACGCCTGTGTACTTTGTTGTGAATTCATACTTGTTATTAAAAATGTAGAAAGCTATTCAATGTGTTGATTTTCTTTAATCTTATTTAAAACTGACTTTGATTTCGATAGCACGGAGATTGAAATGAAGCTCTCGTCTTTACATAATTATATGGAACTCATAGCGATCAAAGGATGTTTCTGTTGACTGTCTAATCCTTACTGGCTAAAAAGCCGTGATGTTATATAAAAGGGAAGATTTTCTGTACAATATTTTTTTTGTAAATATAGACTTGAAGAACCACTTAGAGAAAAGTATTCTAAATGAGTCATACGAGGCTGTAAGGCTTACAGGTAAAGCCTACAACGGATACCAAACGCTAACTTTATGTTAGTCACGACTTAGTACTCGACATTTTACTAAAATAAAAGTTAATTTAATCACTTCGCTAAGCAAGCCAATTTATCGTATTTATATATGAAACTTAAATCAATGTCATATCAATTATCCCAATAATAAAAGTGTTAAGCAGATGTACACATATTCAAGGCAACAACTAATTTTTTCAGTGATGTTATGGATATTATCTTATGTCAGGCCTTTTATGCTTTAAAGGGGTAGGCAGGACCACTTAAGTTATAAGCTCTCACTCATTTTATTCACCAATTACGTTCAGGTTTATTTTAATAATTATTGTATAGGTAATATCTAACAAATAGCTAAAAAAGTCTACAGATTAGTTTAAAAAAATCTTATTAATACATTGACTTTCTGGAGAACAGTCATATTATTGTACTCGACATTTTACGCATATCTCAAATATGTAAAACAATAACAAAGTCTCTGCTTCAACTTAGTGGAGACTAGAGGCCCGTCCCAGCTTTGCCCGGGTGCTATCGTACACATATACACGATAGTTTTACATAGCTATTTGGTAAGGAGTATCTTGGAATATTGTGCGTCTTCTGTAAGGTCACCAATACAGCATCCATACGGATGGGATAGAGGCAATCCAGAGACGTTTTGTAAGAGCTATGTGCTCGACGACGAAAAATACCCCAATATGAAGATCGGCTACAGAGATTCTCCTTATTAACTTTGGAGCTTAAAAGATGTATGAGCGACCTGAGCACCCTCTATAAAATTGTACACTGTTCAATGAATAGTGGTCTAATTGAGTATTTAAATTTAAGAATACCGACTCGATCTGTTCGTTCTCCTCGAGTGTTTAATATTCCTACTAGCAATAATAATGTCTCTGAGCACAATCTTCTACATAGAATGTGTAAAAACTATAATTTTATTTGCGCTCAAGTGGATATATTGCATGACATACTCAGTGCTTTTAAAAAATTTCTTCTGCGTAACAGCGAAACATAATGAGCATGATATGTCTCGTTACGTCATCGCTTTAGGTTTGTTGTTCACTCATTCAATTGCTCCCCTTTTACCTTTGCATTACTTGTATAGTAGCTTTTTAATAAATCCTAGTTTTTATGAATTGAACTTAATTTGGTACAGAAAAGCGAATCAACATTTTGGAATTGTTTGTGTAATTTAATATAAGTAGGTTTTGTACAGCTATAACTGCATTTCAGGTTCACTCACTTTTTATAATTAAGATTATTGTGTACGATCTCAACCTGTCGTCTGTATCTGCACTTATGTAAAATAAATATTGTTTTCATTTGTTGTTTGTTTGAAAAATGTGGCGTTTTAAAATGAATGATATTGTCAAAGTTTAATTAATGTCAATTACATTAAATAAAGTTAATCAACAATTACCTACACAGTTAATAAAATACTTTGTAGTACATAGTTCTACTCACCACGAATTGATCTCGTAAACGTTGGCGGTATAGGGGAAGCTTCGAAGCTGGGGTATACCTTCAGATTAGCGGCGGTGTTGACTGATCCATTCTCATTCTCCACAGTGCAGCTGTACTCAGCAGAATCACTTACAACTGCATTCAAAACTTCCAGAGTGATTAACCCATCAATGAACTTTGTCCTATACTTTAACTTATTGTCCAACAGGACCCCATTTCTGTACCAAGTGATTTTAGGATCACTTGAGGACAAAACACTGCATGTCAATTTTACTCTCGAACCTTCGACGGCAGTACGATCAGTAAGGTACGTAGAAAAGACCGGTTTTCTCTTCAAATCCCTGGAGAGGCTAGAACGCTTCTCAGATATTAAACTCCTAGCTTCGCTTAGAGCCTTAGATCTGTGACGGTCTACTCGTCTCTCGGATTCACCTCTATCAAACCTCTCCCGTCTTTCAGATTCACTCCTCTCAGGCAATGGTGGGACGGACGATCGCAACTGTGAATCCAAAATTATAGTTTGGGCTTTGTATATTGTTGCTATTTTACCTAAACTTTCTCTTTCTGAGAACCGTTCGTGCTCAAACGTTTTCTCTCTGTAGCCAGATGGCCTGATAAATTCCATCGTGTAATCTTTATGGTTGTGATCAACAAACTTGGCCCGATCTTGAGATCTTTCCTTTGTTGGTTCGTAGTGATATTCTTTTATGTAATGATCCTCGTCGGTTCCTCGTTTTACAGAAATGTCCCCGTTTCTTGGTCTCGATGAAGCTTCCAGCTCTGAAGTTGATGGCTTCTGTTTAGTGTCAATTAAATCTTTCTCTATTTCTCGTCGTCTCTCTTCTCGTATTCTTCTTTCTGTTTCTCTTATTTCATGTTCACGTTTTTCAAGTTCTTCCTGTTCTTTTGCAATTCGAAGTTTTTCTTCATCTTTCCTCTTTCTAGCAGTTTCTTTTCTAGCCTTTTCAATTTCTTCGGCTTCTTGTTTAAGGCGTGCATCTTCATCTTCTCTTTTCTTTTTAGCAATCCTCTTCTTTTCCAATCTAGCTTTTTCTTCATCTTCCCGTATTTTTTGCTCTTCTTTTTCTTTTTCTAGTTTCTCTATTCTTTTCTTTTCCCTCTCTCTTTTTATCTCTTCTTCTTGCTTGGATATTTCCTCTTTTGCTTTTGCTTCTAGTATTGCTTTTTCTTTTAATCGTTCTTCTTCTTCACGTTTTCGTTCTTTTTCTTCTTTTTCTTTTTGAGCCTTGGCCTCTTGTTCTTGCTTTTCCTTCTCTTCTTGTTTACGTTTCTTTTCAGCAGCTCTTTGTAGTTTTTCAGATTTGGTTTGAAGTTTCTCTTCTTTTTCTAATTTCTCTTTACGTTTCTTTTCATCTTCTAATTTCTTATTTTCTTCCTTTTCTTTCTTTTCTGTTTCGATCTTCGATCTTTCTTTTTCTTCTTTACATTTTTTATCAGCTTCCAGCTTTGATTTATCTTCCTCCTCTTTTCGTTTCTTTTGCTTCGTTTCTTCGTCTTTACGTTTGGATTCAGCTTCTAGTTTTGCATTTTGTTCCTCTTCTTTGCGTTTCTTTTCTGCTTCCAGTAATGCTGTATCCTCTTTCTGTTTCTTTTCAGCTTCTAATTTTGCCTTCTCCTCTGCCTCCCTTTGTTTTTGTTCAACCTCAAGTTTAGCTTTCTCTTCCTCCTTTCGTTTCTTCTCTGCTTTCTTTTGTTTCTTTTCTTCATCTTTACGTTTATTTTCAGCTTCTAGTTTTGCATTTTCTGCCTGTTCTTTGCGTTTCTTTTCTGCTTCCAGTAATTCTGTATCCTCCTTCTGTTTCTTTTCAGATTCTAGTGTTGCTTGTTCTTCTTCCTCTCTGTGTTTATTTTCAGCTTCTAGGTTCGCCCTTTCCTCTTCGTCCTTTCGTTTCTTCTCTGCTTTCTTTTCTTCATCTTTGCGTTTATTTTCAGCTTCTAGTTTAGCTTTTTCTTCGTCCTTTCGTTTCTTTTCTGCTTTTTCTTCTTCCTCTTTCTGTTTCTGTTCAGTTTCAAGTTTAATCTTTTCTTCGTCTTTTCGTTTCTTTTCCGCTTTTTCTTCTTCCTCCTTCTGTTTCTGTTCAGCTTCCAGTTTAGCTTTCTCTTCCTCTTTTCGTTTCTTCTCTGCTTTCTTTTGTTTCTTTTCTTCATCTTTTCGTTTATTTTCTGCTTCTAGTTTTGCCCTTTCTTCTTCCTCCTCTTTACGTTTCTTTTCGGCTTCAAGTTTGGCTCTCTCCTCTTCCTCCTTGCGTTTGTTCTCAGCTTCTAGTTTTGCTTTTTCCTCATCCTCCTTCTGTTTCTGGTCAGCTTCCAGTTTAGCTTTCTCTTCTTCTTTTCGTTTCTTCTCTGCTTTCTTTTGTTTCTTTTCTTCATCTTTTCGTTTATTTTCTGCTTCTAGTTTTGCCCTTTCTTCTTCCTCCTCTTTACGTTTCTTTTCGGCTTCCAATTTGGCTCTCTCCTCTTCCTCCTTGCGTTTGTTCTCAGCTTCTAGTTTCACATTTTCTTCTTCATCTTTACGTTTCTTTTCAGATTCAAGTTTAGCTCTTTCCTCTTCCTCCTTGCGTTTGTTCTCAGCGTTTAGTTTTGCGTTTTCTTCCTCTTCTTTACGTTTGTTTTCAGCTTCTAGTTTTGCCTTTTCCTCTTCATCTTTACGTTTCTTTTCAGCTTCAAGTTTGGCTTTTTCCTCTTCCTCCTTGCGTTTGTTCTCAGCTTCTAGTTTTGCTTTTTCCTCATCCTCCTTCTGTTTCTGGTCAGCTTCCAGTTTAGCTTTCTCTTCTTCTTTTCGTTTCTTTTCAGCTTTCTTTTGTTTCTTTTCTTCATCTTTTCGTTTATTTTCAGCTTCTAGTTTTGCCTTTTCTTCCTCTTCTTTACGTTTCTTTTCAGCTTCAAGTTTGGCTTTTTCCTCTTCCTCCTTGCGTTTGTTCTCAGCTTCTAGTTTCGTGTTTTCTTCCTGTTCTTTGCGTTTAATTTCTGCATCTAGTTTTGCCCTTTCTTCCTCCTCCTCTTTACGTTTCTTTTCAGCTTCAAGTTTGGCTCTCGCCTCTTCCTCCTTGCGTTTGTTCTCAGCTTCTAGTTTTGTTTTTTCCTCATCCTCCTTTTGTTTCTGTTCAGCTTCCAGTTTAGCTTTCTCCTCCTCTTTTCGTTTCTTTTCAGCTTTCTTTTGCTTCTTTTCTTCATCTTTGCGTTTATTTTCTGCATCTAGTTTTGCCCTTTCTTCTTCCTCCTCTTTAAGTTTCTTTTCAGCTTCAAGTTTGGCTCTCTCCTCTTCTTCCTTGCGTTTGTTTTCAACTTCTAATTTTACTTTTTCTTCTTCCTCCTTCTGTTTCTGTTCAGCTTCCAATTTAGCTTTCTCTTCCTCTTTTCGTTTCTTTTCAGCTTTCTTTTGCTTCTTTTCTTCATCTTTGCGTTTATTTTCTGCATCTAGTTTTGCCCTTTCTTCTTCTTCCTCTTTAAGTTTCTTTTCAGCTTCAAGTTTGGCTCTCTCCTCTTCTTCCTTGCGTTTATTTTCAACTTCTAATTTTACTTTTTCTTCTTCCTTCTTCTGTTTCTGTTCAGCTTCCAGTTTAGCCTTTTCTTCGTCATTTTGTTTGTCCTCTGCTTTCTGTTGTTTCTTTTCGTTATCGTTACGTTTATTTTCTGCTTCTAGTTTTGTCCGTTCCTCTTCCTCCTTCTGTTTCTGTTCAGCTTCCAGTTTCGCTTTCTCTTCTTCCTTTCGTTTCTTTTCCACTTTCTTTTGTTTCTTTTCATCATCCTTGCGTTTATTTTCAGCTTCGAGTTTTGCCTTTTCCTCTTCTTCTTTGCGTTTATCATCAGCTTCTGACTTGAAATGTTCCTCTTCCTGCTTCTTTTCTGCTTCTAGTCTTTCCCTTTCTTCTTCCTCTTTGCGTGTTCCTTGCTCTTCTTCGTGTTTCTTTTCACTCTCTAGTTTTGACTTTTCTTCTTGCTCTTTGCGTTTAGTTTCAGCTGTTAGTTTAACGTTTTCCTCTTCCTCCTTCAGTTTCTTGTCAGCTTCTAACTTCGCCTGTTTATCATCTTCTATACGTTTCTTTTCCACTTTCTCTTGAACCTTTTCTTCCTCTTTTTGTTTATTTTCCTCTTCTAGTTTTGATATTCTTTCTTCTTCTTCATTCTTGCGTTTCTTTTCAGCTTCTAATTGAGTTTTCTCTTCTTTTTGTGTCCTTTCCGCTTCTAGGTTTGTCTTTTCTTCTTCGTCTTTGCGTCTCTTTTCATCATCTTTGAGCTCACTTTCAACTTCAGATTTGGTTTTTTCTTCCTCTTGTTTACGTTTAATATTAATTTCGACTTTTGCTTGTTCTTCTTTGCTTTTCTTTTCTTCTTCTATTTTGGCTTCGTCTACTTTCTGTTCTTCATCTTTATCTCTTTGTTTTTTATCTACTTTCTTTTGTTTCTTCTCTTCCTCCTTTTGTTTCTTTTCTGCTTCAAGTGTTGATTGTTCTTCTACTTCATCTTTAGCTTTCTTTTCTATTTCCAATTTTTCTTGCTTTGTAATTCTCCTTCGTCCTTTTGTCCCTCGGCCTCCAATTTTTCTTCGTGCTTTTCTTGTCTTTTATCTGCTTCCACTTGTTTGTCCTCTTCTTCGAACTTTGCAGTTTGTTCTTTATCTGTTTGTTCCTTTTCGGCTTCGACTTTTTGAGTTTCATCCTCTTGTTTCTTTTGTTCTTCCAATTTTTCTTCGTTTTTGCGTTTCTTTTCGGTCTCTAATTTTGCTGCTATTTTTTCCTGTTCCTGCTTTTCAGATTCTAATTTTAGTTTTTCTTCTTCTTCTTTAGTTTTCGTTTCCTTTTCTTGTTTATTTTGTTCTTTCAGTTTTATACTGTCTTCCTCTTCTATGCGTTTTGTTTCTGTTTTTTCTTTTCCCGCTTTCTTTTGTTTCTTTTCAGCGTCTAACATATTCTTTTCGTCTGTTTCGTCATCTATTAGTTTCTTTTCAGTTTCTAGTTTCTCACTTTGGTCTTCCTCTTCTAATTTTGATGTCACTTCTTCAAATTGTGTCTCTTCCTCTTCCTCGTGTTGTTTGTTAACTTCCTTTCGTTCTTTTTCTAGTTTGAGTTTGTCATCTACATCTTTTTGTTTGTTTTCCGCATCCGTTTTTGCTTTATCATCTTCCTCTATCTTGTCTACTTTGAATGCATGACATTCTTCTGTTATTTCTTGTTTTTTTACGTCTGTTTGTTTCTCTGCCACTTCGAGTATTAGTTTTTCTTCATCCTTTTGGGTGTCTGACTTTACTTTTTTCTCGGTATCTTTTGATGCATTCTCTACCATTTCTATTTTTTCTTTTTCTCCCTTTTCAGATTCCATTGTTACTTTCTCTTTTTCTACTTCTTGTTTCTTTTCTTCTTTTATATCCGTTGTTAGTGTAACTTCTGTTTCTACTTCACCTTTTACCTCTTCCTCTAGCAGTTGTTCGACTGATAATTTAGCGGATTTTTGTTCAGTTGATTCTGATGAGTCAGATGGTTTTAACGGTTCTTTTTGGGCTTCTGTGAAGTCTAACTTCTCAGCTTCTTCTTTCTCTATTGATACTTCTGTTTGAACTTCTTCCAGCCTTTTTTCTTTATTATCATGTTTTATTTCAATATCTACCTTTTCTTTCTGTTCAGCTTCCAATTCTACTTGGTCGACTTTCTTTGTTTCTTTTTGTTCAATTTCTGATCTTAATTTTTCTTCATTTACCCTCTGCTTAGGTTCTGCATCTACGTTAGTTTCTTCTTCCACATTCTCTTTTACAACTGTTTCAGCTTGCTCCATATCATTCTTATTAGGTTCTGTGGTTTCTGCGTCCAGTGTGTCTTGTGTATTTTTTTCTGAAACTTCATCTTCTCGGACCTTATCAGCCTTAGTTGCCTCTTTATGCTTTGATTCTATACCAGTTTCTGACGTTTCTATTTCCTGTTCTGTCTTCGTTTCCGATACCTCTTGGTTTGATTCGGGTTCAATTTCTTCTTTTTCTGTAGCTTCTTTTACTACTTGTGACACCTGTTCTTTTTCAATTTCAACTTGACCCGGGGCGTCTTTCGGAATGTCTGTGTCTTTAATTTCTGTAACACTCTCTATAGATTGTATTCTTGTCTCTGTTTGGTCTTGAATCACTTTTTCTTGGCTTGTTACAATTTCTTCCTTATCTTTTTTACTCTCTTCTTCCGTGGTAGCAGAAACTTTAGAGCTTTGAGTTCCTGATGTTGAAGGACCTTGAACTTCTTCCAAAAGCTTTTCCATGTCTCTATCTTTTGTAGATAGTTCGTCTTCTTCTTTCTGGATTTCTTTACTTAAGTCTTGTTCACTTTCCTTTATTACTTGAACTTTCTCTGATGATAATGGCTCTTGTTTGTCCTCTACATATTTTTGAGATTTGTTTCCAGATAACTCTTCTTCAGATATCTTTTGTGGCGTAGCTTCCTGCTCCATGTCAGTCTTGACATCAGAAGTTGAAACTGCGGCTTCAACTTCGGTCTGTTCACCTTGTGTTATACAAGGTTTATCTACTTCTTGTACTTCTGTACTTTCAGTGTGATAAATTTGAAGGTCTATTTCGGCTATAGTTTCATCGGCTCCAACAGTAGCTAAGGTTGATTCTTCCATTGCAATACTTTCCTCTACATTCATTTCACTACTTTCAGGGTTTTGAATAATCTCATCTTCAACATCTTGTACTTCAGTTTCAGGTAATACTGTTTCTTTACCTAACATACTGAGTGCTTCCAAATTCTGTATAGCTATAATAGCTTGTGCAGCTATTTCATCTACTAATTCGGTAGCTACTTGTTGGATCTCATTTATATCGATCTCCTGAATCATCACAGTTTTGCGTACTTTAGTCTTTTTAGCACTGGTTTCTTCGACAACAGTTTGGCTTACAGTGTCCTGTTCTTCATGAGACTTTTCCATTGGTTCATTTGTCTGAGATATACTAGTATCATCAAATTTCACATCTGACTTTCCTTCAGTAGTCACATTCTTTACTTCTTGCACTTGGTGTACTTTTTCTAATGAAATATCTTGTTGTTGTAATGCTTCAGGCTCTTGTTTTATAGCTGTTGATTGTTTGCTAATATCAGTTATTTTCATTTTTATTAATTCTGTAACTTTAAGTATTTCAGATGAAATTTGTTTGAATATCGGTATTTTTTCTTTAACCTCTAGAGTTGACTTCGACTCCATGTTTGTGAGGCATTTGTTAACGCATTCTATAAGATCAATTACTTTGTTGACTGTTTCTTTGTCTAATATTGACGCTTTTGGTACCAGTACTTCACAGATATTACTTTTTAACTCTTCTAGTATGATTTTAGTAAACGCTGCATCGCTTGGTAATCTAGCTGTTTTATCTAGATTAATGTAAAATTTGATATCTTCGAAATGATTCAGTACTTTACGAAGTGATTTCGTAAACGATTTCCAATTATTTTGGTCTCCTTTTTCAATATCTAATATTACTGATATATTTTTAATGGATTTTAATAATGTTTCTGACGGTTTACCATAGTTTTCAAACATGTATCTCTTTTGTATGCTTGACATTGTACCTCGCATATTAGATATACTTCCGTAAACAGAGTGAACTGCTGTGAGTATATGATCTCGCGTCTCTGTACTGAGGTTAACTTCAGCCAGTTCTTTTTCTAGCGAGAATACTTTGTCTTCCAACTGGTCAAGAGTTTGAATGACATCAACTCCCTTTTCGATTAAAACCTCAGCGTTGCTTCCAAAACTAAGTTTGAGTGTTTTAATGGTGTCTTTAAGAATATTTAAACTGGATACTATACCAGCTAAATTTTCATTTTTAATATCAACCTTACAAGCTTGCTCTAAGAGTTCCACTGTTTCATTTGACTCACTGGAACATTTCTCGAGAATGTTTTCATTTTTTACCTCAACTGATACAGTTTCGGCAGCCTGGACTTCTTGAGTTTCACTCATATTGTTGACAAGTAGCTGTAATGTCGCACAAGCATCTTTAAGTAACTCTGGCGGACTGTCTTCGTTAATTTGCAACTGCACACTTCTCACGCTGCACTCTAGATCTTCAAGTGTCTCATTTAGAGTATCGTTGGCAGCTCCATCATAATCACATTTCAGTTTAATAATCACCGTCTGTACTTCATCCAAAGCGTTTTGTAAAGCTTCTGTATCTTCAACTTCCCTAACTGTAGGAATATTAATTTTATCCGTCACTTCTTGAAGCAATACTTCTAGTTGTTTCATTGAATTTTGTTCATCGGGAACTTCAACTGAAAATATACATAACGAATAAGTAATAGATCAGTGGCTTAATTAGAATATACAATTCTCTTCTATATAGGAACACAAACCTATTTCTGCAGTCTGAAGTACCTCTGGTAATATGACGATGGCCTTTTCCAAATCTTCTTGCAAGTGTGTGATAACTTCAGAAACTTTTTGAAGAGCATCGGGCTTACTCATGGAACCAATATCTTCAGCACTTTCCAAAGCCTTATTGTGTAACGTTACCAAAGTATCTTGTAATTTTTGAACTAATTTAGCCTGTTCTATTTTAGCATCTTCCACTAAACCGGGCTCCTCGCTCACTTCAATTATTTCTATACTTTCTTTCAAAGATTTTGCTAGTTCAATGGACTCTTTTAATTCCTGAGAGTTTGTCATCGTTGAGATTGCATATACTAAATCTGATGTTTCTTCTGATATGAAGTCGTTAATGTGTTGAACAAGAGCAGTTTTTTCTGGAAATAAATAATGTTATTAAATATAATTGCAAATTATTCTTTAAAAGCTTTGTAAGCTTGACTTTCAGCTGCGAGTATTATGTGCATGTAGAAGTGTGCATGTGGTATGGTGTGTGCGTAATGTAAAGTGTATTGTTTAAATTGCCGATTCTAGTAGCCGAAAATAATATTAAACCGATTTTTTGTAGTTAATTACTATTCTACTTAATGTCTAAAGAGGTCACGATAAAAATATAGAGTGAAGAACATTTTTATTTTAATCAAGCGAAAGGCCTTTATGATATGCATTACGAATGGTGTAAAACTCAAGTGGATAGCTAATTCATAAAATTTACCAGTGTTTTCTACAAAACTATGCATCGCAGTATCACGTAAGTTCTTGTCTTTTTCCAGGATTCCTGGAGATTGTAAGTTAGCATTAACATTTGCAACAATTAATTTCGAGTCTTGTACCAAATTGTCTTCTTTTATTAACGGATTCACTGGCACACTCTCAGTTAATTCTACATCAGCATACGATTCTATCTGTCTAGAATCGGGCATAGTCTTAAAAGTAGCTTCTTTTTCAAAAACAATACACATTTCTTGTGTTGGTGTATGTATTTCTGTTAAAATGTCCGTAGCTTTTAAAGAAGGCCTGTCTTCTTTATTTCGTTGATCTATTGAGGAAACTGATTCTAATATTAAACTATGACTGGTATCACTGACTGTCATACCCATTAATGACTTTTCTTCATCTTTTACTACAGGTATTTGGTTACTTTTGCCTGTTTCTATATGAATTTGGGGTGAAAATTCATCGGCTATAGGTGTTAATGGTTCAAAAATTAATGGATGAGAAACTTCAGTACAAACTGATAATTCTGAGGAAGAAATTATTGGATTCATTAAAGATGACCTTTCATGAAAGTCATCTATAGATATTGCTGAGTCAAATACGTCTGTTGCGGAACTTAATACGTCGGCTTCATTAATATTCAAGATTTCGGATATGGTTTCCTGATCTACAGAAAAGATGTCTGAAAGTGCAGATACTAAAGAAACAGCTGCATCAGTTTGAACGTTTTGACGTAATAGAGATTCATCTGCTAATATTTTCTGATCTGTTGTATTTTCAATAGACTGCATAACTTCTGAAAATGTCGATTTATCATTTGGTTGGTCAATAATAGACATGTTTATATTTTTATCTTTTTCTTCACAGTATGATTCCATTAGCATAGGTTGAATACAGATTTGTTCTTTAGGACCAAGAGTGTCTTCAGTAACAATGTATTTTTCATATTCAATATGTTTAATGGCATCTTCTATAATTTCATCAATTTGTTCTAGTAGCATAAGCGCACCCTCATGACTAAACAGTGTTTTCTCATTAGTCTCAAGTTCTGCTGCGTCCGCTGATTCTTGTTTATTTTGTGGTATTATGTTTTCTAGTATCATAGAGTCCGTGTCTTCATTTCTTCCTATTGTTTCACTAGCAATGGATATTTGCCCCGTCGCAGAATTATTGGGTTTATCAAAACCAACACTTTCTAAGCAAATTGACTCACTTTGCTGACACGCCACAAATTTTTCAGAATTTTCTGTAGATTGAATCGCACATAATACAATCTCTTTTTCTATTGTAGGGGTCGAAGATTCAAGAATAAGAGCTTGTGTGTTCAATAGTGATTTTTTATTAATTTCATCAGAAGTTTCTTCGTAAGAACTGACGTTTAGTACTTCTTCTGAAACACTAACTAAAATTGGTGCAGCTTCTTCTAAAATTTGCAATTCGTTTTCAGTGATCGCAATGTTTTCGAATGGTTGTTCCACACGCTTATCGGCTACAGTTTCATTTGTTTGTACTTGCTCTAAAATAATCATTTCAGTTTGAGTAGGTACATTTTTTTCGACCACATCATCGCTAGGTTGCTGCAAAGTGGCAACTAATGGTTCAATATTTGAAATTGGTACTATCATTTCTAATATTATTGGACTCGTAGTTTCGATTATATTAAGTGGTATTTCATCAATTTGATCCTGAGATTTTTCACTCTGGCAAACTACCATGTTACTTATTTCAATAGGTGACATTGATTCTAAAACAAAAGGTTGCGCGTTTTGAGTGTAAGCATTTAGTACCTTAAAATTCCTTTCCACTGAAGTTTCGGTAACAGCATTATCAAAACAAGCTGTTTCGGATGCTACAATTTCCTTCTTTTCAGGTGCATTCACCGCCTCTAACTCATTTTCTACTATTGGTATAGCATATTCAAAATTTATTTCTTGTACAGGTGTTACTGACTCCATTATAGTTGGAGATATATTGGTATTAATTAACTGTATTTCCAAAATAGGTTCGTCAGATGTTGATGCACACAGTTGCGAAATTTCTTCGAGAGGCATCACAGAGTCCAGAATAAAGGATTCTGAAGTTACTTGTACACTAATAGGTTCTTTAACATTGTCAATGGTTTTTAGATCGGTATCGGTAGTTCTATCACTTTTATCACGTGCAATTTCCACATTTGAGATTTCTTCTTTCATTTTACTCACAGAATCGAAGATCATTGGTTGTAGAGTTTCATCTAGAGCGATTGTTTTATGTATCTGTCCATCTTTATCATGACTCGCTGTTGCTTTGTTGATTCTACCCTCATCAATTATCATTGGCTTTGCTGACTCTTCTATCACCATCTCATAGCATTCGCAAAGTGCCACCGTCTCAGGTATATGATAATCTTCAATTATAACAGTAACTTTTGTTTCATTTGGTTCAGCTTGCTCTAGAACAATTGGTTCATTTTCAAAAACTGCAACGACCTTCTCTGATGTCTCAATTAGTTGATCTGCGACAAATAGTTTTACTTCCTCGATGGGTGTCAAAGATACTAAGGTCATAGGTGGAGGATCTTGATTTACAGCTATAATCATATCACTTTCACTAAAACTACTTTTCACCTTTGAGATGTCATCTTGATTAGCTGTTACTGTATCAAATCTATTAGAATCAATATCTATAGGCTTCACCGATTCTTCAATCATTGTCTCACAGCTTTCACAAGGTACAACGATCTCAGATCTCTCATAATCTTCAGTTAAAATTGAAGCTATTGTTTCATTTGGTTCAGCTTGCTCTAGAACAATCGGTTCGTTTTCAAGTACCGCTAGCACTCTTTCCGTTGTGTCAGTCAATTGGTCTGCGATGATTGGTTGCGCTTCTTCCATAAGTATCAAGGATCCTAAGATCATGGGTGGAGAATCTTGACTGACATTATTTTTCACTTCTAATGAAATTTCGTCTTGACCAGCTGTTACCATGTCAGGTTTATCAGAACAAATATCTATAGGTTTAACTGATTCTTCAACCATTATATCACAGCTTTCGCAAGGTACCACGGTATCAGGTCTGTCACATTCTTCAGTTATAATAGTAGCTTGAGTTTCATATGCCACAACTTGCTCCAAAACAATTGGTTCATTTTCAAGAACTGCAACGACCTTCTCTGATGTCTCAGATAGTTGATCTGCGACAAAAGGTTTTACTTCCTCGATAGCTGTCAAAGATATTAGGGTCATAGGTGGAGAATCTTGACTTACAACATTAACCATATCATTTTCACTAAAATTACTTTTGACCTCTGAGATGTCATCTTGATTAGCTGTTACTGTATCAAATGTATTAGAATCAATATCTATAGGCTTCACTGATTCTTCAATCATTGTCTCACAGCTTTCGCAAGGTACCACGGTATCAAGTCTGTCACATTCTTCAGTTAAAATAGTAGCTTGAGTTTCATATGCCACAAATTGCTCCAAAACAATTGGTTCATTTTCAAGAACTGCAACGACCTTCTCTGATGTCTCAGTTAGTTGATCTGCGACAAATGGTTTTACTTCCTCGATGGGTGTCAAAGATACTAAGGCCATAGGTAGAGGATCTTGATTTACAGCAATAATCATATCACTTTCACTAAAACTACTTTTCACCTCTGAGATGTCATCTTGATTAGCTGTTACTGTATCAAATGTATTAGAATCAATATCTATAGGCTTCACCGATTCTTCAATCATTGTCTCACAGCTTTCGCAAGGTACCACGGTATCAGGTCTGTCACAATCTTCAGTTAAAATAGTAGCTTGAGTTTCATATGCCACAACTTGCTCCAAAACAATTGGTTCATTTTCAAGAACTGCAACGACCTTCTCTGATGTCTCAGTTAGTTGATCTGCGACAAATGGTTTTACTTCCTCGATGGGCGTCAAAGATACTAAGGTCATAGGTGGAGGATCTTGATTTACAGCAATAATCATATCACTTTCACCAAAACTACTTTTCACCTCTGAGATATCATCTTGATTAGCTGTTACTGTATCAAATGTATTGAAATCAATCTCTATAGGTTTCATCGATTCTTCAATCATTATCTCACAGCTTTCGCAAGGGACAATGGTCTTAGGTCTCTGGTGATCTTCAGTTGAAATTAAAGCTTTTATGTCAGTTCGTCCAGCCTGTTCTAGAACAATTGGTTCATTTTCAAGCACCGCTAAAATTTTATCTGGTGTATCGATAAGTTCGTCTGCGAGTATCAGTTTAATTTCTTCAATTGGTGTCAAGGAACCCAATATCATGGGAGGAGAATCTTGATTGATACTATTATTTACTTCAAATGACAAGGCATCGTTACCTGCTGTTACTCCGTTAGATTTATCAGAATGAGTCTCTAAAGGTTTTATCGATTCTTCGACCATTATCTCGCAGCTTTCGCAAGGTATCACTGTATCAGGTCTATGAGAATCTTCAGTTAAAATAGTAGCTTGAGTGTCAATGATCCCAGCTTGCTCTAGAGGAATGAGTTCGGTTTCAAGAATGGCTATGTTTTTCTCCGGTATTTCTGTTTTTTGGTCTGCAAAGGTTGGCTTAATTTCGTCAACAGACGACAACGATCTTAAAATCATAGTTGGAGAGTTCTGACTTAATTCTTTTGCCGTATTACCTATACCTGAATTTTCATTTATGATTTCACTTTTAATAGAAACAGTTTCTTCACATTGTACCATACTTTCAGCATCCAATTTTTGAATCGCAGCGTCTTTCGGACCTATTTCTTCAAATGTTACAGACTCGAGGATCAAAGGGTCGAAAAATTCTCTTGCTTCATTGAAAACTAAATTTGATGGTTCGGCAATTATGGAATACGTTTCATCAATCATATTTTTTGATACTTCCGGTTCTATTTCTTGTGTAGGAATAGTTTTCTCTACCACTTTTGATTCAGATTGAACAGCAGCTACAGGATTTTCAAGTTCATTGGAAGCAAGATGTTGTATAATCGTAGGTTCATCTAAACTATAAGTATCTGTCAATGTAATAGTTTCTATTATGTTAATGTTCATGTCTTGTTTTTTGTCATCAATACCTTCCTCGACTTTAATCGGTTCAGATAAAGACTCGAACTTTTCTACGTTTTGTGTAGATTCCGGTGAAATTTGTATGTTATCGTCTATTATACCTTGTGTTTGTTGTTTGGAAGTTACGTCCTCTAATGTCCTTTCGAGGCTTTCAGAGGGTGTGTCTGAAAATATGTAATTACAATTATATTGTCTTTAAATAATTGTGTATTGGACTAGTCAGAGCGAAAGCGTTAATTTTCCAGAATATAGTAACAATAAAATACAAATACCGACCATAAAATTAGCTAACTACAACCTATTTCGAGATATTTAGTTATATAGTTACGTTTTTATTATTGAAGTTTATTTAAAGTTATTTGCCTATACAGAAGATACGGTCACCAATACTATTAGCATATTTGCGTGTACAGCACTAGATTTTGTTATTTTCTTTTATTAGATCTAACTACAACGCCAGTAAATTGTTATTGAAATTATCGTGTATATTTTACCATTCACACCCTGTATAATTTGAGACTCATTGCAAACCCGCTCCGATTCGTTATCATTGGATTCCTGAATGATAGTCCTTGAGTCCTCAATGATAGTTTGTATTACTTTTTCTTCATCAGTTAAATTCAGTTCTTGTTCTTGTCTACTTTCTGATTTAAATGCAAAAGCATCAGTATTTGTTCCACTGCCTCTCACTGGATCTAAGACTTTTACATCATCTGTGGTACTTTTCTCAGCTGTAACCTCAAATATTTGAGTATATAATTGCTTTTCGACATTAATATGACCTAAATTACTGTCAGATTTTTCATTTTTAATATCGAATACTATTTCATCTTTTAAGCTTGTTAAAATTTCGAAACTAGATGTTTTTATAGGTTCGGTACATTCTACGTCGTCAGCTTTGAGTTTTTCATTGGCTTGCTCAATTGATTCTGAAATACGTATTTTAGTTTTATTTACGCTTGTTTGTTATAAATATTACGCTATATTCAAGATTATTGGCAAACAGAATTGCGATTAATGAAATTACCGAAGGTGCTTATAAGTTTTTGGAAGTAATAAAATAGTTTGACTATTTGCCAATAGCCTGTAACTAACTATGGTTTAACTAACATAGATAAAGAAGCAAAAGCATTTAGTTGATTAATTGTAATAATAGTTTGCGCTATATTTAGATTTTGCATTAATTTACCGGAATTAATGATCAAATGCGTATCTTCTTTAATTTGCAACATTTGCATTTCTTCCGGAGACCCTTTCATTGACCCTTCAAGTGGATCATTGTCTACTTCTGGATGAACAGCCGACATGTCAGAAACGAGCAACTTGAGTGTCGTTGGCAAATCTTCATTTAAAACATCGCCGACTACCGGAATCATTATCGTTTTAGCAGATTCTATAAGTAATGTTTCTAATATCTCGCTGCAAGATGCTGTCGCGGTATTTATTTCCACATCGTGTATGTCACTGGTTTGCTCTACTGATGCAGGAACATTGTCAGTGCTATTGTTGATAAATGTGTTAGCATCTGTATTTGACTGATTGAGTAGAATCTGCGACGTTACAGTTTCAGTTGTCTCATATTTGTTTAGGGCTTGAGCATTAGCATCATCATCCTGATGCATTGAGCTTGATAGAAATGCATCGAGTTGACTGGCAAAAGACTCCGCTACATCGAGAATTTTATGTATCGCTTCTTTGCTGACTATTGGATCTGGTTGTTCTACACTCTCTAGTGCTACTAGTTGTAAAGTCAGTAAGGAACTATTTAAGTCTTGAACTAATTGTGCTTGGTTATTGCCTGGCTTTATTTGACTAGTATCTAGACTATTTTGAAGTTCTTGGGCTAATTGTAAGGATTTAGAAAGTTCTGTATTGTTAGACGTCTCTGACAATTTTTTGACTACACTGGCTATTTCATCGGACAAAAATTTATCAATGGTGTGTGTAAGGGTGTCTGTAAAAAATCATAGATTATATTTTTACGGGAATATAAGAATTGGTTCTTAAATATTTATTGTTTTATAGCTACATACTTTTGTTATTCAAGTAAAAAATTATTCTTTTAGTAATACGCGCAAAATTATTGTTAAATTATTTTATGTTTATGTTTAGGCGTATTATATAATATAATATAATTCTAAAGTTTTGTTGAATACATCTTTCTCTTTATTATTCTAGAATTTAGTTATAACATGAAGCTTTTCTACCTTGATAAAATATGTTTAATTAATATTCGACATTTAACTACGATACAATAGGTAAATATTGTAATTTGATTGTGTTGTATTCGTGTTTTGGTTATAAAGTGTTAATGTGATTAACTTTTGATTAATTAAATCGAAATATTTACATGACAACTGCTATGAGCATGTAGCATTAGTGTGTTTTTGTAATGAAGCAAAATGCTAGAAATGAAATGTGTGGAAATGTGTAATTCTAGCTAAAGAGTAAAAATATAAATATTTTTGTAAACATTTTTAACAAAAAAGTATTTATTATATTGGTATCAAAAGAATACCAGACATAGTTATTGAAAAAATATCAATACAATGGATTTAAAAATAAAGTTCAGCTTGTTGAAGAACACGTTGTACAAATATTTTTTCTATCAAATAATTTAACAAATATTTGAAAAAATATTCAAATGAAAGGCACACGGATGAATCATAAAGTAAATACCTAAATAAAATTCCCGATCGATTTCGATCATGGTGGCAAATCTTACTGGACTAGCCTACTACGCGGGAGATGTTATAGTGCACAAGTGTGTGGGTGCACAACATGCATTCTCTGTTCCTTCTCTCTCTGAACCACATGGGATAGAGGAATCATATCAAAACGGCAGGTAAACGTACTTTCAAATGAATGGGTTATGTATTGCAGTCATTACTCTGTATGAATGTATAAAATAAACTCTCGGTATAAATTTCAAATTTCCATCGTTGAAATTAAAAAAACAACTTTACCCCACACTACGATTTTGTTCTTTGCCGTGAATATACAAAATTCAGATACAGTGTTTTCAAAAAATAATACAGTGATATGAACACTGTATCAACGCTAGTTATTAGTCATTAAAGTGTTTAATGATTAATTATTTCAAAGATGAATTGGTACTAAAAATACTAAAAATACTTGTATGTTATTTCTATTTATAGTCAACAGCTATTAAATGTTACCTGCACAGTATGAAATATATTTCATTTCTAGTAAACTAGAAATTGTTTAATTTTAACCAAACGATATTTGACGCCGTTTATTTGAGAAACGTCTGGAAAATAGACAAATCTCAATACGACTATTGGGAAGCCTATTTTAGAATTTTGATATAAATTCTAAATCCAGATTAGATTAACAGTAGAAATAGACTTTATTTGATTCATTAACACTTCCACTAACTTATTTCCAGTGCAGAAAAGGCATAATAGTTTTCACTAGTTCACTATTAGTCTAAAATCTATCATCAATGCATTTATATTATTCATAAAAACATGTTCATGTTTGAAGCCATTAAAATGAATGAACAAATCAACTTGATTCCATACTGCGCTATTTTGAGTTTGGCGTAACAAAAGCTTTTCTACGAAATTAAACAAAGTGTTAATATTAGCGTTATAATATTTATTAAATTACCGAGAGCAATCATTGTTGGTTGTTGTTCAGCTTCCCTTTGAAGTAATTTTGAGGTTGTATCACTGATTGCGATTGTATCTTCAGCATCCGTTGACTGGGGTTTTTCAGATTTAGTAACTTCTTTGTCTACGATAGATTTGCTTTCAGGAGTTTCTACTACTACTTCAGGACCTTCTTTTACTTGTTGATTTTGAGGTGTTTGTGTTATAACTTTCTCTAATTCTTCTACCTCTGATTGTTTCACTTTTGCAGGATTTTCTGAGGCCTGTACACCCTCGATAATCAGGGATTCTATCTGCTCAGGTTTGGCATCCATAGTGTCTTGTTCAACTATTTCTGCAGGTGGGGCTGGGATTGTAGCTGTTGTTGAAATATCTTTGATAACTTCTCCTTGCTTAAGTTCCGAAACAGCCTCATTTGTTACTGGTATTTCATCAGTAACTGGAATTACGTCTGATGTTTGTTTTTCAGCATACTTGGCCTCAGAACCTGATAATTGTCCGATAGTTTCTAGTGTTCCATCAATTAGTTGCTGCTGAGTCTCTTGCGCAATCTCTATTTTAGGAGACTGCGTATTCTCATTAGTCAGATTATCTATCGTTTTTGGTTTGATACTATCCATTTCTTGCTGTAATATTTTTTGTTCTTCGATTTCAGACATCTTACTTTCTTCTACAGGTTGAGTCACATTTGTATCAGATGACAAAGGTTTGTCTAATTCAGTTTGTTCTTCAACCAGTACGGTTCAGAATCTGGTGATTGTTTGTTAGCCTCAGGTACTGGACTTTCATCAGTCAGTTGCTGTTGGGATTCTAGTACAACTTCTTTACCAAACTCTTCTAACCTGTTGCTTTATTTCTATGGTTGTTTCAGAAATCTGCGTGCTTTCATTAGCCAGACTATCTGTCGTTTCTGTTTTATACGTTCAATTTCTTGTTCCATCGGTTTTTGTTTTTCAATTTGAGATTCGTTATTTTCTATTGCAGGTTGACCCAGAACTGTGTCAGATGATAAAGGTTTGTCTAAGTCAATTGGTTCTTCAGCCAATTTGGTGTCGGGTGTAGGTAGTTGTTCATTAGGCTTAGTTTCTTGATTATCATCAGTCAGTTGTGGTTTAGCTTCTATTCCAATTTCTTTGTTAATCTCTTCTAGCCCTGCTTTAGTTTCAGTAATAAGTTCACTTTCAATAGACAGTACTTCTGTATTTTCTGGTTTAATTTCTTCTCCTACTAATTTTTGTTCTAAAAGCTCCATGTCAGTTGTAAGTTTTTGATCTTCGGTGTTCACTACTTCCGACAATATTTCAATAACGTCTGTAGGTTGAGCCAGTGCTGTATTAGTTGTAGAAGTTTTAACAATGTCTTCTTGACTATTTATTACTGCCTGTGTTACTCCAGGCTCTGCCTCAGAAATTAGTGTTTCCTCGAGCATTGATTCAGAGACTAGTGTTTGAGGCTTAGTTTCTTCTACTATTTTATGACATTCATCGACTGGCCCTTGATCAACAACTTCAGTTTTAATTGGTTCTGCTGGCAATGGTTCAGGTAATTCAGGTTGTTGGTCTAGTAAATCCACCGTCTTTTCTGTTAACGTAACCACGTTTTCCTCCCCTGAAACCTGTGACTGTACTATATCTGAGCTTGTAATAGAATCGAGAATTTCTTCCGGATTTGAAACTGTTTCACTTACCGTTGCCGTTTCTTTAGCTATAGAATCATTTTGAGGTTCCTGCGCTTCGCAGACTACTTCTACAGCTGTCTTTACTTCTGTCACAGGCTCAACTTGTGCTGTTTCTGTTATTTTAGCAGTTTCACCAATTGTTTTCGAAATTGTGTCACTCGCAATTTGTTTATCTTCAGCATCAGTTGAAGAAGTTTATCGATGTCAGTCTGTTCTAAAATTTTTGATGTTTCGATCGCAGAAGCTGGTATTGCTTCAGTTGATTCGCTTTTTTCTACGATTTTTGAAGAGTCATCAGGCTGTTTGTGTGACATTTTTGTACTATCAGCTTTTTCTTCTTTTTGTTTGGTTTCTTCTATTGATTCAGAAGGCTTAGACATATCAATAATGTATTGTTCAAGCTTTTCTGGTTCACTAATTTGTTCTATGGGACCTTTTGCTTCTTTGACTACTTGTTCCGTAATAGAATCAATTAATTTATTGTCTTCTATAGAAGGTTGTGCTTCGCCAATCTCTTTTCGTTCATTAGTTATTTCTTGCTGCAAAACTGCCTCATCAACGTGTTCTTTGTTTATTTGTATTGTCTTATCTTCTTCGGCGCAAACCGTGTTCCTAATACCTACCGTGACAAATTGTTCTGGTAATGTAACGTTACTTAAAACTTCAGCTGGTTTCTCTTCCTCGTTAGTAATAACAACAACCTGTTCTGTGGCTTCTGGAATTCCGATTTCAGTAGCGTTTTCAGCTTGGGTTGATGTAGAATTTTCCGTGTTAATGTTAATTACCTTCGGTATGAGACCAGATTTATCTTCTATCGATTTGGTTTCATTTATCATAACAGATAGTTCAGATAGTTCTTTAGAAATTTCACCTTTTTGCATTAGTTTATCATGTATCACTTCAATATGCTCAGTAACCCCTGATTCTGAATCTTTAGACTGTTCCTCATTTGCGTTAGAATGTAATATTATAGATTTATCAATAGACTCAGCTTCTTTTAATGTCTGTTGACTTTCTTCCACTGATTCATTAAGTATATCAGTAATTTTCGCATCAGTCTGAACTTCAACTTCTCCAGCATTTTTCAATTGTTCTTCAGGTACAACACTTTCTAAACTTTTATCTTGTTTGGATATATCCTTTTCATTAGCAGTAGCTGTATTTGCAACTGTAGTCTCTTCAACTATAACGTGATCTTCTGAAGAATATTGTTGTTTAGGAACTTGAGAGATAACAACTGCAATTGCTGATGCTAAGTCAGTGCCAGAAGCAATAACTCGTTCTAACTTATCTTTTTCCACTACCAGACTTAGCTCATTGGTAGCGTCTAAAGAAATTACTTGCACTACAGATAGAGCGTTTTGAAGTTTGAGAAGATTATCTATATTATCTGAAGTAATGTTTTCGTTGATTTTTTCAATATTTTCACGTAAATCACACGCGACATCTACCGATTGTTTTAACTCGTCAACAGTCACGATTGCAGATATTTGATCGATAGTTTTAATGTTTTCGTCTGAGAGGAATTCATTGATGTTTTGTAACAGTGTTTCTGAAAATATGTAATATCATGTAACGCCAAAATTAATATTTGGATTCGTGTTAGTGTAGAAATAGAAAGTTTTATAAGAGAAGAGGTTCAAATTTTACCTTACTGCTAGTTTTATACTTCAATTTCCATCTTTCTCAATACAACATAAGTTTAAACTTATTTAAGAACAATATCATTGTTTAAAGCAACTTCAAAATCTGTAAGATGTAGCATTTAACGTACACATACAGATTCAGATATAAAATAGAGTAAAAGTTACTGTATAGACAGAAAAAATGTTATACTCATTAAATTCATAACACAAAAAGATATAGAATCTTAGTTGAATATAAAAAGTGGTTTATTTGTAATAGTATAGTAATAAATGGATATTTGCGTTTCAAAGAAAGGGAAACATTTAGTATATTTAAATTAATATTATAAGAATTACCTGTAGTGACTTTTTCGAGAGGTTCTTCCATTATTATTGCTGCCTGTTCTACCGAAACAGCTTTAACTTCACTTGGTACTGCTTTTTCAAAGATAGGTTCCCCATCTGTAACAGCCATTGCTTTATCGAGTTCATTAATTTCGTTAGGCGCGGCAATTTCGGTATTATCTCCTTTTCCCTTTTCTTGTATGCCAGTTTCCTGAATTAATTGCTGTCCTTCAGCAATTGCAGCTTTGTCTTCAATCAAAATGAATTCTGCAGCAACTTCACTGGATGCAGTTAGAACTTCTTTCTCAATAGAAGTTACTTCACCAGCTTCAAACTCAGGAACCTCAACTTGAGCGACATTGGTGTTACTTTGATCAGGTTTCGCGTCTCTAGTTTGATCAAGAATGTATTGAGTGGCAGTTACTGCCACCAGGTCAGCTCGAAGATTTTCAGTGATTGCGGTTACACGTTGCAACGCATCTTTGTTGATTAAAGTGCCTTCAGCTGCAGTTTCTAATGATATATTTTCAAGTGCCGACAGAGCTTCATATAGTTTTTGAGCTAGATTTGCATACTGTGTACTAACTTCATCCTTTAGAACATCACTTGTTTCTGCTTTTAATTCGACTTCAGAAGCAATGATATTCTCACGCAGTTCTTTAGCAATACCAATTGATTGTTTCAATTCTTCAACATCAATGACGTTCGATAGCTCATTTATCACTTCTGTTAAATCATCAGATATAAATTGATCTATATGCTGAACTAACATTTCTGGAAAGAATTAGAATTTATTAGCAGTGAATTATTAATTGTTGTTATATGAATATGCTAAATCACAAACAAATATATGTTACCTATGGTTGCCTTAGGAGCTTCGTGTATCTCTGCTGTTTGAGTTGGCCCATCATCAGCTAGCTTATTCTCGTCAACTTCATGCAGCTCTGGTCCAAGATCTTCTACGACGACGGCACTCACGGACTCCGTTTTCAACGGCTCAGTAATTGTTACTTCTTGAACTTGATCTGCTTCAGATACATTTAACTTTGCATCTTCTTTGGGAACTTCTTTCACTGCAACGGATTCAGTTTGTTCAATAACTACAGCTTCTATGCCTTCAACAGCTAGAGTTTGTTCGGTTTCAGGAACAATATTCGCAGTTACTGTTTCCACTGATATGGGTTTAACTTCTTCTGAGGTGACAACTTCCTTAGTCTCAGCAATTGTCTTAACCAACGTTTCTGTAGTTACAACTAATTGCTCTGAGGATGATAATTGGTCAACTACTCCGGTTTGTTCTAGAATAGTTGACTCGGATCCCGCAGCTGCTGTTGCTAATTCTGAGGTGGCATCGGCAGAGTGGGCTTCCACAGATTCAATGGCTTTAACACTTTCATCTATAGATTCATGAGGTGCTTGTACTGCTACTCGGATACCAGTAACAGCGACTAAGTCTGCTTGTAATTGAGCAGTAACTTGAGCAATCCGCTGCAAAACTTCTGTACTAAGTTCAGGTGCTAATTCTTGAACACGTTCAAAGACTTGAACTTGTAATGCAGACAGTGCTGTTTGAAGTTTCTTCGCTAACTTATTTTGTTCTTGACGAACTTCTGTAATTTTTTCATGGCTTATCTCTCCTTCCGCAATCATTTCCGATGTTACAATACTTTCCCGAAGCTCTTTGGCAATATTCTTGGTTTCTTTTATGTCATCAATTTTAATGATAGCTGATATTTCTTCGACTATTTCGATCAACTCTATATATTGATCAATATGCTGAATAATTTGTTTAGCTTTTTCTGAAAATTAAATATTCATAAGTTATTTTGAGATTGCAATAATGAAAATTAAAATGTGAAGCATTTTAAAATTAACTCAAATCTTTGAAGGTTAAAGGACCTTATTTTGCATACATGAAGATTAAGTTACTATATTGGTATAAATGATTTGTTGAAAATGTCTGGCTGTCGTTGTGACATGAAATGTTATTTAAACCAATTGTAAATAAAACTTTTGTTTAGGACACTTAAAATACTCTCGTTTTCGCGTAACGGTAGCGTTTGTACAAAGCTTTGATTAAAATTTCACCAAGCCAGATTATTGACATCCACTCAAATTTACCTTCTTTTATTTCTTTATTTTCCAAAATATCAATTTTCTCCAACTCGACCAAGAGCTGATAAGCCGCAAGAAATACTTGCTTCATGTTTTCAATTTCAAATTGATTCTTTCCAATGAACATATCGGTACTTTGCCAATCGTATTTCGACATAATAGCTTTAAGAGAGTTTATTTTTTTGTTTTTTATTTCGATTATTTTTGGGGAGGCCAATTCTTCTTGGTTAAGTGCCAATAGTCCTTGTAGTTCAGATGCAATTGTTAAACTTTCATTTAAATCGGCATCAGAGAACGTACCAGATGCGACCAATAAATCCATTTCGATATTTATGAAACGGTCTATTGCTCTTTCCAAAGAATCAATATTCGAATTGACATCTATAAAAAATTTTGATAATAACTTTCAATAAGAACTACATCCTTCGAGTATGTAAATTATAAAAAAAAACATAAAGCACTAGAATTGTCTTTAATTCACTGATCAGTGATTGTGTGGACTCGCTGTACCACATGTTTAACGTAGCAAGAGACCAAGTAAAACGCTACTTAATTTTAAGTTGCACAAAGGTACCTTTACCACCTATGTCATTTTAAAAGAATTTGTAGTGAACACAACTATATTTATGCGAGACTTAAAATTGAGGAGCCTTTCAGTATTTGGGCGTAACAAGTATTCCAAAAATACATGAAATAAGTATTTTATAAAGAAAGTAAATTATAATATTACCTGTGGGAAGTTTATCTCACTGCAAACGTTGGCTTTGTCTGAACTCAAAATAACATGCATAGACTTTTCAATATCTTCCACAGGCTTTGTAATTTCTTTTACAACCTGTGCAACATGGACGCCTTCAATGGATCGCAGGCTGTCATTTATAGAGTGTATCTCTTTGTCTACTTCCATGATTAAGGCTATCTCTTCATTGGCAATGGCTTCCTCCGTTTCCATCCTCTCCATCATTTCTTTGTGTTTTTCTGTCATAGTTTGAACCAGAGACTCTGTAGTCGTAATGTCGACTGATATCGAGTCTTCGTCAACACCTTTAAGTACTTGTTCTTGAACATTTGTTAATTGATTATGTAGCGCTTGGAGTGGCTCCAACATTTCTGTCAAAACTGCTTTCAGAGGACCTTCCTCTAATTTGTGTTTTGGTATTTTAACTTCTAACAAACCTTCGTGTAAAATATCCGTACAGTCAGATAAACATTTGAGTAATATCAATGCTTTGCCAGTACCACTTGCATCTTTATAGTCATTGTGTTTCTCGATACAATTTGAAACTTTATCAAGTATCTCTTTAGTAATGAGATCTTTATTATCCTTTTTCAGCACTTCTACGTGCGTTGCAAATTCTTCAATCATATTAGGTAAAGTATTATCTTCAACCCATCAGTTTTTGGGCGTCTGATTTCATCGAGAATGTCAGCTTGTACAAATTGTAAAGATGGTTTAGCTGTCTCTAATATTTCAACAAACTTGTTTACAGTTTCAATAATTTGCTCATCATGATTTGTTTCTTTTACTGCTTGTAGTATTAGAGCAGAATTCTCAAACTTAGACAAAGGCGCTTCGATCAAAAGGCTTGATTGAGATTTGACGATTTTTTCAAGACAAGTTCGTACATTTTGCAAGTAATCTTCAGCGTGGATAAGGAATGTAGCCAAGCATCCATTGACATCATCAGTCAAGTTTAATTCAGATTTTTTTATTTTAAAGTCATTAATTGTAGATTGCAAAGAGTTGAATTGTTGTAGCAATCTAATTATCTTTTTGTGAGATGTAGCTTTAGATATAAGACAGCGCATGATGGTAAATTCACTTTTACAGGTTTTATAGAAATCTTCTACAATCATTGGTCAGCAATTGGCATATCTTGCGTAGAATCTTGCACAACGTTTACAGCACTGTCTACTATATCTTCCATTAGCATTAAGGAGTCAGATTCAATTTCAGCTGCCATTTGTGGAGAAGTGCAAGTCAAGTCTGATACACGAGAAAGGTCCACAAAATCATACTGTTCCAATACTGCGATATTGTTTTGGACTTCATCAATGGTTTGTATTAATTTTGCTTCTTGAGCAACCTTTTCTGGAGCTTGTGGAGTAAATTGAATAAGTTCCTCTTGCACTGCGCCCACTTTTTCGTATAATTCTTCTGTAATACACTTAACTTGATCAATTTTGATTCCTTTGAAACATCAGTAGCATCTAATAAACTTTCAACTGTTCGTTCCAAAGCTTTGACCTCTTCTGGGACAGCCGTTCGCTCATCGGCTTTGGTAGTTTCAATAATGTCTTTTAAATGCTCACAAACTTCCCTCAATGCACCGACTTTATTTGCTATTTCGACAGTACTATCAGCAGTATGCATAGCAGGGAACATAGCGAGCATACACTTATCTAAATGCTCTTTAAATTCAGATACGTTCTGAATCACGGAATGTATTCTTTCCGTCGGCATTTCTAGTAAATTTTCATAAATTGGAATGTTACTTGTGTCTAACACCGACAAACTTTGCTGTAGCTCCTGCATTGGTTCAGCAATAGCCATGAGTTTTGAAGGATTTATTAAATTAGTTATCTCATTAGATCCTTCCATAAGAAGGGGATGTAATACTTCTTCAATTCCAGAGTGAAGTTCACCTAAACCTATAACAAATGATTTCAAGCTAGAATAATCACTAACTTCAGATAACGTGTCCAGAGCATCAATAATTTCTGGGTTTTGTAAAACAGTGATGTGTTCATTCAACGTTTGTAATGCTTGAGCTGTAGCCGTTGTTTGCAATTCTTGATTAAATGGCAGAATTGTCTGTCCCACAGCGGTCTCCTCGGTAGCTGGTAGAATCAACCGATCAGATGCAATAGTTTCTGCAGTTGTCTTTATTCCTGATATATCTTCTAGAGTGGACATTTCATCTACCGCTTCTACACCCGCTTGTTCTTGTATCATCACAATACAACTTTGCAGATTTTGAACTGCGCTAGCCATGTTGACACTGATGTCATACGGTACAACATCTTCACCGTATTGAAAAATTACATCCTGCTGCAATATTTCTAAAGTTGTATGTAATTCGTGAAGAGGTTCAGCGATTGTACTAACAATTTCATAGTTTTGCTTAAGATTTTCAATATTTTCAATTATTTGTTGATTTAGAACAATAAGGTTTTGATTTAATTCACAAAGTGGTGTAGCAAAAGTTTGGGCAAACGATGAAATATCTGAAATATGTTCTTCATCTACTCCATTAGCTTTAGTAGAGGCAACACTTCGTTTAAGTTCTTCTAAAACGGGACAAATGCTTTCCAATGTGGGAGCAATGCTTGTCTTTAAGTCTTGAGTCGACTCTATTGCCTTTATATTTTCAATGGCTGCTATTGCATGATCGATATGTTCGATAACAACTTTAGCTTTGGTTTCATCGTATTTATGAGAAGCAATATCTTGAACGTGTTCCGAATCAATTTGTACACTAGTTTCTTCAGCTGTATTTATACATTCTTGAATTCCAACTAATGTATCAGCAATGTTTGTAAGAAGAGCACAATTGAGCTCAGAATCAAATACGTTTATGATGAATTGATCTTGGATTATTCTTAAGGTATTGTTAAGGCTAGCCAAAGGCAAAACATTATCAGCATCAAGATTCTTAATAGAAGCATTAATTCTGTTGACAGCATCACAGATTTCCATGAGAGTGAAGTATTTTTTAGATTCGTTACTTTCTATTACATTTTCTAATACTTTGGTTAAGTTTTTATGGAACACAGTCATATGGTTCTTAACTTCTGGTATGGATTCCAGTTTCGGTAGATTGTTTTCTAATGCGATAAGAATTTGCGCCATTTTTTGTAATGCATCTAACTTGTTTTCACTTTGTAAAATATCAAAAGTGCCTACTTTGTTTTCAACAACTTCTATTTGAGATGATATTTTATTGAGATTCTCTGTTATTGATGCCACTGCTTGTTTCAGAACGGCTTCATCTTCGCCTTCGGATTCCGTGGATAGTTGTTCAAAAGAACTTCTCAATTTAACAATAGATTCCATGACTGTTTCAATAATTTCAGTATTGTATTTATGTAAGGACGTAGTTGATTCTTTTACTGATAGTGTTTCGATTTGCTCCAAAGCTGTTTGCAGATCTTGTATAGATGCAGACATATCATTGAGTATCACTTCGCTATTACGAACTTTAGCAATATCTACAATTTTACCACTATTAGCACTTTCAGCTATGCAGAGAAGAGACATAAGAGGACTTTTTAGTTCAAATACCGCTTTTTGCGTATCTCTGAGATGTTTCACTTCTTGAGAAGGTTCATCGACTTTTATTTCACTGGCTTCGCTTAACAAGTTGCGAGCTTTTATTGTGTCCGACGAGAATTTAATAACAGTATTCATTTCGTTATTCAATGATTCAATTTCTGTTAGAATTTTGTCTTCAGTTAATAGGTAATCTGTAGCAGTTACAGAATTGATATCTGATATCAATTTTTGCACTTCACAGCCACAAGTTTCAATAAATGCGACACAAGTTTTTTTGACAAGAGTTTTACTGTCACTTTCCATATCTATGCATTTTTCAATGATGGTCAGTGATTGCTGGAGAGCTTTGAGTGGCTGGGGCAAGCTATTGAATAATGTACTGCTGACTTCCTTAGACTCTGAAACTGACTCTTTAGCAGCATCTGTGATACTATGTATTTCCGACAAGGGGGATATTAGACTACTAATAATTTCTAAACTTCTAGAAGCAGTTGCAGCTGACGACATGAGTTCTGATTTAAGTATTATATCTCTTTCAATTATTTGAACATCATTTATTACTTTTGACAATGAGGCACTAATGTTCATCATTTTGTTTTTAAATTCTTCATCAGTTAATTTAGGTTTCGTTGGGACTTCAATTTCTATGGATTCTTTCTTTCTTAGAGCTTCGTCTCTTGATTTACTTACAGACTTCTCGCTGCCCGAGCTAGATCTCCTGGAGCTACGGCTCGTGCGTCGCTCTCTTTTAGATTTTACAACAGGTGACGGTTCAGCATCCAAAGAGTGTTTTATAGCTTCGTCCTTAAGTAGAATAGTTTTCGTTGGTTCTGAGGATTCTTGACCATCTTCTCCAGAAGGTTTTGATGATTTTGATTTTGGTTTGCCAGAACTGTGTGCACTAGCAAAGCTTTGTAGATCAGATATTGCTTGAGTATCATCATCTTTCTTATCTTCTGACAATGATTGGTCACGAGACAAGCTGAAGAAGTCATCAGCGCTTCTTTGTGAATCTGACTTTTTTCTTCCGAATTTAAGAGATAAATCTGACTTTTCTTCTGAGAGTAATGCCATTGTTTTTTCCAAATAATCCTCTCCACCAATTTCTATATCTTGATCGAGTGATAGTTGAGGAGGGCCGTTTTCATCTGCTATCGAAATATCATCGATATCAGCTTCTGTACGCATATCTTCATCAGGAGACACAAAATATTCTGGAGAAACATCAATAATCACCGCTTCCATTAATAAATTACCAGATGTAGACGTTTCTTTCACAAATCGTAATGGAGGAAGTTCAACTACATTATGTTCAGTAATATTTTCTGATAGTTGATCTGCGTACATTTCTACAATTTGTAAGGCTTCTTCTTCTGTCAAATCAGGAGTTTCATAAAGAGAAACAGACACTTCTTTGCCATCAAATGAGAAAGAAATTTCTCCTTTGTCGTCGAGAGTGGTGACGTCACCAACGGGCGTATCATACATTTGTGAGGTTCTTTCTTCGTGAATTGTACTAAGAGACAAGTTCCTTTGTAAGGCTTGTTCTTCTGCTTTCTTCTTTTTAGCTTTCATCGAATCATCAAATCCTAAAAGTGAGGCAGAACTAGCGGCAATGCCCATACAATTCTGCGCTTCACAAGTATAAGTTCCCAGGCAACAAGTGCCGTCTTGTCCTGATATAATTCTGTGAATATCACCAGGTTTTAGTTCCTCACCATCTTTGTACCATTTAAGGACAGGTTGTGGGACACCGATGACCTTACATTCAAGGTTCACCGCACCTTCATCAGATAGGATGGCTTGAAGATTCTCTAAGAATCTTGGTTTCTTATAATGTCTAGGTATGATCAATTTAAGGAAACATGAGGTGACGCTGTGTCCAAAATCGTTCATGGCCACACATTTCCACTCGGCTTGGTCGAGGAATTCGAGACTTTGGATGTCCAGGTAGAACACCCCACGGTCTTCCCGGCCGTGGTGGCAGCGAGATGACTCGTCCACCGGCTGGTCGTCTCGGTACCAAAGTACCGACGGTTCAGGCGGAATGGCGACTGAAACAAATCATTATTTATTATTTCCATTTCTCATTGAGTAATAAGCAAACCAAACCAATAGTAACAAACCTCACCTTTAACTGTAAAACGGAATGGCTCATCAATTTTCGCTTCAACGCTCTTCAACCCCTGAATGAACTTTGGAGCCTGGTTCTTGGAGAATAGTTGTAGCTTCTCTTCTTCATTTAGCTGGTTCTGAATGTCCTCCACGGTTAGTTCAGCAGAGCTACTGGCTTGTCCCATGCAGTTCCTCGCAATACAGCAGTAGGATCCTAAGGAGTTGGTGCCTGTGAGTTGGTATACATCTCCTGGCTTTAACTCTTGACCATCCTTGAACCAGCTTAGCACTGGAGTGGGGAAGCCCACAACTTTACATTCGAAGGACACGAGGCCTTCTTCTGTCAGCACTGCTTGTAAGTTCTCCATGAATCTTGGCTTTCGATAATTTTTGGGCACTGTAAAGTAAAGATGTTGAATTAAAGATCAATAACATACCAAAATAAAGTTTTATAATATAAATATCTATCTAAATATATACAACTCAAAGGTGGACTAACTGAAATAGTGATATATCACAGTACATCCCAAACCACAGGACGGATCGGGTTGAAATTTGGCATGCAAGTATATGTTATGACGTAGGCATCCGTAAAGAAAGGAATTTAATTCCACCCCCAAGGGGATAAAATAGAGGTATTATTAAACTTTGTCAATTTTAAACCGATCGAGCATAGCCTTCGCATGCATAATGCTACTATGACGTCTATATCTCCTAAGAAAGGATTTTGACAAACTCCACCACCAAAGGGATAAAATAGGGGATGAAAGTTTGTATAAATCTTCTTAGATTATCGACTGATTAAACTGAAATTAAAGGTTGGAGCTATTATGATGAACTGATGCCGCTTAGATAGCATTTTGATAAATTCAACCCCATAGAGATAAAATAAGTGATGATAGAATGTTAATGAAGACATACAAAAAAAACAACAAGGTCGTTAACAACCCGGAATTCTTTATCTTCTAAACTACTAAATTGATTCAAATAAAATTTTGTGCAAACATGGTTTGATATTCGAGGAACGACGTAGACTTTTGTTACGGAAATCCTACGCGAACTATTCGTTAAAATCTAAACTCTCTATTTTGAACCATGGAATCTATTTGAGTTAAATTCGGCAAAACGATTTTTGGTAAACAACGAGTTTCAGACTCGAGTAACGTCAAATATATGATGGTTTTTATCCCGGATAACCCACGGGAACAAGATAGATGCGTTACAGCCCCGGGCCTCTCTATCTCTTGACTTATTTTAGAGAGATTGTACACAACAATAGTCGATAGAATAGTTTTTATCAATAAAACTTCTGCAGAATTATTATTTTTTTGAAACGACAATAATTAATTCATTTCGCAATAATTCTCACTTAGGCACTGAATCGCTTTTGGTGTCGGTTGTTGCCGTCACGGAACATAGAATTATTCTATATTCCGTGGTTGCCTTAGAATATAGCTTGGAAAAAACAGAGTCAAAGACCCAAATGCTGCAGCATGAGCAGAAGTCATTCAGTCATCATTCTACGCGGATGAAGTCGCGGGCAACAGTTTACACACTTCTCACTAACTTGTAGTCTATCACAATTACAATATACGCATTCTGTATTGTATTGTTATTATACGCAATCAGTTAATTCACAAAAGAACACGATGTTATATAACGTAGTGTAAATGGTTTTACCATCCATGGTAACATAGCAGGTGGAGATCCCGATGCGACCACCAGAGCTGGTGGCCACGCACTTCCATTCTCCCTCGTCCGGCCATTCAGCACTCGGCACTTCCAACAGATACCCGCCAGCGCCATCTTCTAACACATGGTACCTGAAAAAACAGAAAAGAACATTAGACACTATTTATTATACTCTTTGATTATACATTTATCATCAATGTCAATAGATGCTAAACATTTTGAATGACATTGACCACTTCATTCAGAAAGGTTCATTAAAAAGTTTGAATTACAATGCCCGTTCCTTAAAATAGCATCAAGGAACATATTATTTGTAAGGCCTGCAATTCCCCATATAGATATGCCGTGAAATATGGGGGCGAGTATAACCACCATGCACCGGCCAACCTCCACTGAAATAATTCGGAAAATTAAAAAAAAATAAGTTAAGTGAACTTTTAAGAGTGGGAGAGCCATGCTTCTGCACGAATAGGCCGTCTTGACTGGAGTTATACTATGGGTTCACAGAAAACCGACGTAAAACACCGCTTGCGTTGAGTTTCGACGTAAAACAACGGTGAAGTGTGCAGTTTCAGAAAGTATTTTTTGAAAATGGTCGTAGAGTTACGTCGAGATTTGTTATCGCAGTGGACAAAGAACTGCGGAGTAAGTTCACTCGGAGAAGTTGGCTTATGAAAGAACCTATAATAATTAGCACTAATGGTCCAAGGATGTGTGGCAAAATAAGGAGTTGCACGGACGCTATTATCGGGCCCTACATGGACCAAATACAGATTTCTTGGCGTCGTTTGGCTACGTTTCAGTAACTTATTTGGAGAAACGGAAGGTTTTGTCTGTGCAATTATGGACAATGCAATTAAGTTATGTTGATGAATAATTACCGAAAACATATTATAAAGCAAGGTAATGTTGACATTTGTCGAGCATGTCAACGTCTCGAAGCATCCATTTGTCATATAATTTCAGGTTGTTCTCATCTAGCTAATGGTGAATACTTGCATAGACACAATCTTGTAGCCAGGAATATTCACCAGCATCTTGCTTTGAAATACAAACTTATTGAATCTGAAGCGCCATGTTATAGGTATCTGCCTGACCCAGTTCTGGGAAATGGAGATATCACAGTGCATTAAGATCGAACCATTATTATGAGAGACAGTACAACAGGGGTGATGACAGGGTATGAAAATCAAAAATCTAATTAATCCATAAGTTAGGTAATGAAAAAATATTAGACACGTAATTTTTTATTTTGTCGTATAACAAAACAATATTTACATAAAACGAATCAAAGTTTAGGAGTGGGGACTAAAACGTCATTTCTACGTATAAAATGTACATAGAAGTGACGTCACGCGACATTTCAAATCAATATATCGTAGAAAGTATTCGTTTCTGTAAGAAATTTAAAAAATCGTGTCAATGATGTAAAATAATCTACCAGACGGACATTAAAATAAAAATTAGGCATCTACCCTATTGTTTCTAACAAACCGGACTGTACCTTTTTTCCATTATCTACAATAATTTTACACTAACCGGAGACTGTCCTTGGGTGCATTGCTAGTGCATACAGTGATAGGCGCCGGTTTGTTTCCCATTCCATTTAGATTAGAGCCGTATAAAGGGCACATGCGGATTGGCTTCAGCCCCTCGTACGACTCTCAAATGGCTGGCCCCTGTGGTCCCGTAAGTGGTAAAGATATACATTATAACAATAACATATACTTTACGCAAATCTAGCCTAAGACCTCATCTATCTTATCAGTTATGCTTAGTATCACTCAGATATTCCACCAGTAATGCAGTCAATACTATTTAGGTATCTAACCAACTGACCCATTTCTGATACAACATAATACAGGGAGAATACCATCCTACTAATAGTATAAATTCAAAGCCTACCACCAAACTATAAATTCGAAGCTTACGACCGAAGAAAACTGTTTATTAAATCTTCTTGTAATAATGGCTGAAGCGATCGAGATGATATTTTCTAACAGGGGTAGATTATGGTGTCATCAACAGCCTATAAATGCCCACTGCTGAGCAAAGCCTCTTCTCACACGGAGAAGGTTAGAGCATTAATCACCACGCTTGCTCAATGCGGGTTGGCGATTTCAAACTTATAATTAGAAATTATAAGTCCAGGTTTCCTCACGATGATTTTCCTTCACCGTTTGTCAGTGGTGTCTAAATAATCTTAGAAAGTACATATAACTCGAAAAAGTCACATTGGTACTTGCCGTTGGTACGTTTCGAACCCGCACCCTCATGCATGAGAAGTGGGCGTCTTAAACCTCCAGGCCACCACGACGATTATGGTGTGCAATAACACATATTGGAAATACGAACTACACCTAAAATAAATTGACAAGGTGCTGCTCCACAATCTTTTGTTAAAGGCATCCTGGATCCAGATTCCTCTTTAATTTTCCTAATCAATAGTGTCTGAGTATGTGTATACGGAATTTGATTACACATTCCATGTGATCACCGGTGTCGTTTTTAAAACGAAAATCTGAACGGTGTAGACAGATCGTACAGGTGTGCAGACAATGGTTAAGTGAGGGTATAGTTTTGGAAGATTATTTTTTGTCACTATTTACTGAATATTGTTTGTTATAATATTATGTTGTTGTTAATCATCGATTGAAAATCCATAATTTACCTAGAAATAAACAAATTAAAATTGACACTTATAACTCCGTTTTTATGCCTTTTGCAAAAATCAAAATGCGTTTAAACCAACTTCAAAAAACCAAAAACTAATAACAATCAAAAATTAAAAACTAAAAAGCAACACATAACTGTTATTAGTACTGATAGGTTACCCACTCACTGATAGGTTTGAGGTCGGTGCTATAAGTTCTCAGCAAAATTATTCATTACCATAATAGGTACCTAATATCAATCTGCTTACAATTTTGTAACCATTAAGTTATATCATTATAATATAAGCTTATGACACTGACTTCTAACCTATCAGTGGATGGGTAACCTATCAGTACTAGTAATAGTTTGTTTTTTATTTTTTTGCATGTTAGTTTTTACTTTTTTTTTGTTCTTCGTTTTTTGGCTATCTTATCACTTTTTTATTTTAAAGCTACATATACTCGTTGTGCCACTTATAATCAACATAAGTGCAGAGTTCTAATATAATAATTGACGTGTAAAAGTGTTATTTTGTAAACTATTTTCAGAAATAAATATCATTTAATTTCATTTAATAACTACAACTTATACAAGCTCAAACAGTTGTTACTGTAAACCGTTAAAGACTTCCCTTACTTCCCTTAGCAATCACACCTCTTCATCGTCAGACCCTCAATGACACTCTGACTACATCTAGGTGTGAACCAAGCCCAAACACAAGGTACTTACTATAAACCTATGAGGAGTTCCCTCTATCATCAGGTCGACTCCAGACCCTTATCAAATTGTAATAGATATATAAGTCGACCCTACAATTTTCGAAAGTACCCCTCGGTTTCAGTGGGATTCTATCATCAGATCCTGATCTGATGAAAATGGTTCCCTTTCGGAAGTATAACCTTTAAAACAAAGCAAGAATTTTGGAAATCGGTTCACAAATGGCGGGGTAATCGGTGAACAAACAAAAATAAAACAGTTATCCGAACATAGTACGCCCCATTTTATTTTAATTCGGTAAAAATTAAGTACAGTAACCACAAATTACTCCACGATCACTGTACTAAATAAATGAAATAGAGAGTATTTCTAACTGTTCACAGCCTTTTGTAGTTGATTGTACTCGGTAATATTTAAGATACCAGCGTCTTACCTTCATCAAGCAACATTCCACAAGCAAAAAATGTTCTCAGAACAGATTTAATAGTTATGAAAATATTCACAATATTTATAACATTTTAATAAAAAGCTGTTTTTAATAAAATGCTCTGTAAAGTCATGAAGGGTTTACTAACAATGCGTTTATTATAAATAAGTAATTCTGTAGCATTTTGTAAGAAATTTATAATAAAATTTCATATTTTAACGGGCAGAATAGTTTAAGTATTTTACTCTTTACATGAGTCTGGAATTGTGCCCGGTATATGACAATAGGCTCACCCCCTATTACATGGGACTGATAACATAATTAATGTTCCTTAACCCGTAGTATGCCGGGAGCGTAGATATACCTACCCCTTCGGCGATAAAAGGCGTGATGTTATGTTAGATATGTGAAAATGCTTGAAATATTGATTCACTAACGCACTATACTACGAGTGCACTATGCACATACTCTGCAAAAGGGTTTATTATAATCTCCTCACTCGGCAGGGGTTGGACGTTATAGTATAAGGAATTACATTTGTCAGAGAGCAGTACCCACCGTCTGTTCTCTGTTGAATAGTTATTTATTCCTTCAGTCGGGAGGAGTAGGAGAGGTGGCAATAGGGTAGTGTCCTAAATTTTATTTTAATGTCCGTCAAGTACATTAATTTAAAACTTTAGACACGTATTTTTTATTTTCTCACAAAATTAAATACTTTCGACGATATATTCATTTGAAATATACTGCTACAAAATGTGTCACGCTGTGATGTCACAACATCACAGCGTGACACATTTTGTAGCACGCTATGACGTAACAACCTCCCACCTCCCAACTTAGCGCCATTTTATCTAAGTATTGCAACTTAATACGAGAAAATAAAAAATACTGTAGTGTCTAATAGTTTTTCATTATCTAACTGACTGACTAATTAGATTTTCAATTTTGATACCCTGGAAACAACCCAATTGTTCTACACTATCACTAGACGGCAACGAATATTGAAAATGGTCGAATATTTATTTGTATAACATAACATATATGTATATACCTATACATACATACTGGTGTTATAAAAGAATTGCTAGTCGCTATGTTTTGCCATGAGGCGTACAAACATTAAATTGCGTAAATAACTATATAACCTAATAAAACAAACGAATAACAGAAGATTTATAAAATAAGGGAAAAATTACATACAGAAAATAAATTCAAAACACAGATTCCATCCCATCTAAAGAAAATTAGATAGTATTAGAAATATAGTATTTATGATGCCCAATGTATATTGTATACATATAAATTCCCTGTGCGGTTTTGAAAGCTTTTGCGCTTGAATAATTCCTTGGTCAGGTCTGTTAGGTGTAGTGGTACAGTCAGCGTACAAATTGTTTGTAAACACTAACAATTTAGTCTATTTGAATAAAGTTTTACTGAAGATGTCAATACGTATTATAATGATGAACAAAACCAAAATAATAATAAATACTTACATAAACAAAAACATTTTTGAGTTTGTCCTTTATTTATTTAAACTTTAATGTACACAGAACAAGTAATGGTACATAAAGCGGACATTAATGCCATATGGCATTCTCTCCCAGTCAACCTTAGGGTTGAATTGGAAATCGGCGAAAAAATAGGCCTTTACCTCGTTTTAAAATATTTCTAGCCGGTAATTATAGTCTTGCTAGTAATGCTTTGGTTTGCCAATTGACTATTGCTTAACATTCCTTGTAAGCTGTAATACAACCTTATTATTAATGTAATTTTGAAAAATAAATCATCTAATAAGAAACAGAAATCAAAATCGAAATCACAATAAATCCCACAAGCTACAATCTTTTAACAACGCAATAAAATTACTTTAACAAAAATATGTTAAGCGGTCATCTGTACTCGTGTCGACTGTACATCCACACGTGTACGATTTGGGATTAACAGCTTTCTAGCGCCCGTCCATAAAAGCATTGCATTTACGTAGCTCATATTGTTTGCAAACTATACAATAAAAATGTACTGTAAGTAAAATAATTGACAGTACCTAATGCATGTTTGTTTGGTACATTAAAATTGTGTTTCAATTATTTTAAAAATGTTCACAAAAATGTTACAACGTTTGGGAGCACCATTTCTTCTCAATGCACCTAGTGCGACGGTTTGGCGGGTTTTATAGGTGCACATTACATAAGATTCAAAATACTGATATTAGGTAATTAAAAAAGACAACTTTTCCACGATTGTGTATGATTGCATAAAATTAAAAAAAAAGATTATGGGAATAAAATTCAACTCACATACAAAGTACAGTTCCCCTAAACGATAAGAGATGGCGGTACTGTTAGCACGGAACGATTTATGAACTTTCTCGACACTCGGCGTATTGAAATGATTTCCTTTTTTTAATATTATAGCTGTTTGTCTTTTGTGACGTTTAAAATACTTTCATATATAACATGATGCATTTCACATGCATGTCGCAAAACCTATTGTTCTTTAATTGTGTCTATAAAACCGGTACTCGACGAGTTAAATACTACAGCTAGTTTTTACACCGATATGATATTACAGCAGATACAATTCCAGTCTCCATGCTGTCGCGGAGAACCTAACGGGTTACCGGGGCTCCAGCTCGAAGCACAGGAGAAGGAGCGGGGTGGTTTTTAGTCAGTAAGAGTCCGACACTCCCTCCCGCCTCACCCAGGCGGGAGCAGTCATTCGATGATTTTCCCCCCTTAAAAAAGTTTCCATGCTACCGACAATGATTTGTCAACTGTAAAACATAATGAAGACTTAGATGGAGACCCGAAACCTTTCTTCGCTTCGCTTGGCAATTAGTAGTTGTTTAGGTAGTTGCGACCACTCGCCCAACAAGGAAGTAGGTAGTATTAAAATAATTGTATAGTATCGTTGACGACAAACTCTTGAAAATATTATGGGACATCATATTTGATCTCAACTCTACAGTATGCAAAGAGTATAAACATATGGAGTACTATACCTGAAGAACTGCGCCCACGTGAAAACATGTTTGCAACAAGGATGAATAAAAATCAGCCAAGTGCCAATTAGACTAGCGCACGATTGGTTCCGTACCAAGTTAAAATACAGTATGTTTCAAGTTAAGTGTGTTGTTTTTTATTATGTTTTAATATTTATTTTGTGTTTGTAATTTTTCTTCAGGAAGTTCGAGTCTCCTAAAGGAATGTTTCAATTAAAAGTTGAATTATTGTTATTAATAGATTTCATATTATATTCCACATTTGTACACCAGAAATGGTCAAACATGTTTATTCTATGATGTATTATTATTTCACACGTGTCTTTGCAAATAAATAATCTTTGTCTTTATTACAGCAGCTAAAGTGAAAATTCAGTAGGTGTCATAATTTCAACTGTTAATCTTTTACACTTTGAATTCTCGGTATTTTTTTTATTTTTTTAAGGGGGGATAATAATCGAATGTCTTCTCCCGCCTGGGTGAGGCGGGAGGGAGTGTCAGACTCTTACTGACTAAAAACCATCCCGTTCCTTCTCCTGCACATCGAGCCTGCACATCGAGCCCCGGTAACCCGTTAGGTTCTCCGCGACATGAGTTGCAGTTTTGAACGAAACATTTGTCTACAATTTAGGGGTTTGGATATTAAAGTCCTGTTTTTCTTTATAGATATGGAACTCTAAATCATAATGTCAAATCAATCTACAGAAACGTCACCACGCCACGTCGAAAGCTTCTTCCTATGCGTGTTCCTACTTTAATTAATTTAATTTAATATTATAAATGCGAAAGTTTGTGATGATGTATGTGAGTGTGAGTGTGTATGTGTGTTTGTTTTAGTTTCACGAAAAACCACAGATCGGATTAAGATAAAATTTCACACTAATGTAGGTCATACATCAGAACAACATAAAGGCTACAATTTGTAATGATTGTATTTTATAATTTTGGGCGTAATATAACACAAAATGTTAGCCAAATCAGGCCTCTGAGACCTATCTGGGCGTACGCTGCTTAAACCATAGGTGTTACACAAAGAAGAATGTACTGTAAGATTGTTTGTCTTCATTGGTTCTAAATAAAAGACCGCGACAGCACATATCTATATTTAATGTGCAGTTCCCTATGCTAATTTTTAAGAAAATTAATTACGATTGATCTGAAAACGAAAACAAAGGTTTATGAGATAGCGATTCTGCCCGGTTTACGATAAAATGTAATTGCAGGAAGAGCAGTGGTGGTAACGATAAAGGGTATAATATGCCCAGAAATTCACTTCTATAAGACCATAGTACTCCATGTTTAATACTCCATGATTTATAGTAAGTACGTAGTGTGCAGGAGAGTGTGACGATATTGCGTTCGTAATAAGAATATGTTCTTGTTTATGCATGAGGGGAAGAGGTAAAGAACTACCTGAATAAGGAAGTTCACTGACCTGACCAGGCTCCTCTTGCAATATTATCCACATTAATGTGTATTTTTATAACATTTTCTAAGAGACGACCTCGTTGTTGGCGTGGTTACAGCTGTATGTACGCAATTATGCATTGGCTGTCCATACCTGAGTCGCTTTTAAACTGTCAAACACCGCGAGGACACCGGTGACCGCAACCTATTGTTCTTTAATTGTGTCTATAAATACGGTACTCGACGAGTTAAACTGTCAAACACCGCGAGGACACCGGTGACCGCAACCTATTGTTCTTTAATTGTGTCTATAAATACGGTACTCGACGAGTTATGGAGTCTGGAATTGTATCCAGTGTATGCCGATTTGTTCATACCTTGGAGCTCGAAACTTATCTGGTCAAAATAAGCTGCTACGTTATACACATCTGCCTATTCATTGGAAGATTAAAAGTGTTGTGATTGCGTTCTGTTTGTATTATAAAAAACATATAAATTTTACATTGTATCTACGGAAACGAGTAAAAAACTAATAAAATGTAAACAGTGTATATTTCGTATCAAATATCAATTACTGGCGCAGAGTGAAACGCTTAATTAGGCTTGATTGAAAACTTCAATCGCGATTAGCGAAACATTTTGATTTCAATATTTATTTCAATTATGCTGTATATATACTAATGTTGGCGTATTTTAATTACAAAAGTGACATGTCCGTCAATAGCTGAATGGCAAATATTCGTTTCAGTTAAATAGGGATGGTATTATAGAGGTACCACAAGGTTCATTATATATAGACCTATTTATTGTATGGTATTTTGTTTTTGATTTGTTTTTTATTTCGCTACCGACTCAGGCTAAGGACTCACGGCGCCATTTTCTCCCGCATCTGCCGTGGTGGCGAAATGGAGGCGGAATTTTCAAAATTCAGCAGTTTTCTGCGGTATCGCAGCAGCCGCCTTTGCGATTATCGCCCGCAAACTTGGTAATTGATCGCACTCGCGGTTAAACAATCAGTTGACTTCCAGACCGGCCCTCCCATTACTATCTACCAACCGCTCGCAGTACTATTGCAGGTACGCAGCCTTTAAATAATATAAACATTACATCACGCCTTTTATCCCGAAGGGGTAGGCAGAGGTGCACATTACGGCACTTAATGCCACTGTACAATGTAACACACACTTTTCACTATTTATGTTATGATTCCCATGTAATTTCCAGACTCCGTACAACTACTAAGATTTTAGAAAACCCAGTAATACTTTGCCTGACCTGTGAATCGAACCCGAGACCCCTTGCCCGGCAGCCGCACTTGCGACCACTCGGCCAACGAGGCAGTCTTTAAATAATATAAATTTATCTTAAAAGGTAAATTCGCGGATTTGCACTATTCCCGACGAATTCCATTCCGTACGGAGACCAAATACGTCACTCAGTTATTAACTACCTATTTATTGTTTAATTGCACCAATCGTGCAGTTAAATATGAAATAGGTCCACTATTCACTAGCCTACATGGTTATTATCATATAATAGAAGGATCATTTTTTCAAAAATGCTGTCTATATTATATATAATTATTACGTATTCTATGAAAATTGCTTATTTACTTTCCTTACTCCAAAGTCTATTGTAGCTTCTAGCAGCTGACATTGACTGGTCGAGCACATGCCGAGCACAGAGATTATCGGAATACTAAATGTATACATCCTACGTGCAGACTATATATTCGAAGTTCGAATGCACCCTGCACACGGAGTATGGAGATAAGGACTACTCACTGTTAATGAAAAACCGTCATTTAAAATGGTTTAAGCAGAAGATTTTCGTAATTTATAAATTAAAGTATTTCTATATTTATTTAGGTACATGTCCACATTTATCTATACGGACATTTTAATTGAATCTTAGAAAGTTTAAAAAATTGTTCAATAGGTGAATTAGTATTTATTATTTTAGTTCTTAAAATACACTAATTATAATAATCTTAGTACAATTTTAATGGAAGATAAATATAATTTGCTGAAAAATTTATGTTCAAAACACTTATATTAAAGAAATTACAAATAAAATCAACAGTATCATCACCAACACAATGCATTTTATCTGACACTTTGATTTCACTTTAATGCGCAAACTTAATACTCCATATTTCTATACTCCGTCACAATATTTGAACCCCATACATTCTTAATGGTACTAGTCTGTATAAGAGCAACGTAAATGGATTTTACTATGGCACGGCAATCCTGTTGTGCACGGCGGAAAATGATAATCAAATCAAAGTGTCTGCACAATTTTTGTCCACTGAATTTTAAAAAACATTTCTAGTCACATTTAGGATACCTGAGTAGGTAGTATTCTTAGCGCATGAGCTAGTAGCAGCTTCGTTAAAAATGTAACATGTTTTGTGTTCCTTGTTAGAAGAGTTGTAAGGTTGCAAAAATTATGCAGTAGTTTGTATGGAATGCAGATAATGTCGTGGTGGCCCGGAGGGTTCGAAACCTACCAACGGCAAGTACCAATGTGACTGTTTCCAAATTATAATGTACTTTCTAAGTTTATTTAGACACCACTGACAAACGGTGAAGGAAAACATCGTGAGGAAACCTGGACTTATAATTTCTAATTATTAGTTTGAAATCTAACCCGTATTGAGCAAGCGTGGTGATTAATGCTCAAACCTTCTCCGTGTGAGAAGAGGCTTTGCTCAGCAGTGGGCTTTATAGGCTGTTGATGATGATTGATGATTATAGGGATCAGTTTTTGTTAACCGACTTCAAAAAAAGGAGGACGCACAATGTTTGAATGATTATTCTGCTTTTTTAAATTGATGGTTTTTATTCGGCAATGAGGCCATTGCATTGCATTGCATTGCAATCAGGCCAGGCATTGGATTTCTGCTCTAAGTAGGTTTAGTCGTGTCGGTATAGTTAGTTCTGATCACAATGTCTTTTGTTTTTTTTTAGGCGGGGTAAATCATCGAATGACTGCACCCGGCTGGGTGAGGCGGGAGGGAGTGGCAGACTTTTACCGACTAAAAACCACCCCGTTCCTTCTCCTGCACGTCGAGCCGGAGCCCCAGTTACCCGTTAGGTTCTCCGCGACTCCGAATCGGCATCGGCCATGTTGGGCCCCATCTGTGGTGGTCTGATGGTTCTTTGAGGCGCGCGCGGAACGCGACGCGCCGTACGCTCGGGTCTGTTTCTGGTCGGACGGCGAGCCACTCATGCTCACCGTCCGCAGACCCGCGCCTACGGTGATAGCAGTACAGTTAAATAACAATGTTACTACTAGCTGCCTGCACACCTTCTTTATACATATTTATTTATACGTTAACTCTTAATGCACACAAAATAAGGTACATAAGGCGGACTTAATGCCGTATGGCATTTTGTCGGTATATATTCTGTGTGCAGCACAATTTGGGGCTATTTTTATTCAAAACCCCAACTGCTTTCGGCAGTACACGATAGAATATTGGCAATTTTGTAATCGACAGAGTTTCGGCTATTTCTATTTATAGGATGGGAATACGAAACAGAAATGCAGCTCCGGTATATAGGGCGTCTTGAATAGATTAGGAATAGGAAGTGGCTCACAGAGGTAAACTGCTAAAAGGCAGTGATTTAATGGATTAAGGTCTATGTGACAGTCGTGTTGGGCGAACTATTCTAAATGCAGATTGTTGATTTCTAAGGCATTGGTTCAGCTGAACATTGAAATGGCTATTAATAATTACTGGTAAATACTTCTATATTGCTTTTCTTGAACAAAATGTATAAAGATAGAATTTCATTGAATAATGATTTTCAAAATTGGCAACACCTTAACTTGATAATACATACCCATACTAAGTCGCAGGTCATGCTAACGCGACGCGTGCGTGAAAAACACTCATGCGGTTGAACGCGGGCGGAACGCGGAACACAATATGAAGGAATATGCTCAAAGTATTTGTAGACAGAATGACGAGTTGTACAGTGTACGAACATCCTTAACAAGAGCTGATTAGACATCTTGTAACTTTTAAAAATATAAGGCTTGTAAGTACTGAAATTTTTTACGTGTCTTTTATCTCTTATTTTTACAATTTCTACTTTGTGTGGAAGTAAACTAACTAGTTCGTATTTTTAGTTAAGTTATTAATGATAACAGTACAATATCTTGTTTGTTCCACTATCTCATAGAAAAATACTTAAAAATAGGAGGTTAAAGCCTACTAAAGTCATACCTCTCGCTAGGTTCCACCTTCCCTTCTTTATTGTACCAGACGACGCTGCGCGGCCAGGGCGGCACCACGATGTGGCAGCCAAGGGTCAGAGGCTCACAGATCCTCACGAACTGGTCTTCCAGCTCCTTCGTGAAGATTGGAGGCGGCTCTGGAGCTAAGCTGTTAGATGGAAAATAATACTTTTTACTACAATAAACATAACATAACATCACGCCTTTTATCCCCAAAGGAGTAAGCAGAGGTGCACATTATGCCACTATACAATGTAACACCCACTTTTCACTATTTATGTTATAAGTCCCATGTAATAGGGGGTGAGCCTATTGCCATATACCGGGCACAATTCCAGACTCCGTGCTACTACTGAGAATTTTTAAAAACCCAGTGATACTTTGCCCGACCCGGGAATCGAACCCGAGACTCCTTGCCCGGCAGTCGGACTTGCGACCACTCGGCCAACGAGGCAGTCCTACTACTACAATAAAGTGATACGAAATTTATGGTATTCTTGATGGTATAGGAAAAGGTTCACCCAGTGTAATAACTGATAGACAGTAAGTGTTAGACAGTGCAGTGGACTATTGAAACGTATAACTTCATGCACACATGACATCTAGACCCGGAGCAATAATATGTGGATCACACAAAGAGTTGTTTCGTGCGGGAATCGAACCCGCGAGACGTTGCGCGGCACATGCCCAGCTACCGAGCCAACCGAGCGGACTTTCATGACTTCCATATACATACAAGTGGATGATCTTATTAAAGTGTAACGGAGACCTTCATGCTGTTACTGAGAATATCAGGAATCTTATAAAAAATTGCCTATCCGATCGCTCGACACTCGAGCAACGAGACAGACTGAAAATAATGCCATATCATCTAATAAAACATCGTCAAAAATATTAAAAATATAACATTTGAAATGTAGCATTATCTTAGCATGTTTAGCATCTAGGTCTGTACCTAATACTCCTTCAGTCGTCTGTCAGCTTATTTCCAGCCATTCTGTTAGCTAGTCTTGGTACTCGGGTATTTACGTTCCAATAATACTGGGAAGCTTGCTTCATGCGCCCTTGAAATTCAACGCTTTGCTCGTTAGTTCTGCTCTCAATAACGATCTGCGACTTATTTATAGATAATCTCATATTTAAATTATATATTTTCCAGTGAAACGTCTTTTGTCATTTGTTTTGTAAAACAAATAATACTTTGACTAAGTTGTTTTGGAGACTATCGAAGTAGGAATTTTTATTTTGTAAGCCTAAGTAAAAAGTAAATATCTCATTATTTAAGTTGTAAATATATTTGTTATGTAAAAGCACGATGGGATTGATATCCTCACATAATGTGTACAAAAATCCCTATAAGTGAGATTAAAAAAAGTAATAATAATAATAAACTAGTCGTTGTAGTTTTGTTGTAGTAATTTTCATTTCATGTTTATTTTATTTCGAAATGAACTGTTAGTGTTGTTTGGTACAATACTGGTACAATACAATACATATAACGGGATTGTTAATAATCCCTGAAGGTGTCAGAGTTCCACACATAATGTGCAATGCGCAGAATTCAGAATTCGTCAAAGTGATAAACGAAGCAGAATAAATCGCATTGACTAGCTATTATAAATAATATCTTTGATGACTTGGATAAAGTAACAGTACAAGCAGGCGTAAACCAGCAGGGCTGTTTTGCGATACGGCTCGGGGGCCGAACGGATACTCAATGTTAGACGTCCTGCAATAGGAGTATTGTCAATGCATTAAGTCGTCATGGGTGACCGTATTCATTCTTTCGAGGGTGGTGAAACCGATGGTGCTGTCGAAAAGTAAATCCAAGATGGCCACTACACGAAATTTTTAATTTATCGTCATGGGTGTCGTTTTCATGGTTTTCGGGGGTGGTGAAATGATGGTGCCGTCAAAATATAAATCCAAGATAGCCACTGCCCGAAATTAGTATTCACGGAAAAGAATATATTAAAATAATAAAAAGAAACAGTATCAACTGCAAAGCCTTCCGCACAGCCCACTCCGGCAATCGTTCACGATACTATGGCAATGTCGCTTTGACATTTAGTGGTGTCGACACGTTTGAGCAAATCCAGAGAGTTGCTCTACGCTATACGTGTTAAATACTGCCACTCACACACGACTCGTAACGGTCAATACGAGTGTGGGCATGGGTGGAAGTATCTTATCGTGTATCAAACTGAAAAATCCCGAAAAAATCTCGATATAATGCCACATCAAATAAATGAAAAGAATATATAATTTCCAAAGATGCCCAGAACATTGAAATGATTAAAAGAGTCCGAAGCACCATCGGGATTTAATAATTCATTATAAAACTAGCTTTTACCCGCGGCTTCGCTCGCGTCACAAAAGGATAAAAGTAGCCTATGTGGCATATACCCATATACACAGCGCCATCTATTCCAATACTTTTGTTTTCCCTCGGTAATATTTTTCATTTTTTCCGGGATAAAAAGTACCCTATTATTTAATCCGGACTTCTAACTTTCGTCTGCAAAGATTCAAAGCAATCGGTTTAGTAGTTACGGCGCGAACGTGGAACAAACAAACAAACAAACAAACTCACTTTCCGACTTATAATATTATTAATAGGAAGTAAGGATTTAACATACGTAGGTACACGTTACAGTTTTTCCTATGAAACGAAATACAGATCATTCTCGTCGGTTTAAATCTAACTAATGTATTCGAGCTACCCACTAACTCTATTTTGTGACAGGTATTTGGCCGAGTCAAATTGTATTAGCTTCAAATTCAGTGGGAATCAGGTTTGCCTGATAAATCGAAGCTTGTGGCGCCACTCGGCTCTGAAGGTTTTAAAACGTCATTTCATTGTATCGAGTCGATAATCGATAAAGTATTTGGAGTTATATGTGATGTTGTTGTGATTATGACGTGTTGGATTGGACATACCTAGCAGTTGTTTGTAGTTGACGATTCGCTATGAAAATATTGCATAATATCGCAGTAACTACAAGTGTTCAGCTCGGCCATAGGTGGCTCTATGATAAGGATGATTACTAGATACAACCGTGCAACACATGGTTGAATGCAAAATGCATCAAAAATACTTGACAACGAATTTATTATAATAGAATCTTCTGTTTGATGCGGCTGAAAGTATCTTAGGTATCTGTCTTTGATTCCTTACAAAGTATAAACCTAAACTCTAGTACCTACAGAATAAGGCCAATTTAAAGAAGTTTTAATCCATTACCTGGAGCTAGGTCTAAGAGATCCTTCCCTGCTGCCACGCCCGACGACATGGACCTTGGATGAGGAGTAGGCCCTGCCCATGCAGTTGACGGCTTCACAGGTGTATGTGCCGAGCGACGTAGGGTCCTCAGCATTCGCCGTGAGGGCAAATACATCTCCCGCCTTTATTTCGCGACTGTCCTGTAAAATGTAATGACCCATTTTAGAATTTTTATGTGACCACCATCTCCAGAGGCCCTATCTTCCCAAAAGCCGATAACAAAGTTGTAATTCCTAGGGTGTCACAGGTGTCTATGGTTGATTTTAATAGCTTGGCTTCTGTTGAGCTTATGTTCAACAATATCGTTTCGTACGCTCTTTCTAATCTCGCTGGTTTGTACGAACAAGTGAAACATTGTGAACTTCGAAGCATGTTTTGACTACGTTTAAATAGAGTAAACTCACCTAGGTGCCACTTACTTACACTCAGTCACACACATTCACTTTTGTTACTAACCATACATACATGGTACAAATGGCGTGCATCTATATAAGGTAGAATAAAGTGCGTTACTTACTCATAAATATAATGATGTCACAAAAATATATGTCAAGTTATCTATTACCAAGAGCTACCGTCCACTTTGCGTCATTTGACAAGAAAACAATAACCGGATTTCATGTTGCCGGTTCATACACAGTTTTCATCTAATCTAAAACCTTTAAACGAGCAATTCTTGTACCTCAATGGTACCTATCAGCTATGTCGGAAACAGCTTTAACGATTTTATTGAAATGTTGTATTTAGGAGGTTTCGGGGGCGATAAATCGATCTAACTATTAGGTTTCATTTTCAGAAAATGTAGTTTTACCCGTGTTTTTATTGAATGAAAATCCTTATTAGAATACGAAGCTGAATTTTGTTTTACGTATACAGATAGAATAGAGCTGTACACTGGACACTATCGACGCAGTACAATCAAGTTTAAACCTCATTCCGAATGTTTCTTTTACTTGTTCTGTTTTCTATTTTATCTTTTTTGTTCTATTTTAATATACATATTTTTATATTTTCTATCTCTAATAATTTGTTTTAAATATGCGCCTACAAAAAGTACTCCCTGCGAAGCTCAGTCATCCGGGTACTTATTTCTAAGCAAGTTGCAAGCATTTGTCATTTGTAGGCCGCCTATTGCCTTTGATGGATGCATTCGTCAAATGTCGCGACGTGGAAAGTAGGCCTTCCACTACCCAACAGAAAATTAACTAGACATCGTCATAACATTTTAGAATTCTGAATAATTTTATGGCCTCATTCCCACAAGTTTGCAGCCTGTGTCGAATACACATACAATTCTGAATAATTACAGACAGCGGCGGTAGTACTCTTGGGATTACTAACTATAGTTTCCTAGGAACAGATGCTGCACATCCAAAACTACGACTCAGTAAACTAAGCACTTGTTAAAAATGATACATCTAGGTCTTTCAACGAAATCGATCAATGGTCAATGTCAGGATGCCAATCTCGTTAATCAAGCTATCAGACCACTAGGGCTGATGCGATACGGAGCGGTGGAGGACTTAACGGGTTGCTGGGGTTCCGGCTCAAAATGCAGGAGTAGGAACGGGGTGGGTTTTAGTCAGAGTCTGACACCCCCTCTCGCGTCACTCGGGCGGGAGTAGCCATTGGATGACTTTGCTCCTCAAAAAAAAAGTCGCTACTCAAAACCATAAATTGCTCAACAGTTACGCTCCCAACCACTCCATGGACGGAGTATTCAATACATCGCTGTTATTGTATTTAAAAGCAAACTGCAGTTTTGGTTTCAAGATTAAGTGTGAAATACTCTTTTAACTCTTAATATTTTGTTTTACCTTGAACCACCTCAGCACGGGAGTGGGTACTCCCACCACCTTGCATTCGAGTGACACAGTCCCCTGCTCCGTGAGGAGTGCTCGCAACTCCTCGACGAATTCAGGCCGCTTGTACGCCTTCGGTACTGAGGAGAAAAGATTAAATCAAATTATTTATTTGTAAACATAGGTAAAATTTACAGCAAAGTGTGAGTTGTTACAGATTAGTGGCATCCTATGTTTTGCCCAGAGGCGTACAAATGTATTATTGAGTATAACATCGGGACATGCATGTTAAATTACTTAATCATAAATATCAAAATTAATAATGTAGGCACCTATATAAAATCATAATTAGTCAATATAATAAGTCAATCAGAAAGTATAGAACTGTCGTCTAAATATTTTTTTATGGAATATTAGCACTTATTTGTCAAAATTCTTGATAATGTTTTTTTGAAAATTGTCTAAACTTAGCGTTTATATCTGTTCCAGTAACTTGTTACAGATTATTTTGGCAATGCAGAAGGTAATTTTATTAAACATAAGCAACTTGTAAAGTTTATCAAACTCTATGTTTATGTACCTCTATCTATCGATGAGGAGTTACGGTTAGTAAAAAATTGAATGTGATGAAAGTTACACCAGGATTTATTTTATTTGCGTTACAATTAACCCCTATTTTGTTTTATTTAAGTAGGTACCCAACGACATAGTCAGCCATATAGCCAGTATAATAGTCATCTTTATAACTCTTTCCAGTGGATAATTTATCCAGTTCAAAGAGTATGAATTTGGCTATACAACAGTCACAATCACCATAATTAACCACCAAAAAACTAATAAAATGACAATAAGTTTCGGTTCAAATTTCAACAGTTTAACAATAAATCTAACAGTATACCGTAAAGATCCCAATTACTGACCAAGCACATTAAGGTGCGCGGAGCAGCTGGCCCTGCCGCCGGCGTTTTCAGCAGTACAGGTCCAGCGGCCAGCATCGTCGACGCTGACAGCAGCTACATCGGCACACCAGAAGTTGCCATCGCGGGCCAGAGCCACCCGCTCTGCTTCCAACAAACGTCGCTCGTTACGGAACCATGTCACCTGCACAAAATAGAGACATGTCAATTAGTGGTTGAAAAATACCATGTGTAATAACCAGTGATCGGAAAAAGGTGAGCTAATTTACCTTAACTTCAAGGAACAAAAACAAAAAGTGGAGACTTCCTTACTACAACATTTTATTCGGGAAAGTTCCCGTTCCAGTTTCGGGATATTTATATATTACATTTAATATAATTGTTATTAATACAGAAAACAATTGATTTCTTTTCGTGATTTTATTTTTTAAATTTAACACAAAACCAAACAAAATTAAAACTTTTATTGTTTTCAACAATAAATATTTTAAGATGTAAGAAAGAGCATAAAATAAAATTATTCAACACCAAAATTAACAAAAACCTAAAATCGTGACAAAAGTTGCGGTTTCTTTCTAGCTTTTGTTATTTAATTTAATTTTTGTAACATAATTTTGTTTTAACAATTATATTAAATGTAATATATAAATATCCCGAAACTGGAACCGGAACTTTCCCGAAAAAAATGTTGTAGTAAGGAAGTCTCCACCTTTTTCCGATCACAGGTAATAACATACTAATTAAGTCATCGACCTCTGTCTGAACTTTCCCAAAGACTTGAGGTTCTGGCAGGACATTTCCCTGACAGCTCTAAACTGATTATAGCTAATAAGCAAAACCGCAGAGTACCATAAACATAGCTAATATTATGTATGTACAATGTACATATCATATACACAATACATGTGTATTAATTATTTGTCCAATTGATCAGTGTCCGAATTAATCAAACCTTAGACAAAGGGGACTAATAAGGTTGCAATTTACATTGAAACAGATATATACTATAACCATTTAACTGCGTCCATGTTTGTGACATGCGTATTATTATACTTAATAGGTAAAGCTATTACTTACTAATAATATGTTTACCATAAATTACTGCAAGAATATTGAATTGAATAAAAAGTTTTATAAATAGAAGTAAGAAATTGTAACCTATTTCCTTTTTTTTGTAATAATAGGTATGACGTATGGCGTTTTGTATGAAAAACAAACTAACTATAAAACTAAAAACAAACAAACAAACTCAAAGGTTAGGAGGCCAGGAGACCCATAACACAGGCTCTGCTTAGTACAGGCTCCTGTCTCTTATTAATTGTTGAATTATTTGTTGTTACTTAGCTAGAATATGCTTTGTAAACAATGGGAGAAAATAAATAAATAAATTATGTATTATTTACATATATTTATTTAAAATTCTCTACAAATTACATTTTTAAATACTACTTACAAAATAGAAAATTATATTAGTATTATTTAAAAATATAAAAATAGTGAAAAGTGGGTGTTACATTGTGCAGTGGCATTGAGTGCCGTAGTGTGCACCTCTGTTTATCCCTTTGGGGATATTATTAACGAAAATATCAGTATAAAACTTTCCTTTAATATTAATTCTTTTGTAACACCTTACAATACGTGGAAAAAAGTGACGTCCATTCAATACACTGTATTAAATCTTTCCATTTATTTTAAACAAACGGTGAAGACAAAGGATGTCTAGTCTATGAAAAGCTTCCTACGCACCTCATACAATGACAATGTACGGAAACTCGATAATACATGGGTAAAACAAAACAAAAATAATGGAATGTATAGTGACAACTTCATAACCTACGTACTAATGGACCTAGGTGCATTTTCAGTGAACGATTTTATTAATAAATCGATCACTTTGATTTTGGTGTTACATTGTTCTCGCACAATCCAAACAGCAAAACTATGTACCTGGAGAATTGTATTGTGAACCTGATTGAAAAGGAGTTTCTTGCTCGTTCTTCTCCATAGGAATCTACACCTTGGAATGAGCAAATAGCTTCACTTTTCATTTGTTTTTGTTGGCGGTCAAACGTGCCTTTCTGGTCTAATTGAAATAAATGATTTTGACTTTGACTTTGAATTTAATATAGAAGAATACAGTGTTGAGTTTCTTCATTGCTCAGTTAATAGAAGTATTTACGTTCTATAACGTGTTAGTATTCCATAATAGTAGAGTACTTAATGATAATAAGCTCTATATTACTATCAATTACGCAACATTAGCGACCCACAGAGTAGAATAGAATAAAATAGAATATCATTTATTTCCTAGTATATGGTACATAGAGGTTTTACATTAAATATTGTTTCACATTCACTACCATTGCTGGTGTAGAAATATTAAGTTAACCGTGTTTTATAAAATAAAATAAAAAAAATAGCAATGTGTAGTTTAACAGTGTATAGATTGATGTGTTGCTGTGTGTACATGACAGTAAGTAGAAGTAACAATATTATAGTCCACAGGTGAACTATTATAGGCTTTTTTGCTCAGGTTGGCCATAATCTGCAAGTTTGAAAAACAGGTTGAAGATCGCAATCCAATGGTGTAAGTTTCTCAAAGAACGCTGCTACAAGGTCTGTGGCAAGTGATGCTCTTTCACATTCATACACACATTGTACAGCGTATACGTAGCCACTGCTGACCCAAGGCTGGCAGGCTCTCTTCCCACATGGAGATGGTTTGAGCGCTGCATTGCTCCACTGAGCGTGCATGTTGACGATTTCAAACTTATTTATATGAGGTACATAAAAATGAAACCCGTTTCCCGTTGTCACGCCAAACCTTGAGAACGGCTTGACCGATATGGCTGATTTTTTTTTTGTTGTGTTTATTATTGTCAGGGGAAGGTTTTTATGACAGAAAACGTCCTTAAAATTCTACGGGAACGGGAGAAAACGAGATTGCGCGTACGAAGTCGCGGGTAGAAGCTAGTATTTAATTTTTTTTTATATTTTCCTTCATCGTTTGTCAGTGGTTTCCTCCGTGGAAAATGTCACGTTGGTACTTGTGTGCGACATTTTCCGAGAAAAGATACTTAAGTTATTACCAGCTGTGGTTCTTGCGGTTTTTCGAAAACCTTTCGGTTAAAGATCGAAGTCTATAATTGTGCCCGCTAGAATAATGGGGGTTAAAAATTGAGCGGCACATGGTATGTGTGCATCTCTATCTACCCTTTCGAGGATTAAGTAGCGTGACGAATGTTATGTCCAATATAAAATCGTACATGTAATGTTCTTTTCTTTTCCATTAAAAGAACATTCCGTATATGCTATAACGATTTTCACATCTATACAGTTGCATTCGCTTTCACAAATTGAAATCTACATATACATATATATAATTATAGTTACACTAGCCGAGATATCAGTATATGACGTCTGGATCAAACAAAAAGCGAGCTGACACGAGCGGGATCAATACCTGCTATACATTGCATGGTAGTTGGAAAGCCAGTACTAAGTAGATAGTGCGATCGTATAAATAGAACCACTAAACTGTATTTTGAAAATTAGCCCGTGCTGTGGTATGGCCGGAACGTATATCTACGTGATACACAATGAGTTTTCTACTGCATCTGAAGTTAAATAATCTGTAGTAAGCTATATTATAAATAAATAAATAAATATTTTTACATAAAGAAAAAAAAACAACGCAAATAGCTTTACATAGAGAGGAGTAGAAGGAAGGTAGGGAGGCCTTTGCCCTGCAGTGGGGCGATCATGGCAGAAAATAAATAAATAAGCTATATTTTATTCGGAATCTATGCCGCGACCGCAAACGCTGCTCATGAGAAAGAGTCCCTTTGTGACTCGAAACTAGTAGAGCTTTTCTTAGTATAAACATAACATTACGCCTTTTATCCCCGAAGGAGTAGTCAGAGGTGCACATTACCTATAGCACTTAATGCCACTGTACAATGTAACACCCACTTTTCACTATTTATGTTATGAGTCCCATGTAATAGGGGGTGAGCCTATTGCCATAATTATATTGGGCACAATTCCAGACTTCTCTTAATATTAGTTAACTCTGAATCTAGATTTTAATGATCAACAATATATAGTAGACTGCTGTTATCGCAATGATAAGAGAGACTGAGCACTACATAATGTGTAACGGGTTTAAACTGTCAAACACCAAGCGGTCACCGGTGACCGCGACCTATTGTTCTTTAATTGTGTCTATAAAACCGGTACTCGACGAGTTAATTACCGCATAGCATAATCTTTCGTATAAAGTTTTTTTTTTAGTTTAGTTTAAAAAAAACGTTGCCCCACACTAGGATTTTCTCCTGTGTCGTGGGTGCGTTTACAAACATACAGGTTTACATATACATTACACCCAGACCCGGAACAACAATCTGTGGATCACACAAAGAGTTGATCCGTGCGGGAATCGAACCTGCGACACGTTGCGCGGCAGTCAGTTACTCAACCATCGCGCCAACCGTGCAGTCAGTCAGTATAAAGAGTGTGATATTATGGGTCTTTTTATGGGATAAGAGGCAAACAAGCAGACGGATCACCTAATGGTAAGCGATCAGCGCCCCCCATGGACACCCGCAACACCAGAGGAGTAATAGGTGCGTTGCCGGCCTTTAAAAAAGGAGTACGTAACATGGAGTATGTAAAGGTCTTGTAACACATCCACGATACAGGAAAAATATGAGGCAAAGTTAAAAAAAAGACAAGCAAAGCGCTAATATTTCACTTGACTGTACTCAACATCGACGTACAAAGACAAAGCTTCTTGTACTAAAAATATGAAGCTGAAAATTTTATTACTTTGACAAAAGGCGACATCTATGGATTCGGAGTCATTTTTCATTTTATTCTTACGGTATATGACTGCCTTGTTGGCCGAGTGGTCGCCAGTATGACTCGGGTCAAGAGGTCTCGGGTTCGATACCCGGTTCGGACAAAGTATAATTGGGTTTTAAAAAGAATCTCAGTAGTAGCCCGGAGTCTGGAAATGTGCCCGGTATATGGCAATAGGCTCACCCCTTATTACATGGGACTCATCACATAAATAGTGAAAAGTAAGTGTTACATTATCAATATACTCTAACCTATGAAATTCTAAAACAGTACTAAAAAATCACATAAATCCAGTAGTTTAATATAAAAATCACTTTCAAAAACTCAACAACGCGCTGTACGTGACCAATTTTACCTAAATAGTGGTTGGTATTGACCACATCAAAATGCCTGTCAAACAGAATTAGCAATTGATGACTAATTTAGATACTTTGTTGAAATTTAATGAAATTTCACTGTTCTGAACTGGTAATTTTTAATGTGGAGAGCCAAATAATTAACTTTTAGTATTCAGGCACTCCCGTCACCCTTCATAGTACTATGTTGGATGACATAACGTTCCGCCTAGCTATATGCTTACGTTTAGGTGCTCCAAACGAGAGTGTGAAGAAAGAGTCGATGGCTTGTGACACCATGGTCTTTCTTGTTGCAGAAGTGCAGGCCATCGTCGTGCTCTTGCCTCAGCCGGTGTACCAGCCGCATTAGAACCTAATGGTTTGGTACGCAATGACGGCAAGAGACCAGATGATGTCGTTGCTGCCTTGGAAGATGGGTAGGTCTTTGGTGTAGGACGTGACGTGTGTAGACACCCTTGCGCCATCACATCTCCTAAGTACCCCTGCATGCGCTGGTGCAGCCGCTTCCGCGGCAGAGGCAGTCAAACGGCGTAAATATTCAAACCTAGTGGGTAACTACTGTTTTGAGCCGTTTGGGGTCAAAACACTTAGGCAATGCGGTCCCAGTGCACACTCTGCCTATAAAAATATCGGCCGTAGGCTAATCGACTCTGCACGTGACCAGACGGCCCGGTGATAGTGATGCGGACGAGTACTTTGACGTCTAAATTAAGGATATAACTTTTGTTATTTACTTTATTCAATAGTTTAGTTGTAGTTAATTTTAAGTTGTAAATATTTATGTACATTTTGTATACTCCTGTAAGTCTTTCAATATTTGCCCTGAGATCACTAATCCTACGGTGAAGACCCTTCTGCCACCAAGGGACTCCCACTGGTTGATTGCTATATTCATCATTTCCTTTGATTCTAGTACCATTTTTGGCTACAGTGCACAATAAATTATGGCTTGAATTGTGCGGAAATTTATATTAGAAGATAGTGTTTTTGGGAGTATAAGGGTGTTAAAACAACTTTTTTTATGGTATCAGAGGCAAACGAGCAGACGGATCACCTGATGGTAAGCGATCAGCGCCGCCCATGGACACCCACAACACCAGAGGAGTCAAAGGTGCGATGTCGGCCTTTTAAAAAGGAATACACTCTTTTCTTGAAGGTTTGAAAACTTGTAACAGCTGCTAATTTTCTACATGATTTTAAGTTGAGGTTGTAGCGTTCATTGTATATATCTTCTAGTGCTCAGTTGGCTCGGTGACTGGTGGTAGGATTATAGAAACTACCGCTGTCTACGCAGATCATCTACGTCTGCCGAAGCATCAGGATGCTTCGAGGTAGCCCGGTGGGTCGCTAAGGCCCGTCATCTCGTGTCAAGGTGCTTGGCTTTATATTATAATTATTATATAGGATATGTGTCATGTTTAAGAAGATTTTGAAACTGCAGTAATAATGTAATCAAGTTTCTACAAGCCAATGGTTCCAGTTATCGAGTCCTTTGTCCGATTGCATAATAATATATCATGATGGTCACTGTTGCTGCATCAGTACACATGTTAATTGAGCTAGAAGCGTATAGGGAAGTGAAACCATTTGTATCAAACAAAGATGTGTTTATATTCAATAGACTTTGTGATATATATGTACATAAAAAAATATTTTGGAACACTATATTAACAAACAAAAACGTTATTTCGAGTTGAAGGAAAATTTTTGGGAAATTTTTATGTGACCAACCGTGACATTAAGGACGAAGGGTTTTTCTAGAAAAAGGTAACTAAGGACCTTCTAAATCCCTGAGAAATCTGTGTCGATTCACGCGCCAAACACCCTGTATAATAGTATAAGATTTTCTAAGTTATATATAGCTCTGAACTATAATAGGGTAGTTACCTAAATTTTATTTGAATGTCCGTCTGGTACATTAATTTAAAACTTTAGACACGTATTTTTTATTTTCTTACAAAATTAAATACTTTCGACGATATATTAATTTAAAATATGGTGTGACGTCACAGCATGTCACATTTTCGTCCCACTCTTAAACTTAGCGCCATTTTATCTAAGTTTTGCAACTTAATACAGGAAAAATAAAAAAATATGTGTGTAACATTTTTTCCTTATCTAACTGACGGACTAATTACATTTTTAATTTTGATACCCTGGAAACTACCCAATTATGATTATAAAATTTATTATCATTAACAATTTTTTATTTCGCTGACACTACTCTCCCCGAACTTTGGTATCTATATATATAAAAGAAAGTCGTGTTAGTTACACTATTTATAACTCAAGAATGGCTGAATCGATTTGGGTGCAAATTGGTGGGGAGGTAGCTTAGAACCAGGAGACGGACATAGGATACTTTTTACCCAATTCTTTTTTTTTTACTTTTTACCGAAAATCAAGAACGGGAACGGGAAATATCGGGATTGCGCGTACAAAGTCGCGGGCAGAAGCTAGTTTTCTATAAATCATTATGTTAAGAATATTATGTATACTAAATTAGGACATCTTATTTCTATGAACCAATATTACTTATCATGACTGCCTCGTTGGCCGAGTGGTTGCAAGTGCGACTCCAGGACAAGGGGTCTCGAGTTCGATTCCCGGATCGGTCAATGTATTACTGGGTTTAAAAAAAAATCTCAGTAGTAGCACGGAATCCGGAATTGTCCTAGATGTATGGCAATATGCTTACCACCTATTATATGGGACTCATAACACAAATAGGGAAAAGTGGGTGTTACATTGTGCAAATTTGATTAACCTAATCTAGTAAATTATATAACATCTATATTTATTAACTAATTACTGCCGGGCGGTTTCACCTTCTATTAAAGGTAATGTAATGTTCTATAGCCTATACGTTTCCTCGATAGACGATCTATCCGACACAAAAATAATTTATTTATGCTTGGATCAATAGTTGCGGAGATCAGTGCGTTCAAACAAACAGTAGATTCATAACGCAAAAATGTGTGTATAAAAACAATAAAAATGTTTCATAAAGTTTTATTTTATACGCGTATCTATTGTACTACGTCTAAAAAACTGCCCACGCGAACTCGTAACACACTTTCATTAACGCGAGCAGAAACCTTGAGAGACATTGGAATGTCCAACTACGCTATTTGTGACATAATATCGTCTATTTCCATTCGAACCGCATCCGTTCACTGTTGACTCTGTGGTACGTATTTATAATCTATAATTCAGTTCCCGCGCATCTTTGACAGCTCCCCGGAAAAACAAAGATGGCGTCGGAAAGCGCGTTTCGAGAAAAGAAATGTTATTTTTAAAATTATTTATTGTAGCATTTATAGAGCTTTTAATTTTGTTATTTTCATATGATTCGTATGCTTGATATAGCACCTAATTTTAAATCAGACTATCTCATTGGTTGAATATGTATTGGAAAAGTGCGGGATCAAATTGTTATTTCAGGTTTGGGTATCTTATATATGTGAACTTGTATGTTTGTTTGTTGTTTGTTATAAACACAACCACGGCACAGGAGACAAACCCAAATTCACATACACTTTAGAATCGAAAACAAAAATAAAGGACTCTAACCTCTTAACAGCTTTCGCGACACGGTGCAGCAGTCTGTCTCTAACCGTGCAGTCAATTTCATCACATGCTATACAATTCTATAATTTACGAATAGGTAGATAGATTTACCTAGATGTACATAATTATGCAATGTCGGAGAGCCGTGCTTCGGCACAAATGGGCCGGCTCGACCGGAGTGATACCACGGCTTCACAGAAAACCGACGTGACGCAACGATTGCGTCGTGTTTCAAGTGAGGTTACCGGGGCCCAATTACCTCCTTCCCCCTTCCCCAATCTCCCCAATCCCTGAATCCCCAACGATCCTCAAACTTCTAACCCCAAAAAGGTAACGCATTTGTAACAGCTCTGGTGATCCAGGTGTCCATGGCCGACGCCTATTGCTCACCATCAGGTGATCAGTCTGCTGGTTTACCGGTTTATGCCATAAAAAAAATGTTTGTTTTTTTTCACTTTTCATGATCCTCATGAAATAGAATCAGCCATAAACCGGACACAAGTCTAGATACCGTCCTATTCCCTACACTGTTTAAATTTGGAAAAAAACTGAAAAACTACTAATAATACTGTTACTAATCTGTTCATTAGATAGAAAGACATTATTTAAGTTATATAGAGGCAGATTTTATTCTCAATTGAACTAATTATATAAATATTTTTGTTATAAATTTGTGGTCGAAGATATGTAGGGCTTTCATTATAAATTATTAAGAAAAGCTTTTAACCTTACTTCTATCCCAAATATTTTGGCTTCAAAAATAAAACAAAGATTATACGTTACTAATGCGTTGAAGAAGAAGCTATTTCTTTAATTGTATGGATCGAATAGCATTTTAATAAAGACGATATTACGATTTAACATAACATTGCATAACATCACGCCTTTTAACCCCGAAGGGGTAGGCGGAGGTGCACATTACGGCACTTATGCTACTGTACAATGTAACACCCACTTTTCACTATTATGTAATTGGGGGTAAGCCTATTGCCTTATACCGGTCATAATTCCACACTGTGGCAGAAGCAGGGAAAGGTTCATTAGGAATTAATTAATTGTCTTTAATTCTGACGCACCGGTTCATAAAGTATAATCAATGATGTCAGAACCGCAACCAGTCGTTTGAGTTTCAAGCGAAGGGCGCGTACATTAGCAGGAAGATGGTAGTTTCTGAACATCCTTCATAATTTTTCATTCTGTTGTATGATAGAATAAAGTCAGTGTAATGATATGATATTTATATATGACCAGCTTTTACCCGCGGCTTCGCTCGCGTCACAAAAGGATAAAAGTAGCCTATGTGATATATACCAATACATATAGCGCCATCTATGCCAATACTTTTGTTTTCCCTCGGGAATATCAATTTTTTCTGGGATAAAAAGTATAGACCCTATCAGTTAATCCAGACTTCTAACTTTATGTCTGCAAAAATTTAAAGCAATCGGTTTAGTAGTTACGGCGTGAAATCGGAACAAACAAACAAACTCACTTTCCGATTTATAATATTCGTAAGGATTATATTATTTATTATTATGTACGCATTTTATTTATGGTTATGTAACTTGGATGGTTACCTCTCATAACCTTTTTTGCAACTTACCTGCAAAAAGCTAACATGCATTTCTGCCCTACCCAAAGAATGACTGGCAGAGAATGCTGTTAGCATAATTCCTTCTTATGCAATTGTACAAAACTTATTATAAATAATCATCATTATTTACACGTATAGCAATGACGTAACGCTTAAAGAATCAACTAAAAGACACAATGCAATATTAGAAAATTAAGATACCCATTTACCGTGGTATCATTTTAAGTATTTCAATAGTGCACGGCAAACACCGTTTCACCGTTTAGAAAAGGGATAATTCGCATAGAACTTTTTATACAAGACTTACCTTACACTCAGTAGAGCTGACAATCTCAACGAGAAACCGTGTTCTCGTCCCGACCTTCACGGTAAGGTCCTGCAGACGTCGCAAGAAGGTTGGGGGATCCTCTCCCGTGGGAGCTTCATCTGCACTCACTTCCAGCCGGACTCGACTCGTGTCACTCCCGGCTGCATTACTAGCCTAAAACAAGGGGAAAGTCAATTTAGTTCATATCTGATTATTGACAGTACATACATACATAACTTCACGTCTATCTCACATGGGGGTAGACAGAGAAGTAGGTATATTTGTAAAGGAATACAGACAACACATTTTTGAGAGAAATAAGACCTTATAAATGACTACAGATCAAAAGTATTACGCTAATCACAAATCCCCTATATTGCGAGTACCTTATTTTTATAGACAGTTCGAACACACTCGTCAAATAATGAATAATGTGAAAAGATCACTGCTTAGTAAAGATCACATTCCTTTTAAAAAAAGGTTTCCATAACAAGGAATTAACAAAATGTCAAGTATAAGGACAAAAGAAACACAACAGACATTTTAAAAATCCTTACATTTCTATGAAGAATCAAACAACGAACTATAAAAATTAAGTGTCGATCGATACCTTAATTTGTGCTGTACTAAATAAATACAAAAGAAAAATAAAATGAAAGTGGCCAAATTTTAAATAAAGTATATTCAGACCATGTCTTCGTTAACATCTCCTGCATGAGCGCTGCAGCAACAAGTGCACAAGTGCCTGAGGTAACGGCGGACATTATCGGTCGTCATCCTCGGAGAGACTGACCATATTGCGTGCATCGTACAGCCTATAGCCCTTATATCTAGGTGTAAGTTCAGTAATTCTATCGATCGAAGTGATGGCAGGAAGGCTTTCTAAATATTTTATAAGGGAGTCATCAAATTCTAGATGGTTCGAAAGTGTCTTTTTGTGCTATAATAGTGACCTTTGTGTCTTAAAGATTGAAAGCTTCAGGCGGTTTTAGGTCTTCTAATCTAAAGCATTTTAGGAAGACACGAGTAGTTTTTGTGTAAATGAGACTTCATGTAACAAAAAGTATGATTTTTTTGTCTTTTGCGATTAAATTATTGCGATAAACAAAACCACGTTCGTAATTCAGGAACACAATTAAAACAATAGTGACAAGTTGTTATAAACTTAAAAAGACAACCGCTATACAACACAAAATTGTAAAAGAGAGAATAATAACCTTTCTGAGAAAAAAATAATAACATCAATTTCGTCTCATGTTACATGCGTCATGCAGGTAGTAGGTAGTACGTTACCTACTCCAATAAACACGACTACAATCCACGTCTGCTTCACGCAGAATTTACCGTAGATCCAAAGGAATTCGGCCGTTACAGCCTCAAAGAGACTCAAGATTTTGTGGGGCCGATGAACAGGTGTCCAGCTATTGAAACCTAAATTTCTACAATCAAGGCTTTGATGTCCATTCAGTGACACGTTAGGCATTTTACTACAGTTGACATATAGTTTAGTTACAACTTAGAACATTTCACCTGTTTCCCTAGTAAAGGTACTGTTACACATGCTAATGTCAAGTACGAAATCATGCTTCAATTGAGCACTTGTCAGCATAACATAACCTCACGCCTTTTATCCCCGAAGGGGTAGGCAGAGGTGCACATTTCGGCACTTAATGCCACTGTATAATGTAACACCCACTTTTCACTAGTTTATGTTATGAGTCCCATGTAATAGGGGGTGAGTCTATTGCCATATACCGGGCACATTTCCAGGCTCCGAGCTAATGATTTCAAATAATCTATCAGACGGACATTAAAATAAAAAAATTAGGCATCTACCCTATTGGGTACTTACCAACTAGGCAAATTCAATACCTACTTTTTTTTTCGAACTGTCAAAAACGGCAGTTTTCTATGAATTTTGTATGATATTGTGAATTGTGACGTCATGTTATTTTTGCGTCAAACAGCATACTTATTTCTTAAACAATTGCTGGAAAAAAATCTAAAATTAAGTTGGTCATAAAATCAATTAATGAAAGTGTGACTATTTTTTGATATTTTATTGTACTGAATAGTTATTTTCGACATGTTTTTGACATAGGAAAGTACTCGATTGGGTACTGTTACGAATCGACAGGCATTCGATTTTGAACATTTTTGAGCATACTCAACAGAACGCCTATTGAGCGTGCTCAAAAATGTATGTATGCTATTTTACAGCATGTGTGTGTACCTTAAGTGTTATTGCATCCTGTCAGGGCAAACAGTAATGTGTATTACATCCGATGCGTCCAAAGGTGTGTACTATAAGTCGCGGAGAACCTAACGGGTTACCGAGGCTCCGGCTCGACGTGCAGGAGAAGGAACGGGGTGGTTTTTAGTCAGTAAGAGTCTGACACTCCCTTCCGCCTCACCCAGGCGGGAGCAGTCATTCGATGACTTTCCCCCCTTAAAAACAAAAGGTGTGTACTATGCCTATTAGCCTCGTATACATATGTACAGTCAAAGGCCAAAAGTCCACTGCCACCGTGATTGATGTTCACACGGCAATATCTAAGTAATTTCATATTAATGTGCATAAAAATATGTATGTATATTGTATATATGTATGATCTGATGAAAACTATTTATGTAGCTTAATTACTACCTATTAGTGTTTTATCAAAGTTTTATCAACTAACTTCATTACAAAATCCCTATAATTTTCCGGTCTATCATTTCATTTCATTCCATCGCCGCGTGTGATATGACCGCCCATTATACTCAAATTACTATTACAATGATTACATTTTTTTTCTGTGTGTGCAATAAAGTATAAATAAATACTTACATTCAGTGCAATTTAAATAAGCCAACATACCTGTGTACTTCAGTACCTACACTTGATTATAACAATCTTCATTCACAACGACACACGCAGCTTTCTTACATAAAAATAAATGAGCGTTACTCACTTGTAGCGTGTACACATTGGTATCTCCGGTCCGTGCTGCAGACACCGTCAACCGGACGCCGCCCGCGTCATCCGTCGTCCTGAACCGTTCGTCTAACGACGCTCCAGCGCGACTCCTGCAGATTACAAAAATATAACCATTTAGAAAGACTCTTAATTCTTTATACTAATCTTGTATCGATAATATTTGTAAGACCTTTAAATATGATACAAGATGCTAGTGCAAATCATTGACATCCCATTTATACAGCGTATCAGCATTTCAAATAATGTGGGACTAAACTATAACATTCTATGTATCTCCACTAATACACATATAAATAAAGATGAAAAAAAATACAATGAGGCTTGAAGTATATCTGACAATGAAAACTAAAACTCTAAGATGACTGAGTAAAAACAACAATTAATTATTGCACAGTAATAAAGGCGGGTTATAATAGACAGGACAATAACAATTAACGTCGTCGGTAACCGGAGCGACGCGACTTTGTGATGAATATCCGCAAGAACCGATATGCAATATCCTTTAGATCAAAGACTAGGTAGACTTGCTTACTAGCCTGTCACTGGCAGAGACTCGCATAGACAACCACGAGAGCGTAGGAAAGACAATGGTTACAAACGTCAAACAGATAGAATTACAAAGAGGTCGCTAGGTTGACACACAAACGGATTTCTATTACATAAATCATGTTGAATGGATGTTAAGACTGGATATATATTTAATACAACTTATTTATTATGACATGATTTGTCTTCAATGCCTGTTGTTTTCAGAAACATTTCTATCTCTTTAGTTTTGCTTTTTAAAACAGTATTTTTTTTACTTTTGGCTTATTGTATCTCCATTCATTTAGTCTCGTCTCGATAGTCAAAGAAAAGTTGAAGGGTTTTTTCAAATACAATTTTGAATAGTCGACAAATGTTAGACAGTTCTTCATGAATGGTCTAAGGTAAGCATTCGTTATTAACTGTCAACGAATATAAGGAATAAAGTTTGTTTCCCCTGCTAAAGTATTATATTTTGGTACATAAATATACTATGATTTTTAATTTTTAATACTCAAACGTAGAGGTAGAGATGTAACAAAAAATAAATTAAAATTATATCTTCTAATTTACAATATTTAGGGTATGTAAGATCTGCTAATTAATTAGTAGTAGTTAGTAGTAATCTGCTAATTAGTTTGTAGACTCCTATATGTATGGAATTGGCTATAGTAACTCCTGAACTAGTCAATCCGTAATATGTTTAGAGCACAAATTCTGTAGTTTGTCTTGAATTCAGTGCTATTCAACCATAATGCGATTACTAAACGATGTTTGGATGTAACCAAGAGCACAACGATACTACAAACACCCTTACATTTTCCAGAAATAAAGTTCCAAAACGGAATTTCACACACACACACCTTCACCACAACTCGAATCGACATTTTAAAACCAAATGCGACTCAATCGAATGAATTATCGATTCAAATCGATTGCATGGTCACCGCTCTTCGTGTTTTTAAACTGCGATACACAACTATTACATGGGATTTGAAACCTTAAGTTTTTATCCATAGATTTCGATTTGTCTGTTGATGAATCCGTCACCTTTTATGTGAACTAGCTTTTGTAGCGTGCATAAAATAAAGTTCAGAGTTGATCATCTATTTCTCCTATGTCTTACTAACTAAGTTTGGGTCAGTTGAGACGTAACCAGATTCAGCTGAATGCCAGTATCTATTAAAACTATCCACTGCTGCATTGCTGGAGCGACATTCATTGTAGCTAACATATGACATTTAACATTGCTAGTAGCTAACTGTCATAAATGCTTGTTGAATAAAATATTTAAATAAAAATAGCTCGCATGGAAACAAAGTAATTCAAAATAAGTAATATTATGTATAACCACTAGAGCACAACCTTACGTATTAACTAGTTCAGGAGTTACAATAGTCAATTCCATACATACAGGTATCTACAAAGACTAATTAATTAGTAGATCTTACATACCCTAAATTTTGTAAACTAGTAGAGCTTTTCTCAGTATATTCACGTGAGTAACCCGCGATTTTAGTTAATTATGTATAAGTATATATTATGTTATTTTAATAACGTCTTTGTAACATTTTTGGCTCGACTTTCGTATGCAAGAACCACAAGACTGCGAGAGGCCCAAATAAAAAATCTTGACCTATAAATACAACTCGACCACTCCAACAATCACACAAACTTATTATTTTCGACCTACAATGTACCTTTAACATAAGGGTTAAATTGCATTGCAGTCAACAAATTATTCTTATAGGTCACTTGTTCAAAGAACATCGTTAGCAAAACTAACACTCCATTCATTGAAACACAAAGTGTAGAACAAACACACTTTAATATAATCCGCTCATAGATTATGCAAATACTTTTAAATAGATAGTGACGCAGTGATGAATGAAAGCGGTTGGCTGGCGCAGCTAATTTATTTCTAGTTACGGTGACCGGTCTCGTGATATTTAGATTTGACGGCTGGTACAACAGATAAATGTAATGCTCAACTGTTCTTTGAATGTAAAGTGCAGAATATTAAGTCTCCAATCGAACCTAATCTTATATATATACTAGCTGTGCCAGCGACTTCGTTCACGTGGAATAGTGACTATGAGCAGCGTTTTTTTTTAAATATATACTTATTTTTTTTTTGGATCATAATCACAGTCATTTTGTATGTATAAGCATAGAATAGTGTTCGACGTGATTCTTTAATTTGACATAACTTTTTTATTTATGAACCGATTGACATGAAACAAACACTAAAGCATAAATGAAGCATACCACAATATATTCGTGAAAACCGCATCCAACTGGGATCAGCCGTTTCTGAGATTAGCGTGAACAGACAAACAGACAAACAGACAAAAAAAAGTTAATTACATTTTTGGGTTCGACATCGACATAACAATAACCTCTGCTATTTTTTTTATTTTTATTTTCAATGACAGACAGACAGCACTTTTCTACAATTTTATTATATGTATAAGATAAAAGAAAGTCGTGTTAGTTACACCACTTATAACTCAAGAACGGCAGAATAGATTTGGCTGAAAATTGGTTGGGAGGTAGCTTAGAGCCAGGAGACCGACATAGGATACTTTGTAACCAACATTTTTTTTTTACTTTTTACCGATAGTCACGAACGGGGACTGGAAAAAATGGGATTACGCGTACGAAGTCGCGGGCACAAGCTAGTTTTATATAGTAACATAAAAATTGACGTGTGAGACGGTAGCCTGATTACTTTCGTCACATCGTTTCCTATTTTTGCGAGTATCATAAGAAGCGACCAAAAGTCAAAATTTTTGACAATTAACACCAAATAGCTATAGAAAAATCTGAACTACTTAAACTGCGATATTAGACCCACCTGAAAATCGTCCCGGTTATAATCAACCCTTATGAGAAAGAGACCCATAATCTTGCATTGATAAATTATTATCATCCCCTGACATCAATATAAGATAGTGTTGAAAAATATGATATCACGCTTGCAATTCTCCAAAGACGGATCAAACGTGTTTTCAACTTCAGTAAAATAAAACGTAAAACATTCTTTCAACCTAAAATGCTTTGAGACAGACAGTGATGCTCGATACCTCCAAGGGACATGCACAAACCGTTTTGATTCCCACAAGCAATTTTATCAAGAAATATTCTTAGTCACTTTGACTATTAGAGCGTAAATTCCTTTAACGGTAGACAAATCTCAAATATTGTGTAAAAAGTCTGACCGCCGGTAATCGGGCGAATGAAATCTGTGCGTATTTATTTGTCATAAATTCATTTTGTTTTTAAATAATGTTTTTATAATCGTGGTAAACATCTGTATTCAACTAAATATTATATTTTGTTAAATTAAATAAATTACCCAAAATTACCGGCCTGCAGATAGAAACATAGGCCTCAACAAAAAGTTTATCTGATTTAGTTGAGGCCAAAATAGGTGAAGGTGATATTAGCGGCGCAGCCAGAATTATTTTCAGCAGTGACGTACTGGTTCCGTCTTCTCAAGATACGCTTAAAATTCTGGAGACCAAACACCCGGCCACAGTAGATAAATTCTCTCTTTTCTGGATCCTGCAGAAGCAAATATTTCATACCCTATCTGTTACAGGCCGACAAGTGGTCACTGCCATAGGCTCCTTCCGGAGCGGTTCTGTTGGAAGCCTGACGCTTGATGCCGCAGTATAAGATCTGAGGAGCTCAAGCGCCGGAGAGTCCGGCGTGACGCTACTGATGGAGCTTACGGTTTTGATCAATCTTATGCTCTCTGGCAATGTACACAAATCTGTCACCGACGTTTTGTACGGGGCCTGTGTACGTGCCCTACACAAGAAGGATGGCAGTATTCGTCCAAGATTTCTTGCAAAATTTATATCTTTCGTTTATATAATAATAAAATATTTAGCCCCTTTAACTCGGTTATGGATCGAGAGGGTGGCCAAGGTGGGAAATCCTCATGGAGCCCTCTCGCCTGGGGAGGACGAAAGGGACTGTCAGACTCTTACTGACTAAAACCCACCCCGGTGTCCCGTCTCACACATGGGTACGAGGGTGCGGGAGTCACATTCATCCGCAGCCCCCGAACTCGTGGCGGCCTGCCGTGCCAGGCCCCATCTCAAGATGCACGGAGAAGTGAGGTGTTGGTCTTCTCCGTGCAACGTCTCGGAGGTGCGCGTGGACACAACGCGCGCCACCGTCTCGGGGCGCGCCACCGTCTCGGGAGGGTGGTCAACCTACCTGAATTCCAGGAAAGGAGATCATCCTGAAGGTTGGCATTTAATTCGGTCAATTCAAATTATTTATTATCTTAAGAATTACAATATCAGAATCTGTCTGACATTGAGGCAGTCCCAGTAAGTGAAGTACCCCAAATTTTCAGTTTTCTCTGGCAATGTTATAAACACCCAACCAAATAATTATATCAGGACAACCTTTTGGAATCCAGAGATCCATTTGAGATACAGTTTTAAATGATTTCATATTTTAAAAAACGAACTTCATTCTATTGGCCTTGACCTAAATTATTCCAAGTGTGAGATATTTTTAAATTACTCTACCGACAGACAGATCATACCAAAATTTAATACTGTTACCTAATACCTCTTAGGTGCGCCCGTTTTACAGGACTCTTTTCTAAGTTTTATTGATGACAAATTTGTCTGCTACTTGAAGATTTTCAATCAAACATAAACAGGCGTCTTCAAGGCGGGTTCAAAACAAAAATAAAAAGATTAAAAATGGTTCAGATGAAATTTCCAAACATTTCTATGTGCTCTGCAGTCTTCAGTATCGTGGGTGATATCGTTACGAAGACGTATCGTACCGTTTCAGGCAACGTCTGTCAAAAAATCAAAGGGATGCAAAGGATATTCTTGTGAATTGTACTTCAGGGTATAACTTTAATCTTTAGTTCTGCAAATGTATTATTCCTATGCAGAAGAATATAAACTTTATGCATAAGTTGAATAATACCTACATATGAATAATTATTGTTAGGTTTTTTTGGCTTACTAACGCAAGTTATAATACAAACCTACTTACGAACTGAACTATTTGATTAATTACTATGCATCGAGGTGAAGTGTAATTTTTGATCTGTGGGTATGTTATTATTGATTTAGGAATTGACTTACACTTTCTTTTCGAAGGTACCTTACTTCCGAAAACAAATTCTTATTATTCTGTCGATATTGCAAATATTGCAATGATTCAAGTACAACCCAGTCGACTATCAGACGTAATCCCATACAAATACACATCATGTATTCAAGTATTTTAAAATTATCTCTTCTTTTCTCTGTTCATTTCAAAGGACCATACCTTCTCCTATTCTACAGTACAACAACCGGCCTTCAGTTAAAGAACTTGGAAGCGAACCCGTGACCTTGCGTCCCTTTCAACACAAGTGTGCGAAGCGCGTCCCGAAATAAATATCATTGCGATATATCTACTGGTCGCCAAAATGTTAGCCCAATTATCATGAGTCTGTCGATCGGAAACTGGTGCCCTACTTATTTGACAGTCGATAACTTTCAGATTCAGTGTCGTTACGAAAAACTAACTTCCAATCAAAGAGTTAAAGATGTTATTATTTTTACTTCACCTTCATTATTTCAGACGGTTATAATGTACTCACTGAATGAAACCAATAAATAAAATATTTCTTGCGGAAAGCGAAAAAGAAACAATAAACACGTACGAACAATTAAAATAAAAAGAAACCATTATAATTGATAGTTACGTTGCTTGCAATGTCATAGTTACTTATTATAAACCTTGCATTCACCAGGCAACAATTCTATTGATGCGCAACATGTGATATTCAACAAGTTAACTCTGCAAAACTATATAACGTTACCTACATGACGCTTGGCATGTTGCTAGCTAACGCCGCATCGCTTACGTCAACATTAGTTCCTCCGGCGACATGATGTCAACGATTGTTGCGTGCGAAATCGTGTAGACAGACAAACATGGCAACGACCTTAAAACGTTTCCTGTTGACATTCAACACGTGGAGCAACAAATGTTGTCAAGTGGATACGAGGCCTATATGCTTACACTTGCAATTTTTAAAACGACACATAGAACTTTACCCGCATTTACTAATTGCCTGATCATGATAAAAGAAAAAAATTATATGTTTCCTATCTGAATTTTTTCGTATCTCAATTATTGTGATTTTAAGTGGAAAATCGCAACTGAATTTTTGTGAACTGAATGTTGGAATTTTCATTGTGTCTAAATAATTATAGTAAACTGAAACTTGTAATAGATTTGTACATTATATCTAAGGGTATACCTACTATTGAAGAAGCAGGTGTCCTGTATAGTCCAGTCTTGATGGCACAGTTACAGCTGCAGTCAAGGACGTAAAAAAAAGACGGACTTAATGGTCGCTTGGAAATGGGGATGATGACAGGGTATGAAAATTAAAAATATAATTAGTCCGTAAGTTAGGTAATGAAAAAATATTAGACACGTATTTTTTTATTTTGTCGTATAATAAAACAATACTTAGATAAAACGAATCAAAGTTTAGGAGTGGGGGCTAAAACGTCATTACTTAGTGTAAAATGTACTGAGAAGTGACGTCACGCGACATTTCAAATCAATATATCTTCGAAACTATTCGTTTCTGTGAGAAAATAAAAAATACGTGTCTAATGTTTTTAAATAATCTACCAGACGGACATTAAAATAAAAATTAGTCGTCTACCCCATTGAATTGAAGCACCAAAATGTCAGTTGTGTATTTATGTGTGCGTGTACTTGTTATGTATGAAGAGCAATGACGGGCCATGTCACGCGACAGATGTCCTCCGTGTCAATGTGTGTGTATGCTCCGTGTAAGTCTATAGTAGCCAGGTGCCACAGTTACTGTTTCAAGAGATGTCGTTGGCTGTAGTATTGTAATATCAAACTGAAAGCTGGACACAATATCGTTATAGTTATCATACAATGTGTCAAAATTCTATCTCTAATTGAAGGCTCCTGACAGATTGCCTAATCTGTCAGTAGATTTGACAACATGGCGACATGGCTATCGCCAACGGTAATTATAATGTATATATTTTTAGTTTCCCACTTCTTAGCTTGTACTATATGGAGACGGCAGAGTTTAGTATATTTACCACCACGCTTACTCTACGACGTGCAGCGGCGCTGTTCCCTCCGACTGTAATTTTTTTGGGACAAACCCGCTATAAAATCCCAAAAATCCATCACCAGATGTATCTTTGGGATTTTATCTGATACGTCAGAATCTACAGAATCTCCCGCCTGCCAAGCACAGAGATTCATACCTGAAGGCCCATAATCTAGAAGTGGACTATTAATGAATTTTCAGCAGGCGTATGCCCCACGTATGCACAGACATATTATATTATTGTTGTACACACAGCTCCAGTCCTGCGTAGAAATGGACCTTGAATTCCACGCACATGCGTTTGTGAGGCGTAGTAGTAAGATATATTTATGTTAATGACGAAAACTAAATCATTGCCAAGTCATAATTTCGCTGTTTTCTATGTATTAGCTCAATAATATATTTTCTTGAATACTAGTACTAACTATTGCCGATTCATATCTTTTGTAACGAATTATAGTTACATTTTGGCAACATTTGGAGTAAAATTTTCTATTATAACTAGCTACTTCCGTGCGGTTTCACACGCTCTACTCAGCTTCTATTGGTCGTAGCGTGATGTTTTATAGCCTATAGCTAACCTCGATAAATGCGCTATCCAACACGAAAGAATTATTCAAATCAGACTTGTAGTTACGGAGATTAGCGCGTTCAAACAAACAAACAAGAAAACAAACTCTATAATAGTATAAGATTAGAAAAGAATCGACTCTACTCATGACCAGAGGGTTGGGTATTTCTTCGGGCAGAAAATAAGCATTGCCATTCATCGTGGGCACATTCCTCAGTGACTTAGGACTAATTTTTTGACGCCTAACTGATGGACTTGCGTTTTTCCTTTTACCATTTGTTTATTCGCTGTTTTAGTTTATATAGTTTTAAGTTGTATATATTTATTCATAAGTACGTAAAAATAACAATAATTTTTAGTGGGCCAGAAAATCGAGTTGTTTCGTGCTTTGTGCTGACTGTATCGTTTTCAATACCCGGAATTTCGTTTATATAATAAAACATTTTATAATATTACTGTTTCTAAACAAATTATAATAAAAAACATCTATAACCGTACAATAAGTAATATACATTTAAACCATTTCTATACCTCGACCCTTACGTAGTCTATTTTTGAAAAATCTAAAAATAAAAAATGTAGAAATATGCGCATCACAATAAGTCATGCTGACATATCAAGTATATGTATAGAGGAGGGAATTAAGAGGTCGATGAACCCTCCCAAATAGTTTTCATGCAAGAGGAAGGAATAAGAATTTACTACAGTCAAGTGTTACTATTTGTGGACTGTACATCGCTGAATCTATCCTCGGATTGATATTAAAGACCAGATAAGTCCGTGGATAATTCGTCGTCATGGAACCATGTTTGTGTAAGGACACTTTCAATTGTTACCGTATTAGTTAACATTGAAAGTTACTAGTTGTTATTAGTTGAGTCTCTTAAACTATATTCTTTCTTCACTGTTAAGTCTATTGTGGACTTATTCTATGAAGATATGTTGCGTAAAACATCATTTAGTCTTTCACCTATGCTAATCCTTTATGATAAGACCTAATGTTTAATTGAGATTAGCCATTTACAAAATTCTGTGATGGCATTTCTATAGATTTTTTATAATTTCTACCTAAAATCAACTTGAAACTTACTAGGTCAATCGAGACGGTTCATACATGCGTTTGTAGAAATATATGTATAGGTACAAACAAGCAAAATTATATGCCGGAATACTGAAACGTTACTCAATTTTAAGTCGTGCTTAAGTATAGTTCTGTCTCTACAAATTATTTGTGAAATGACAGAGATGGCACGATATTTAAGTACAATTTAAAATTAAGTAACGTTTTAGTATTCCAGCAATAGCCTTTCAGATTAACTTTTTAAACTGTCAAACACCGATAGGACACCGGTGACCGTAACCTATTGTTCTTTAATTGTGTCTATAATGACGGTAATTAAAGGGTTAAACTAATGTCGGAATACTGAAACGCTACTCAATTTTAAGTCGTGCTTAAGTATAGTTCTATCTCTACAAATTCTTTGTAAAATGACAGAGATGGCACGATATTTGAGCACGATTTAAAATTGAGTAACGTTTCAGTATTCCGGCATTAGAGAATGTATGGAAAACCCTCGTATGTAGAAGAAGTTCATAATCCAGTAGTGTCTGTTTTCAAAACAAAGAAGAAATAATTACTTCTGGCGTATGATCAACGTCATCATCAGCTAAAAGACGCACCCTGCTGTACAAGGCTACCCCGCTACGTCAAAACACAACAAAATCAGCTACGATTTTGCATTCGAAACTATAGGTCATCCATACAAAATCTCAACAAATCTATTCTCTGTTTAGATATATTAAAACTTTAGTGAGACATAATAAATTTAATATTATGATTAATTGTTTCCTGCTAAATCACGTCAAGTTTATTTGACGAGGAAATCACATGTTGAGCGTCTAGTATGGTTTGAAACTAGTTGACTTTTACGCCAAACAGTTACGTGAGTAAGCTAAAAATATAATAATTAAATCTATTCTCTGTTTAGACATTAAATTGAAACAAACACATACAAAATTACAATGATTACATCGGTCATAATTTGTTGATAGGCATAAGTTTTAATGAGCTATTGTACCACGATCCTATATAGTGCAAAATTAATAATTGTCACACTAAATACGATTAAAATTTACCTCACGCATAAATTGATTACAAGCGATTAATGAGCCTAACCTATTGACTGTTCGCACCAAATTTCATCAATATACAATTCTGTTGTTACCAGCGAGAGAAGTGAATCGTGCATAGACAAAACATAAATAGCATTTAAAGAGGAATTGTATTTAACGTGGCTGTTATGAAAGTTTGCCCGAATCCTCATGCTTTGCAAACAGCCTGTCTCAGATAAACTAGTGCAGTTCATGGTTCAAGTTCAGTATCGATCTCAGAATACGCAAAGCTTGTCATTATGATTGGCGTGATTTTCCGATAATAAAGTTTACTGAGAGCAAGCTTGCACGTGCCATCAGCTAAGCAGAAGCATTTACAACTTTATAACACGTGTAATAAAGTTACAAACGCAGTAACTAGTTTTAAACTTTTAATTATTATAAGTTAGATATTTTTTATTTACATTAGAAAGAAAGAAAGTAAAAGCATTTGTTTGACGGTAGCCATATTAATTCATGTTGTTAGAGTACGTAGATCAAGATGGTATAATATAACATTACGGGCGAAAGCAGAAAATGTTGACATAGACTTTATTACGTCACTGATTAAACATTCAAATTGCTTCCCGTCATTCTATAAATTCGATGATAATATTTAAGTCCCAGATCTAGAAATTATTGTAATCCATTTACATCACCTACGTCATTGAATCCTAAATCTAACTAATAAAATCTATTTACTAACAAGAACTGAATAAAAATTAGCAATGTTAAGACGTTTGAATAAACATCTAAATCTACTAAACAAGGCTTATTACTAATTCAACAGTTGCAACATTCCTAAAACTAAACCATCTTAGAAATTTCTAGTAACTACATACAATGATCTTCAAATGGCTATGAAGCTAAGGAAATATCCATTCCGAAGATCCCCGCTACACTGTTCCAACAATGGGGAAGTAATGCAAGCTTTCGTGCAACAAGTTTTTAACTGATCCACCAACTGATCGACCAACAAGTCCATCGAGACTTGAAGAAAATGAAGATGAAATTGGACAGACAAATACAGTGAAGAGAATATAAGTACCCACTGGTTATTTTAAGTGCATTTTTCATTAAACAGTTTTATTCAGCTTGCCGCGATTGTTTCTATGTTTGGGTCTTAGTAATTGGAATTTTACCCCCTTCTTGATGACGACTTCCAACGCGGCTGTCAAACATAGAAACTGTAACTAAACTTCTTATATAGAGTAGGCTGAGAGTCCAGCATTGGGCATCTGATACTATTATGTAACCTGTAAACGCTTTAGCACACCACTCGAGCCGTACGGACGGTCGTAACATAGGCTCGACCATTCAAATTTTCGCATGAAAACGGGACAAACAATTTGGTGTCTCAGGGTTCATTTTGGGGACAACGGGGCTCGTAATTACAAAAGGGACAGTCTTGTTCAAAACGGGAAGCCTGGTCACGTTAACCTTGCACCTATGCCTACGAAATTCAGGAATGATAGTCAGACATTGTAACAAATAACATGTGAATTGGAAAACTTTTATAGTTGATACAGAGAATGTCATTTTTATTTGAACACAGTGTCAAATAGAAGTCGCAAATATCAATTTGTACCAGATATTTTGTTCAAATATTGAAAAAAATTGGCAAACAAAGTACTTTTTGCACTATTGTTGGCTATGTAAAATGTCATCCAACATTGGACGCACTCAACGCCAAAAGGTTAAAAGTATTCAGTGCGCAAAAGTTTAACAAATAAATAACATTCAATTTACATACAAACACATACACACACATACACATAACATCACGCCTTTTATCTCCGAAGGGGTAGGCTGAGGTGTACAATGTAACACCCACTTTTCACTATTTATGTTATGAGTTCTATGTAGTAGGGGGTGTGCCTATTGCCATATACCGGGTACAATTCCAGACTCTGTGCTATAACTAAGATTTTTTTTTTAAAAACCCTGTAATACTTTGTCCGACCCAGGAATCGAACCCGAGACGCCTTGCCAGTCGCACTTGGGACCACTCGGCCAACGAGGCAGTCTACGTACAAACATACTTCTTCAATTCTACTAAAACTATATAAACACTAAAAATAACGGGCAATATAATAAACAGCAGTGCACCAAACTGCCCTAATTAATTAAAATCTCTTAAACGAATTTTTAGCTTTATTCCGAAGCATAAAATTGAAAATATCTCAATGAAAGAAGTCGGTTGGTCGGAAATAGGGGTCGCAATACCGAATCATTTGACCAAAACCGGTATTTTCGGTATTGGCCCCAGACCAATACCGATATCCCGGTATTTTCGATATTTCCGGGATTAACCTAAGTTAGCAAATTTAGTATAATAAAGTTAGTTTACGGAGGAATAGTAAGTAGGTACCTAACCTAAATGAATTCATCTTCTAAATAAAACAAAATTTTCATTGACACAAGGTTTATTATTGTTGGCAATCACCCAGTTAGTTAGTACTTAGCAATAATTTACTAATGTTCCGTTTATTCCTTTATTACATACAATAACTTGAGGTAACTAGTTCAAATACTTTAATTAAATGTAGTTGACTAGGAAGTAGGATTCCTACTAGAAATCAGTTCTAAAAATAAAATGTTTATTAAACTTAAACATCTCACAACAGTCTCAACATAAACAAAACGAACCCAAAAATACACTTATAAACTCTCATAAAACATAAAATTAATAAAATATTCTCATAAAACATAAAATTAACTCTTAGTATGGTTTACTAATCATGAAATAATATTCTGATTACCAAAATAACAAAAATTCTTAAATTAAATTCAGTCCAAATCAAATTGAGTTATATTGTTTTTTATTTATTTTACTAAAACCAAAAATACCGAATATCCCGGTTTTTGTGAAATGACTACCGGTATTAATTAGACCTAAATTTGGCCCGGTATTCCGGTATTTTCGAAATTCGGTATCCCGGTTTGCGACCCCTAGTCGGAAAGTCGGTTTTCATTGCATATTACGTACTGTAAGTGCAAGTCTTTTGAAGTCAAAGCTTGTGGTGCCTCCCTGAGTAACATACCCTAATCAGACTGTTAATCAAGTAATCAAGTTTAATTCCTCAAACATTACTCATTCATACATTCAAATATCATCTCAATATTTGTATAAATACGTGACAATCAATGAATCAATAAATTTATAACCCTGAATTTGAATTGAATGACGTATAATGGAACTTTATAGTAAGAGCAAGCTAGTCTGTGGTAGCCCTAACAGCTTTACTAATTAACCCAAGGTCGTTAAAAATGTGAACGTAATGTAGTGTCACTTACAAAATTAAAGCACCAAAATGTCAGTAGTGTATTTATGTGTGCGTGTACTTGTAACGCGTCATGTATGAAGTATAATGACGGGACATGTTACGCGACAGATATCCTTCGTGTCAATGTGTGTGTAATCTCCGTGTAAGTCTATAGTAGCTAGGTGCCACAGTCGTTGTTTCAAGTGACTATTTCCGGAATACTAAAAAGTTACTTAATTTTAATCGTGCCCAAATATCGTGCCATCTCTGTCATTTTACAAAGAATTTGTAGAGATAGAACTATACTTAAGCACGACTTAAAATTGAGTAGCGTTTCAGTAGTCTGTCTTTTTACAAGTCCTTGAGTTAACCAACAACAATTCTCGAAGTAAATACTACGTGCCTTTTACTGTCTCCATCAAAGCCGTGACCAAGACTGGAAATGGAAATGCATTTGATAAAAAATATAAAAGAACGAATAGAAGAAATTGTTTTCATTTCTGTTCGTTCAACAACTTGGCATTGTAGTAAATAAGTGTTGTATGGTTATATTTTTTTAAGTAAACGCTGCTTCTCTCTAGAATTTTGATCTTATAACATGAGACCGTTTATACTAATTTGTGCATTATGGGATATAATTTTATGGTTTTTCGAGGGGGGAAATTATCCAACGACTTCTCCCGCCTTGGGTGAGTCGAGAGACAGACGTCTCTTACTGACTAAAAACCACCCCGTTCCTACACCTGCTCTTCTAACCGGAGACCCGGTAACGTGTTAAATTTTCCGTGGCTCAGTATCACGCTACCCCCTGACCGAAAGAATCGTACCAGTAGCATTGATTTCATCTATCTAAACTTTCTAATGTGAAATGACATAATTAGGAACCTATAATTAACCAATTTCACAAAAGTGAATGTACTTCTAGTCTAGAGCTTTGAATGAACAGTGAACTTCGTCATCGTTGTAGTTCATATGCTAAAAGATGTGTGTCAAGGTAGTAATTTTCCTAATATAGTATAGTATAATTAAGAGACCGTATAATTTCGCTGAACATACCAAAGTATACCAATGTGTACCAACGCAATACATGAACATGAACATAACATTACGCCTTTTATCCCCGAAGGGGTAGGCAGTGGTGCACATTATGCCACTGTACAATGTAACACCCACTTTTCACTATTTATGTTATGAGTCTCATGTAATAGGGGGTGAACCTATTGTTGCCAAACCAACGCAATAGTTGTTGAAGTAAGTATTGATCTCAGCTATCACCCCTTACAGTATAGTGCACTATTAATTACTGGATACCCTGTATAGTTATGTATGTATCAACGATCTCGGAACGAGTTCCGAGGGCGATAAATCGATCTATATAGCTAGGTTTCATTTTCGGAAAATGTCGTTTACTAAAACACACCGAGCTAAGCTCGGTCATTCAAGTACTTATCATTAATTTCTAGTAATTAAGGAGAATGCTATATTGCTAAATTACATATTTTATGGTGTGTTAGTGTTATCCGTGTATACACATAAATAACATAAATAAATATATTGGTATTGTGTCAACCTGTCTCAACTCCATTGCCAAAATGCAAAATAAACAAACCAATAAACACGGCATACTTAATAAAACCGTTTAACCAATTTATAATTATACTTTGCACAGTCTCACAGAAAATTGGCATGAATCAATTAACGCGCATTAGCTGCGGCCAATAGTCGGAAACGCACTTCAAACTCCTCTAGAGTTGAGAGTTTCGAGTTTATCGATTGCGCTTAATCCAACGCAACAAAACAAATAACAAATCAATTCTAATGCAATATTAACAAAACAAATCGTTGGCCCACACTAGAATCTTCTCCGGTATCGTAGGTTCGTTAACAAGCATACAATTCACATACACATGACACCCAGACCCGAAACAACAATTTGTCGATCTCAAAAAAAGTTGTTCCGTGCAGGAATTGGTTAAACCCGATACACGTGGCATCGGTTGTCTAGCCCCATGCCAACCGTGCCGTCAAACTAATTGAATTCCATCAACGGATTTATCCATCCACTCGTGTGAAAGGATTAGTGTTGTATATCGATAAAATCTATGATCCATTAGCACTTATTATAAAGATTGGATGGTTGAACGTAGTGTCTCTAGGGTTTAGTAGTTGGAACTGGGTATAGATAATTAGGTAACATGAAACTTTCAACATATTCTTGTTCCGGCTTACTCCGCGCAGGCTGCGCGACGTCGGCGTCGCCGCGTCCGCATGCGCTGCTCATGAAGAAGAGTACGTCTGTGACTTGAAACTAGAAGACCTTTTCTCAATATATCCCGGGCAGTAAACCGATGATTTTAATTAATTACCTTTTAAATTACTAAACTAAAAGAAACTAAAAAAAACTAAACAATGCAATCAAAATTCAAAGATTTAGATTCAATAAGAAAATAATACATACATACGTGTCAAATTAATCGATTTAACTCATTAACCCTTCTAATTCTAATAAGAGAATCTGATAGATTCTCTAAGCATCAACCACATGGGGGAGTATCATCATGTTTTTTTATTTGTTCAAGAAATTCATTTAGAAATGGTCTATGTTATATAATAAGTCCAATAAATATGTTATAATAATATAATAATTATCTTTTTTTCTCTTACTGGAAGACATAGTAAAATATACAGCCGTAAAGTTATGTAAATGACTATACATTTCAGTCAATTCCGGTCCTTACAATTATGCTTTGGTTATAAAGGGAGGGGAGAGGCAAGGAGGCTGCGGTACATCTTACAGGTTGACATCAAAAACATCATTGCGTCCTGACGCAGAGACACTTTGTTGACTGAAATACAAAAAGAAATCCCCAAAATGTACAGTTATCTTCGGCAATGTTATCGAAACCCTTCAAAATTACTGTATAAGAACAATTTAATAGAATCGACCGTCCGTTGTCAAGAAGAAGACCCTCTTGGACCGACCATTTTCAGTTTACCCATATATCCTAATATTCGTGATCTAAATTCAAAATTTAATGTGGTATTTAATGGTATTTAGATGACGGAACTCTAGGAAGTGACGTTGATATTGTTATATAAGATTTAACATATGAATAGAAAATAAAGAATAACTGAGTTCTATTAGCCTTGACCTAAATTTATAGACAGACTAACGACTCTAGAATTTTTTTATCAAATAGGTCCAAATATTAAAATTACTGATAAGAACTCACTTCACCTCCTATTGGTTCACCCGGTTCACCAATATTCGATGAATGTCATCGAGGACAAAATACAAAATTTCAATCACATTTCGCATAGATTACACTAAACTTCACACATTCGGCTTTCACCCTGATCCACTATTGTTGTTTTGGACCAAACTTATATTCTCCGCGCTTCACATATGTTGTCATACATTGTTGACTCACAATGTCATCCATTCTTAATGTGGCTTTGGATGACCGACCTTGGACAACAACTCTTCCTATTCGCATGGAAGAGCTCGGCGTCTGGAAAATGTCAAGTGTTTACCAGCTTTTCGGTCATCAGTCCACAATACCTCTGAATTAGTCAGGAAAATTCTTTCTCCGTTACTTACTAATTTGAAGTACTGTATTTGAGTGATGCAGTGGAAGCTTGGAAAAAGGCTTGCCCACTTACGGATTTATCTGTTCAGCCATTATCTCTGAGATAGTGGGACGTACCGCTGTGCAGTATTATTCGAGAGCCTTCTATCAACTCTTCTTCTAATACTATAGAGCGAGCTCGCTTATTGGGTGTGGAAGAATAGGAATAAGGACTGTGGTTTCAGGCACTCCCGTCACCCTACATAGGCACTATGATGGGTGACATAACGTTCTGGCTAGCCGTCTGCTTACGTTTTTATGTTTAGGCCCTCATTGCATTTCTCCGCATTATTGCCACTGTGGAGAAAGAGTCAATAGCTTGGAACACCATGTTCTTTCTTGCTGCAAAAGTACAGACTCCAAAGCTCGCCATGCCAGCATCAACAACATCATTCGTCGTGCTCTTGCCTCAGCCGGCGTACGAGCCGTATTAGAGCCGAATGGTTTGGTACGTGATAATGGCAAGAGACCAGATGGTATGTCGTTGCTGCCTTGGAAGATTGGTAGGCCTTTGGTATAGGACGCGACATGTGTAGACACTCTTGAGCCTTCACATCTTCTACATGCGCTAAACGACGTAAATAACTATATTCAAATCTAGTGGGTAACTACAGTTTTGAGCCGTTTGAAGTCGAAACACTAGGGTCATGAGGTCCCAGTGCACACTCTGTCTATAAAGAAATCACCCGTAGGCTAATCCACTTTACACGTGACCATTTCCATGTGGCTTTTTCGGACAGAATTAATAAGCCTTGCCATTTAACGTGGCAATGCTGCCAGTCTTCTAGAAACTTAGCATATAGCTCAGTTCCTAGAAGAGAAGAGAAGCTCAGTTATGGAATGCAATAAAGTATTGAGTATTGAGGATTGAGAACGTACTAATTCATTGACACCTAACTGATGGTATATTGTTTAGTATTATTTCACTTTTAGCTTTTATTTATTCACAGATTTAGTTTTAGTTAATTTTAAGTTTTATGTATTCATAATTATGTTGTTTAAGTTAAATATAAATTAATTTTAAATTACAGTTCCCATAATATTTCTTATCCAAAACCAAGTTGCATTGATCTTGCGGTCGCCAACCACTTTCCAGGTCAAATGAATTACAACCGTAGATGTACATTCGTTTAGGTACTACATCATTTCGAATGGCATAGTTTCTCGTGAACGATAGTTAAATTTAGATAAAGTCCTACAATACTTTTCTTATAAAGTAAATCAAACCTTAAGTCTAAGAGGCTCAAGACTAAGGAGTTTTAAAATATGCCTCATTTTTGCCATGGTATATTGTACCGGTATATCTATTTTAACTTTATGTAACCAACAGTTCTATGTAATCGCATAAACCACTCTAACATGAACTCGCCAAAACCATTCAAAGTTTTGAAATCGAAATATCCAATTATACTTTACCATGAAGCCGGAATCGAACGCTGCAAAACTGAACATTTATTTTGTTTTTTTTTATACAGGGTGAGCGTTGGACAGTCTGTCGCGAACTCAAATGGTATGAGCGTGAACTCACAGTTACAATATTCCATGATGGCTTTTTCTATGTTAAACTTTTTCGCGGTTTCTGTACTGAACAAATTGTAAAACTATTAATTGCTATGCGTACGGTCCGTTGCAATTTCCACAGACATTATTTTAATCACTTTTTGTGAGAAATAAATTGAATTGATTACGTATGATTTTGCAATCAAACGTTATCAGCAAAAACAAGCTATTAAAATTCGTTTTTAATTAAATATTGTAGTAGGTACTATCACGAAGTCATAATAGAAAATGGATTAAAAATATAAATAACCCATTTCATGTATTTTTAACTTTGCCAAGCAGTGAAATCTATTCTTTTATGCACAAAATAAAATTTATTCTAGTATGTGGCTAATGTCCTAGCACTTTTATTTCACATTCAAAATGAACGAAATCTACAAATTCCCTCCGTTTTTAAACACCTCTTACTAAGATATAAAGTCCTAGTAGCTATATACCTAATGTTTAGATTGCAAGTTCATAAAACTGTTTTTAAATTTGTTACTGAAATACGAGGAATACCTTGGGTGCGCTTCGTTTGGGTGCGCTTCGTGGGCTCTATGAGCAATTTTGAGCTCTATGACCAGTCAAACGTGCCCTGATAATACGTACGTAAAAGATTGTATGTTTTAAATTCGCGAAGTATGATTGGCTACATCATGTGTCTGCCCAAACATTTTAAATGGCGTAAAGGTATGTATAAATCTTTTTACTCCATATAACGTTAAGAAAACTCATCATCAACAATCGGAACAGTCTATTAATGCTGAACTAAAGGCCTCCACTTATGTACGAGAGTTTGTCATCATTTCCACATTTATAAACACACCCTTAAGAGAAGTTGGAGTAGTGATATTTGTATTGTACTCCTTCATCACATAAAACGTACCTTAAATAAGCATTTTACACCCTGTAAGTGTAGAAGCATCAAAATCTAGTTTTAGACTTCAGTCACATAAGTTTCAAGAAACCCAATGCAATTTGGATCAGGAGAGTGCATGCACATCCAGACACGTCAATTATGCAAGATGTATAAGCCCAGAGTTATAAGCCCAGAGTTAAAAAAGTAACTTTAAAAATAATGTAGGTACAGACAGTTACATATCAAGATATGAAGACCAATATAAACTGCTCGTAAAGTGTTCTGAACGATTATATGAAACGATACCAAGATAAACTATTTTAATAGCATTTTGTGTGTACAAATGCATGTCTTGCATTTTTTATATAAGTATTATGAGTGGTGCACATCTTATAAGGTAGCCTGGCTGCAAAAGTTTTCGTTGCCACATGTTAGGAATTCAATGGAAGAATGGCCGAAGTGCGCTTTTCATTCATAATTACTTTTATACTTTTGGGATTTGCAATCTCAAATATATTTCTAAGGAGAAAACAAAGTAAGGGACAAGAAAGAGATTTACCCATAAAACAAAGAATAATAAGTATGCTACATGAAACAACACAGAAATACACGCAACTGCCGTCCTGAAACTTGGTTTCAAGCTTGGTGAATATTCATTCCATTTCCCACAGAGCCATTTTTCGCATCACTGTAACAGTTACAAACTGGCAAATAAATATTATAATTTCAGAGAAAATGGCAATGGGTAGCGGTAATTGAAAACATTTTAACATACATTTAACAATTTACACATTTTTAAAATATTTTCCAAACAAACAGAGTGTATGCAATGTGTACATATTAATCATAATAAGAATATTTGTTCAGGTAGGTAACATTCAGCGGTGCATCATTTTATTTCAATTTAAATGTTAAATAAACGGATAGAAACTGAAGTTTTTTTAACGTATTATATACAGGGGGTAATCGGAACGCTCCCGAAAGCGTTGACAAAAAAATGATTTTACAATTTTTATCGTTTTTGTTTATGTGTTATTCATACAACATCAGCCTTGAAGAAACATCTAATGCCTCACTTTTGGGCTCGCTGTCATTGCAGCGGTAAGTCCCCTCTTTCAAGAGTGGCGCGAAAGACGCTACGGCGTCGTCACCTACCGCCTGACGCAGGTACTTACCGGACACAGGAATTTCGGTAGGTTGTTGTTTCAGATGGCGAGAGGAAACGGCCAGAGTTCCAACGACTTCTTGCATCCGGCTCTGGTTCAAGCCATGGTGGGAACCGAGTGGGACTGGGATGCCGTCTCCTCCTTCTGCAAAAGTCATGCTAGCCGAGGAGAAGGCTAGGCGCTTGAAGGAACGAACCTCCTCACGCCCCAGCCGTCACGATAGACACTCTGGGCATCGGAGATGGCGCGACGATCTCCGGCCACCGTAAGGATCTGCGGACCAGAACCTGACCCGTGCCTACAGCGCATAGAAAGAGCCATCAGACTACCATAAATGGTCTATGTACAAATGATGATGGCTCAAGGGTTGATACCCGATATGCAACGGCGAAAGGCCTAACGATTTACCAGGGCTCCGGTTCGAAGAGCAGAAGTAGGTAGTAACGGAGTGACTGACACTCCCTCTCGCATAACCCAAGGACAGAATACAGGGAGAAGACATTGGATGATATTCCCCCCTCAAAAAAACTGCCTTACTTTTATGAATCAAGGTCAAAGTCAAAGTATTTATTTCAATTAAACCATAGTTTGGTACTTTTGAAACGTCAACAAATACAAAATAAATAATAGTCTGTCTGTCAGTCCGTCAGTGAAAATAGGTGAAGCTAGGTGCTTTTTTATTTTTTACGAAACGAGATATTTCATTCAGTTAAACATTTGGGTATTTTTTTATTATAGTAAGCCATGAAATATTGTTCTTTATGAAGTTCTATTTCAGTATTTTTTTGGTTACTGGTCGTAAGACTACTAAGGTAGGTACTCTTATCTATAAATAAGTGGTTTCTTGTGCCGTTATGCCTAGTAGTTGCACTAGAGCCGACAACACCTAGTAAAGGTGTTATAAAATAATTTAAATGAGTGTATTTAGTAGCACCCGATACTCGTACTAATCTTTTTCTTTTAAACGGGGCCACCGCACGAGGATTTTTTCCTATGTCGTGGTTGAGTTCACAAACATACAATTTCACATACACATGACACCCAGACCCGGGGCAACAAATGCTAAACAAGCTGTCCCTTCGAAAGTCACAAATTTCCACTACTTGTAAAGTGAAACTCGGTAAGTACTCAATATTGAATGATTCAACACTTAAAACTGATGAAATTTAATAAATTAATTGAGATTGTGTATGTATATAGTTTGAAATTTCATTTCGAAGGAAGTAACTGGAAACTTACTCTCGAAGGTAAATTTAATCTTACACTTATTATATAAAGCTAAAGAGTGTGTTTGTTTGTTTGTTTGAACGCGTTTATCTCAAGATCTATGTGTTGGATAGTCCATTTATAGAAAAAGGCTATAGAACATCACGCGACGATCAACAGGCGCCGAGCAGAACAGGTGTAACCGCGCGGCAGCTACTTTCACGCGCAACTAGCATGTTGACTAATATTTAATAAAGTTAGAATTTGTTTGTTTGTTTGAACGCGGTTATCTCTGGAACTACTGGTCCGATTTGAACAAATATTTTTGTGCAAAATTTATACTCATACAGTTTTATTATGTATGTATGAATTCGAAATACAACCTTACAAAATTTAAAATAATTAATACAAAATGACATCGTTTTTTTGGGACAAGGGACCTAATAAAAATAGCTACCTAGGAGAATGATTAAACGTAAATCCTCAATCTGCAATTAATATTTGAATCGTAGCTTGTTGAACGGAGCACGAGAACGATATTGCGAAATTATTATGTAGTAAGTCTCTAAGTAAAACGTTCAGTTAAAAATATTTCATTACTTAGCGTAAATATTAGATTCATTTGCAACTTGTTATAAGACCTTTTTTAATTTTATTGTTCCTACAGAGTAGAATACTTATTACACATATTTATTGTTAGCACCTGCTGACCTTTCCTCAAGTGGCCATAGGTGTCCCTTAACCCGTGGTATGTCGGAGCACAGATCTCCGCGAGACACATTACTATTTCTATTGTGTTTTATACATATAAGAGGCCTATAAGAATATTAATTATTTAAATGTAGGTAAGTCTTACTCAGGTAAATCGTTCGATAAAAGCGAGTAGTTCCAAGTGAGACTTTCACAACAGAAACAACAACTAGTTATTGTTACTTTGTTGATCTAGGTCCTACATCGCACCAGCCAGTACTACAAGATCTGGACAAAACACGCGTTAACAAACAGACCACGCACGAAAACAGTTAAAATTCCCAAATACACAGAAATAGAGTTTCCGCCTGTCGGAACGTGTCCGGTAAATCAGTACAAAGTCGTATTTAGTAACATTGCGTGCAACATGTATGTACACAATCCTAGCGCGTCATTGGCTATTTTTGTAGCATAGCTAATAATGTAGCAGTGAAAATATAAAATTGTGCATTTTGTTCAACGGCTGAGACAGCGGATGTGCAGCTGTGACCCAATTTAGTTTTGATGGTGTTTTTTTTGTTACTTCCTTATCTTTTGTGGATGGTGTCAGTATGGAGTTCTTTGTATAGGGTTTAGTTTGTTTGTGTAGTAAGATTGAGATGTTTTTGTTGCCTAATATACTGATTTCCTCGTCTAGTGATCAAGATAACGTGTTTGTTGGTACCTACACTGTGGTGTGGTACGTAGGTGACTCGCCGCCCGACCAGAACCAGACCCGAAAGTACGGCGCGTCGCGTTCCGCGCGCGCCTCAAAGAGCCATCAGACCACCACGTATGGGGCGATTGCCGATTCGGGTTGCGGAGAACCTAACGGGTTACCGGGACTCCGACTCGAAGTGCAGGAGAAGGAACGGGGTGGTTTTTAGTCTGTAAGAGTCTGACACTCCCTCCCGCCTGGGTGAAACATTCGATGATTTCACCCCTTAAAAATAAATAAAAAGGTACCTACACTATGTACAAACAATAAACAGTAAACATGCCCCCGAGCGTCTGTCTGTTTGCGATAAACTTGAAAATTACGGGTCTGCTTGTCAAACAGTTTTCAGCAGATTCGATTTTTTAAGATATTATTGTGACAATCTCTATTAAGGTTCGATCCATCAGCCTCTGTGGTATCCTTGGAGACGGACAAACTTACATCGTACATTTTTTGGCCTCGACGGACAAAAATGAAATACTTTGGATTTTCAAGGACTACAATTAGTATAAAGAAAAAAATAAGAATTCAAATAACTGAACACATTTTATTTATGGACTAGTTTCTGCCCACAGCTTCTAAATAGTTGGGGGGCAGGTTTACAAAAGAAAAAGAAAAGAAATAATGAACAATTCTTTTTATAATGACTATTTGGGTAAAATCCCCGGGGATTTTTTTAACGTCGAATATAAATTCATTTCACTAATAATACATAATACATTGTACAGTGGCGTTAAGTGGCATTTTAATCATATTTTGACTGCCTCGTTGGCCGAAGGGGTCTCGGGTTCTATTCCCGGGTCGGGCAAAGTTTACTGGGTTTTTTTTAAATCTCAGTAGCAGCACAGAGTCAGGAATTGTGCCCGGAATATGGCAATAGGCTCACCCCCTATTACATGGGACTCATAATATAAATAGTGAAAAGTGGGTGCTACATTGTACAGTGGCATAATGTGCACCTCTGCCTACCCCTGCGGGGATGAAAGGCGTGATGTTATATTATGTTCACTAATAATACCTATAACTTACGTACTGAATTGATGAAATTTGTTACAACTGCAGAATAAGTATACCTGCGTTTCGAGTTATGGAGTTTCTTGCTCGTTCTATGGAGATTCTTCTCCATTCGAATCTACATTTTGGAATGAGCACCTAGCTTCACCTAGCTTCACTGTCAGACTGACTGACAGACTATCATTTATTTCATATTTGTTGACGTTTCAAAAGTACTAAATTATGGTTTAATTGAAATAAATGACTTTGACTTTGACTTGACCTTGGAAAAGACTAATTCTCAAGCCTAATTTCTGCCAGAAGACATTATTTTATGCGGACGAAGTCGTGGGTAACAGCTAGTATAAAAATAAACTTGATATAATGTAAACAGTAAGGAATTGAACAGATTCGTCAGAACATATAATACAAAGGAACAACAGTTCATCGGAAATGAGCGATTTTAATGGAGCATTTCGCATTTACATTGGCAGTTAAACAATCATTACTGGTTGTAACATACCTACGTAACTGGCGTAATCCATATGTTTGTATCTTAACAAAAATAACATTTCACTTAGTTATTACTACATATTTCATTTAAAAATGAGATAGTTATTAAACAACGCAATTATGAGTAAATATATACAATTCAAAATAAACTAAAAAAATGATTAAAAAAGTGAAACAGCTAAAAAATAACCTCATTAAGGCTTCAAAAAGGGCCGATGCCGATTCGGAGTCGCGGAGAACCTAACGGGTTACCGGGGCTCCGGCTCGACGTGCAGGAGAAGGAACGGGATGGTTTTTAGTCAGTAAGAGTCTGACACTCCCTCCCGTCTCACCCAGGCGGGAGCAGTCATTCGATGATTTGCACCCATTAAAAAAGCCTTCAAAAAACTCGTCCGCATCACTCATTACTTAATTTATGAATTTTAGAAAAATAAATAGTAAATGCAATTTTTCTTTTACCTACTTTAATCTATATATCTTCATTCAACTATCTTCATTCAAATTCAGCTTTATCTAAATGTATCGAAATTTTAATCATATTTTTCTGTCTTTTTTATATTTTTGTAACTTATGCCATATAAAATTAATAATAAAATGAAAGGAAAAAAATAATTAACTATTTATTTATATCTAGATTTCAAATAGAGTTCAGACGCCTTAGTTCGAATTTGTTACTACTACTAGGTACTTTAACTGTTGACATTACTTTGAATTCACTTAAAACTGACAAACCATAGAATTTACACCAAATAAACATTATTATAAACATTATACTCATGAGAATCACCCACGGCCGCTTTACCAACGAGGTTTATAATAAAACAGCATTAAAATTAATAATTTATACAGTAAATATTTAATTAAAAATTAATAGTCTGTTGAATTTCTGTTTTCAGCATATCAGGATTATAATTCAGGCAGAAGCATTGAAAAGAGATGACTGCCCTATTTATTTTATTTTCGTCGCGGATTCGATTCCCGCACGGAACAACACTTTGTGTGATCCACAAATTATTGTTTCGGGTCTGGGTGTGATGTGTATGTGAACTTGTATGTTTGTAAACGCACCCACGACACAGGAGAAAATCCTAGTGTGGGGCAACGTTTTTTTTTTAAGAAAAAAAATATTTTAAACCATTTTGGGGATTCGGAAATTGGACAGATTGGGGAGGGAGCCTCCGGTAAGCTCACTCACACGACCGGAACACAACGGAAGTGTTGTTGCACGTCGGTTTTCTGTAAGGCCGTATCACTTCGGATTATAAAGTATGCTAAGAAAACATAACATAACATCACGTCTTTTTATCCCCGAAGGGGTAGGCAGGGACGCACATTACGGCACTTTACGCTACTATACAATGTAACTCACTATTTATGTTATGAGTCCCATGTAATAGGGGGTGAGCCTATTGCCATATACCGGGCACTTGCCCGGACTCCGTGCTACTACTAAGATTTTTAAAAACCCAGTAATACTTTGCCCGACCCGGGAATCGAACCCCAGACCCCTTGCCCGGCAGTCGCACTTGCGACCACTCGGCTAACGAGGCAGTTACTACATTCAGCTAAAAAAATGAATGCGAAAGCATCGTTCAAGCGATTTAATGCTAATATTAGTACTATTTAAAATCATTTCTATTCATTTCCCGATGTTGACGACAGTTTCATTAAATTCTAAATGGTTAGGAAGTTAAGACGGCTATTGAAATCACTGTATTGCCATAAAAACTAAATCATTGATTTCTTTTATTCAGCAAGCCGTGATAAAATATTGCTGTAATGATTATATTGACGGTTGGTACATTTATTAGATTGGCGTATAAAACTGGCGAATATGCGACCAACTCATGAACTGCGCGAACACATTAACCAAAATAATGTAAATAAACACAATAAGCATAACATATAACATACCAACACACTTTTTATACCCGAAGGGGTAGGCAGAGGTGTAGGTACATTATGTCACTGTACAATGTAACACTACTTATGTTGCGAGTCTCATGTAATAGGCGTGAGCCTATTGCCATATATCGGGCACAATTACAGACTCCGTGCTACTACTGAGGATTTTTAAAAACCCAGTATTGCTTTGCCCGACCCGGAATCGAACCCGAGACCCTTTGCCCGGCAGTCGAAGTAGTATCCTAACCTCAGGCTTTAATCCGAAGAAATATTATAAAGTATTTCTACTTCCAAAAGTATATCGGGAAGTACTCATAACACTTGTCCTCTACTAGGAGTGAAAAGCCAGTGTTGCAGTTAATACGATACATTTCAATTGAACATTTAACATAAGGGTGAATATCCCAGGCGCTAATTTTACGTGTCCACGTTGAGAATCATGGTGTAAAACCATGGCATGCTTCTTATATTTTTTTATAGTGAACTACTTAACTTAATCTAATTAGGGCCACATTTTTTTTTAAATAGGCTTACCTATGGAAGCTGTGGAAAAATAAATAACTTTAAAATTCAAGTTTGGTGGCTTGTCCTAGCTCCATTTTTTGATATAAATGTATTTACCAAAGAAACAATTTAAAGTGAAGTAAAAAACAAATCATTACATTAGTATATGCATAAGACACACTATCTAAAAACAACTAAACCATATTATAAAATTTATTTTAAAAGCACAGGATACTCGATTTAAGTTTGTCCTTGCAAAAATCATAATTTTGGTAGCACTTTTTCAAGTTACATTTAGCATGAAGATTCGTGTGTGTGCGATCAATCGCGTTTTATATTCTGTATTTGTCAATCTTGCGGGTAGTGGCAAGTAACAGGTGTGTGCATAGTGCTGTGATTTCTCGCCAAAAACGTAAGTATCATCTTGGGTCGAAAAGGGGACAAGAATTTTTCAATTTTGGTGGATCGATTTGCTGATGATTCTTAAGTGTTTTAATAGTGAGCCACGTATTGTAGGTAGTCATTTGGGTAACTTACTTATTAGTGATATTTATTCTATTGTATCTTAATAACTGTATTTTTTAAGATTTTTTTTATGCCTGGTTTCAATTTTGGTGGCTCAATTTTGGTGGCTTTGGTGGCAATTTTCGCCATCAAAATTGAAAATAAGCCACCAAATTTTAAGTATGTACTGTTTATATATTATTTTTGCATTTAAATACAGTTTTTCACTACAGATTGATTATGTGAAGGCCTTTGACAGGGTATGGCACGACCGTCTAATCGGCAGGCTTCCTGCATATGGACTTCCTACTGGTCTGTGCAGATGGATAGCAGACTTTCTGAGGGATCGGTCAATACGAGTCATCGATGGCTGCTCGTCTGACCAATTCGGTATTAATGCCGGCGTCCCTCAGGGGTCAGTACTTTCAGCGACGCTCTTTTTGCTGCACATAAACGACCTGCTTAAGCCCGGTGTCTTTGGGTATGCAGATGACAGCACAGTTGTTGAAAGGTATGTGTCCGGTGCGCGGACTAGCGGAACACAGATCCAGTCTTTAAGAGAATCCATGGTCGAACGTTTGAATTCGACCTTGAAGGCGGTGTCCAACTGGGGTGACGCCAACTTGGTTAGGTTCAATGCTAGCAAAACCCAGGCGTGTCTATTCTCCGCCAAACGGAGTCAATTTCCGCTGACTCCTACTTTCCGGAATGTATCCGTACCGATAACCGATCGTCTTGAGCTTCTTGGTGTAACTCTGACGCCCACACTCAACTTTGGCTCCTATATAGAGTCAAAAGCGCAACTGGCTGGTAGGAAGTTGGGTGTCCTATGGAGGGTGAGACGGTACTTCACGCCGAAACAGTTGTTGAGCCTGTACCAAGCACAGGTTCGGTCCTGTATGGAGTACTGCTCTCATCTTTGGGACGGCTCGGCAAAATATCAGCTGGACGCGTTAGAGCACATTGAGAGGCGTGGCAGGAGGCTCATCGACGATGATGCGCTTGTGAAGGCTCGGCTTCAAAGCCTCGAACACAGGCGTAAGGTTGCAAGCCTTTCGGTTTTCTACCGGATACATTTCGGGGAGTGTGCGGGGGAATTGCACAACTTGATTCCCCCTAGTCCTTTCCATCATCGTACCACAAGACAATCCGCGAAGCGTCACCGATTCATGGTAGATGTTCCGACCACACGCACGAAGCGCTTCGCTTCAAGCTTCCTTGTGCGTACTGCTAAAGAGTGGAATTCTTTGCCAGAGTCTGTATTTCCTGAAGGGTATAACCTGGGAGTCTTCAAGACCCGAGTGAATAGGTTGCTTATGGAACGACGTGCTCCATCGTAGACCGCATCATCGCTTACCATCAAATGAGATAGTGGTCAAACGTCGCCCAATCAAATATATATAAAAAAAAAATGTATTATGTATATATCTAAGTATACGTTACTATTTTATTTGTTTCTCTTCTGTTTGTTATATTTATTAAATTGCACATGCCATGTTATTTTTCTGCACTACTCTAAGGTCGACCGGCTGTTATGTCGATACCTAAGTTTTATGTAGATACTTAGCAATAGATTTGACCTATTATTATTCGTATAAGAGTAATGAATTAGTTATACTTACCTATTTTTCTTACTTTTTAGAATGCCAAAACAGACTAGAAAAGAGGGGCTGCTTAAAAAAATATTGGCAGAAAGAAAAAGAAAAGAAAGAATAAATTACGGAAAAGAGAGAGGGATAGATATCATGAGAAGAAAAAAAGGTAAACTGGCTTCTCAGAAACTAAAATCCCAACGCAAGCGTCGCGCTTTGCAAATAAAAAACAAAATATATCGACGAGAATATTAATAAGCAGCAGCATACCTTGGTTTCAAGAAATTTACGTCCACGAACAAGTCGTGATTGTAGTAATCCAGATGCTCGCACCAAAAGTAATAATAAAATGAATTTGCAACATCAGTACTCCGACAGCTTACAGCCGACCACAAGTCATATTACTCCAAGTACCTAAGTCACAAAATCTTCGCACAAGTAGCCATGCTGAACTTACAGCGCTGTCATCCCCAACATCTCTATGTGTCAGCAGTATTGATATTTGTACTGTTTCCATATTATGCCCTGATAGTCCAACTTCAGATACATCAATAACGTTTTTTTTTTTTTAAGGGGGGAAAATCATCGAATGACTGCTCCCGCCTGGGTGAGGCGAAAGGGAGTGTCAGACTCTTACTGACTAAAAACCACCCCGTTCCTTCTCCTGCACGTCGAGCCGGAGCCCCGGTTACCCGTTAGGTTCTCCGCGACTCCGAATCGGCATCGGCCTAATGAGCCCCATCTGTGGTGGTCTGATGGCTCTTTGAGGCGCGCGCGGAACGCGACGCGCCGTACGCTCGGGTCTGTTTCTGGTCGGACGGGGAGCCACCCATGCTCGCCGTCCGCAGGCCCGCGCTTATGGTGGCCGGAGATTGTCCCGCGATCCCCGACGCCCGGTGTGTCCTTCGCGATAGCTGGGTTGCGAGGAGGCAGCGCTTCGCTGCCTCACGCGTCCCGCCTCCTCCTTAGCCAGCATGACTGCTTCGCAAAAGGAGGAGACGGCATCCCAGTCCCCCTCGCTCGCATCATGGCCTGCACTAGGCCCGGACGCGAGAGGTCGCCATCGCCGATCACTTCCCTGAGGGCACGGCGGTGCTCAGCCCACGCAGGGCATTCCACAACGGTGTGTTCCACCGTGTCCTCAGGGCGGTCCTCGCAGTGATGACACCCGGGCGTTTCCTCCCGCCCCATCAGACACAGGTACCTCCCGAAACTTCCATGTCCGGTGAGGACCTGCGTCAGGCGGTAGGTGAGGACGCCGTAGAAGCCAAAGAGATAGAGACATTGCAGCGAAGGATTTCAGAACTCAAGAGTTAAGAGAGAAGAGTTAAGAGTTTATTATGTTTTGGTTTCTTAGTTTTGTTGAGGAAATTTTTGTTGTTTGGCAAGTAATTTTGTTCAAAATAAAAATATTGTTTATGTCTACACTCATAAATTATCATTACGAGTTCATCAGATAGTTAAATAATAATAAATATTATCATAACAAGACTGAGTTTTATTAACTGATGGAGTTTTTGGTCATTCCCGAGTATTTCAGACATTGAGCTTTATTAGTGAGATTTAAGTTTGTGACAAAAACTGATTTTTAATGTATTGTTTTAAGCACTCTCAATTTTGGTGGACAAATATCAATTTTGGTGGCTTCACTAGTCTTTCAACTCAAATATCTCAAAAAGTTACCGGGATATTCTCAGACCTCATGAAGATTCCTAAAGCTTGAGCCTTCTATTTTTGTACCAGGTCAATAGTTTTCACGAAAAGTAAAGAAAAAATTTCGCCACCAAAATTGACAAAAATAAGCACTTGTTGATATTCACCCATAAGCCAGGCGACCGGCTTCCATCCAACGTCTTGAGGCGCGGGGTCGATTCCCTTCAAAGCAAGTCCCTGTGTGATCAAAAAAATCTTTTTCTGACATTAGATGGGATATGTCTATAAATGCACCGACGAGACTATCCTTACTAATATTATAAATCGTAAAGTGAGTTTGTTTGTTTATTTTTTTGTTCCACTTTCACGCCGTAACTACTAAACCGATTGCTTTGATTTTTTGCAGACGTAAAGTTAGAAGTCCGGATTAAATAATAGGGACGTTTTAACCCGGAAAAAATTGATATTCCCGAGGAAAACCAAAAGTATTGGTATAGATGGCGCTGTGTGTGTTGGTATATGTCACGTAGGCTACTTTTTATCCTTTTGTGACGCGAGCGAAGCCGTGGGTAAAAGCTAGTAAAATATAAATGTGTTTTATTATTCCACAAACATTTTCTCTAACACGGACGTCACGTTAATCGTACGCTTACGCTTCGTTTAAACTAGTTCCAAATCAACGTTAAATGTTTATCCGAAGGGGAAACATAGAGAAATGGGCCACTAATAAATTACTTACGGCTTTATATTATGTTAAAGAGGAAATTTTGTACTACTTTTTAACCCCATTCTGTACACCACTTTTACATTTAAAGCAATTAAAGCAAGATACTGCAGTATTTAAAATGTAAAATGAAATAAGTAATTAAATCTACCATTCCGATAAATAAAGTAAACATTCTGTAAAACAAATATGCTGTAGGAAAAATAAGTTGGCTGGATTTACTTTTGAGGGGTTTTTTTATGGGATAAGCCAATAAATGAGCAGACGGATCACCTGATGGTAAGCAATCGCCGCACGTGGACGTCCGAAATACCAGCGTTGTTTGAAGTGCGTTACCGGCCTTTTGCGGATTAGGAATTTGAGGATTGTTAGCGATTCGGGGATTGGGATTCGGGTAACTGGGTCTCCGATAACCTGACTCACACAACGAAACACAACGCAAGCGTTGTTTCACGTCGGTTTTCTCTGAGGCCGTGGTGTCACTGCGGTCGAGCCGGCCCATTCATCCCGAGGTATGGCTCTCCCACGATTAAAAGTAGTAGACCGATAATTTAGGAGAAAATATGGAATTTTTGAAAATTGGTAATGTTTCTTTTGTAGATTTTGATGTGCTCTCAGATTTTTACTTTGCAATCTATATAGGTGCACCGCTCGCGCCGCCATCTTGAGATGTTGAAAAACAGTTTTTTACAAAATCTCTTTTCCTGTGCATTTTACGAAAAACATCGTTCAAAAATTTAAAAAGAAAAGATTTTGTAACGGCACATAGGACATTTCATCTTGATCATCAAATTTATAATGAAAGACCCCAATACTCAAAATGATAAATGTAGAAAATGCCACCGAAAATCTATTCAGCATATCACCAGTGTTTGTCCAACCCTCACCCAAACTGATTACACACATCGACATAATCAAGTCGCACACATCATCCATCAACAACTTACCATCAAACACAAACTTTTGACAGAGCCTGCCGTACCATACTACCAATATACACCAAAACCTGTACTGGAGAGTCCAAATAACACACTATACTTTGGAAGAGCTATTTTGACTGATAACTGTACACGACAACAGACTATAGTCAGAATTTTAATTAGATTCCAGATTTGACAATAGCTACTATCATTTTGTGAAATAATGATACCACATTTAATAGTGTAGTGATGCACACAAAAATCGATAAACAATCAGTGTGTGTGTTTTATAATAAATGTAACAGAAAGTCACAGGATAGCGATAGCGATGACGGCGACAATTTATAAAATAACTTATTACCATAATACATCTATCTGTTTTATTTGTCATGGTCCTTCATGATTACATTTTTTTGTTTATTTAACACATAATTATAAAAGAAAAGTCTCAGATCGTGAATTAATTGTCAAAACTAAATTATCGGTTCAGAAATATTTAATTACCTGATATACTTAGTTTACGAGAGTGAAATTGTAAACGAGAAGAATCGATCCAGAAATATTGCATTTCCATATCGAATAATTTCGCAACGTCACTATTTAGTACTTGTCATAACGTTGCAACACTGAAATTGTCAAATCTGGAATCGAATTAAAATTCCGAGTATAGATATAACCTTAATAAAAAAACAGTAACGGAGAAGATACATAAATATACAGAGCTTAAAGAAGAAATACTTAGAATATGTAAAATAAATAAAGTATACATATATTGTGCCGTTGGTGCTCTTCAGTACGGGAGTCGTCCCTAAAAACTTACATCACGGTATCCAACTCCTAGACCTCCATAAAAACACATACCATGCAGATACCATGCAGAAAGCCGCAATTCTGAACACGTGTCACCGAACAAGTGCCCCATGAAGTTCACTTGGTTTAGGCCCGTGAACTCATATTATTACCAAAATTTGTATAATATCGAAAAAAAAAACACATTTCACATTTTTAGTACAGGTTTCACATTTTGCCTGATACCCGCAAAAGTTCTCTGATAATTGCTTTTCAGCCAGCCCATAACGATTATAAAGTACACAAGCGCCCTCTGGCGAAACGTGAAAATTGCGAAAGTGCACCTAACCGCTGGAGATGATCCAAGCCTCGTGCAATATGTTCGATTGACAGATGCATGCGATGTAAACTGAGTCACCTATGTTTCGATACGGTTTGAAATTCGATTTCCCTTACGTTAACACTACACTGCACTAGTTAAAAGGAAATCAGGTTAGGCATAGAAACAGAGGAACCATAACTAATACTGGCATTTAAGCGCTAGTGATCTAAAATCAGATTTATAAATTGATCTTCCACTGATTTATAAATCAAAGAATTTTGTTAAAAGTTCTATAACATAATTATTGTGATTGGTAAATACATAAATGAAACTAAGTATGTTTTTATAATAACTGGTCGCGCAGTTGTGTCAGGTGTGTGTTAACGTGAAACTAGTAGAGTTTTTCCCAGTATATTCACGTGAGTAACCCGCTATTTTTAGTTAATTTAAATAGTTCATTTTTAAGTATACGCAAAACGTATTTCACGCAGTCAATGTCTAAAAATTTCTAAAAAGAAAACATTTGGTAAACTGATTAGAAAAGTTCAATTCATACTATAAAAGTACGAATAGACTACGACACTACTATCATCACATATACACAGAGACAGGCATAGTGTGTCAGAGACATTAGTATATAAATCAAATATTTTATTTCGCTTTTTTTATTCAAATTATTCAATTTTTTGTCACAATTCCTGACTTTGAATTGCTCGCCACTACACTCTTGACACAGATTCATGGGCACACCATACCATACCATAATATGGATCAAACGTACGACGGTGCGTGGTATGCCAGGCACTAATTTTTGTCAGTTATTTTCTCTCAGTTGATAATTTATTTTTTGTGTCATGAAGCTTCGCTGCGATACCAGTGGTGGGTTGAGTAGAGGCAGCCGCCCAAACATCTAACAAAGTATTTTTTTTTTTTAGCCGTTTACTCCTGAGTATCCAAATACTTATTTACTTTATAGTTAGTGTAGTCTTTTGAAGAAAAGGAATCATCAGCTGGCTGTGATGTGATGTTCATATTTGTGTAATTAGTCAAAGTTAACCTAATCACTTAGTGACCGGATGACGATATCTTTCTATAAAATGACATGTTAAATGTAAATTACAGTGCTAACTGTATTTAGATTAGTTTATATTCGGGAGGAGTCGACAAAAAAAAATTCACGTATTTTGACGACTGACGCTACTCAAACTGCTACCAGAGTCGCAGTTGCAAACATAGCATTTACTGATAGGACTCAGTGAAGTATTTTGCGGTGTTTCGACTTAGAGAAAGTGTCTGTCATAGGCCATTGGGTTATGGCATATAAACTGAAGACGCTAGTCAATTATGTAAAAATATATTTTTACTTATGCAGTGGCCGGTTACCGGTTTATTTGTTTAAACAGACTCTGTTCTGATTCCATGGCTTTATAACAAAAAAAAGTTCAGTAAAAAAGTCCACAGTAAGCTTTGTTTTATTCCTTGAAATCGTATACAAATGTTAATTACAAAATATTTCGCATAAGTAAATGAATAAACAATGCATTGTATACGGTCACAAACTCACCACCAACAAAATAACAAGAATATTATAGCAGTATTTTCACATTGTTAAACTGATTTAACTCGGTTCGGACTGGATTTTTGATATTTGACCCCATATATTTTTTTGTTTGTAATATTTACTTGCAACAATTTTTAACTACCGAGAAAAATAAAATGAATACAACTCTCCATATTTATAGAATAGAATTTGGACACGGTCATTTATTGGATTTTCAATTTTATATCAATACAATAAAGTTGAAGATGTAGTAAAGGAATACAGAAAAGGATATGTTGACCTGCTAGCCACTGTACCTTAATATACTACTATAGTCAAAAGGTCAATGAACAGAGAATTAATTCGTCTCCTGTAAGACTGTTGTAAGATTGCTTCATTCGAATTATGGGAACTGACTGATATGGAAATCGGTAGGTAATTAGGGTTCCATCTCTGCCTTATATGCCTACTGTCAATATACTTATTATGTACAGTTCTCTACATGTACGTTTCTAACGGTCATTCAATTATCTATACGTCGATAAACTTAAGTACAAGTAAGGAATTAAGGTTTAGGTGCGTGCGTAGTTAACAGATGGTTTAGGAGGATTGGCAAAAATGGCCACGAGTATCAACAGACGAAAAGCCCATTCAACCATACTGTATAGTAATACATTACATATCAAGAATAGATGTCAGGTAGCAAATAACACGACCCACTTCTCCGAACCAAACCAACAGAATTAGGCCAACTCCAATGGTGTTCTAAGAAGTAAGTGTTTAAGTGTGGGAGAGCCATGCTTTGACACGAATGGGCGGCTCGACCGGAATACCACAGCGTCAGAGAAAACCGACGAGAAACAATACTTGCGTTGTACTCTCTCCGATCCCCGGTTATAATACTGAAATTCCTAATCCCCAATAGGCCGGTAACGCACTTGTAATGGTGCTCCCACACAGCAGATATATAACGTTATACCACGTTGTGCACGACAGCATTTAGTCAAAGACTTACTCTGCAACATTTATTTATTTATTTATTTATTTATTTATTTATTTATTTATTTATTTATTTATTTATTTATTTATTTATTTATTTATTTATTTATTTATTTATTTATTTATTTATTTATTTATTTATTTATTTATTTATTTATTTATTGCACACTGCATGTGACAAAGTAATTTGACATACTTTCCATACTTTCCATATCAAATAAAAAAAGAGGTATACTAACTACTGTATCTTATCTACATCTTACAAACTATGTAGTACGTAACCTTCGTGAATTCACTCAGCGTACAGGTGAATATGTCTATATTATCCGCCACTGTGTTGAGAGTGCGCAGCGCGCGAGTCAGCGTGAAGTTACTACAATTTTGTTATAATTTGTTTAAAAATAAATGTCAAGTCAGTCTCTAACGTTATAGTATAACTGCTGTGTGGGAGCACCTTAACACTTCTGGTGTCCATGGGCGATGCCGATTGCTTACATCAGTCATAGCTTGTAAGGTTTTCTTATACTTATTGTTCGTTTTTTTCTACCAAGTTTACAATTTGTCATTTAAGGACTTTTCTGTTTTGTTTTCTTTCTTTTTCTTTTTATAATTATTTGAAATGAATAACGCCTTTGTTTTATGACTATAATGTTATACTATTTAATTGAAATAAATAAATCAGGTGATTCTTCTGCTCGTTTACCGGCTTATTCCATAACAAATACTTCATTCAATATTCCATAGAAAAAGGAGTCATTATGATAAATATATCATAATCACATCAATTTAGAGTATAAAGGTTCCCATAAATCGAGACGTATAAATGAATAATAAAATAATTGGCAATTAGAGAAAGGTATAATAGGCTTGTAGAGGTATATTGTACACACGTAAATACCTTATTTTTCTGGATTAATAGAAATAAATTTGTTGCCATACAAGAATATGGCGAACAATTACGAATCTTCCTCTGAACAACCTCTTTGTATCATACCCCTCATTATTGAGGGCCGTGACCTCCATGAATTATTTTTAGTAACACACGGAAATCGAAACTTTCTATGCTCAGTATTCATATAATTTGCCAGTAATCAGAACATTATTTAATAAAAAAGAGTACAATGAGAAAATAGAGTTGTAAATAGTATTTTCCTTTAGCTTTTATATATTTCCTACTTAAATGGTTTATCATAGTGAGGCGAACCGAATAACTAACTTTGTGCCTTTATGGTCCCCGTCGTGGCTCGAATTTAATCGATTCAAACCGCCGAAGAGATGCGTATATAAAACATGATCATACAATCTTATTTCATGTCGCTGTGGCCCGTCGATTTGAGACGCCCGCTTCTCAATGAGGGTGCGGGTTCGAAACCTACCAACGGCAAGTACCAATGTGACTTTTTCCGAGTTATATATACGTACTTTCTAAGATGATCTAGACACCACTGACAAACAGTGAATGAGAACATCGTGAGGAAACCTGGGCGTATAATTTCTAATTATAAGTTTGTAATCAACAAACGTGGTGGTAATCGCCAACCTGCACTGAACAAGCGTAGTGATTAATGCTCAAACCTTCTTCGTGTGAGAAGAGGCTTAGCTCAGTGGTGGACATTAATAGGCTATTTATTGATGATGATACCATCGAATTTATTTCGTTTTTGTTTATTAATTCTGAATAGATTTCGTTTCCCATTTTACTATATCTATCCTAATATTATAAAGCCGAAGAGTTTGTTTTTTTGTTTGTTTGTTTGAACGTGCTCCGAAACTACTGGTCCGACTTGAAAAATTCTTTCTGTGTTGGATAGCCCATTTATCGAGGAAGGCTATAGGCTATAAAATATTACGCTACGATTAATAGGCGCCGAGCAGAGCGAGTGAAACCGCGCGGAAGTAGCTAGTTAAAATATATAATTGTATATTACTAATACTATACATAATTAAATATATAATTAATACAAGTATATATACAATCGTATATTATAATCTATAATTATTTGCGGAATAAATTAGTGTTTTATTCGCGTTACGTTGCGTCGTCCATCAACAGCGTATCAACTAGCCAAAAGCTTGTCCCGATAATGTTCCAAAATGATTATGTGGCAGTTAAAAATAGTTGGACAGGCATGTTTAAAAATAGCTAGCTACATAGTGCAGAACTAAAGGCCGCTGCATAGATATCTATGCCGTCCGATGATAAACAAATACGTGCGAATATTTAGACACGACCAGTTGTAAAGAACTCCGTTCCTGTTGAGTTTTTAAATGAAAAGGTTCATATATTTTGCGTACGTCTTGAAGTTTGTTTTAAAACTTTTTACACGCGTTTGTAGAGTAACGTGACGTCACAACCTGTCTCTTAAAGTTAACTGCGTTTTATTTATGTATTGTCACTTTATATGAGAAATATGGGTCGTATATTTTTATTATTTTTAACTGATGGACTAATTACATTTTTATTTTCATACCCTGTTTACTAACTAATTAGATAGGGTTAATAGTATTCCCTACAATCAAAATTAATGATACAAATTCCTTCGATCGAGATCGATTTTTGATTGTCTAATAACTTCTTGAGATAACCTTGAATATTTTAAAATTTTGGACCAATTCTCGGACTTCGAAATAAGATTAGAAAATTTGACAAATCTTTGAATTATGATTAGATGAAGTGAAACAAGTGTGTAGGCGTTCAATTACATTATTATAATTAAGCTCATATAGAGCGTTAGGGCTTATATATTTCACTAAGTGAATATTCACGTAGTTAGGTTGGAAATAAACCATTTCGTTCATTTTCTACAAAGCTTATTAATAACTAGCTACTTCCGCGCCGGTTTCACACACTCTGCTCAGTTCCTATTGATCGTAGCGTGATGTTTTATAGCCTATAGCCTTCCTCGATAAATGCGCTATACAACACAAAAATAAGTATTCAAATCATATTTGTAGTTATGGAGATTAGCGCGTTTAAACAGACAAACAAAAAAAAACAAACTCTTCCGCTTTATACATATAATAGTATAAAATTTCCAACTAGATAGTAAATTTGGTTAAAGTTGGCAGTGTATAATATCAAAATGATGCCTTTTGCAAAGTAGGAAATAGATAATTTCTGTGGCGGCAGGGTGCTTACATTGTACATAGGGATATTTATTCCAACTCCATCATTTCCATGAACTCTCAACTGTATCGCAAATCAATAAATGTACCTACCTACGAATCAGTTGCTGATAAAACAATCAGGATCCCGAAAATGTTTTGTAGGAAATTTCACGTCGCCTCGCCGTCGAAATCCATTCGAGGGAGTAGGTACAATTCAATACGGTAACAGAAAATTTGCTCGTGCATCCTTTGTTTTTTATTTTAACTTTTAGTTCGAATGGAGTCCGGCCGAATAAATGGATCCTTTTATTAATCCTTCCTGATACCCCGTTTTTCTATCTCTTTGTTAACGAATGCTGTTTTCGTATACGGTTTCTGAAATACTGTTCGAGTCTGTGGTTTCTTAGGTAGTCTCTTCGCAGACAAATAGATAATGATAGTCAATTCGTAGGCGTATCGTTACGACGGAAGGCGACGCTTGAAGAGCGTAATGCCAACTAACTTGTCCTTCGGTGCGATTAGTTTACGAACTTTGAAGTATAACTGGCGTCTTTCAAGCGTATACGATACGATCACGATACGACGTTGTGTCTAAAGGTACTAAAATATTAATGAATATCTTATATCTTATACTTCTTATACTATTATATAAAGCGGAAGAGTTTGTTGAACGCGCTAATCTCCGTAACTACAAGTCTGATTTGAATAATTCTTTTTGTGCTGGATAGCGCTATAGGCTATAAAACATCACGCTACGACCAATAGGAGCTGAGCAGAGCGTGTGAAACTGCGCAGAAGTAACTAGTATTCTATATTAGTTGTACCGTAGAAAAATGGAACTGAATAAGTCATTGGATGATTTTATCAAAAAAACCTTTTTAAAGATAAGACCGTACAAAAAGACAGACAAATATTGTAAAATTATTTCAATATTACAAACGGACACCCCCATTTTATTTATCTATATGTATAAATGTATAGACATAGAGCTTTCTGAAATAATCTAAGTATTCTAAGCGTGTTATTAAGGCACTTCCAAATAGGGTACAAAGTTGGGATCAGGGCAACGGCGGTGGCTAGGATTAGAATCACTTTAGCAACATCTTAAATACATGCTTTCGCATAGCATTTTATTAAACACTATATAAATGTACAGAGCAATAAGAAAAGTTAAATAATATTTAGTTTAACTGTCTCATTGATCGAATTTGGGTACTTGTAGGTTTCCTTGGATTGTTTGAACAACAAATCAAACCTACACCTTACAGTTATCTTCGTATATTTCATTAAGCACACGAAGAAACCAAAAATAATTGTATAGTTTTGAAAATAATTCTTTTCCGAAAACTAGCTAGCAAGAATATTCTCAGTGCCGTCACAACAAAATCCAATAAAACAAGAGTATCAGACTTTCTCGTGAAATTGTTAACCTTCTGAACCACTACGGTCATGATTCCGAAGGTTAAATATACCAAGAATCGAAAACAATATACACTAAACATAACAGTTACCCAGAACATGAGAAGTACGAATAGTGAACTATATGTACTATGGTTTTTTGGTGTTAGCTGCTTTTAGCATTACAATATTAATGCGAATTCAGGTGAATAAGGAGCCAGACATTTTCATAAAGGGTGCTATGGGTCCCGGCAAGTTCTCATAAATAAGGTGGCAACCATTTTGGTGTGGTATTAAAGTCGGTATTTTATTTGATAGATTAGCGAGTATAACAACATAAAGGTGCTGTCTATCTAGGGTATGTGCCGCTAAAGAGATGTCCGGATTATCGCGTTAAAAAGGTTAAAATCTTAGATTTATTCGATGCTTGATTTTATTGTTTCTTTAATTATACTAAAAATAAAACCACGCAAACGAATTATGGATATGTTACATTTGCCTATCTCCATGCGGAAAAATGTGCGTGACATATTGGCATGTGATGGTGTGACCACAATAATATAATGTAGATACAGAAAACGCACATTAACCATTATATAATGGTATCGACTGTACCAGACAACAAACTAAAATAGATTTGAATCGAATGGAGCAATTATGTGCAATGTTAATCATTAAGTCAGTTTTTTAAAATAGCATCCATTTGGAGTACCATTATAATTTAAACGCAGTCTGGCCTATCAATAGCTGGCTGAATAAAATCAAAGGTACGCTGTTAGTAACTTCATTTATGGACGCCAGGAACCATTCGATTGATGGGACTGTGCATTTTCAATTGCGACTCTTTGTACTGCTGGCATGGCTTAAATAATTACAAACTTGCCACTGAGCTATATTGTCTATGCCAGACAAAGCCGTTAAAAACGTAGAATGGTTCAATGTGATTTATCAGCTAAGCATGGAATAGTTGCTTAACCGGGTCTAAAAATTTTTAAATCAAATATTTACCAGAAACAGCTAGACTATTATGATCATCTACACTTATTAAATAAAACGTTACAATGTATGAGTGTGTGTTCATCAAAATTATCGCATAAGTAAGCGGCCTAAACGACTAATCAAATCAATAATAACATCACGCCTTTTATCCCTGAAGGGGTAGGCAGAGGTGTGCATTATGCCACTGTATAATGTAACACCCACTTTTTACTATTTATGTTATGAGTCCCATGTAATAGGGGGTGAGCCTATTGCCATATACCGGGCACAATTCCAGACTCCGTGCTACTACTGAGAATTAAAAAAAACCCAGTAATACTTTGCCCGACCCGGGAATCGAACCCGAGACCCCTTGCCCAGCAGTCGCACTTGCGACCACTTGGTCAACGAGGCAGTCATTCTAAAATCTCAAAAATAGAACCAAAACTATGACAGCGACTATAGGTTACACTAGTCTCGATTGTCTCAAGCACTTGCCTAACAAACTAAATAATGTGGAACTACATAAAGCTTTTTTTACTAGTCTCCCGGTACTCATTAGCCAATATCGAGGACTTAGAGGCGTAGTGTATGAACTATAGATATATACAGCTAGTGTTCCCACGTACCGGTGTACCGGAACGTTTAATGTATACCCGGAATACCCGGCAACCGGAGCATAATATCAAAGTCAAAGTCAAAATGATTTATTTCAGTTAGAGACAAGAAAGACACTTTTGAACGTCGAACACAAATTTAAAAGTTTCAGTTTGTATGTCAGTCCTCTAGTCAAGTTTTACTCATTCCAAAGTGTAGCTTCTTAAGGAGAAGAACGAGCAAGAAACTCCATAGGTTACTCTTTTTTAATCAGGTTTACGATATAAGTCGGAGGAAGTCGCGGAGAACCTAACGGGTAACCGGGGCTCCGGCTCGACGTGCAGGAGAAGGAACGAGGTGGTTTTCAGTCAGTAAGAGTCTGACACTTCGAGGTGGGACCTCGCCCAAGCGGGAGCAGTCATTCGATGATTCTCCCCCCTTAAAAAAAAAGTCGGAGGTACATTGTGTAAAGTATTTATGCATTTCAAAATAAAAACCTAATTCAAGACGCTTTGCTCTAACGCACTAGAAGCTCATTCTCCAGTCATTGCTCATAAACTCATAATATAATGTTTACATACTATAAAGAATTCTAAAATTCGATCACAACGAGCCATTACGTCACTACGTATTTCTATCAACACACGAGGATTGGCATTCGAGCGGCGCTTGTAGAACACGTTTATACGAAAAACTATTCTATTAAACTTGTAATAGCTGTTCATTTAGATCGCTTTATAGTTTTTGTTTGTTATTTTTTGAGTAGGTACTATACACTTTTCAAGACATCAGCTATTTATCAAAATATATTTTGTTTGCGCACTAGGCAGAGATGAACATATTTAAATGTAACTAACGTCATCCACTTTATGGTTATTAAGAAAAGGTTTCGCATCTTATTAGGTACACACGGCTACACATCGAGCTTTACATAACCAGTATAAACTGAATGTTAAATGTGCGGAAAGATGATGCAACGCGACACCAGGATAAACTGGTATTGTATAGATTGATGTGTGGCCGTGTGTACATGGGATTCATAATACAATATGCGGCAACATAGCAGAAAAGTTACGCCTATTTCCGAATACACACTTAATTAAGAACTTTGTCAAGAATAGGAATTCGAGAATTCGAGACACTTTTGGTTAACAGCCATGCTAGCGACCACTAGACTTGATAACGTGAACAAAAATTTACATACGTACTATGACCGTGCTTATACAATAATATCACATTTATTGCGAATATAATAAAAAGTATATTTGTGAAGTCAAACTCCAGTTAAGTACGCTAGAGGCATTTAAGCTGATTTTTTTTTGAGGGGGAAAATCATCCAATTACTTCTCCCGCCCGGCTGAGACGGGAGGGAGTGTCAGACTCTTACTGACTAAAAACCACCCCGTTCCTACTCCTGCACTTCAAGCCGGAGCCCCGGCAACCCGTTAAGTCTTCCGCGGCTCCGTATCTACATCAGCCCTGTTAGGCCCCATCTGTGGTATTTAAGATTAGCTCTAGCATTTTAGGACCGTCTTCACTGTTTTTTTTATTTTTTTGCGTGTGTATTGTATTTTGTGACGTATTTGCACTAGCAAATAAACTACTTTACTTTCTTTCTTTCTAGACTGCTTTTAAAATTGCACCTGTTACATGTTTTAATCCAATGCAAATTCGAACTATTTCTTTCAATAAAAAAAAATTCTACCACGTTGTACATTTGAAAGCTTATTTTTATTTAAAAAGAATATAATAGTTAAGTGCTTTTCACACGCCGGTACACGGCGGTGCAGTGTATTGTCATATAGTGTAGTTTTCACACGTAACGGCGTACTTTGTCCGGCAGCCGGTGCGCGCCGGATCCAACACTATGCATCCGGTCGGCGCCGGCAACCCGGCAACCGGGACATGTGAAAAGGCACTTAGCTCAACAAGAACTGAGAGGTGCAACTTGTTGATTTCTTTTAAAAGTACTAGCACAAGGTTTTTTCTCCAACAAGCAAGAAATTATTGGTTAATTAAGAAATTCTTTATGAACTTGTCAATTTTGCTTAACCTTTTAACGATTACTTTCTTTTATATTCAAAACTACATAATACATCTAATATATAAAATTCTCGTATCACAGTTTTCGTTGCCATACTCCTCCGAAACGGCTTGACCGATTTTGATGAATTCTTTTGTGCTTATCCGGTATCTATGAAAATCGGCCAACATCTATTTTTCATCCCCCTAAATGTTAGGGGTAGTCCAAGCCAAAATTTTTTTTTATTTTTTAGACTAAATTTTTAATTTCTATTTTTAAGTTAGGGGTAGTCCAACCCAAAATTTTTAATTTAAGACTAAATTGTTAATTTTTTATGATACAACATACATAAATACATACAATCCTCAATTTTCACCCTTCTACGATCAACCCTTATTTTTTAATAGCCATTTTACATATTTTATAATAGCAAAACAACGTTTGCCAGGTCAGTTATTAATATATACTTGTCATCAGCTGTACAATCATAGTGGATAAGTAGGTCACTACAGAAACACCTCCAAGGTTAATTCCGAATTATTTGATAAGCAATGTAGAAGGGAGTTAGATTCCAAGTGTGACGAGCTTACAGTCGTGCAATATAGTTACATCGGAGGGGTGCTAAGTTGCAGTGAATGTGGACGCATATTCACTAGTAAATTGGTTGTGACAGTACAACGAGACACGCCCCGGCTTCGCACGGATGCAATATGCATCTATTATATAAAATTCAAAGGTGATTGACTGACTGACATAGTGATCTATCAACGTACAGCCCAAACCGCTGGACAGATTGGGCTATAATTATATAATATTTGGCATACAGATAGATGTTATGACGTAAGCATTCGCTAAGAAAGGATTTTGATAATTTCCACCCCCAAGGGGGTAAAAAAGGGGATGAAAGTTTGTATGAAACTTTGTCAGTTTTTAACTGATCGGGTTGAAATTTGGCATGCAGATAGATGTTATGACGTAAGCATCCGCTGTGAAAGGATTTTGATAATTTCCACCCCAAGGGGGTAAAAAAGGGGATGAAATTTTGTATGAGACTTTGTCAGTTTTAAACCGATCGGGTTGTAATTTGGCATGCAGATAGATGTTATGACGTAAGCATTCGATGTGAAAGGATTTTGATAATTTCCACCCCCAATGGGGGTAAAATAGGGGATGAAAGTTTGTATGAGACTTTGTCAGTTTTAAACCGATCGGGTTGTAATTTGGCATGCAGATAGATGTTATACGTAAGCATCCATGAAAGGATTTTGATAATTTCCACCCCCAAGGGGGTAAAATAGGGGATGAAAGTTTGTATGAGACTTTGTCAGTTTTAAATCTATCGGGTTGAAATTTGGCATGCAGATAGATGTTATGACGTAGGCATCCGCTGTGAAAGGATTTTGATAATTTCCACCCCCAAGTGGGTAAAATAGGGGATGAAAGTTTGTATGAGACATTGTCAGTTTTAAATCGATCGGGTTGAAATTTGGCATGCAGATAGATGTTTATGACGTAGGTATCTGCTGTGAAAGGATTTTGATAATTTCCACCCCCAAGTGGGTAAAATAGGGGATGAAAGTTTATATGAGCCTTTGTCAGTTTTAAACCGATCAGGTTGAAATTTGGCATGCAGATAGATGTTATGACGTAAGCATCCGCTTTGAAAGGATTTTGATAATTTCCACCCCCAAGGGAGTAAAATAGGGGATGAAAGTTTGTATGGGACTTTGTCAGTTTTAAATCGATCGGATTGAAATTTGACATGCAGGAAGACGTTATGACGTAGGCATCCCCAAGTAAGGATTTATGATCATTTCCACCTCCAATGTGGTAATGTAGGGGATGAACGTTTGTATGAAGCTTTGTCAGTTTTACACCGATCGGGTTGAAATTCGGCGTGCAGATGGATATTATGACGTAAACGTCCCTTTAGAAAGGTTTTTGAACATACTCACCCCAAGGTGGGTAAAATAGGGGGTGAAAGTTTGTATGATACTTTGCCAGTTTTAAACCGATTGGGCTAAGACTTTGCATGCATAAAGTTACTATGACATAGGTATCTACTTAGGAAAGGATATGATTAATTCCACCCCTAAAGGGATAAAATAGGGAATTAGAGTTTGTATAAATCTTCTTAGCGATTGAATGTAGAATCATTGAATCTTTTAGAATGACATTCGGTAAAACGATGATTTGGGACCTGGGTAACGTTTGATAGTATTTATCACAGATGTCCCACGGGAACGGGAACTATGCGTCAATGCCCCAGGGCTCTCTAACTCTTAACCACTGATCTTATTTTAGAGAGATTCGGTACAACAATAGTCGATAGAATAGTTTTTATTACCCAAACCTTACGTGATCGGGCACTGTACTGGTAAGATCCCTGCGGGATTATTTATTTATTGAAACTACGATAAATCATTTCAAAATAGGTAAATCTTACTCGAACACTGAATTGATTCTGATTAATTCTGTCAGAAGTCATTAATCTACGCGGACGAAGTCGCGGGCAACAGCTAGTGTATTATAAATATAAACCTTACTTAAGAATCACTCTATCTATTAACAAAAATAGCTTTAAAATCCGTTGCGTAGTTTTAAAGATCTAAGATCGCGGATAGCGACTTTGTTTTATAATATGTAGTGAAGATAACAATATTTATATTTTAAAAAAAGTTAGTAATATCGAAATACAAGTTTATAACAACAGAGAATTGACAATTAAAAGTCAATGCTTCAGCCCGTCGATCCTCCTTTACATTATTTAACTTAAATAACTAAAAATAACAATATAAATTTTAAAATATTTATTAAATTGTATTTTTATAGACGTATTTCTTATGACACATTTGTGTCACCTTAAATCAAAGACAATGCAAAGCATTGAGGCTTTCATATGAAAGAAAGACAGAAGGAAGAAAAGAAAGAAATAAGAGAAAAGGAAGTCATATGTCTGTACAATTTATGTATGTATAAACCTATTCAATTTTAAAATCTGCCTTTGCCCAGTTTTGCCCTTTGTTCATATATCAAAGGACTTGTACCTCTATAAAAATATCCAATGAATCGATCATGAGATCGAATTTTTTCTTGTTTTAAAAATAAGGTTCTTTCCTACTAGAAAAGTGCGTCCATTATTACCGAGGTATCGGATTAAAAGTGCTAATGGGTATAAAAGGAGAGATTATTATTAGGAGACGGGAGTTTGATATAGAGAATTATTTACCGCCGTGGTTCACTAACAATGTGGCTTTACGGTCTGTTCAACGGCTAACTTTACTCCGGCCGTGATCAGAAAGGGCACAGAGACTGCACATGCATTTATTCACATATTATTTTGGTAACAAACAGTTCTGCAGAGTTGACTGGGCTTATTTTGAGTCTAGCTATAATTTAAATCGACACGAATATAAATAAAGTAGCTATTTCACTATTATTGTTAAATCGGACAATGTAATTCTAAGGCTGAGGACTCACGGCGCAATTTTCTCCCGCCACGATTGGGCTTTGTGGAATTCAGAATATGTATGTTTGTATTTTAAAAATCAAAGTAATTGTCACGGCGCGTCTTACTCCCGCGGTAGTTGTGATTGTATGCGGTTCTCGCTGAGCCGGCGGGGGCGGCCGTGATCTCGCAATAGTACGGCCGGTCTGAAAGTGAACTGTTTGTTCAACCACTCGCCCGTCGTGCGATATAATCAACCGCCAAGTTTGCGGGCGATAATCGCAACCGTGGCGGTTGCGATTATCGCCTTAATTGCGGTCTCGTGAGTTATGAAAATTCCACTTCCATATCGATACTGCGTCGGGCGCGGGAGAAGATCGCGCCGAAAGTCTTTAGCATAACCTCGTTGTTCCAGATTTCGAATACCCTCACTAATAATAACCCTCACAAAACTGAAAATTCGTGGCCGATGTAAGACGATAGTTTTGACCCCTGCCTACTACCGAATCGTGTAACATGCTCTATAACAGACAAAACACGGGTACTACATGATATATTATTCGTATGTACGGTAAAATACTTTCGACGGGCACTAGGTACCTATATTTCTAACTCTAATATTTATGGTTAATGCTGAGATAAGTACTCTGTCTAGACGTTAATAATTCCGATCAATCACTACTGTTGTATGAAAATATTATAATACTAGAATCTAAAGAGGCTGGTATTTACTGTACACCCACATTTATTTCATTTTTATTCCAAGAAGAGCTTATTGTATCTGTATTTTTGTAATGTAAAATATTATCTACACTATCAAATGAACACTGAATTTTTATTATCACTGAAATACAACATAAGGAAAGGAAAATATAAACAAATATGTATAACTTAAGAGACACTATAACTAAAAGATAAAAATTAAATAAAAGATAACTATTTACAGAATGCATCAAAAAATTCGTCCGCATCGACGTTAAATTAGATTTACGATCTGTAGTGTTGTGAACGTGTTCCCACGTACCTACCCACGTAAGACGGTAGGTAAGGACAATGTACCGGCTCTCCTCAACCCTACAATGACAGTAAGCCCAGCCCTCGGTTCCACCATGAGATCGCGCCGGAGCTCATCCCGCCACGTTCTAATCTGAAACGGCAGCGAAGTATCGCCCCGGCGACGCGCGTCAGCGAGCAAACTGAAGACGCGCGCGAGCACCTTCGCTTCCAGAGGCCTTAGTACAAGTTTGATTTACGTTTAAAGTATTCGAAACGAGTACGCGTTCGACACTCTGATTGGCCGGAGCCAATGAACGAACCAATCAGAGCTCCGAACGCGTACTCGTTACGATTACTTTAAACGTAAAACAAACTCGTACTAAGCCCTCAGATCACACGGCGGTAAACCAGCAAAGAGGTTTGTCGCCTCCCCGGAGATCATGCGCTTCCCCGGATATTGAGACTGCGCTACTAATGAGTTCCATAATGCCAAAGTCGTAAAAAGTTTAGCAAAGTACGAAAACAGAAAATATGAAGATAAATTGTCGATCAAAATCTACATGTTGCTTTTTAATAAAACACAGCATTAGCAAGCTCTTTTAACGTTAAAAATCTCTTTGAAAGAACAGTTTAAAATAAACCCTCTAATCGTTTGCCCACAGCACTTTATATTCTAATAAATATTTACTTTGTGTAAGTATTTTAACAGCCAACATTTATTAGTACGTGAACTAAAATATCTATTGCAATAAAAAAAATATTTATCGAAAATGTTTTCTCACTACATAAAAATGTTTAAATATACCTCTAGAGTCAAAGTCAAAGTCAAAGTCAAAATCATTTATTTCAATTAGGCCAGAATGGCACTTTTGAACGTCAACAAAAACAAAAATTTAAGTGAAGCTATTTGCTCATTCCAAGGCGTAGATTCCTATGGAGAAGAACGAGCAAGAAACTCCATAGGTTACTCTTTTTCAATCAGGTTCACAATACAATTTACTAGTTACATAGTTTTGCTGTTTGGATTGTGCGAGAACAATGTAACACTAAAATCCAGTCAAAGTGATCAAAAAAGAAAATAGTCCTCTCCTTATCTCTTCATTGATTAGTAGCAATGTTACGGATGTATAAAAAATATTTGACATTTGTATCGTTTTTACAGAGAAATATTTCTTAATTAACACCAATGTACCTACTACATAATTACACCCAAACTCAAAACTCCATGTATTTCCCAGTAATCGATCTAAATAAAACCTTAACACTGGGGCCATATCGCTTATATTACAATGGAAATCACTGAGTGTGATTCGAATCACATGAGAGCAAAATGTTTCATTTTTATGTTGTTTAACAATTAAGAGGTTGATAACATCCTGTATTAAATTGTTGCTGCGAGGAACATTGCCGTGATTTTAACATAAAAATTTGGTCTCAGGAATTTTTTCTAGATAAAAGCTTACGTGTATTCAAAGTTTCTTGGAAATTGCCAAATACTATATAAGTAAAATACAAATATAACTACTATCTACTGAAGCGAAAGACGTATGTAAAAATCGTAGCAATTGGCGTTCAATAGTCTCTGCCTATCCCCATGGGAGAAAGGCGTGAGTAACATCACCTCATGACATAGTCATTACATAATGTTTGTATGTAATATGTATGAATACCTACAATTAAGTACAGGAATGCAAATACAAAACATAGCCTCATAGTTCCTATACTATGATAATCAAAATCAATATTGCATGAAATAGTTCGCCTCACCATACGCTCCGTGAATTCACATTGGTGTCATGTCTCCGTTCAAACTTAGTTAACTCAAGAACAAACTACGGATAACTTGTCCAAGTATTTGAGTCAGTATTGAACACTTCGCGATTAGGGTACCTGTTACATAGGTGGAAGTCTGCAACAATTCCTAAGAACGAACAACAATCTCTTGTGCACATGCAATAGTATCAGGTGCACCGAAGTATTGACGTTATTTGCACGATGCAATACTTGAATCTTCATATAAGTGTGGGGGAGCCATGCTTCGGCACGAATAGGCCGGATCGACCGGAGTTATACCACGGCCTCACAGAAGACTGACGTGAAACAACGCTTGCGTTGTGTTTCGTCCTGTGAGTGAGGTTATCGGAGGCGCAATTACAATTCCTGAATCCCCAACGATCTTTAAATTCCTAATCCCAAAAGGCCGGACACGCACTTGTAACTGTTCCAGGTTTCCATGGGCGATTGCTTACCATCAGGTGATCCGTATGCTCGTTTACCGGCTTATCCCATTAAAAAATATATGGGTGTAGACTGTAGATAAATTAAAGTTTTATGGGTAGTGTGGCTGTATCAGCTTGGGTGAAATTAGGCTGATAATATGATTGCGATGATAAAGTTGTCAAACGAACAACGAGCAGACAGATCACCCGATGGTAAGTGGTCGACGCTGCTATAGACACCCAAACGACAGACGAAGGGGCTGTATTTCCAGGAACCGGTAAACAAGTCGTAAACACCTTATAAACTTATTCCACTTCCTCCAATTAGCATTATTTCATGTTGTTCTTCTTGACAAAAAAAAATTAAATCTATTTTTATCTTAAAACACAATTCAAATCTAACTCCGCAATTAACTTGGCATTGTCGTATGACATAAGGTGTAGTGTTCAAAAATATTTCATAACGTCATTATAAAAAGCTGAAAGCGCGGCCGCGCCCCGTCGCCCGCGCGCCGACGGAGCTCCTACAACCTTTTTGTATTGTTTCCAAAGCAAAAAACGCTGTCCCGGAGCCGTGCTTGTTAAGCGTGTTATGAATATCAAACGTAACCACTTTTGATGCCATACTTCGCGAACCACTTACACAAACACAAATTTAATTTAATTAAAACGATACCTAATAGGATTAATAATTTTGTAACATCTATATGTACTTTTATTAAAACGGTGATTATAAATTTATTACGAATTCGAGGAACGAAAAAACCTTTATGTTATTATCAGGGCAAAGTTGCGAAAGGTTTAAAATATTTTGCACACACACAATATGTTCATAAATTAAGTACTACATAAGTAGCTCGCAACACTGTTTCCTGTAAAGGATATAGTACAACAAAGAGAAATAGAAACTCTTTAAAAAAAAGTACTTTGAAAGGAAAATAATAAAACTGCAACACGAGTAATATCTTCCGACAAATCCCAGTAAATAAATACCAGTGTGCATAACAGGATAATGAGAGTGGCGTTGTGACACGTTCGGCCATTTTTAAGTCCTACAAAATAATCCTGCCCGACACTGCACAAAGGCCATTCGTGTGAATCTGTAAGTGGCTCAATATTATTATGTAGGTGTCTGTTTCAATTTGTACAATGCAGCTACATTCACCATGAAATAAATGAATAAACAATGCCACCTAGGTAATTAAAATTAGAATTCCACAACAAGAGGGTAGAAACAAAGAAGGATTTTAATTAGAGTAAGTAATATAGTGAAGTGAACAAGACCAAATTGTGAAATAGAAATTAGAAACCCACCCGCGGAAACCACAGTACTTAATATTGCATTCGTTGTTCATTATAATATGGCTCGTCAACCGATGTACGCAGTAAATTAATTTCATTTTATGCAAAGCCATATGTAGGTGCCACCACCCAATTCACCCCTTTCGTCTGACGAACACTTTGATTGAAAATTTGTTTCATATTTTATCCATGTAATAGTGGTTTGTTCGGCTTTCCATTAACGTGATTTGTGTCGACGGATTTTCGGTGACGCTATTTTGATAATGAAAAGTAGAGAAAAACAAATAAAATAATGTTTCTCTACTTGTTTTTTTAGGGAGGATAATCATTTAATGACTGGGAGTGCCAGACTCTTACTGATTAAAACCACCTCGTTCCTACTCATGCTCTGCGAGCCCAAGCCACGACAACCCATTAAGACCTCCGCGGTTCCGTATCGGCATCAGCCTTATTCCACCCCATCTGTGGTGGTAAGATGACTCTTTGAGGTGCGCTCTGGTCTAGTTGTGGTGCCGTGCTTACGATGGCCGGCGATCGTCGACGTAACTCCACTTGGGAACATAAAAATAAAGCTACTAGTTTCTTTTTAAATTTTATCGAACCCTATAACTTAAAAAAGAGTATTCCATTTACAACATAATGCTTTAATTTTAGAAGTAACTAAATTGCTTTTTATATGCCATAAGTTACCACCACGCCAATACATTACGTGTCGTGGTGACCCGGAGGTTAAGCCCGCTTCTCATGCATGATGTTGCGGCTTCGAAACCTACCAACGCAAGTCTCAATGTGACTTTTTCTGAGTTATATGTACTTTCTAAGATTATTTAGACACCACTGACAAATGGTGAGGGAAAACACCGTGAGGAAACCTGGAGTTTTCTAATTAATTAGTTTGAAATCGCCAACCCGCAATGAGCAACCGCGGCGATTAATGGTCAATGCTTTTCCATATAAGAAGAGGCTTTGCTCAGCAGTGGGCACTTATAGGTTGTTGATGATGATGATGATGAAAATACTATAATATATAAAATATTTATCAAGGTATCAAGAGTATACGTAGGTATTATAGTACATTAACTAGAGAGGAACAACAAAATACCTAACAACGAAATTTTATCTGAGAACTATCATGACAAAGATTAAAATTTAGCTTTTTATTCCTTTTTATCTGGTTCATTCAGGTATTATACTAAGCTTCTGCATAATATTTAATTAAAATTTCTTGACCTACTTACCTGAAATTGTATTTCGTTGAAGTTCGAATTAATTTCGCTCACGTTTTGTGTTAACGTTTACAAAGACTTTTGCAATTTCTTTTATTGTAATCCACAAATACAATTATTAATAATTAACACCTCAAAACACAAATTTCAAAAATCGTTTAAATTAAAAGTTACGTCGTTAATTCCCGCCAATTTATGACTGTATGACAGAATTGACAGATAAGTACCCAACTTTTTTTATTTTAACGCGAACTGATAAAATATATTTTTATAAACAGCCAGTATAACGTTTACAATTTCTTTTATTGAAATACAATTATTAATTAACACCTCAAAACACAAATGTAAAAAACATCATTGAAATTAAAAGTTACGTCGTTAATTCCCGCCAATTTATGACTGTATGACAGAATTGACAGATCAAACTTGTTTTTATTTTAACGTGAACAGATAAAATATATTTTTATAAACAGCCAGTGCGAAAACTAAATGGAACTGTTTTCAAGGACTATTTTGTTTCCAGTGGAATCTTTTTTTGTGTTTTGTTTTCTTTATACTTCTGTTGTAACTATTGAAGTATATTTTGGGTTCTAATTGTTTCGCAAATAAAGGATTATTTGCGAAACAATTAGAACCCAAAATATACTTAATAAATATATTTGTTTTCAAAGTGAACTTTGGATATCTTAACAATTATTTCATTTTTCAAAAATCATTTTCGTGCATATTCGTATGAACGTGTTGAGCTAATCTATTTTATCCGGAGTTGCTGACAACCTAACGGGGTACCGGGATTCCGGCTCGCAGCTGTAGGTACTGGGTGGCTTTTAGTCAGTAAGAGTCTGACACGCGTAATTGATTGATGTACCCCCTCAAAAAAAACCTAGTTAGTTTAAGTACTTAGTGGAACATAGTATGTCACAATAAGTTGTATAGCATCACAACACTTTAATAGGGTAGATGACTTATTTTTATTTTAATGTCCATCTGGGCATCTGGTAATTATATATAAACATTAGAAACGTATTATTTATTTTCTTATGTAAACGAATAGTTTCGAAGATATATTGATTGGAAATGTCGCATGACGTCACTTTTGAGTACGATTTATTCACTCCTAAACTTTGATTCGTATTATCTAAGTATTATTTTCATAAACGAACAAATAAAAAAATACGTGTCTAATATTCTTTCATTACCTAACTGACGGACTAATTAGATTTTTAATTTTAATACCTTGTCATCATCCCTATTTTGTGCGGCGGCAGATCGATAGCTGATATCGGTAAGTAGTACAAACTCTTTTTTATAGATTGCATCATGGCGTCATAACTTTTAATCCCCACTTTCCACCAGTACTTTACTACAGTCTTGTAACAGTGTTAATCGTTATTTATTACTTTACCGAGCCGGTTTTTCTACAACAAAACTACAGCATTAGAAGAAGTACGTATGGATTTTTTTAAGAGGGGAAAATCATCGAATGACTGCTCCCGCCTGGGTGAGGCGGGAGGGAGTGTCAGACTCTTACTGACTAAAAACCACCCCGTTCCTTCTCCTGCACTTCGAGCCGGAGCCCCGGTTACCCGTTAGATTCTCCGCGACAAGTACGTATGGATAGACTTAGATATAGATTATAGATAGTGATATAGATTAGTGTCGCGTCATCCACCGGCTTATGATCCGTATAATCGTACTTCTAATAAGCACGCTTCCAACCCACTAAGTTGTCATTTTAATATGTAAATATGTAATAACTTTAAATCGTATGTCGTATGATATATATTCATAACGTCAATATAAAAATGCTGTCACCGTGCCGGCGCGTGCGATGTGCGATGATCTTTATTGTGTTCAAACTGTAATTGTGAGATATCTATTTCAATTTGTATCGTAGTCTATTCATACCTTTAGATATTCTTTTAACACGAAATAATCACAAAAGGAGACTCACTTGAATAGGTAACGGAATTAGAAATAAAAATAAAAATAGCGTACCATAAACAAAGATAACATTTCTCGTTTAATACTAAGAATTTTGCTATGGAAACTGCCTCATAGTTCAAAGGTTTCCGCTTCCCGGGCTGATACGGCACCATGTTGTAGAAAACGAATGAATCTAAGTAAAGGGTAAGACAATTGTACAATTAATTAAAAGTTAAAAAGTTAAAAAAAATTAAAAGTAAAAAAAAAATTAAGTAAAAGTACAATTGGCTAGTTTCCAAGGTTTAAAATAAATTGAGTAAAATCGCGGGTTACTCACGTGAATATACAGACAAAAGCTCTAAGCTCTACTAGTTTCGAACCACAGAGGGGTTCTTCCTCATGAGTACCGTGCGCGGTCGCGGCCACGTCGCGAGCTCACTGGCTGGTTGTTTTTCTCAGTATATTCACGTGAGTAACCTGCGATTTTAGTTCATTTTAAATATTTTTTTTCAACTTTTCAATGCAAGAAATAATTAAAAAATAATCATACTCTCATCCATTGATCTGACAATTTACCTACTTTTGGATTTTTTCTCGCTAATTTTAAGGAAATAAGTATGCTATTTGACGCAAAAATATGCTGACGTCATAAGTTGCGATCCAATACAAATTTCATAGAAAAGTATTGTTTTTGACACATCAATAAAAGTATTGAATTTGACTACCTGTCTACTACTGTATTGTGTGCAATGCAGGAGAAGTAAGTGCGAGTGGTGTAAGTGGTGTCCAATATTTTTTCATTACCTAACTGACGGACTAATTAGATTTTTAATTTTTATACCCTGTCATCATCCCTATTCCGAACTCCGTCCCATATCACGGAGAATCCAGTCAGCCAAAAAATTCTTTCAAAAGAATACAATTGTAGAAAGTACAATTTAGAAGACACGTCATCCAGACCTTGGATTAAGATATAGAGTGGCATCCGACACGTTGACCCAAATACATAACGCAAGGTCGCCACTAAGATATAAAAAACCATGATGACATATGTTGTGTGTTACTTCTTATTTATATTGCGCCCTGATAGCATTGCTAATTATAGTTCTTAAGTAATATTGGCAAGTGTTACATCGTACGGCGATTTAAAGGGACGACATTTTAGGTACTTGTGTAATAGGTGGCTTGTGTTTAAAAGAATAGGCGACCCCATTCGGCCACAACCGCGACTACCGGGCTATTTTTTGAAAATTACAAAAACTAGGAAATTGTAGTACTTTTATTAGTTTTGGAAGGTTTGTGGTACCGTACTTTTATTGATTATCCGCACATCTGTCCACTGCAGCGAGTATTAAACTGTTATGTCAAATAAATAAGTTCGCGTTTAGTCAGTTACGTAACAAATCTCATTGTAGAGACCAAACCTATTCATAAACCAATTCTAAAACAGATTCCACAATCACTCAATAGTAATTTTAAATTACGAACGTGATACCGCCTGCCAGTCGTTGCATTCACTTTGGTTTTAAGCACATGGTGTTTGATCCCGGACACCAGCTAGACTTCTAATAGAAATTCAGTTTTAATATCGTTGTAAAGTTCTCAATTCTTTCAGGTTCCAATTGTAAGCATTTTTACCCATAATTGGGATGATGACAGGGTATGAAAATTAAAAATCTAATTAGTCAGTCGAGGGGCTAAGTAATGAAAAAACATTAGACACGTATTTTTTTATTTTGTCGTATAATAGAACAATACTTAGATAAAACGAATCGAAGTTTAAGACTGGGGGCTAAAACGTCATTTCTACGTATAAAATGTTCATAGAAGTGACGTCACGCGACATTTCAAATCAATATCGTGAAAAGTATACGTTTATGTAAGAAAATAAAAAATACGTGTCTAATGATTTAAAATAATCTACTAGACGGACATTACAATAAAAATTGGGCATCTACCCTATTACAGCTTCTTCTTCAATACCCCATGACGTTTCATTTTGCAAGCCTCCTCTACATAAACATTTGTGTAATCTAATGCCTGCTTCACACCTTACGATTTAATTGTACAATTCGACTGTAGTTACAGTTGAATCGGAAAGTGTGTGGTGTGCATTAGGCGGCAAAAGATTACAGTTTACAATGTTCAGGTTTTTTAAGCGTTTATTACTTTGCAATAAAGTTGAATTTCCAGATATATCAAACATGAGAGTAGCTTTTGACTGTGACTATCACTACTCGTTTCATAGTACACATTGTATCTTTTGATATTTAAAATTCGGCGTAAAAAAACAATACTGTTTTTATTTATCAAATATTTGCCATCTAAAACTCTTTGGTTCAATATAATATTTCACACTTACTGGGAAAAACTCACTAAAACTAAAAAGCTTTTAGTAAATCAAACTGACTGAAACAATAAATTGCTCATTTTAAATTGCTTTTAAAAACATTTATAATCCTTTATAGAGAACAAAGGAATCGAATATCAAAATTTTGATGGTTATTTTTTTATATATTTTTATGATAGTTATATCTTTTTCCGAGTTATATGTACTTTCTAAGATTATTTAGTTAGACACCACAGACAAACGGTGAAGGAAAATATCGTGAGAAAACCTTTTTTTTTTTTTTGAGGGGGGAAAATCATCCAATGACTTCTCCCGCCTGGGTGAGGCGGGAGGGAGTGTCAGACTCTTACTGACTAAAAACCACCCCGTTCCTACACCTGCACTTCGAACCGGAGCCCCGGCAACCCGTTAAGTCTTCCGCGGCTCCGTATCGGCATCAGCCTTGTTAGGCCCCATCTGTGGTGGTCTGATGGCTCCTTGAGGCGCGCGCGGAACGCGACGCGCCGTACGCACGGGCCTGCTTCTGGTCGGGCGGCGAGTCACCCATGCTCGCCGTCCGCAGGCCCGTGCTTACGGTGGCCGGAGATCGTCTCGCGATCCCCGACGCCCGGAGTGTCTCTCGCGACGGCCGGGTCGTGAGGAGGTTCGTTCCCTCACGCGCTCCCGCCTCCTCCTTAGCTAGCATGACTGCTTCGCAGAAGGAGGAGACGGCATCCCAGTCCCCTCGCTCCGTACCATGGTCTGAACCAGAGCCGGCGCGAGAGGTCGCCGTCGCCGATCACATTCCTGAGGACACGGCGGTGCTCAGTCCACGCAGGACACACCGCCACGTATGCTCCACCGTGTCCTCCGGGCGATCCTCGCAGTGATGACACCCGGGCGTTTCCTCCCGCCCAATCCGAAACAGGAACCTACCGAAACTTCCGTGTCCGGTAAGCACCTGCGTCAGGCGGTAGGTGAGGACGCCGTAGCGTCTCTCAAGCCACTCCTCAAAGAGGGGACTTACCGCTGCAATGACAGCGAGCCCAGATCGTGAGAAAACCTGAGCTTACAATTTGTAATTATAAGGTAAAAATCGCCATCCCGTCATTTTTTTATGGCATAAGCCGGTTATCGAGCCGACGGATCACCTGGTGGTAAGCAATCGGCGTCGCCCATGGACACCTAGAACACCAGAGGCATTACAAGTGCGTTACCGGCCTTTTGGGGAGGAGTTTGGGGATCGTTGGAGATTCAGGAATTGGGGAGATTGGGGAAGGAGAGGGTAATTGGGGATTCTGGTAACCTAACTCACACGACGAAACACAACGCAAGCGTTGCTTCACGTCGGTTTTCTGTGAGGCCGTGGTATCACTCCGATCGAGCCGGCCTATTTGTGCCGAAGCATGGCTCTCCCACACTATAAAACACATGCTGCACACTGAAAAAGTTAAACAAGTACCTATCATGCTTAACTATTTCAGGTATAATTTCCATAAATATTGCATAACTATCTCATACCCAAAGTCATCCCAGCCAATACTCGATCAAATTGACACTCCATTAATTAAATATGTACTCTCAATTATTATAATTAAGTGCGTATTACAACGGCAACACACAATCAATTAAATCCAGACCTTATTACGCAACCCTTAGCGCTCAAATTTTCTTGCGCCCTCCTAAAAACTATAAACTCACACAAAAACAGCTGTCTACTACCTATTAGGCCTTTTTTAAGGGAGAAAATCATCGAATGACTGCTCCCGCCTGGGTGAGGCGGGAGGGAGTGTCAGACTCTTACTGGCTAAAAACCACCCCGTTCCTTCTCCTGCACGTCGAGTCGGAACCCCGGTAACCCGTTAGGTTCTCCGCGACACCTATTAGGCCTATGGCTACGCATGACTTAGCCATGGGGTTACTCTCTTGAGATACAATACGAATGTACTAACTCTTTTCATATTATAAAAGAAATTAATAAGAATGAAACGTTAAGCAAACAGGCAGTTGCAAAGAATTCTTCCAAAGACAAAAGATTTTAACTCTTTCCTGTATATAGTTACATACTAGAAACGTGCAAATTTGTAGGAAAAATCAGAAATCGTACACAAAACGCGAAGATACTCAAACCCGCTTTCAATTAAGACACCGTTCAAGGCTAATACCAAATTCACGTTTAAAATACACTGCACATGCCCTTACGTAACGTCCATTAAACTGTCAAACACCAAGCGGTCACCGGTGACCGCGACCTATTGTTCTTTAATTGTGTCTATAAAACCGGTACTCGACGAGTTAATAGTACTTACAACAAACTTTCCACAGTTATTAAAACAGAAGAGAAATATACTAGTTAGGTTCATTTAAGAGAAAATTAAATAATCGTACTTGACTAAATGTACTACTCGGTGAATGAATACCTTGATTGACTTTTTAAGCTATATTTAGAGTAAAGCTGTTGTGTGTTGTGTGTGACTTATTACACTATATAATAATTTTAATTTTGACTTTATTTAAATTTAAATTTTTCACTTAGTTTTCAATTTGACTGTACTTTGGTTTTATTTTGACTATTTTAAATTTAAATTTTGATTATGATTGTAATTTACATTTTATTTTGATTGTAACTATGACTTTGTATTTAATATTGATTGTTTCTGATTTAAAAATGTATTCTGACTCCTAAATACTACTCAATTTAACTTATATTTTATCTTGCATTGCTTTTGCCACTGATTTTATTGAACTTATTTTTTTCGAATTTCATGTCAAAACTTATGTACTGCCCGACAGGGTCCACATTATGTCCTTTTTTATATTTTATGGGCCGACATTTGACCACTATCTCGCCTGGTGGTAATCAATGATGCGGTCTACAATAGAGCACGTCGCCCCATAAGCAACCTATTCACTCAAGCCTTGAAGACACCCGGGTTATACCCTTCAGGAAATATAGATTCTGGCAAATAATGCCATGCCTTAGCAGTAAGGACAAGGAAGCTTAATGCGAAGCGCTTCGTACTTCTAATTATGTTTACCACTTAAGTATTATGCCGAATAAACTTATTTCAACTTATTATTTCATTTCAAGTCATACACGTGAAAAGCAATAAAGGACTATTAGTATAGAAATATGAAGAAGAAAGAATAGTAGAAATTGAGTATAGAGTATTATTTGAAATCCATGGCGGTAACGTAATATTCTTGTACCAATTATGATACCATTCATCATAGCACGGTAAATGATGACGTATTATCTCGATATTCAATCATAATAACATTTAATCACAATTTAAATTCCCATAACTTCATGGTTAACCCAATACTGTTGGCATAAGAATTTGTTATTCCACAAACATTAATTTATACATGTATTTATGTGTAAAATACAGTCAAATGAGAGGTATTCGTTTATTAACAATAAACCAATTAAAAAGATGATTTATTTGATAAAGCATAATTTTGTCAAAGTAACCCTAACCGCAATAAAGCAGCGTGAATTAAATTATAGATCAATTCAATTATGTTACCTAATTAGGTATGCGTAGAAACAAATTAATTATACAATTGATCTAGATCAATAATCTCGTCTTTAAACATTCTGGTTAAATTTAGTTTGGCACTAAATAAAGTATGTAATTTATGAAATATGTCGCAATGCAATACTCAAACGGCGGACAAATACGCCCGCCGTCATCTTTACGCAAACTAAAACAAATCGACCACATAAATAAACGACGTCAAATATACATAAAAATAACGCGACATTCGAAAATAAAAGATGAACTCATAATTTACGACACAAAATAATCCACGGGCAAGCTGCTGAGCCAATAGCCACCTGTAGCGCCTGTAGCGACCGAAGGGTTATCGACAATTTTTATGACACAAATAAATTAATAAAGACCAATAGAATTCGCTGAGAAAAAATTCAAAAGCCAATCAAACCCACACGAAATCCGGACGGAGGTTCATTTTACCGTAGGATTCAGCGAGACATGCTTTAACAGATCACTTGTAACTGGTACCCGACCTTAATTACATAACTATATACTACCTCAAAGCACAACACTACACTGGTGCACTATCACTACACTACGTACGGGCGTAAAGGTCTGAGGACCCAAGGTACGCCGAAGAACTCCTGTAGAATGGTTATAGCCAGCAAGAAATACCTGCTGTATATAGAGGAGTTAGACCTGATAGGTCTACCGCCGGCATCGCCTTTGCAACAGTTGCTGCCCATATTGAGGGCGCATTTCGTTCGAATACCCGCGGAGCCGGGCGATAACTGCGCGCGCGGCGACTTATTTTCGTTAAAGCGACGGCAGCGCCGCGCGGCCTACAACACGCTCGTGCGCCGAGCTACTCGCGCCGTCTGACGCGACGCCAATGTTACGAGACACAAGATCTCGGGGTTACGGATTCCTGATTTTATTATCTCTGCGAGTACTTCTCTTTGAAGAATCGCCTATGATCAATGGCTGAGTCTATAAATATCGCATCCGAAATTAAATAGGACATTGTTTCTACCTATAGCTAAGTATGATAACAAAGAGTTTAACTTACTACAGTATCATTTTTCAGTTTCTTAAAACAACACTTCACTAATACTATCAATAGACTTGAAGATGATTCGAACCTTTTAACCGAATAATATCGATTGCGTCTCAACAACATTCTGCGAAAGGCCTTGAAGACAAATATAGGTAAAGCAATTATAAAAAAAACGGTTAAAAAATACTTACAAAAAGGTTATACTTATTACGTCTCATTACGGGCATATTTTTGTAACTTTCCTAGAAATTAATGCGTGGTACGTAAGCTTATTATTTCTTTATCGATTACGATATTTCCTCTCGACAAGCTACGTGTGTCCAAAATAAAACGTTTCATAGGGTTCGAGTGGGTAATAGAGTTAAATTTCATTGTTTTTAAAAATATTTTATGGAAAAAGGATCAATTTTGAATATCCACTTCAGACTCTTTGTACTTCAGATACGTTCGAAGCTAATTATGATACACTGGCTTTTGTCCGCGGCTTCACAAGCATTAAATTCGGAATTATTGTACTGTATACCTTTCTCTTGAATCACTCTACATTTGTTTATGGGATAAACCGGTAAAAAGGGGCAGACGGATAACCTGATGGTAAGCTATCGGTGTAGCGCATGAACAACCGGAACACAAATGGTGTTACAAGTGCTTTACCGGCCTTTTGAGGATAAGAAATTTGAGGAATGTTGGGGATTATGGGAAAGGGGAGGGAGGGGCAGTTGGGCCTCTGGTAACCTCACTCACAACACGAAGGAACACAACGCAAGTTGTTTCACGTCGGTTTTCTGTGAGGTCGTGGTATCACTCCGGTCGACCCGGTCCATTCGTATCGAAGCATGGCTCTCTCACATACACTTAATATCATAGAGCAACACTCCGGTCCGCCGGTGGCCCGTGTTGCTCTATGCTTAATATAAAAGAACCTAATCAAAATCTATTGTGAAATTTTAAAGATGTAAGCATGCAGACACATGTAGTAATATATTTTAATCCGATATCATTCGCAGCGGAACCAGAAACCAAACAAATTGACTTGGGATGTATCTTAAAAAAACAAGTCTTAACAGCTCGAATACAAACCCTAACCTAACCTACCTTTCTAGGAAAATACCAAAAGGTTTTTAGCATCGAACAGGATATCAAATTATTATTTCGCAAAACCATGGAGAGAATACTAAAACATTTTATAAAAGGATCTCTCAGTTTTTATACGGTTTTATGTAGCTTGATCCGTATATCAGATCAAATAAAATTGTTTTATTTGTAAACATAGGTAAAATTTACAATAAAATATGATATGTTACAGATTAGTGGCATCTTCTATATTTTGCTCAGAGGCGTACAAATATATTATTGAGTATAACATCGGTACATGCATGTTAAATTACATTATCATAAATATCAAAACTAATAATGTAGGTATATAAAATCAAAATTAGTCAATATAATAAGTCAATCAGAAAGTATAAGGAGATGTATAATAGGGATGATAGGGTATGAAAATTAAAAATATAATTAGTCCGTAAGTCAGGTAATGAAAAAATATTAGACACGTATTTATTTTGTCGTATAATAATACAATACTTAGATAAAACGAATCAAAGTTCCAAAGTCCACTCCTAGTGGGTCTAAAACGTCATTTCTACGTATAAAATGTACATAGAAGTGACGTCACGCTACATTTCAAATCAATATACCGTCGAAAGTATTCGTTTCTGACAGAAAATAAAAAAACATGTGTAATAATCTTAAATATAAATATAATACCAGACGGATATTAAAATAAAAATTAGGCATAAATTAGGCCTATTGTCAGAGGTAGTAATTATAGAATTAATATCATTTTTGGGCTCTAAATATGACTTCTCTGTCTACTGAATTACCCCATTACCTAAATCACACCATATCTGAGGAGTTGACGCACTATTACCATGATAGGCTTTTAGCACGAAGTCTAAGCTAACTATTTTTGATTTTTTTCATTGTTTGTGTTTGTGTTTCATTGTGTTATCACTACATAGTATACAACAAAGTCACTATCCGCCGTCTGTCTGTCCCTATGTATGCTTAGATCTTTGAAACTACGCAACGGATTATGATGCGGTTTTAGTTAATAGATCGAGTGATTCTTAAAGAAGGTTTATATTATGTAAAATACATGCATATTGCACCCGTGTGAAGCTGGGGCGGGTCGCTAGTGTTTACTAATTTTAATTTGACTCCGTGCCTGACTACAGATCGATCTGACTTTTGGTGCACACTTTTAGTCTTGATGGCCATAACATCATAACATCACGCCTTTTATCCCCGAAGAGGTAGGCAGAGGTGTACATTATGCCACTGTACAATGTAACACCCACTTTTCACTATTTATGTTATGAGTCCCATGTAATAGGGGGTGAGCCTATTGCCATATACCGGGCACAATTCTAGACTCCGTGCTATTACTGAGATTTTTTTAAAAAACCCAGTTATAGTTTGCCCGACCCGGGAATCGAACCCGAGACCCCTTGCCCGGCAGTCGCACTTGCGACCACTCGGCCAACGAGGCAGTCTTGATGACCATAAACTGTTATTTTCCTTATAATAATTTTGTTCTACAATCACTTCGTGTTATCGGGGTCAAACAAAAAGCGTGATTGGTAGAATAGAGTACGTATAAAACCGTTTAACATTAAAATACTTTTATTCGATTTTCGGGGCTATGGCGTACAGATGTCAGTAATAACAGCCTCCCACGCATCGAGATTCATCGAAGTCGACTATGTTTGGAAATGGAACTGATTGAAATTTGCGATTCTTTCAAGCCATACGAAGGAAAGTTCACCATAACCCGAACGCGGGTTTTCAAGTTATTAGTTTTCGTTTTGTTATCGAACTAGAATGTAGTAAGGTTTTACACGAAACTGCAAACCTGGTAGTTTTTTCTTTCATTATGTGGTTCTGTTGGATCTTTTCATTGAATATGTATGAAATGTATGAAAAATCTTTGATTTATTAAAATTAATTTTACTAAGAATTAACAACTGTTGTTAAGTGTCAATGAGTTTACGGGTTAATCTGACTTTAAGCTGCTCTACCATAAAACTTAACTTAATTTAAAATACAGATTAATTAAGCACACAAAATTTTGATCATGGAATCCTTAAGCAACATTTTAGCCGAGCCAAAACATTTTTTTTTTAATTTAAAACGTTGCCCCACACTAGGATTTTCTCCTGTGTCGCGGGTGCGATTACAAACATACAAGTTCACATACACATTGACACCCATACCCGGAACAACAATTATTGGATTAACCGCGAGGCGTTGTACGGGAGCCGTTTGCCCAGCCACCGCACCAGCCGTGCAGACAAAATTAAAACGAAATAATTGCAAGTTTAGTTGTTGTACCTATAATTGAAGTCAGCATCGTCATCATCTTGGCCAAGTCTTCAAGACTGTTGTTGAATATTGGGGGAGGCCCATCGACTTCCAGATAAGTCGGTTGGAAACTACATGCGACCTTAATCAGGTCGACTGTCCACCTTGCGGGTGGACGTCCTACGCTGCGATTGCCGGTATGCGGCCTCGGGCCTCCACTTGAAAACCTTTCTGCCCCACCAGTTCTCCCGAGCAATGTGCCTTCCCACTCCCACTTAAGCTCTCTCTCTCCTCATTTTTGATTCGATGTTGTAAAGTAACTCTTAACATTATGAGTAATAGACCTCTCCATAGCGCGCTGAGCGAACTGCCTTATAAAGCCCACAGTGAAAGACTACCTCTTGGTTTCATAGACCATCACTGATGGTGACGCACATTTTTTTTATCTTTATTAATTTAGAATTTGTTGGTCACACAAAGACTATGCCAGACCCATCATTCCCTAAACAGATTTAACAAAACTTACATTAACTTAAATACTACTCTTATTTACTACATATAATTTAAATACATAGTATAGTGACATATTCTATATACTATTAGTGTAAATGTAGATTATATCAAACTCGTCTATACATTACTTTAGTAAAATCGTGGGCAAACTAGCACAAAGACAAAGTCTATTTCAAATAATATTAGGACCGGTAAAATGACAAATAATACCTTTACTACGTATTTTAATAAATGTAGGTCAGAGAGAACTTTTAAGTGATGTAGGCCAACAAATTCAACTATAGAAATTATTTATTGTTGATTCAATACTAAGCCATGATGCTGATGTCTTTCCAGAGTAGTGTAAAGTTTTATTGAGATATGATAATGCTCAGATAGAGCTGGAAATTCAGAGTATGAGTTTCGGTAGCAGGTAAGTAGAAGCATAAGTTACAAGTTATGATAAATTACAAATAGCGTACATTTTGAAGGACGGATCCAATGTAATCTTCATAGATTTTCAATTGTCAGTCTTTCTCTTAGTCCATGAAATTGAAAAGAAGTATTAACGGTGTTGATCATTTTCATTATGGAGTGTAAGGTCGCCAGTTCACGTCCATGTTACGAAATATCCTTTAAATTTGCCCAAAAATAAGAAAACTACCACCATATTAGTAGTAGTGAGTACACATCTGTTTGATTTCACATGTATTCAGTATCTTAAATTCATGGCGATCGTTAAACTGAACGCAAATTGGTGGGTGAACGCTTACAGACAAACTTTGGTGGATGGACGACATGGACGGATACAGACGAAGATACCCTATCTAGATTTTTCCTCCAAGAGTTTTTTTCAATTACGTGTGAATATCTGCTTTCAGCAAATTCCAGTTCCTCTTTATCACTCCTGATTTAGTTTTCAGTCAGACGGATACTTAAATGCCTGTTTCGGTGAAGTTTCAAATGATCTTTACGTAGAAATAAATTAATAATTTGTATGGCAAAATCGTCTAAACGCACGGAAATTGTTCTAGATTCCACAACGTCCATATAATAAACTACACCTGATGAAACAATTTAAATTATCGAACATAGTGTGACGTTCACATCGCCAGAGATTACATTCCCAAAGTATGTGAAGAGCGGACTACTCGTATTGCAACTCCGCTGTCGAACATTGACACCATGGTGAATCAATAAGTTTAAAGAAAAACAATTTGCTTTTAAAGTTGCCGTGGACAGTAAGAAATTGGACAACACAATGATCCATCTCCTACCATGTCCTCTCCAGCTGCTCATGCACGAATGGAAAGAACTGATAAAGGTGGCAGCCCTTGATAGAAGATTCCACAAGGCTAGACGTTGGCTTTGGAGAAGATTCCGCCCGCGCCATACCGTGCCTTTGAGGCCCAATCTGCCCAGACAGGTGCCCCGTGGCACACGCATTTCAGGTAGGTTACTCTGTTGGTCTTGAGTGTAAGAAAAGAGAGACCCCAGGTGGCCTGCATGGGCATGGATAGCTCGCCGCCCGACTAGAACCAGACCCGTGCTTACGGCGCGTCGCGTTGAGATTCGCGTGAGCGCATAGGAGTTACAGTTCAAGGCATTCTCACTAATAGCCTTTATATGTTAAAAAAAAATGTTTTTTTAAACGTAGACCTAGATAGCAATTTTATAGATGGCCAAGATTTCAAAAGGTATATTTGATGCGGTGCAAAAGTTAAGCGATTCCATCGCGAGATCCTACGGAGTATTTATAAGGACTGCCTTAACTAAACTCTCCAGTCCTGCGCGGATATTTGACTGTATCAACAAAAGGACATCATACGTATACCTAGTCAAATACCAACCACAAGGAAGGGGAATCGCAAGCAAATGACCAAAATTCCACAAATACGGACCAATAACCGAGCCCTGAGGACATCCCAATGATAATGACTTCGACTGAGAGTAATGACCAAGTTTCAATTGTACAAGATCGTGAAGAAAATACGTGTATATTAATTTATATATCGAAGAAGAAATATTGAAGATTCTTCAAAAAATGCATCAGTGCACTGAAGAAAAGTTCAATAAAAATACAACAGAAGACTCGGAAAGTTCACGACCCGGGTGCGTTGACCTCGGTCGGAGCATTGTTTCATAGAATTTATTAGCGTTAAAATATAAAAATAAAAATTATTATGATATATCATTCAGTTAATCCTTTTTCTCTTCTACTACTACTTATTTGCAGAACTTACTTTTAGTTTCGCCTTAGAATTTATTTCTTGCATAAGAACAAAAGGTAACAAAAAAAATAGCGAAATCGGTTCAGCTGTTCTCGAGATTTGCGGTCAGCAACACATTCAGCGATTCATTTTTATACTAGCTTCTGCTAGCGACTTCGCCCGCGGTCCCGTGGTATAAAAACCAGCCTATGTGTTATTCCAGTAGTCTACCCCTGTTTCAAATTTCATACCTTTCCTTTCAGCCGTTATGACATGATTAAGTAACAAACATACACATACACAACACACACAGTCACATACTTTCACATTTGTAAGATTAGGAAAGGTCCTCTAGCCGTCGTTTTGTTTGTGCACTTATTTTTCAGAGTTATTGTATATTTAAATAATAAAAGCGAAATAAAAAATTAATATTGAATAACACTGTTGAAAGAAAGAAAGAAAAAACATTTATTTAGCACCAGCCACGATGCAGCATAAATAAAATATAAAAAGACAATCAAGGTGTGACAGTGGAAGTAATAAAAATATAAGAGTTGACACGCTGACAACATGCCTATGCTAAAAGGGTCACCCACTCAGTATAAGCCAGGTATACAAGTCACCCAGCACTGATTTGTGGGCACCCATGCAGTATGCATGTTGCTGGCTCCGTTTACTATCTCGGTATTATTTTAGTGGAAGGAAGAACGAAGAAACGGCATGTGTTTTCGGCGGCTCTTCCTATATTTTACAATTTTACAAAATAAATATTTAAAGGATTATTTGGGTTATTGCAGTTTTAACTCATTTACTTCAGACTTTGTTAAATTTCGTAGATGGACGACGCAACGAAACTCTTGAAAAAGTTGTAACACTACAATTGAAGCTAATTAGGACGATGTTACAAAATAAGGATGGTGACCACATTTTTTAAAAATTCATCTGGTAGCCCGCAGATGAAATGAAAGTTTCGGACACAAATTTTTATACATATTTTGACGGGATTCCAATAAACGAAATGCTTTATTGGATTTTTCTCTTCGCATGTATCTGTATTCAACGGTGAGGTAGCAATAACTTTCAATTAATTCCAAAAATACCAAAAAAGTAATACTACAGTTATATAAAATAACACATGTAATTTTATGACCGAACGAGTATTTTATTTCGTACTACTACCATCCCTGTTATTCATTGGTACCTACAGATATATTTGTGTACAAAAAGTCACTGTCCACCGCTGAGGGTCGAAAGGGCACTCAAAGTTTTAATTGACTAGTCAGCCTGTGGTATTTGTAGAGTATAAACCTTCCCAACGATCCATTGTTTCTGGTTTAAAATATCAACGGGCAATTAATAATATACTCGCGTTCACAGTTATTCGGGTGTTACCGTGCTCGTAAACTAATTGATTTAACTTTTCGATGCTTTTAAAGATGACACATGTAAAATTCTATGCTTTTATTTTATTTTCATATTGGTAGTCGCTACTCCCGCGTTGTCACTCAGCTCGGTTCCTATTAATCGGACAAACAAGAAAATCATCGAATGACTGCTCCCACCTGGGTGAGGCGAGAGGGAGTGTCAGACTCTTACTGACTAAAAACCACCCCGTTCCTTCTCCTGCACGTCGAGCCGGAGCCCCGGTTACCCGTTAGGTTCTCCGCGACAGATAAAAAAAAGTTTAAGATACAGATGAATAGTTTGTTTGCTTGTTTGTTTGTTTGAACGCGGTAATCTCAGGAACTACTGGACCGATTTCAGAAAATGTGTTTGTGTAGGATAGTACATTTATCGAGGAAGGCTATAGGTTATAAAACATCACGCTGTCATCAATAATAACCTAGCAGGGCAGGTCAAACCTCGCGGGAGTAAATAGTGTAAAATATATCAGCCATCATCATCATCAAAATATAAATAATTGCAGCCTATAAATGCCCACTGCTGAGCAAAGCGTCTTCTCACACGGAGAAGGTTAGAGTATTAATCACCACGCTTGCTCAATGCGGGTTGGCAATTTCAAACTTATAATTAGAAATTATAGCCATTAGACCAGGTTTCCTCACGATATTTTCCTTCACCGTTGGTCAGTGGTGTCTAAATATAACTAGAAAAAAGGTACACATTGTTACTTGCCGTTGGTAGGTTTTGAACCTGCACCCTCATGCATGAGAAACAGGCGTCTTCAACCTCCGGTCTACCACAACACAATATTCCAGTAAATGCATAGAACTTTTTTTATGGAATAGGAGGCAAACGAGCAGTCGGATCACCTGATGGTAAGCGATCAGCGCTGCCCATGGACACCCATAGCACCAGAAGAGTCACAGGTGCGTTGCCGGCTTTTTAAAATGGTGTACGCTCTTTTCTTGAAGGTTTGAAGGATTATAGAAGAAATATGTTGAAAGAAATATGCTGCCGGAAATTAGTCTAAGATTTATTCGCTGTATTTTATTGACATGATATTGAGAGCTTACATTACTAATTTCGATGTATTTTTATCTAAGGAGAAGCAGCACTCTGTACAGACACAATGTGGCGCACTACCATAATATTATCTACCATCTATTGTAACATACCTACATTGACGAAATAAACAATATTTGTATTTGTATTTAGCACTTGAGGCGATAAAATATTGCTTTTTACTTCTTTTCTAAATACTAAAAAAAACATAAAGACTTTTCTTAAATAAGAGCATAAATAATAAACAGAGAATAAGATTTTACAAACGTTTTATTTAAAGAAAATGTACTCGTGATTCAGCTTTCAGTGAAAATGCGATGTTTCTGCGCTTAGTTGGTACCTACCTAAGTAAAAATAAATATTTTGGCTCTTGGTAAAAATATATTTTATACCAGACGGTTTTGGCTTGATTCTGCATTCATTTTGTGAGCACACCTTCGGAATGCGAGCGACTAACAATCTTATGAAGTAGAACTTCGAGTTTTTATTTATTGGTTCATTATCGGGTCGGGCAAAGTATTACTGGGTTTAAAAAAAAATTCTCCGTAGTAGCACAGAATCTGGAATTGTGCCCGGTATATGGCAATAGACTCACCCCCTATTACATGGGACTAATAAAATAAATAGTGAAAAGTGGGTGTTACATTGTACAGTGGCATAATGTGCACCTCTGCCTACCCTTTCGGGGATAAAAGGCGTGATGTTATGTGTATGTGTGTGATTCATTATTACTTTAGTAATATCCAGGTCGCTGAGTTTATGTAATCTTAGATTACTGTTTACCTACATGGGTCAACGTGTCAAATTAGCACTCGTTTTTTTGTATTATTTTTTATTATTACTGCCTCGTTGGCCGTGTGGTTGCAAGTGCGACTGCCGGGTAAGGGGTCCTGGGTTCGATTCCTGGGTCGGGAAAAGTATTACTGGGTTTTTTCAAAACATCTCAGTAGTAGCACGGAGTCTGGACTTGTGCCCGGTATATGGCAATAGGCTTACCCCATAAATAGTGAAAAGTGGATGTTACATTGTACAGTGGCGTTAAGTGCCGTAATGTACACCTCTGCCTACCCCTTCGGGGATAAAAGGCGTGATGTTATGTTATGTGATTATTTGTTATTATTCAATCGCTTTTCACCTTATAACTCACTTGTCAATCATTCCTATATCAAATAAATAGACGCTATAGCCTACACCGGCCGCTCAGGGCACCTAAGGGAATTACCCTAGATATCTCTGATAAACAATGTGCTGGCTAGCTATTACAATACCACTTCGGAGACTAAGAGGCTTATTACCGCCGTAATATACAAGTAATATAGGATTTGAACAGAGGACTTTATGCGTCTCAGTGTGAGCTGACAGTAGAACTTTGAGGTCCTATAACCTGTTGTCTGTCGATATTCGAGACACAATAGCCAATACGTTGTGTCAGTCGTAGACCTGTATTCCGACCTGTGAAGTACAGGTTAATCTTACACTTCTATATAAAGCGGAAGAATTTGTTTTGTTTGTTTGATTTTTTGTTTGTTTGTTTGAACGCGCTAATCTCCGTAACTACAAGTCTGATTTGAATAATTCTTTTTGTGTTGGATAGCGCATTTATCGAGGATGGCTATAGGCTAAAACATCACGCTACGACCAATAGGAGCTCAGCAGAGCGTGTGAAACCGCGCGGAAGTTGCTTGGTCTGCAAGCGCGACTGACAAGTAGGAGGTATCGGGTTCCGTTCTCTAGCCGAGTGGTGAAAAAATTGACTTTGGTCTAGCTAGACCATAGTAGTCTTGAACATAATGCATAACATCACGCCTTTTTATTCCCGAAGGAGTAGGCAGAGGTGCACATTTCGGCACTTAATGCCACTGTACAATGTAACATCCACTTTTCACTATTTATGTTATGAGTCCCATGTAATAGGGGGTGAGCCTATTGCCATATACCTGGCACATTTCCAGACTCTATGCTACTACTGTCAATTTTTTTTTTTTTTTCTTACGTCATAATTTTTCTCAATGGATAATTATATTTTTTATAAGGAATGATTTTATTGGAAGAAGAAAATACTAAAGAAAAGAGGCAAGATATAAAATAATGAAATGATAATAATAACGAGGCGTAGGTGAGTAGCCTACATAAGCGTACATAGGGACAATGTACTATGTAGCGTTGTTCGATTCCAGGAAATATTAGATAAGGTACGATGGGGTCTCGTATCCATATGGACAAAACCCCAAAAAAAAAAGTAAAGGAGAATGAAAAAAAGGAAATATTATTTGGACAATTCACAAATTTCTGTTATGGGTTTGGGTTATTAACCTTAATAAAAGGAAAAGATCTTAATGTAGAATAAACATTTTCAAACAACACCAAAGCTTACAGCTCGCCGCCTACTAAGTAAATTTCTTCACTACCCAATGGATGACTGACTATGACAGAGAATGCTGTTAGCATTAAGTGCTCCTTCTGCAATTGTATAAAACATAAATAAAATAAAAGCATCTAGTTTTGCTACAGGCCTATTTATTTATTTATTTTTAGCCATGATCGTCTCACTGCAGGGCAAAGGCTTCCCTACCCTCCTTCCACTTGTCTCTTCTTAAAGCTCTCTGTGGCCCCTTACGGGCCTATCACGAAATAAATATCAATTTAAATATCTTCAGTAACCTTTCTATAATTATAACTAGCGACCTGTGTAATATGCATTTATTATACATATAAACCTTCCTTAAGAATCACTCTATCTATCTATTAAAAAAACCGCATCAAAATCCGTTGCGTATTTTTAAAGATCTAAGCGTACATAGGGACAGACAGACGGCGGATAGCAACTTTTTTTTATACTATGTAGTGATAAGCAAACTAAACAATATATAATTTAACGCTACCTACTTAAGTAATAAAATATACTATATAAAATACTATCCTACTACCTTTTTTTTGATACAGGGGGAAACCCTTCAAAAGGCGCCTAGCTTTTTTGGGATAGAAAACTAGGGAGTGTGGGATTTTTACCTCACTAAAACCTCCCCGGTGGCCACCATCATTACTTATGGGGGGCACCGAGTCCTCTATAATAGACCAGCTCCGGAAACCCCCGGACTATCCTATCACCAATGAATCCGAAAGTCTGTATATTTATTTGTGTGTTACTCCTTCGCGGCAAAACCAATGAAGATATCGAGAAGACATTTCGAACGAGGATAGATTTAAAGTCTGGAATAACATTTAGACCACTTTTAATTCAACGGGAATGTGGGCGAAGCCGCTAGTACGAAATTAAAACTTAATTTATAACAGACAAAAGAAACCATTTTATTAGATTATTTTAAACTTTAAACAAGTCAAATATTACCTTATTTGACTAGTTATGATTGGTGCACTTACAATGGCCAGGATAATCCTACCGACGGGACGGGCACTCGGCTAATTAAAATAATTACCTTGTCTCCAGTCTGTGCTGCCATTTTATTTTAAGCTAGGAAAGAATGTACCGAGGAAGTGTTTACTTTTGTTCCCTTTTTAATTGTGGTGATATTCATAATATTTACAATGTCGCATTTTTAATGTAAATGTGGTTTCTTAGCAAGTATATGACTAACGTCCGACAGGTTACTCAATTTTAAGTAACTAGTACTGACAATTGAGTAGCCTTTTGAAATCTGTAGTGACAGAACCAAACTTAAGCGAACCTTTAAATTGAGTGTCGTTTGATTATTTGGACATAAGCTATAAAGAAAGAAAGAGAAAGAAATATAATGTATTTGTCATTAGGCGTGATACACCGAATACCCAAACATAAACAACAGTAAAAAGCACAACAACAAAAAATTAAAAAAGTAACAAAAGGAACAACAAGGTGACGACATGCCCATGGCAAAAGGGCTTGTCAACTCAGTACAAGCTGGGCACAGAAAGTACCCAACACTGGTTTTCAGTTGGAACCCCTGCAGTGCTGCACGAACGGAAGCAACGAAAAATATTTGAAGGGCAAATAATACGATTATTGAATTCCGACCTGGGACTCGAATCTGATACCGCTGAACAATGTTTGGCAGCCCCGATGGCAACTAACCGACGAATTTAACGAACGGACGATATGGTACTTTTTCAGAGCCCAAACGAGCATACAGTTAGAAAACATCATTTTAAAATTTTGTAAACCTCCTTGTATCTTATCTTGTATCCTTTAATTTGAATTCAAATTAGAACGAGTCAGATGTTATTTTGAAATAAATGAATCTAAATAAAAAAAAATAATTATCAAAATGAATAGTGTGTTAATCTTAGCTACTAGCTCTAAAGCACAGACTAGTAAAGGGTTACATCGACCAAGAATATCTATGGTTACTCTTCACAGGAGGCGTTGTAGGGTCGAGAGTCGAGTTACCTTTCAAGTAAGATTGAGAAGGCGCTCCGTTGAATTTGAATTTCTCTGGCGTTTGCAACGAAACCATGTAACGAAATCCCCTAAAACCAAAATTGCCAACAGCAATAATCCACTGCAGGACTTTAGGGGTAAAGTTACGGTAGACTTTGGAACGTTGGCAGTTCAATTAACTCGTCGAGTACCGGTTTTATAGACACAATTAAAGAACAATAGGTCGCGGTCACCGGTGACCGCTTGGTGTTTGACAGATTAAAAGTAAAAAACTACCAGAGAAAGGTACTCTAGTCTACAAAGTGACACTATCAAAGTTAAGAGAAATATGAAATGTCAAACTTTAATCTCAAGATGATCTAGACTTCAGAACCTACTTAGCGCTTATAATTAAACTTCCACGTTGCATTTTTCTAAAACTTTTTGTGACCGCAATGAGCACAAACTGTCGGAAGCTTCAAGCAAAATATACCTCTAAATGATATTACAATAAACATTGCGTTCATTTTCTCTCTAATTCATAAAGTAATCGGTGGTAATTTATGTTTGTTTCTCGCCCTTCAGCCTCTCTACACACACTGCCTCGAGGGTCAAATGGACGCTAGCTAGTGACCAGAAGGAGTCGTAATTTTATCTTATATTTTTCAGACATATATATATATTTTAAATCGTTGTCCCACACTAGGATTTCCTCCTGTGTAGTGAGTGCGTTTACAAACAAACAAGTTCACAAACACATGACACCCAGACCCGAAACAACAATTTGTGGATCACACAAAGAGTTGCACTGCGCGAACCGTGCAGTCCATCATCAGACATCATCATCATCGGTCTATTGCTTTCTTATACATAATAATAACGGTTTACTTACGTAAATATACTAAGAAAAGCTCTATTAGTTTTCAGTCACAGAGCTCAAAGTCTTAGTTTCCTCATGAGCAGCGTGCGCGACATCGCCGCGAGCGCTAATAGGGTAGTTGCCAGGGTAAGAAAATTAAAAATCTAATTAGTCCGTCAGTTAGATAATGAAAAAATATTACATACTTATTGTTTTTTTTACTCGTATAAAGTTACAATACTCGTAATAAGTTACAATGCAGTTAAGCTTAGGAGTTGGAGGTAATTACATTTTGTAGCACGTTGTGACGTCACATGACATTTCAAATCAATATACCTATCGTCGAAAGCATTTCATTTTGAGAGAAAAGAAAAAATACGTGTCTAATGTTTTAAAATAATCTACCTGACGGACATTCAAATAGAATTTGGGAAACTACCCTAGTGGTTTTCGGTTCCCAGAAAAATTTTCACATCACGTCCTCTATCACATGCTCCTGATTAAATCACTGGTGACAATTCATTGGTTAAGGGGAATCTCTGCCTACCTCTTTTAGTTTAAAAAGTAACAGACATTGAGTTCTGTTAATTTCTCATTATATATCTGTTGGTTTATACATACATACGTATACGTACATGGGCTAAATATATATTTCCCTACAGAATTGTAAATGTTTAATACTGTACCTACTAACGCTATTTTTAGCTATTCTGAGAATTGTATTTCCTATCCATGAGAGACAGCACTTCAGTTGCACTTTAATCAGTTTTATGTAATACATTTTCTTAGAAATACTTGAAATTATATCAGTATTATGATTTTTAACTTTAACTAACATTAATACTGTTTCTCTATGGGGACTGGTGAAATATTTTTCATGGATTCGGGCGCAAAGGAGTAGATGGATCATCTGGCGTTAGGCGACCAATACCAGAGATGTCACAAGTGAGTTGCCGGTTGTACATGGAGGAGTAAGCTGTTTTCATGAAGTTTTAAAGGCCATATTTTTTATACAATTGCATTATCTATATGTATAAAGTATATAACTATGTATATTTATTTATTTAAATTAAAATAGTATAACATTAGTCATAAAACCAAGGCGTTATACATTTCAATCATTATAAATATATACAAACATACCATCACATCACGCTTTTTACCCCGAAGGAGCAGGCAGAAGTGCATATTACGGCACGTATGCCAATGTATAATGTAACACCCACTTTTCACTATTTATGCTATGAGTCCCATGTAATAGGGGGTGAGCCTATTGCCATATACCGGGCACATTTACAGACTCCGTGCTACTACTGAGATTTAAAAAAAACCCAGTATTAGTTTTCGCGACCCGGGAATCGAACCCATGACCCCTTGCCCAGCAGTCGCACTTGCGACCACTCGGCCAATGAGGCAGTGTACAGTATACTGCATATTATATACAGTATGTATACAATTGTATATCTGTGATCCTGATAGTAAGCGTCCTAATAAAATAGGACCATTAATTAAAATATTTCCCTACAATTGTTACATTATTGAAGTCGTACGGCATAGCAATTCTATGAAACAGTTTTAAATTAACTAAGTACTAACCACTCGAAGACAACGTAAGATATAACCCCGTCCTTGTCGCACTCTTTGAATATCCTATTTACAAGACAGGGATAGTATATGAGACGTCTATTTTAGTCTGAAAGCTATTTATAGAAATTATGAATCGCATTTTGTCGATCGGGTAATTTTGTTTATGTAACTCCTATGAGATGTTTGATAAAGGAAAGGATATTTTTATTATTTATGGAAAAGTTTTGGTTAGCAATTATATCCACGCGTAAGTGAAGGAGCCTGGGAGAGTTATACTTCGGCATAAATCGGGACTTCATTTTAAGAATTTTATTCATGATCAATTGACCATAGATACAAATGTTTCATTAAAATACACAGATAGTTTGTAATTTAATTGAATCTAGAACAAATTTCCGTGCGTTTAGGCGTTTTTGCCATACCTATTATTGAAACCTATTATTTTTATTTTTTTGAGTAATATGACTGATAAATATGATTGATAAATGAAATGAAAGCAAGTGTAACAGTGTCAAATTTCCGTGGTGCTTAGCAGTCGCTAAGTCAGCCCAGTTGGGCTTCAGCCAGTTGTACAGTCTCTTTTTTATGCCTTTAGGCTTAATTCACTGTGTCTCCTGCAGAGGCTTCCCCATGAGGTCACCAACGCACTTGATACTCCTTCCGTGTTGCGGATGTCGATTCGATATAAACGGTCCATCAAATATAAAAGATCTGTTACAAAGTAGGTAAACAAACGACAAACAAAACTGTCTACTCGCATTCGACCCTTGCAAAGCAAGGAAAAGAAGCTTACTGTGCCAATTAAAAAAAATAACGATTCTAAATAAAATTACTCATACAGTTTGCTTCTGTGTATTTTGTATAAAGGAGTTTTAGGTGAGAACTAACTGAACAAAACCACATGTTACACATATTTTTCTTATTTGAAGTACTACTATGTACGTATATTTCTAAATATCCTGTAAGTACTAAAATAAATTGTAGAATTAAAGAGTATGTTGTGAAAAAACAAAATAGTGTACGTCTACTAATATTTTTTTTGTCAGGTACAAATCGACTAGTTGTAAATTGTGGGTAAAAGTAATCGATCCCCCATTCATTTACATCATAAATGAGAGCGTCAAATGAAAAATGTTTCAATTGACACTAACCGCTGCGCCAGAGACACAAATGACGAGAATACCACTCAAAAACGCCAAGGAGCATTATCATGCGCAGACGCATCTACACAAAACCAACTCCTTTAAGCCAAGGCGATAGCTTTAAAGCGAAAATAACCAGCATTTTAAAGAATTAAAACTCCTAAAATTATATTGCCTAACAATGATCTGACTATAAAAATAAACTGCCAAGAAACTAGTTCATGTACGCTTCAACAGATGGCGTTAAACAAACAAACATTTACTAGGTCACAATAATAACCCAGTTCTGAGCTACCGAACTAGATGGCGTTGGTATCGTAATGGATGATAGTGTTACTTTTATTTTTGGTTGTAAAAGGTAAACAGGTTGGCGGGTATCGTTCTAAATTAAACATTTTACATTGGTCTGGGATATTGGGAAAAGTTCAGTTACCTACGTTTAAATTAGATAAGTTAATATTACTGGCCGGGAGTGACGGAAAGCAACTGACTAGTTTACACCAGCTGCGGCGTGCAAGTTAATTATTAATTAATCGATCGACGTATATACCACAGAAATAAAGCACCAAAATAGTTACCGTAGATCTTTAGAAAGTAGAAAAACCGTTTATTACGCCAGAACACACACGCAGACAACAATACAAGTACACACAGAAGTGTATACCTAGTAGATCAATCTATTAGCATCCGCGACTTCAAATAATAAGAAACATGTCATGATTTAATGATTGATGATTTAATTATATTAAACTTTGCACTAATAAGATCCGATTTGGTACTGAAATATGTATTTAAAATAATTATTCATTTTTTCAGAAAGTCTTTAAAACATTTGCAATACCCGTAGCATCTGTCACTTAATACAGCAATTTTTGAAGAACATTTATAAGGATTTAAAACTTCAGGAAAAATAAAATTACTCTGCATACGTCTATAACTTCACTTCATAGTGAATAATATTTGCATGATTCAGTTCCCGGCTGTGCAGATGTACTTGCAGTGGCAGATATATCACACATAGTCGATATCTAGTCTATTTAGGACGACTGCTGCAAGATGGGGTGCACCGGAGTTTATTTTCATTGAAGCAATAAATATCAGTTGCATTCGACAGATATATTTTATGCGGAACTATAGGTAACCTATTATCAGGAACGCTGTTTGAAGGACAATTTGAGTGATATAAAATATTTATGTTATTAATTAGTTGAAGGGGTGTAAGCAGATGCATCCAAATTACTTTCACTCACTTTTCTTTAAAAATGACTGTATTAGTATTAGTATGATTTTACCAGACGAGGCTGTATCATCGGACGGGGCTGTATCACCGGACGAGGCTGTATGTTGATATGGTTGGTAATGGCTGAGAAAGCGGTTTATTGTTGTAATGTAAATATATTTGTTTTTAAATTTATAAAATCATATTTGTTAACTCCCACATTACAAGACAATGTTAAAATTTTAAAGACTACTTACTACTACTATTTTTACTTAAAAATTAATCAATCGTACACTTTCATTGTCCATACTGAAAAACCCTAAAACCTCGACCTAGAAACCACGAATGACACCTGCAGCTACGCAACCGTTCGACAAACAATGCAACGACACAATTAAAATAAGAAATATTTAAACAATACCACAACATTACTGGCCTTACGTATGACATTGATAGCGTCACTACAGCCGGAATATTGACCGATAATTCGATTCCTTCATTATCGATTGAGAGGCGACCTTATTCATTAAGTTGTTTATAAGAAAACTTTTAATGTTAATGCAAGTCCATTACATTTGATAAGTTGTTTGCAATTTCTTTGTTTGTTCGTACGATTTTGAATGGCATATGATGTGTTTGATGGATGTGTGAGTCGTTAAAGGATTTTTGTTAAAAAATTATACAAATGTAATTACTTCTTAACATGGCTTAGTTGTGTGAGTACAGTAGGCCTACAAAAAATAAAATAATCTTTGAAATGGTAATTTACTGTAATCCTATACATTCTGTACTAATTCTAGTTACATTATGAGTAAAATTAATAATTGTTCTATGATTGGAACATTGCCTACTTTCTAAACTCAAACTTTAAACAAAATATTAGTCTACGATAGCGTCGCCGAATAAAAAATCACTTTATCCTAACGGTAAAAAGAAATCCCCTAACTAAAGGCATATTAATAAATATTGTACTACGAATTGATTACAAATACACAGCAGATACCAGAAGCGGACTAACTCACACAAGAAGACAACGAACGAACAGACACAATATGAGCTGGAACAAAACATATTCTTCTTTTTACCATCGCATCAAAACCGGTACAATGTCTAGACTACTACACAAGTCGTGTTGTTTTGCAGTTCAAAAGTGAGCAAACCCTGGCTACAAATGTTGTTGGCATCTTATTTGGAATTAATTCACGAGATCTGCACACGCCATCCGTTCAGAAAATAAGAGACGACGATACCCCACTCCATGACTAATTAATATGTACAAACAAACAGACAGTACTTACATGGAACATCCAAATGAGTAGCTGCTCTTTGAGTCTGCTTCGTGTCGAAGTTTTCTTTGATTTATAATGAAGTTCTATTTTTCTTTTAATAAGGATCCACGGTTTTAATGACATGCAACGATTTGTTTACCAGTTTACGTTTATTTAGTGGGATTTAAATGTGTTAATTATAATTATTTTAACATAATATTAACATAACAACGTGTACACAATCTCCACTCATGACATGTAACTGGCATACTCATTGAGTGTGAAAAATTATGCTTCTTTTATTTATTTATTTCACTTATTAATGTATGTACACACGGGTACACATCGAGCTTTACATAACAGGTATAAACTGAACGTTAAATGTGCGGAAAGATGATGCGACGCGACACCAGGATAAACTGGTTTTGTATAGATTGATGTGTGGCCGTGTGTGTGTACAACACACAGACAGTCCATTGGAGAACACTTACATAAACAAATTGGTACGAGATAAGAGATTCTATGTACTGCATATCCCCGTAAGAATGTCTTCCTGCAGTCCTTTGACAAGAAAAACCGTAAAAGACACTATGTGTAACAGATGAAACAAAGTGAAGATGAAACAGATGAAGAGAAGGGTTGTGTCACATAGGCGTTCTCCAGCGACCTCTGGGGTAACTGATCAGAAGCGACATGCAACCACCCTTGTCTAGTTTATGTAATAGTCTAACACATAATATACACGTAGACATTAAATAAATTTGAAGCTGAAGAGTTTTTTTGTTTGTTTATTTGTTTCTTTGTTTGAACACTGTAATCAAAGGAACTAGATGTCTGATTTTAAAAATTATTTTTGGGTTGGATAGTCTATTTATCGAGGATACCCATAGGCCGTAAAAATATCATATAACATCAATAATCGCCGATCACAGCTGGTAGAACCGCGCGGAAGTAGGTAGTATATAATAAAGTTTGTAAACAGAGGGTATGGGGCTATAGAAGCAAGACCTAAAGCCGATTACAGCTACGGAGTATTAGGCCAACGCTAACATAGCACAGACACCAACAGGTCAACCTACGACATCCCTCCATTTATTCATAGAATTTTCGACTTTATAACCGAAACAATAGAGTTGAAAATGCTATAATAAACTAGGTTACTTACGAACCTTAACAATACAAAATGCAAGTCTCACAAACCACAGGATATGACGAACTTTTTATAAAACCTCTTAACTCCCTACACATAGGTATTGTCTATTGAATTCCACGACGTCCCTAGTGCATCGGATCCCCTCTCAAAGAACTGCCAACTTTATTTACACTTGACTAAAGTTCATTTTAGATATAACAAGTGGTGCCATCCGCCAATATTCGATCCACAAGTAAAATTAAACTTTGTGTGTCCGTAATTAAGATGCTTTTGCTAGATTATTGATGAGCTCATTAAATCTAAAAGAATTGATAGACAGCGTGTAAGTTATTCCATGGGGACAGGACTAAAACTTTATTCAGACGTTGAGTAATAATAAGTATAACATGGTTATTAAGATAAAAACCTTCTTGGAAAACCTAATTAAATGAAGTTTTATGGAGAGAAATGCAGCTTCAATATTTAATTAAGATAGCGTATTAACATAGATGAGATATTACTTGCATCAGTAACTTTAATTCAGGCTTTCATTAAATAAATATTACACAAACATCGTAGTCCCCAGTTCGTAGAGGGTCTGCTACGCACAACGGCGCTACGGCGTAGCACGAAGCTACGAGCTACGAAGTAATAATGTTTGATAGAACTTTTGAACTTAACTTTATTACCAAAGTTTAACTGTGGAGCAGACTAAATTCCTACTAAATACATGTTATTCAGCTTAATAAAGTAGTATTAAACTTTAAAAGAAGAACTAATTAATGTAATAAAATTAATGATAATTTCTTTTTGGACCGATGTATTTGGAAAACTTATTTTAACTGCTTAAAAATGTTTATTTATGAAAAACACATCGGAAGGAGTAATGATACGAAAACTGGTAAGAAAAAGAAAAAAAAAAGACAGTGCGCGAAATATATAAGACTGCAATTTTCTCGATCAAGGTCTTGGCCTTGACATGTAACCTTCATAGATGCTGCCGTTGGTATAATTTAATAAACGATAATTTTTCTTTAAGATATATGCGTACAGAATATCAAGAGAAGATTTTATTTTGTCATAATTATTAAAGTAAAGTAAAGGACAAATTTATGATAAGAGATTTTTGTATATAAGTATGTATATAAGAGATAAGTAATTGTACGCGTATAGTTTTAAAATGCCATTGTTGAATTATCGTCATTATATATCGTGAGTGTGTTTGCATATGTACAAAACAGACAGTATCACACTCAAGTCCGGAACCACTACTGTAAACAACAACGTGGATTACACAAAAAAGTTTTGCCGTGTATGGGAATGTAACCAATCAAATGACATGATGTGCATAGGTCTGTCACTAAACCACTAGACCAACCGTACGGTCAAGTCACTACATAGATGATAAAATCGCTTTCCGCTGTCTGCAGAACTGATGTTGATAAGGTCTTCTATTACTAGCAAATAAATGAATTTGCATAGAGTGATATGATTCAAGTGGAAGATTTATATGCATAATCAATGCACGCAAAGCCGCGGGCAAGAGCGGATATACTGAACTGAGCTAAAGTTCAAACTTTTGTGCTAAGATTTTAACAGCAGGTATGAAAGAGGAATTCCTTTTCTCCTCAATTCCCACAAAGGAAGATTCGTGATGTATAATGTATGTTTCATTAAATAAATTAGTTCGTTAACTTGCCAGACTACTGTACACTCCGAAGTTCTTTTACTAGTTCAGCTCAACTTCGCAAAATACTCCCAGTAGATGCTCTATGCTCAAACACTCAGCACCCATTAGATAATGAACTTTAAATGAAAACACTGTAGGTTGTATTTACTCAAACGTTAAGGCTGTATCGGCTCGCTTCAATTCTAACCAATAATTTCCTTTAAAGCCTCTTGTTTCGATATTTCTCAATGATCTTCCATATTTTCTCTTCGTAACACAACGACAGATCAAATTCAATTCTTATTTCTATTAAACTTGTATGCTTTTCTGATTACGAATTTTTATTAAGTTCCACCTGTCTCGATGTCTGTTTGTAATCAAATATTTCAAGTTGCATTTTTTTATGGCATAAGCCGGTAAACGAGCAGACGGTTCACCTGATAGTAAGCAATTGGCGTCGCTCATGGACACCTAGAACACCAGAGGCGTTACAAATGCGTTACCGGCCTTTTGGGCATTAGGAGTTTGAGGATCGTTGTGGATTCAGGGATTTGGGAGATTGGGGAAGGGGAAGGTAATTGGGCCTCCGGTAACCTCACTCACACGACGAAACACAACGCAACCGTTGCTTCACGTCGGTGTTCTGTGAGGCCGTGCTATCACTCCGGTCGAGCCAACCCATTCGTGCCGAAGCATGGCTCTCCCACACTTTTTGATTTGATTCACTTAATTCACTTTGAGTGTCGTGGTGGCTCTAATGTTAAGACGCCTGATTTTCATGCATGAGGGTGCGGGTTCGAAACCTGCCAACGGCAAGTACCAATTTGACCTTTTCCGAGTTATATGTACTTTATAAGATTATTTAGACACCACTGACCAACGGTGAAAGAAAACATCGTGACGAAACCTGGGATTATAACTTCTAATTATAAGTTCGAAATCACCAACCCGCATTGAATAAGCGTGGTGATTAATGCTCTAACCTTCTCCATGTGAGAAGAGGCTTTGCTCAGCAGTGGGCACTTATAAGCTGTTGATGATGATATATCATCACTATCAGTTCTATTTGTTAATAATATAACCAACATACTTAATCCTCTAAGATATTAAACTAAGTTTTAAATTAAATCAATTCATGAGAGTATTACTAGGCGCCACCCAGCAGATCAGAATCGTAATACGTTGGTATTCACTATCATGTCTCAAAAGACGCAAATCACTTTGAGCTCTGCGCCAGACCAGCTATCCGATGGTTTGCATCAGATTGTCGCAACACGCAATACAACAGAAGCAACCTCGGTCTTTGTGTCCATCATACATATATACATTATGGGAATTGTTTTACAAGGTGATCAGGCGTCCTTATAAATGTCCCAGGGAAATGCTGGATGCAAGGTATGGGCATGTGTTCAATAGTCTTGTAGGTAATATACGTTAATATTGATTTTATGTAAGTGTGTCCTAACACAAATATGTAAGTATATATATACAAGGTGTAGTTTTGAAACCGTGGCATTTCTCGGGGGCATGTCACAGAAGTCATAGAGGTACAATGTAAGAGAAAGTTTCGGGGCAATAGTTAAAAATACGGCTATAATAAATCGTTTAAGTTCGACAGTATTTCAGAATAAGCGACAGCAATGTTTCTTATTGGAGTTTTATGGAATTAGTATTCATATCAATTACATGTTTGAGTTTGTGTGTGTTAAGCCGCGTTATGAAGGTAGTTACAAAACGGCGGCGTGTAGTTAGCACCTAAATTTTTTTATTGATTTGGTCTTTGGATTTGGAATCGATAGCCGCCTTACCTCCTAGAATATGACGCGGCTTTAAACTTTCTTTGATTGTTTGTGTGTATCCGAACACTTGGTGAAGTAATATAAGATGTTGTGTGAATGACTCCGAACGGAAGAAATGAAAGTGTATGATTGAGATTGAGAGAGTATAGTAGACTGTTGATGAACGAAGACGTTGCTTTGTTATTGTAAAAGACGGTTATTTTATTAATGCATAGTTTTTTTACCTTAGAAATTTGTTTAACTCAAACCTATAGACCCTACATGCATTTTACAATAATCAGCGCAATGTCGTGGCAAGGGCACGCGCCGTTAAATATTATTTATTTATATCTTGTTTTTATTCATTTTTAATTACTGTGTTATTATTGTATTGTCTCTGTGTTGTTATATTCTGCCATTTCTTTGTTTTTTTTCTATATCTATATACATATGTGTATTTATTTTTTAATTTTGTATTTTTTGTATATGTGTGCGTGCCTACTGTCGAATATATTTTTTTCTTTATTTCTTTCGTGTACCTACATTTAAAAAAAACTAGATTTTAATTAATCAAACCTTAAAATCCGTTGCTTGTCAGTTATATTTTTAGCAATACACTAAATAAAGAAATAGGAAACTTGAGTACTGGAAGGAAGGAAGCTTCGGTTGCCCCACTGAAGATGATGCTTTAAGGAAATTCAATCAATTACAATGAAGTAACAAGGTTGTAAGAAATAACTAGTTCTCTAGCAAAGGTGAAATGTTGACTTCAGGCTTCGAACCCAGCAATCTTTTAATTAAAATTATAGTCTTATTTCCTGGAAAAACTCTTTGTTGAGACTGTCAGCTCCCTCTAGCGATGAATATCAAGCTCCTGTTTATTATACGGATTAAAATAAATAAAAGTGTAAATGAAGTGGCTTGTAAGGTTAATTATAATGAGTAAAGAACGGCTTTTTGCTTGGTTCAATTACATAACATAACATCACGCCTTTTTATCCCCGAAGGGGTAGACAGAGGTGCACATTTCGACACTTAATGCTACTGTACAATGTAACAGCCACTTTTCACTATTTATGTTATGAGTCCAAAGCACAGATATATTAAAGAAGTTTTAATATATCTGTGCATTCTTTTTTAATATTTTTGTGGTCCCATGTAATAGGGGGTGAGCCTATTGCCATATACCGGGCACATTTCCAGACTCCGTGCTACTACTGAGATTTTTAAAAACCCAGTAAAACTTTGCCCGACCCGGGAACCCCTTGCCCGGCAGTCGCACTTGGGACCACTCGGCCAACGAGGCAGCTTGGTTTAATTAATGAGGTTTATTTTGTTTTGTAATTTCTCTCAGACTCAGTTGACTGTATTGTTGATATTGACAGGCGGTGAGTGAGTGATGTGCATTGTGTGGCGGGATTGCCGAGGGAGTTTCTAAGTTTCGAAAGTTCGACTTTGTTCTATATCTGTCATACGGAAAATACTTCAACTTCATTTTTAACGCACAGTAACAAACCTACAAACTAGGAGCTAGTATTGCTCTTACAGGATTGCGGAGGACAGTTCATCCATAGAAATTTCTGACCACGCTAAGTAAGCATGGTCAGAAAGCATGGCTCGACCGGAGTGATACCACGGCCGAGCATAAAACCGACGTGAAGCTTGCTTGCGTTGTGATTCGTCGTGTGAGTGAGGTTGCCGGAGGCCCAATTACCCTCCCCTTCCCCAATCTCCCCAATCCCTGAATCCCCAACGATCCTCAAACTCCTAATCCCCAAAAGACCGGTAACGCACTTGTAACGCCTCTTGTGTTCCAGGTGTCCATGGGCGACGCCGATTGCTTACCATCAGGTGATCCGTCTGCTCGTTTACCGGTTTATGCCATAAAAAAAAACTTTACCATTGCATAACAATTGACAGTTAAAGTATTCATCTACTAATGCGACGTGATTATTTCCGCAGTGTCCGTCCCTATTTTCTGTTTACAGGATATTATAGTAAGTACATATTATATTATTATTGGATCACTTTCAACTAAACCGAAATTTATTTGTTTGATCAAAATTACAACGATCTGTTTCAATCAGTAACAGGATACAGTACTTTAAAAACAATAGTTTACAATCATAATGCTATAGTTCAACTGTAACTGTAAGCTATTCACTAACATCATTAAATATATTTGATAATAAAATACTATAAGACCATGCCTTTGATAGTGTTCATAGTATAAGTATTATTAGACACCGGTGCCGTGTCACGATGACCACGATGGTTAAGACGCGTCCGCCTCTCATGTAGGTTCGAAACCTACCAACGACGAGTATCAATGTGACTTTTCTGAGTTACTTAAAAGGTGACAATGACAAATGGTGAAGGAAAGCATCGTGAGAAAAGTTGAGCTTATAATTTTTATTTACAAGTTTGAAATTGTCAACTTGGATTGAGCAAGAGTAGTGATTGATGTTCAAGCCATTTTGTTTGTTAGAAGATGCATTGAGCTGGCCATTTATAGGCTGTTTAAGTGTTGATGTGATATAATAGACACCGCATCCCATATATTAACACGAAGCAGCAATTAATGACTGACGTTTGTATTACGTCTTGTAATTCTATATACGTATATGAGGGATGCAGTCATACGTGTATAATACAAAGTTGATGGTCTGCAATAATATTATGTTGCTGTACATCTACAGTATACGATGTTGAATGTATGTTTGCCCGTCCTTGACTACATCAAGTAATATAATATTTGCCAATCTCATTTCAGTGCTTAGAATTTCTAAGATAATCTTACTGCATACTAATTAATAGCAATAGGTGATTATACACGGGTATAATATATCGTGACAGTCCGCTTTTAGATTACAAGCCTCATCTTTATAAAAGAATTTCCGTCAATACTCTTGCACAGTTTCGACTGAGATCGCAGTTAAAAATATTCTAGTTTATTAAAAACTATTTATCCATAAAATAAAAAATGTTATTACAAAACACTTTAAGAATCAAAAGGATGTAACAGTTTTCAAAATATATTAATTAAAATACTTAACTACACTAACAACCCAATTATAAACTCTAATCCTGAACTTTCGTAACAAAAACCTGTACTTCAATATGTGGTCTAACAAACACACATAGAACACAATGTATTAGTTAATAAAAGTTAGTTTAGTTGCACCAAAATGTGTAACATTCCAATGAAGATAGTAGACTAAAATTATTAGGTGACATACAAACGATAGTGGGAAATCCCAGTCTCAACAATGGCTGAGTTCGCGACCAAACTCTGGACTTTCGACCTGAGCTCTGTTGCATTCTGTCCCGTCATTGGTCTTGATTATTCTCAGAACCAATGACATGGCGATCGAGTTCAGTTCGTTGTTTTTAATTGAAAGTTACTGAATAGCTTGCTGTAATGAAAGGTTCACATGCTGCAGTACTGCAGTATAGGAACGGATCGTCATTTTATAGACAAAACTGTTATTTTTAGGGACGTAGAACTGATTAGTGCCTCTATAAAAACCGTCAGTGAAGACTAGTAGCAAATCCTTGACCACCTTGAAATGGGGGCTTTGTTTACTAAAGGAAATCACTCAGAAGTTGATGAAAAGTTGGTCTACTGGTCGACTGCATGGTTAGCGGGGTCTGGGAAACCGGCTGCAGGGTAGAGGGGGTGAAGCGGGTGCGATAGCTGCACGGAGATAATACAGGAGAAAATCCTAGTGTGGGGCAACGTGTTTTAAAGAGGATAAAATAATGTAATTTCTGGCCAACTACTAGATACTCGTACGAAACAATGTCAAATAATAATTGATATACGGTATATATGGTAGTAAACCATCTTTACTCCTTTTTGAGACAAGATACTGGTGTTGTCGTTCGGCAACGTTAGAGTTAGTTGTACAGGGTGTTTGGTGCATTGTATGCTAAATTGAAATGGTCGACAGAAAAAGTCATCTGCTAGCCCTTGAGGCCTCTTAACACCTACCATGCCCTGTAGACTACGTTATTGTTTTACTAAAAAAACTAATAAATAAAAAAAAAGTATATAAAAATTAATGACTGTTCGTTAGTCTCGCTTAAACTCGAGAACGGCTGAATCGAGGTATGAAGTTTGGCAGGTCAGCTAGTATTCAAATACAAATTTTAAAAATGTATAAGGCGTAGACTATTTTAATTTGGCCCACGATGTACCAAACACTCTGTATTATAGTGTACATGTACGACAGCCAACAGCTAAAGTTAAGTATCTGTATAGAGATTCATCCTTCATCCCCAGCCAGTGCATATAGGAACTTGGGGCGAATCCTTTGAATGCCATTGCAAGGAGCGCGCCGAATTCAATGACGAAGTTTTTATATGTATAATGTATCGTCGTATCGTATCGTATGTATGTATGTATGTCCGTCCAACGAAACTTTGAAGAATGAATTAACCGAGAGCTTCATGCTTGATCCAATCTCAATCCTGTTGTATGTATTTTTTTTAAGGGGGGAAAATCATCGAATGCCTGCTGCCGCCTGGGTGAGGCGGGAGGGAGTGTCAGACTCTTACTGACTAAAAACCACCCCGTTCCTTCTCCTGCACGTCGAGCCTGAGCCCCGGTTACCGGTTTTTTTAAGGGGGGAAAATCATCGAATGACTGCTCCCACCTGGGTGAAGCGGGAGGGAGTGTCAGACTCTTACTGACTAAAAACCACCCCGTTCCTTCTCCTGCACGTCGAGCCGGAGCCCCGGTAACCCGTTAGGTTGTCCGCGACCTGTAGTATGTATGGGTGCCTTTTTTATTTCTATTAAGGGGTTATGAAAATTCTTTACACGTTTTAGGTTTAAAAAATATTATGCGGAAAATCCTGGAAAGTTAGTTTTGAGTGGCCTTAATTATTAACTTAATCACCGGCAGCTTGGACCATGATCCCGCTACTGGTCAGCTTCTATTTTTAAATTTTTATATATTATTTTTATATTTTGTAAGTAGTAGGTAATTAAAAATGTATTTATAGAGGATTTTAAATAAATATACGGAACTTAATAAGAAATTATGCTTTATATTGCTCGTTTCATATTCAATTATAGAAACAGATGTGTGAACGGAGAAGCCAATGGGAAGGTGATTATTTACGGAGTTTGATCTTTGTTTTGAGGAGAGAATAATCATCGAATGATTCTTGCTGCCCTGCGTGGGGCGTAAGGGAATGTCTAATTCTCATGACTAAAAACCACCCTGATATACTTGTAGTTGCAATTTGGTATACCCCTACACCGACGATGTTTCATTATTTCACATAATTAATCTGTCAAACACCAAGCGGTCACCGGTGACCGCGACCTATTGTTCTTTAATTGTGTCTATAAAACCGGTACTCGACGAGTTAAAGTTTAGATGTTTGATGAAAAGCAAAGGTTCCTTTCGTAGAATCCGACTACTTGTACTAGTATAAAGCTTAATATCAAATTATTGTAACGGACTTTTAACTTTATTGCCTTTAAAATATATTTGAAAATGTCCTTAAAAAATCAACATTTTAGGGTACCTTGACATGCTATAGTTCGAACAACAAAACAATAGTAGGACCACTAGCAGCAAATAGCTTTCAGAAATCATCATCAATCATCTGTACAATACGCCGTTTACATTGAAGCATTAATGCAGCGTGCAAGTCTTTGCTCTAAATCCAAACTAAAATATTAGCCATGACTACAAATTATGATTGACCACGATACTCGAGAAAGCGAGAAAGTATTTAGCTCCAGTAATGCTTGGCAAACGACGGTATTACTCACTAGTCATACCACATGTAGTGATGTAGTGAACATACACACACGTAGACATACACACGAACACGCCGCATGGACTCCTACAACATGTCTATCTATCGATCGATAGAGAATTCATATTGCCAACCAAAAAAACATCGACGTTAAAGAAATATTTAATAGCTGCATTAAAATTTTAAATATATTGTGAAGCACAAACATTCCTGTTCACCTCGCAGCAACGGGAAGCTCTGCATCCCGTTTGTATTTTTAATAACTCCTCGTTCATACACTGTACTAGACATTTTTCTATTACGAAATGCCCCAAATTATAATAACAGTAAGCGGCGAAGTGTCAAGTGTCTGTGCTAGCTTCCTGGTGCTGTATTTATAATCGACACACGAAAAACAAACAACGCTTGCCGGCGCGGCAGCACAGCGCGGGCGCAGCTCCGTCTCACCTAACCTATATGCTATCGCGTCGAACACTGCCCGATCTATTGTGATCGTAGTACAGGACTAAATTATAACCTAAATCTGCGTCCGTCTGGACCGAAAGTATGCGAAACACGTACCATTGGTAGTTGAACGGTGGTGAGCCGGTGGGAACAGGCAGGACGAGGGTCGCGTCGCTCCCGGGTGCCGCCCTGACGGTGAACAGCCCGCTGGCAGGGAACGACGGGGGCTCCATAGGGCTCCAGTCCTCTCGGGCCGCGCGCGACTTGCCGTGTGCGCGCGACGACGCCCGCCCGCCGCCTATCTAAAAATAATACGGAAAAATGTAACGCGCGCGCCACCGAAATTCGTACGACGCGAATATTTTGCCAATACCACTGACTACGTTCAAATTTTGTAGGCGATCAGCTGATCGCCTGACTGGCAGGAGTTTTACACGGGCCCGGGATCTTTTACAACCGGTTGCTTCTACAAGGCGCGGTGTCGGACTGAATGCCTGTAACTCAAGCTTTGATGTGGATAAACATTTAGGAAAATATAGTTACATATACTGCTATACCTGTTTGGTGTTTTATTAGGATTTCGAAGTCAATATTTAATTACGCTAAGCTTTCAAATACAGACATAAATGAATGATATTTCAGAGAATTTATTAGCTTTTAAATATTTTTGATATCTTCAATTAAACCACTCCATTTACACAATAGTAAAATCTCGAACCATCTTGATTTTACTTCTTGAAAATCTATTATCGGCTGTTGGATAAAATCGGAAAAAGGTGCGTATCTAATAGCCTTTCAGGTAAACTTTTAAAAGCTTTCATACACCACTGGACTCTAATACTTACTATTATATTTTATAACATAGGTATCTAACACTTATTTAGGTAATGTGTTACCAACCAATAGGTACATAAAATAAATTAATATGGATTTGATATTTACATAATTATTATTTAAAGCAATTTTAGGTCACATCGTCGCTTACTAATCCGACCCATTAAAAATAAAACAAATATTATACCCCTGTGATATTATATAGAGTGCGTCTCACAAACTATATTTATTGCTCATCGTCGAAGGATAGGCGCTAACAATATTACTTGATTTAATATGCAACATCGATAATATTGATTTTACTCGCGTTTTTTATAATATAATTACACTGATAACCTCCATGCTATCCTTGGATACCTAGTTATTTGAATATCAAAGATCGAGCACTATGAATCGAATATCCACAATCTCGAACGTTCATCTTATTGATTTTTTTTAAGCGTGGAAATCATCGAATGGTTCTCATACCTGGGTGAGGCGGGAGGGAGTGTCAGACTTACTGACTAAAAACCACCCCGTTCCTTCTCCTGCACGTCGAGCCGGAGCCCCGGTTACCCGTTAGGTTCTCCGCGACTCATCTCATTGAATAGTAATTCAAAAGTTCAACGCTTACCTACCTACAACATAAATAAACATATTTCACACTCAATAGGCAGGCAGTGTTTAAAATATTGAATAAATATTAATAGTGAATACGTCCTAAACGAAAATAAAAAAAGTTTATCACTAGAGTTTATTATTTTATTTTAAATGGTAGGAATTTCTCTCAAATTTATTTGAATGCAAAAATGTCTATTGTAATAAACTTTTTATAGAATAAATGGTAGTCGTATATAAAATATAACTGACCTATTAATAACTTGCTGATGCCCGCGGCTGCGCTCGCGTGAATTAAGGACTTTGTGACTTATCTACAAAATCTCAACTCCTATTTACACCTCTTCGTAGTTCTAGATATTTTACCCAACATATAATGCGCGCGACTCAAAGTCGCGGAGAACTTAACGGGTTACCGGGGCTCCGGCTCGACGGGCAGGAGAAGGAACGACGTGGTTTTTAGTCAGTAAGAGTCTGACACTCCCTCCCGCCTCACCTAGGCGGGAGCGGTCAATCGATGATTTTCCGCCCTTAAAAAAATACATACATTCATAATAAATACAAGAAAACAATTTAAAATAAAATTTACACATGACGGATAAGAAAGAGGAAAGAAATAGTAACTACAGCGTGGAGACATAATATTTCCTCACGAATGCTTTAGCGCGTGCCTGTGCTCGCCTTGCAGAAAGTTGCAAAGCATTCCACAGTCGAACAGCTCGAACAGTGGAAGGTTGGTCAAAGGGATCCGACGCGTGCTGGAGCAACTTCAGATTCAAATCTTCCGATGACCGTGGTCTAGAATGTGTGTCATGGAAGAAACTTATTCACATTGTGTGCCATTTGCCAAATAAATGCTTTTTCTTTCTTTTTCTCTTACATAATTCCAATCTAGTACCTTTACGATGCGCAAAACAAACTTGATGTCTCGATCATAGCTGATAACATTGAGTGTATTTTCATAGTTTTAATGTTGTTAGTTCCACAAACATTCGTCGTCATGATTAAATAGACAGACTGTACCTACATTGAATCGGTTCCTCTCCTAAATTGTATACAAGCTCTACTCTGTGTCGGGTCGACGCTCCCACTAACAGATCAAAAGTCGGGTAGTTACATTCTCGCTGCAGTTTGATTGGAGTATGTAGCTGTAGGGAGCTTGTCAGTAGCGGAGAACCTAACGGGTTACCGGGGCTCCGGCTCGAAGCGCAGAAGAAGGAACGGGGTGGTATTCAGTCAGTAAGAGTCTGAAATTCCCTCCCGCCTCACCCAGGCGGGAGCAGTCATTCGATGATTTTTCCCCTTTAAAAAAAGGGATGCTTGTCAAACTATCACATCAAATTTTCTGGTAGTATTAAATTTTAGTGGCTACCTATTTTAAAAAGATTCAAGTTTTTTTTTTAATAATTCGTTTACCCACACTAAAGTTTTCTCCTGTGTCCTGGGTGCATTTACAACCATACAATATCACATGTACATGACTTCCAGATCTGAAACAATTTGTGGATCACACAAAGAGTACGGGAATCAAACCCGATACACGCTGTGGGTCAGCCGGTTGGCCCAGGCACCGCGCTAACCAGTGGTCGAAATATCAATCTCTTTGACCGATGTCCAATGAATGGGTTGTAACTAAAACGATTAAGGATTGTGTCATACTAAAACTATTTATTGATATATCAATTGATTAATAAAATTTACTTTCGTTATCAAAACAAGAGGTGATTTTATTCTCTATTTCCGTTTTGGATTCGATTAAAATAATTATTTTGTTCTACCAGTCACCACAGCTATTTTAAACCCGATACATACGTATTTTCGCTTTTTTCGATGCATGCTAAGCTTCATGTCCCATGAATAATAAACTAAAATGGCTCTTAAATACCACACTATAAGAGCTATGACTTCTCAATGGAGAAGCGAAAATAGTGATGTAGGTCGGGAAAGTTCGAAGTTCTTAAATTAAAATTATCGATTGTACAGTTCACTTCCTAGCAGTTTCAATGCAGCTAGAAGTTAATAAAATTGTAAGGTTACCTTGAAGGACTACAGTACACCTGGTGACAAAAATTGGACATCAACCTTTAGAAAGAGACAATAGGGGTGATGACAGGGTATGCAAATGAAAAATCTTATTAGTCCGTCAGTTAGGTAATAAAAAAATATTAGACTGTTTTCATTTTGTTGTATAATAAAATGATACTTAGATATAACGAATCAAAGTTAAGGAGTGGGGGCTAAAACGTCATTTCTACTTACGAAGTGACGTCACGCGACATTTCTAATCAAGCTCAAACTCAAACTCAAAAGCATTTATTTCAATTAAACCAATAATTTGGTACTTTTGAAACGTCAACAAATATGAAATAAATAATAGTCTGTCAGTCTGTCCGTCAGTGAAGCTAGGCTAATCAATATATAGTCGAAAATATTCGTTTCTGTAAAAAAATAAAAAATACGTGTGTAATGTTTTAAAATAATCTACCAGACGGACATTAAAATAAAAATTAGTCATCTACCCTATTGGCCAAGACATCGCGTATACAGGGTGACTGTAACATGACCTATTCCTCTCTCTCTCTTTCTCTCGAGATGCTAATTCAACTAATTTCCTACATACAGTGGCTAGTTTCTGAGACTCGGTTTTGGTAAAAAATCCCGTTAACTACTAAAACATTAAAAATACAAAACTTCTGGTTTAAGTGATTTTTGTTTTAATTTATTTAAGTGACTTTGGACTAGGAACCTTAGAACTAATTTTGTAGGAAATTTGTTGTATTATCACCTCCCGAGAGGAATACGTAGAGTTACAAGTCACCCTCTATATGCTCATGATTATGGCTGCTAAAACTAATCAAACACTTCAAAAATAAGACTAAACCTTAAAAAATCTGTGCAATACTTACCGCCGGCTACTTTACATCAGTATTTTGTATGCATATCTGTGTGTCAGGATGTATTTCTTATAATTAAAAACAAATAAAACAACATAATTAATGATACTATAATTTATTTATTATGTTATACATATTCGAATACACTTAAAATTAATTCGACTAGACCAAAAATTAGGCTAATCTATAATAAATAGTTAGTACCAGGGCTGTAGGGTGTACTTAACTTATTAAATATCTTTTAAACTATAAAAAACGGTGACTTAGACATATGTGATTAGGATGGGACACGCATTTTGTAATCATAAAGCCCTGGTAGACAGGTTTGAGAGTACCAATGATTAAACGAAGAGTTCGTGTAAGCTGGTTAATCATTGTACAGTACATTGGTGGTACCCTCGAAATGAAATGACTTACAACCATATTATTATCCACACCTGATAAAAATACTCCTTCATAAAAATATTAACGATAACCATAGATTTTAGGTTGGTATTTAATTCGTCACAATGAAATCCGGATCGAACCAGATCGCACCGTATTTATCTCATACGTTTGAAACTTGGATTTTTGCCATCGCCGTAAAATGATATGACATATTTTAACTTTCATTTATGAAATTTGATCTTGATGTGTAAAAACGTTTAATTCTCAGAATTTAGACAGTATCTCGTTATACAAAATTTATCGTTAACATTTTCATGGTGAGTATTTGCGCCGAATGCTTCAAATATTGTACATTTCGTTTTTAGAAATTGTAAAGGTAGACACTAAAAGATTCTTAGGCGAAGATTGACAAATTGGCACTGCCGAGGTGTACCTACTACACGCGCTAAATAGTGACAATAACCACCAGGAACAGAGTTCGTGAACAACTTGGTGTAATAGTAATAAAATCCTTTACTCAAAATTGTTGCGGTTTTCAAAATTTGTCAAAATGTTTATAAAGATATCGTTACCAAATTGTATTGTAGCTCGACAAAGTTGAGCAGTTAAGAACAGTGCCAAAGGGTCACAAGAGGATTAAAAGTTAATAGTAAAATAGTGTAAAAAATTACTTTCAGACTAAGTGCAGTCTATACTTTTAATTCGTTTAATGAAGTACGAAGCCTAAATGATGAAGTTCGTGAATTTATTCGTGATTCGTATTAACTGTTGGACTGGATTGACACTGGCTCTTTGGTTCATACTAGGACTTGCCCGACGGTGGACCCGTCGAGTCTACGCGTTACAAGATCACGCCTGGTCTCTCCAATCCACTGTCCAATACTATCACTTTGTTAAGTTTAAAATAATATAATAATAATCACAATAGCACAAGTTTAACTCGCACCAAGGGTTCCGCACAAACGATAACAAAGTATACAAAAAAGAAATGCAACCATTTTGAGATCTTTAATTTGGACCCTCAACTCCCGTAAGTATAAATTAAAACATAAAACTAATATTTGAGCACTTATTTAAAATAATCACTCGCAGTACGGAACCTTTAAACATAAATAAAGAATATAAGTAAGTAAAAAAATAAATTTGGTATGTCGGTAACATATTTTTTGCTTCTGTTCAGCTCGCGTGACAATATATTTACAAAAGGTTAGCGCATAATCGCGTTTTTATTTCAAATTTAATTATAGTACGAAATCGGTCAATTAGGCGTCAATATTAGGCCTCCCCACATTAAGCGCGCGCGTTCTTCGGTCGTATGAGCGACGCAGCCACCGAGTACACGACGCGAGCCCGTCGCTTGCACTCTTCACAAACGCCACAGGGCAACAAAACGCCACGCTCACGCAGCACGCTCGGGACACCTGCGCTACTCACACGCCCGAGGACCGCGCACGTGGGTTCAGCTTTACTTGTTTTAAAAAACAAAGATGGGCTGTGTAAGTCTGTCACGTTTGACAACGGTCGTATGTACCAAGAGTAGTGGAAGTTGCAACTGTGTTGTTGCGATAAAAAATGTTACGCTACACATGGAATGCACAGCTCTACTTGACCGTCGCACTATAGCAGGGACGGATTCCACACGTCAAGATACCAACCGTTGTGTTTAATTACAATTTTAATGTCAATTTATGTTATATCTAACCATTTTTTATATAATCTGAATCGATGTAACTTCTAATAGTTAACTCGTCAAAGTTGTTGAACCGCTTACAAAGATTTTTATTCTAAATAAATGACCGAAATAGCTCTTAAATACAGCCGTAAACATCTAGTCATCATAATAGCCATTAGCCTTCAAGCAAGGCATTATTATTAAAAATTTAATAATACTTTTTATCTTTCCCTATCATTCCCGAACCTATCCAACCCACCGCAATAGTGCACTGGGGAGCTCTTGTTTTACTTTTTAGACAAATTCCTACAAAACATTTGCAGGTTATTTTTTATTTATAAGTCTGATTTAAGATTCGCGATTTACTACTTCTGCCAAATATCAATATTGATTGAAATTCTGATTCAATTTGTGCATACCCCAGTGCGCACGGCACGATTAGCAAAAAATATGTTATAAAAATATTACTTCTCACTAGTCATTACCATTAAGTTTTTTTTTTATATAAAAACAGAGTAAAAAAGCTAAGACATGGACAGGAGACAAGTTTTCACACCAATGAATTGTCGAGGTAAAAAGTTTGCGAAAATAACAAACTTGGTGTCTACGACAGCAATTGGTCCACAAACTTTTCTCAAAAAACAAATCATCAGTAAAACAAAATGATAAAATGATACTTTAAAACTTAACCCTAAGTAGTTTTAGTCTAGCTAAAACTGTTAAACTTATATAAAAAGAAATAAATTTACCAACTAGTACTACTTATTCACTAAACTAAAAAGTATATCTAAGGATAATAAAATCATAGTCTTCGAAACTATAGACGTTTAGATTATTATAGGGTAACTGACTACATGTTGCTAAACCATTTTTATAATTGTTGTGATGACGTCATAATGTTATGTATTCCACGACAAGTTTTAAACTCTAATCATAGCCGAGTACGCGCCATTAAAAGCACACTATTCCCGTAAACCAAATACATCGGTTAACCGACCCAATATGAAATAAGTAGATATATTAATATTTTATATCACTGCACAACCACAATATGTTTGGACATTTTAAAGTCGGATACCCTACAATAAACCACTGTCACATCTATATTGAATGAGAATTTTGTGTACTATGCAAGGATATTCAGTCATGACACTTCAGTTTTAGAAGATAAATTTCTTAGTGTTTGATATTTTATTTTGAGATTGAATAGTTTTCTGTGAGTCACACAGTCAGAATCCTTATGTGTTTTATTATCTAGGTTTGTTAAGTTAGGCTGTTTAATATATCGGTTGTAAGATAATATGCAAATTAAATACTGGTTCTAATTAAAATAAGGATATACACACAGTAATGTAATCTAGAAAGTACAATTTATTCTCTACACACCAATGTTTCACTACACGCGGACTGAAAGTGAGATTATAATAATTTGCCGCGATATTCGAATTTCCTTCATTAATGCGAATTCGCTAAAGCTATTAGTCCCTAGTTTACTTGTCTTCGGACTTTAGTCTTTAGAAATTAAATGACTGCAGTGATTGGGACTTTGAAATCAAAAATATATATGAGTGCATGCCTCTGCCGTGCATTTCAGAGGCGCTTTCAGTCCGCTACACAAAAGTTATTAAAATTTTCTGGAATGATTATGAATATTTAGATTATTAACTGATATAAGTTATATAGTGCGTGTACTCTCCGATGTGGTTGGGACATTTGGCGGTACTCATAAAATTGTTGAGCGACACTTACCTACAGAATGAGGTTAGGACATTCGTCTGCTTGAGGCATTCCCAACCTTCGAGCCACTTCTTATTTTTAGTATACGTAACTGTAATAGACATTTAGTTGCTACTGTGGTGGTAACTTGTTCAGCTTATAATATATTTGTTTCATATATTATGGAGCTATATTTCATTGTGTACGCTAATAGAATTGAATACATAGACACACAATATAATGAATTAAGTATCTCCCTATGTCAAACGCACTACTTTCTATTAAAATATCAAACTGTAGGAGACATAATTGTACAGATATTTTGTGTTTTCCTAGGTATTGTGGAAACTCGAGTGGCATCTGTGTAGTAAGTACAATTTAAACAATAATATCCCCCAGTTTCAAATATACAGACACATTAAATTGAAACCTTTGTATGCTGTAAAGCAAAATCAAAGACTAACTACTTTTTTTTTGGATTTTTGTTATTTTGTTACACGAAGATAGTGAGACTCTTTGTAAAAAGATTCTGTTTTCTATAGTAGAAGGGCGAGACAGGCTCGCTTACATCAGTCCGGTTAAGTCGACCGAGCTGGGTGCATGCACGCGCTCCCAACTCGTATTAATTTATGTACATTTAAACATGAGCAATATCTGGAATTTTATATTTGTTATCAACCTTTCCATGCCCCTTTGGTTTAACCCCAATGTTTCCATTTACCTCCACAATAGTATCTTTTTTCTTAGGTGGCTGGTTATTATTTTTTTCGATCGATTTTTTATTTAATTCGCAGGCTACATCCACCATGACATTATGGACTTCGCCTTCGGGTATCGCCACCGATACAGCTTTGTTGGTTTTTTTCTTTTCCACATATCGAACCACCAACACCTGGGCTTCCTTCTTCTTGTTGAACTTCCGCCGTGGATCGGCCGCCATCAGTTCGGACGACGAGGAGGAGGGTTTGTAATGGTACTTTAAGTTCCGGCGAATACCGCAACGGCAAGCCCTTAGGGCAATCTCGCGCCTGTAAAGAAAGTCTGTGTTAGATAATTAATTATGATTTTCTTAGTCCACATTAGAGTACAACATAGATTAGCATGGAGCCTGTATGTAGCCTAGCCTAGCTCCATAAATAGCCCTGGCTTATAAATCAGAAATCGCTAGGCTATAAGTAGTCGTCGCATTTGGAAATAAGTATTTCTTATAGGTACTATAATCGACATAAATGTATGTACAATTTAAAATAGTCAGAAGCTTGGTCGTCTACAAATAACTTCGCATCACGGCTAAAAGCTTGCAGCCTCCGTCTTACACGGTACATGATATTATGGTCGGCAGTGCATTTACACTAAAACAACATTAGTACAATACCTATTTATGGTTAAAACTGACAGCCGTCCCGTGCGAAGCTCTGTATTTAGTAAATATTGTGTATCAATTGCCTTGTTTTCGGGGCATTTTCTGTTTTCCGAACATTTCTCAGTGACAGCACGGAGTCTGTAATAGAGCCCGGTATCGTGTGGTACTCATAACATAATTGGTGAAAACTGGGTGTTATATTGTGACAATTTTATGTATGAAGGTACAATTCTATACATATACCCCTGACATCGTGGAAAAAAGTGTGATGAAAAAAAATTTAGATTCCAGTAAAACTTAGCAAAATGCACATTCTACGACAACATATCGGCTAACTCTACGCCGTCTGCTATAATAAGATAATCCTTCGCTTATGCAGCAATAAATAATTTTACTATAACTAAAACTAAATGCAATACCAACATAATGTATATGTATAAAAATGAATCGCTTTTTCCCTTGGTCACGGCGACACGCGTGTATGGACCGATTTCACAAATTCTAGCAATAAAGATATTTGAATTTAAATTCTTATTTTGTTGTATTTATTATTATTAGGAGAAGGTTTTTAAACAGAAAAAATCCTGTAAATCTTACGGGAACGGGAGAAAACGGGATTGCGCGTACGAAGTCGCGGGCAGAAGCTTATTATGCATAAATCATTACTTTAAACAGTTGCAGCGCACATCTACACCAGCTCCTAGCAAGTTGGATGGTCGCAAGCGCAACAGCCTCATCTAAATAATTTTAAAATATTGACGTGGAAAAGCGCTAGTTTGTAATGAATTTATAAAATACCATCGGAACCCGATATTTCTCGAAAATTCTCATAATCGTCGTCGTATAATTATGTCCGGTATATGGCAATATTCTCTTCTTCTTCTATTACCAGAGATTCATGACAAAACTAGTACAAACTGGACACTGCGTTCAATACCTATGTGCACTTTTGGTTACACACTCGGGCAATACAAGACGGTATGTTAATACTAGGGTTTTCACGCTAAGCTTATGAAAAGACTCATTTAACATACAATTGGTATAGAAACCTTGAGAAAATACAAAGTATTACAAATTTTGCTTTCATACATAAATGTAGTTGAAAAATTATAATTTCTAAATCGTTCGTTAGTGCTCTGCCCTCACTAAGTGATGTACCAAGCAGGAAATATTTGAATAAGATCTATTTGAAGAATCTTTAAGGATAACTTGAAAATGAGGGATAAGTTGTGTCTCGTTGGCCAAGTGGTGGCTAGTACAACTATCGATTCCCGAGTCTAGCAAAGTATTATTATATTAGTATTGTTTTGAATTTCCGAATTTTCTTAGTATTAGCACGAAGTTTGGAAATACACTCGGCATATGGCAGTAGACTATCATACTTAACACTTATTAGTGGTGAAATGTGGGTGTTACATTGTATAGGCACCTTATAGGGTAGTAGACAGGGTATGAAAATTAAAAATGTAATTACTTCGTCAGTTAAATAATAAAAAAAAATCAACTTGTCGTATAAGAAAACAATACTTAGATAAAACGGAGTTAAGTTTAGGAATAGGAGGTCGTTACGTCACGCTACCCTATAAAATGTTGTAAATCCTGACGTCACACGATATTTCAAATCAATATATCGTCGAAAGTAATTAATTTTGTAAGAAAAGAAAAAAATACGTGTCTAATGTTTAAAATAATCTACCAGACGGGCATTAATATAAAATTTAGGTCACTACCCCCTATTAGGTTCTTTAATGGTGCACCTCGATATACCTTCAGATAGATAAATAGATCGAACACTAGATACCCAATCAAAATTAGCCCCTTAGTGCAACGACACTTAAAAATTGCAAATACGAGTGTGTCCACATCCCACGCACATAACACGATACTTTGTAAAATATTTTATTCACTGAAAATGTACGAAGAGCTGCACAATAATATGCACGTGGAAAATGCTATCACCGTACACCGTATGTTATTTAAGAAAAGGGTATAGCTATACCTATACCTGTGAGATTACGTATGTAATAACTTTTTTTAAGGGGGAAATCATCGAATGACTACTCCCGCCTGGGTGAGGCGAGAGGGAATGTCAGACTCATACTGACTAAAAACCACCCCGTTCCTTCTCCTGCACGTCGAGCCGGAGCCCCGGTAACGGTTTTTGCGTCGACCCGGGATTCAGCATCTACGCCACCGCCGGCGCACGAGTGTAACGTGCCAACGGAGTCGCACGCGCCGCCGGCGTCGTTGCCACAGATAGAGGAACGTGCGCGGAGTCACGGCTGAGACCGCACTGGGCCCGTACTACATTAGACTCGAATAGCCAGTGTGTCGCAGAATGCTGCTCATTAATATGAGCCTCTAGCATGGCTTGAAATTAGTCGAGTACCTCGTCAAACAGTTACATGAGTAACCCGAAAACATAATAATAATTAATTCCAGTATTCTCTACAATTCAGGTCAATATGATTAATTATAGTGTCAGATACGAATGAAATTATTATGTTGCAATGCACAATGCTACAATTCTATGCCTTGTTATATTTTGAATTGAGTTCTTTTTTAGGTTATTTTTTAATTAATTTTCTATTCAAACTCTCACTAATAATTGCCCTACCTATCAAGACAATATCTTGGAACTTTGTACTAACTTTAACTTCGTATCTTACTTGGTTAGTTCTTGAACGAAAATCAAATTAGGACCATCGCACACCTAACGAGCATGGCTCCGGCACGGCGTTTTTTACTTTGGAAACAATAAAAAAAGGTTGTAAGAGCACCACCGACGCGCGGGCGGTACGCATGCAGTTTTTATATTGACGTTATGAAATATATCATACGACACATAATTTGAAATTCACATATGATAAGTTAATAGCTGGGTTGGAGCCGTGACGGAGCCGTGCTTGTTAGGTGATGCGACCTGAATTTTGTTTAACTACGCTAGACATGGACGCACTATATATTTTATAACCACAATTACCAGAAATAAAATAAGTCCCGATTCAATAAATGAATAAACTCAGTTTGTATAACTGAGACCCCGTCACCGGACACCCTCGGTTCCTCAGTCCGTTCAAATCTCTTTAATGATCATAATTATTTCGGACAGACATCGGGAAACTTTCTACGTCGGATCGTTGGTAACTTTTAGTTTCAATTTACAAACAAAACACCATTTTGCTTAATGAAAGAGAACCGGTAGGGTATTTGTTTTACCATGTGGCAAATTTTGCACGGGTTTTGAGTAGTTAGGCGATGAATTTAACACATTAATTAAATGTATGCGCTATAGTACATTAACAGTGAAGTTACTCTTAGTTGAATACATCACAGCGATGTTTAGTATTGTTTACAAATAAATCCGAATGGTTCTTTAGACGCAATATGAAATATATCAACTTGGTTCTATTAAAAAATCTCTTTCGTTTTCGTCGGGCGGCAAAACAACTTGTCATAAAGAGTACTTTCGATGTCTAAAATAAAAACAAAAAAAAATAAGACGTATTTTTATGTTCGTCTAAAAAATTTTCATGGAGATACGCTCGTGAAACACTAGACGTAAATTTGTAGGCACTATTCGCATCCCACGAGCCACCCGACGAGAAATATCTCTTTGAAAATTACAAGGCGTGATTATTTTGATAATGTACTATGTGTTCGTATGCGCTTTCGAAGTTTACGTTTTGCAATGGTTCACCAGTTATTTCTAAAACTACTTAATTACCAAGACAGAACCATTTTACTTCGGGACGGAAACGATATAGATTTTACAGTGTATTTTAACAAGTTCTGCTAATTGGGGTTGTGCAGACGTTGTCGACTCGCGTAAATAGCTATGTAATACGATCGATGCTATCAAGATTCCTCAAAGGCTCATTGAACTGCGATGCAATATTATCTGTGCCTACACTCCGACCAATGTACAGCCTCTTGTCTGCCGGTATATGAGACACCACACACACATAACCGAAGCTTTTACAACACACATGCAAAATATTATAACTATTGTTATCGCTCAAGGAATGGCTGGACTCTACATATTAACTAGTATTGGTAAATTAATATCATTTATTCAAGGATTTCGGATTTATTGTAATAATTAATAAAATTATGGTATAAATCGCTACGGTTATTGGAATAAATCGCTACGGTTTGTTGAACTCGATAATGTATGTGATACGGCATTCTGCATGTCGTTTCTTAAATCAATTAAAAAAAACCTTCTGGGTTTATTAGTAAAATACACTACATTTTACTATCATTTTATTTTACTATCATTTTACTGACAGTAGCAGCGCGAGTCGCCGCGTCGCGGGTCGCGAAATGCTGCTCATGAATATGAACCTCTAGCATGGCTTGAAACTAGTCGAGGTCCTCGTCAAATTACTACGTGAGTAAGCCGAAAACATAATAATTTATTTAGTATGTCTCACAAAAGTTACAATACAAATTACTATCAGTTATTTGTCATTTTGCAAAAACATTGGTTGAAAAGGGTGCAAGCTTTCATAATTCGTCGCAACTCGATGTCAATCCCTTGTCATTTCTATTGTATCACATTGACCACTTTCACATATATACCAGTTGGCGCGAAATGGTTAAACAGCGACATACAGTTATAGTTTTCAGGACATCTAAATTGGTACCTTCTTGGTAAAGACAACCTATAGCACAATAATGGTCACTTAAACAATAAAATGTGAATAACCTAAATGCTATAGATACGTAACGAGGTTCGAGCAGCTTGACAAGTGAAGCTAACAAGAAGACCGTGCCGATTCCCAGGTAACTGCATTACAAGGGTTCTTGTCACATTCTCGAATGTAACTAGTTATATTTAGTTACCTAATAGCTAGTTAATGCAAGATTGGAATAATATATTTTTGTATGTATATTATCGTGAGACTTACGACTCCAGATGTGACTTAAAACAGGTAGCAGTTCTCAAACTAAATAGTGCATCAAATGTAAGTGCATTTACACTTATGTACTCACTAGCTACTTCCGCGCGGTTTCACACGCTCTACTCAGCTCCTATTGGTCGTAGCGTGATGTTTTATAGCCTATAGCCATCCTCGATAAATGTGCTATCCAAAACAAAAAGAATTATTTAAATCAGAATTGTAGTTACGGAGATTAGCGCGTTAAAGCAAACAAACAAAAAAACAAACTCTTCCGCTTTATGTAATAGTATAAGATATAAGATAATAGTATAATAATCCCACGTGATAGACCTACCACTATTATTCAGGCCTCTAACTACAACAAATAAAGAAATATTCGAAAGAAATATGGGAATAACGAATTGTGATAAGGTTTAATATAGCTTTATTGCTACAGAATGAAGTTATTATAGAAAGTAAGTTTCAGTTAAAACAAAATTAAAAGATCGATTCCACTGCATTATTCAGGCGGTTGATGTTAGATTTTAGACATATTTACTAGGGAAAATGAAGCAAATGCCGTCTATAATAGACGATCGATAAGTTGCAAGCGGCATAATTAGTTACATTGCGTCCCTGACAATATTTCTCACCATTATAATTTGTTTTTTATGTTTCGATGCGAATGGTGGTGCTATTACTGTTCTATTTGTTCTTGATCATTCGAACACTATAAAAGATGCCTAAAACTATTTTAGATTGTGTAGATTTTCCGGAAACTTAGCAAAACTTAACGCATTTTATCCTTCGAAGGAGCAAGCAGAAGGAGCGTACTTCTAATTCTAAATTTCACAGTAATTTTTAGTCCCAGCACTTCTGTAACACTACACTACGCCCTACTACGTACAATTCCAAACTTTGTGTTACTACTCATTTTTTTGGAATAATAAGTATAAACAGTTAAAATCCATTTTCCTTAACAAAAAATCGAGACCGAGTCTTTTAGTGGTCACGTTTAGAACCACTTGACCAACGATTTAGTTTAACTGTGACCAGATTATGATTGTCACTATTTGGCATCTGAATTGAATGCAATGCTGAATAAAAGATACAAATAAATGAAAGAAAACTTTCTATAACGAGAAACTAAAATCAAAGTTCAAAATAATAATCGATGCGATACATAATGTTATCGCACGCATTTTAAATTATCTCCGAGGCAAAGTAGCTACTACTTATACTTTTGTAGCAATGACACATGACACAAAAAGTTCCAATGACACATGGCAAGTGCCAGAAGTCAGATGTCGCGCATAGTCGACGGACGACACAAATCCTACATCGCACATGTGAAGTGAAGTTTACATGTGAATAAACATGGATAGAAAATTCCAACGAACAACTGTTGGGCAGAATGCCTCCTAAGCACGGTCACCTCGCCTGGTCGGAGGATTCTCTATTTCCGATCCTAGGGAACATTACTCTATGTTCCCTAAACTATCAACGTAACACCCACTTTTCACCACATATGTTATAAATTCATAATTACGATGAGGATAAAAATATTAAGCAAGTTTGCTAAAATTCATAACTCCGTGCCATGACTGAAAATTTTCAAAGAATCGAAAAACATCATTATATTCTCTACCTGGAAATCGAATCGGAAACCCATTGCTGCGACGCAATCACGATTGCAGTGAGACAGTCTTCATTAAACATAAAAATAATATTACGAAACTAGGAGGGCCTGTGAACCTATCTGATCTAGGAAATATGGAAATACATATTTCAAGTTAGTATTTTTACCTTCACAACTTTGCGAAACTGAATGGAGATATGTATTGAATAAAATTGAGATTACGAATAACATCTTTAGGATTGGAATTAAATTTATTAAGTATGTATGTTTAGTTATTACTCGAAAATGCCTGGACCGATTTAGAATTTTCCCTTTTCTCTATTAAACCTACTTTGCTTTTGAATACGCGAACTTTTAATAAATACAATATTTGATATTTCCATAGTTAAGAGTTTAGCAAAAATAAATCATTCAGAGCTTTAGTCTTATACAAAATTATTTTTAACTATTGATATGATTATTTATTTATTTATTACTTAATGTCACTGTACAATGTAACACCCACTTTTCACTATTTTACCATGTAATAGGAGGTGAGCCTATTGCCATATATCGGGCACAATTCCAAACTCCGCGCTACCACTGAGAATTTTTTAAAACTCAGTAATACAGTGAAACCTGGTTAAGTGAGACATCAAGGGACCTGCAATGTCGTTTCACTTATAGAGGTATTCCGCTTACCCAGTGTCTCAGATATACAGGTATAAATAAATATCTGTCTCATTTACAGAGGGTTCCATTAACAGAGGTGGACTTGGAATTACGTGTGGAATTTGTGGGTAGAATAAGAATGAGTAAACATACAATGTTATCTCAGTTACAGAGGTTTATGCATATAAAATTTACTCGCTGTCTCAGTTATAGAGGTAACTATGATGATAAATCGATAGAACAAATCCCAGATATAGAGGTTTACCTCGTCCCACTAACAGAGGTAATTCAGTGCCAAGTGTTGGGACCTCAGAGTTCCAGTTATGGAGGTTTCTCACTTATCCAGGTCCCACTTAACCAAGTTTCACTGTACTTATCGAACCGGAGACCCTTGCCCTGCAGTCGCACTTGCGACCACTCGGCCAACGAGGCAGTCTTAGGCAGTTTACTTTTTACTCATATAAAAATGTATATGTACTCATTTGTGTACTTTTTTTTGTTTGAGCATCAGTTTCTATAACGCTAACACTAGTTACACTAAAGCTAACGACCCTACACTAGATGTGCATGTCTCTGACAAGACGTGAGCTTAGAAAAATACATAAAATCATAACGTCTTTAAATTTCGTAAACAAAATGCAGCGCTGAGCACAGTTTATTAACTGGTATATTTAACACCTCTTCTCATAGTCCTCTGAGTTTTACAGAAAATTGTCAAAAGCTGATAAGTCAAAAACAATTTACGGCTTTTGCTTTAGCATCAGTCGACGAAAAAGAAACGCAATGCTACAAATAAAATATTTAAAAATAGTGCAACGCGGGAATCAAACTCGAGATTCCTTGGAATTCGCGCTGGCAACACTCGACGAACGACACACAAGTTGCAAATAACCAAACTTATATGAAGAGTGCAATCAAGGGCTGTAATCTCTGTAGACACCAGCACATCAAAGTACCCTATAGTGTCGAGTTAATTTTGAGATACCAAGCTTCATAGGAGACGACCGAGGCAAGTCTCGCTTAGCGATGTACTCTCGAGACTTGTCCAGACGTAGACGGATAATAATAAGAGTTGAAAGCCTATTAAAGGAATTTAAAAAAGTTCATACTTTAATTTGGACTTTGTAACGCTTAAAGGCAATTGGGCCTTGTTGTGAGATTGTCCGAACTCTTCAAGTCACCTGTCAATCAGTGTTCAGAAGTCACGACATTTTTCAGAATCCTTACTAATATTATAAATCGGAAAGTGAGTTTGTTT